>PVKB01000291.1:109603-709603 GCA_004027205.1 Ctenodactylus gundi | reverse complement strand
TGCCCTCAGTTTGATTCCCTAGCACCATATAAAAGCCCAGAATGGTGGTACACACCTTGGAAGGCTGAAACAGGAGGATTACGGTGAGTTCAAGGCCAACCTGGAATGCAGAGCAAGACCCTATCTTAAGAGGAAAAAGAAATACTTATTTGGAGAAAGAAATGGAATCTTTAAGAGTGGGTTAACTTAAGAGACCCTAGGGGCTTGCAGAGTAACTTAAGTCTAGCAATGCCAACAATCTCAGTAAAGACAGAGGTGACTTTTGAGGCTGTTTTCTCTCCTGTCACTTTTTACACTAATATCAGAAATCAGTATCACCAGTACATTCAGTAGGAATATAACCCATATACTTCAAATGCTGATGTTCTTACGCCAGTTAAAAATTTTTGACTTTTAAAGAGTGTTTTAAGACTTGAAGTTAAGGCAACCACAAATAGGTGTGTCACACACGCTAGGGGAAGGGCACAGAATCCAGGGAGGCCACAGACCTGGGGCTGAGAGGCCGAGTTTCCTAATTCTCCTGTCTGCCATGCTTTCCTGGGTCTCCTTCCCATAACTTGCCTTTCCCACCCGGAGGCCTTAAACCTCTGTTTCTTTGTCTTAGCCTATGACAGTTTGATCAACCCAGGCTCTAACCACTTGGGGGTTTACTTTTCCCTGGGTACCCTGATGTGTGAGCCAATTACACATGCTAATAAACTTGTGTTTGTTTTTCTCTTGTTAATTTGTCTTTTCTCCATCCAATTTATAGGACCCCAACTGGAGAATCTGAAAGGCTCTTAGGACAAAAAAATTTCCCTCCTCTGCAAGCCCACCAAAACATCCGGCTGATCAGAGGGCGGGGAAGCCACTCACGGTCTCCTGAATACACCCTCCAGGGCAATAGCCTACTTTATTCTACTTGTCTGTCTGTCTACAAGCCTTCTTATTCCACAGGTGGGTCTTCTGAATCACCATAGCTTCAGCCTCCAGCACAGGACTTTGTGCCTAGCAGGTGCTCCGGCAGGTGGTATTGAATCAAAATGTCACTGGGTTGTACCCAATTTCTGAGTGATCACAGTGGCAATAAAATTTTACAGTGGGGAGTTTGTGGACTGTAGCAAAATTATCTCAAAGCTATGTTCAACAAATAAGCACATGCTTTTTCACCTAGTTTGAGTCAGATTGGAGGAAGTAGATCGCTAAAAAGAGGAAGATGCCAAAGCCTACCCTTGGCCCTACAAAAGCTTGGTGCTAGTGTGAGGCTGAGTTGGGATAAAGTTACGGTGGTCTCCGTCTGTAGCCCGAGATTCACATCTCAATACAAAGTTGAGGTTCTCTTTTAGACATGCTATTTGCAGGAAGTGGAAAGAAGAAAAGAAGCATATTTGGAGGGAGAGGGAAAAGGCAGGAGGAAGACCACACTCCTAAAGATGAAGTTCTTTCTGCTGGATGACGGCAGCCACACACTGCCTACTTACAGCCCCCACTCCCGGAAACTTTCTAGAGGTCCACCTAGTTTGGTTCCATCTTGTTTCTGTGCCAAATACAGGGAGCAAGAGAGGGCAGCTGAGCTTTCAGCCTGTTGGGCACCCACACTCTGCACAGAACACAGGACAACTGATGTTTCATTCCCTTGTCCTGCCCTGGCCCAGGGCCTCCTTGATTTGTATAAGACTAGAGAGCAAGCCAGACTACTGAGTCTGAGCCTCTAGCTTCCTGTTGAAGAGGAGACAGCTCCAACCTGGGCTCAATGATTTCCGTTTCAAAACTGCACTTCCCCGTTTACTTGATTTACATGACTAGACTCTCCTCTGTGAGGTGAGGTGGCGGGCCTGTGCGCGGGCCTGTGCGCGGGCCAGCTCAGTCAGCTGCTCTCTGAAAGGCACAGGCACGCTGCCTGCGGGGATGGATGGAGCCTGCCACCCATTGTTTATCTAAAAACAGCATTTCATTATTGTCACTCAATTAGTCCAGACAGCGGACACAAGCGACTTTCAACAGCCACATCCTGACGCTGTGCATGGCACATGAACTGCCTTGACGGCTCTAATAGCTAGCTAATAAAATCAAAATGTGCCTTTGTTGACTCGGCAGGTGACTCAAATCATCACCCTTTCTTCTAAAATCTCTTCTTAATCTCATTACATACAATATTTTTGTTTTAGAAAAAAGAGCAGTAATCAACAATTCTGGTCTCAATTAATTTATAAGCAAGCAACCACAGTTTTTCTGAATGTAAACTTCGAGGCAGTTTATTTCCTACGTACAAAGTAGCACCTATTTTTTTTTCCTCCCAAGGTCAAAATACGGTTGCCTGCAGGGTTTTTTCCTTTCAAGCTTTTTTTCTGTCTTCCCTAAAAATTGCACAATCTGTCATTTCACAGGCACCCACGGAAAGCCACTCCTAATCACTTGTGGAAGATAAGTTTGTCCCTGTTTACACTAACTACCAGGAAAATGCTATTATGCGCAAATGTTTCATCTGTTTTGCAAACATATGTTTCGGTACACACATACTCACTGCACAGGCAGTTGCCTGGAATAGGAAAAGTCCTTTGAAAAAGTCCAACAGAATGCATTGAGCCACTCAACATTCATGCTTTTTTTTTTCTTTTTTTTGAGCCTGTGTTGAAACCTTAAAGTCTTTAACATTTAGAAATCACATTTACCGTTGTCTATGCTCTCAACAGAAAGGAGCCTGACACCTCCCTCTTGGTTCTAACTGACATCTGAAGGAGTTGAAGGTCACAAAAGTAAAGTGACTGAGTGCGTGAGAACTCTCTTAATAGGTAACATGATCCCACATGTGTTGGTTCCCTGGACAGGTGTGTGGTTGGAACCCAGAATCTGAGAATATGGGAGTAAGGATTCCCCCTCTTAGTGGTTGCGAAGGTCTAAATTCTGCAGTTAGTTTCAGTGTTTTGGTTTTCCTGCTCTTTGTGGCTGACAGCCATTCCCCTCTTCTCATTCTAAAACACACACACATATACACAGGGACACACACACAAACACACACACGCACGCATGCACGCACGCACACACACACTTTCTGGTAAAATAACATTTCTAAAGTTTTCATTTAAGGTTGGACTACATCCAGACCAAACATAAAGAAAATCTCCAAGTTGGCCCTCCTCTCCCCACAGCTTCTGCCAAGTTCAGCCTGGTTTCAGCCATAGACCGGGAACCAACATTACCTCACGTCTCAAAATTCCATCTCTGGACAGGCTGGGTTGCCCCCTTTCTGCAATGTCCATGAAGGAGAATGGGGGAACTGATGTTGGTACTATGAGAGGAATTCCTCTTTTTACCCACAGGCAGAGAGGCTGCGTTTAGTCAGGGACTGAAGGTCAAGGTCAAGGGAGCACTGATGGCAGAGGGGGTAACCAAAGAGTGGATTCAAAACTGGGAGACCAGAGCTCACTTCCCACTTGTTTGGTCAGACTGAACTTCTACCATTTTCTTTGGAGATGGCACCATGGCCTCAGTGGTGCTTAAGAGATGTGCAGCCTCCACTTTGATTCTGAGCAAAATGTCTATCACTTAACTAGCTCTAAGCCATTTGATTTCAGGGCACATATTTAGTTCCTGTCTTACCTACATCTCCTCATCCCATGAAAGTTTCTCATAATTCCTATTCTGCTCTGCTGGTGATGTGGAATACTCTGAAAAGTATCCAATGGACTCTCAGTGGAAATCCTTATCTGCTCCAATCTCTTCCATGGAATGGCAGTAAACACAACAACGAAGCAAGAAGTGCCTAATTTTTAGTAAAAGAAAAAAGTTAGGAAAGTATATTTTGGCAGGAACAGAGTATTTTAGTAACACAGTAGTTACTCTGTTAATTATAAACAGTTACTTAGGGATTCTCCACTGTGTGGGTATCTTTAAAAGAAAACACTTTTTAAAAATAGTGTCCCATCCCCGCCAACCCTCTGATTCTGTCAAGCTGGTGACAGTTGGTCAGTTTCTATTCCTTCTCTGCTTGCCCCCCAGTGGCGAAATATCATCCCCATCTGGACGCTGCCAGGCAGCTTGGCTGGGAACAGGCTTCCTTGGTTTCCGCTGGCTAACGTTCCAGCAGAACCATGCTCTGGTTTCTAAAACCTTCTTCAGGAAACCACACGAATGACCCTCTGAATGTGTGAGTCTTGTTGGATCTATTCACCTTGAATTATTCAGCTTTCACCCTCTTTTAAGTTCAGGGCTTTCTTGCTTTCTGAAACCACAAGGCAGTTAGAGATTCTAATCTCTCAGTACAAAGCCACTTTGGCACCACAACCAGATGTCACCTGGGGTCACAGTTGCCTGTCTGTAGTGGAAAGTTCCAAGCAGTTGCAGCAGTTGTTGTGATCTACCAATGACTTGGAGAGAGCCTCAAAGCCCAACAGGAAGGTGGGTTTTCTGAAGCATGTTAAAAATACATTTACATTTGTTTATATGTGAGCGATTATTTTTGGCCTAAGGAAGTGCACTTGACAAGGACCTGTCGGCTTGAGGGTAGCATGGCGTAACTAACAGGATTTGTACCTGGACATGGTTTGGGGCCTTCTGCCTCTGAGTTGTTGTTCTACCTCCTCACTCTGAACAGTCCCCTAGTTCTGGAGCAGTAAGTACAACTGATCCCAGGTCTGATCCTATCTAATGTCTTTGCTCCTCCACAGCTGGCTGGCTACTGCTAGGCACAGAACTGAAAAGCTAACAGCTGAGCTCAGGCTTCAAGAAGTGCATTCTTGCTATTATGGGACAAGAACTGCGACTTCAAAAGTACCACCCTGTGACACTATGCACATAGGCTGGCTGCTCAGTCACTAACAACAATTGATCAGCTGTATCCTGTGAGCAGGTTGGCTAAGCATCTATAATCTATAATTCATGGTTGTCCAGCTGCATTGAGTGAAGAGGAATCATCTTAGACTGCACGTAAAATACCTACTATAGTTAACACAATGGAGTTAACGAAGAAACTAAAAACCTCCTAATGTTCATAGAAAGTTTAAGATGCCTATGCCATCATCAGTCCTGGATTTGTTCTGGGCTAAATTTAGAGCTGTGCTGGGCCACATGAAGCTCACAGTCCATGGGCTGAACAAAACTGGATGGCTCCCACTTTGTCATAGGATCTCCAGATGGAAGGATGGACAGGAAGTTTAAGACATGTGCTGGTTCTTTATTACCTGACTACTTTCTTTCTTTCTTTCTTTCTTTCTTTCTTTCTTTCTTTCTTTCTTTTTCAGAAGGAATTATTGAAAAGTAGGGGAGAAACAGAAATATATCCTGGTACCTATTGGGGTATGTCTCCTGCCCACCTCTAAGCAGTCAAGTAGGGGGAATGTAAACAGGAACAAGCTGGGGCAAGGCAAGGGGAAGAGCCAGCGGATCCCTGGAGACATTAACTGTGGAATCTATGCAGTCTCCAGGGCACTGATGAGTCCTCAATGACCATCCAGTTTCTGGTGTACTGGGTACCATGGGTCACCTCAAAAGAGATTCTCTTACAGTTTCTTCTCTTTGTACAATCGACCAAGCAATGACCAGCCAGCTGAGGGACACTAGGTCCCGTCATAGCCTGCTTGAGCTGTTAAATACCACAGACAGTGTGGCTTAAACAACAGAAACTTATTTCTCACAGTTCTGGAAGCTACAATTTCAGGGTCATGGTGCCAGCCAATTGCATTCCCAGTGAGGATGGACTTCCTGGCTTGTGGATGTTTGTCTTTTGGCTACGCCTTCTTTTGGCCTTTCCTCTGAGCTTATGTGAAGAGAGAGAAAGATCTCTGGTGTCTTAAGTCTCTATTTATAAGACTACCTATTCTTTTGGATTAGGACCCTATTCTTGTGCCCTCATTTAACCTTAATTACCCCTAAAAGCCCCGTCTACATATAGAGTCACAACCAAGATTAAGACGTCAACATATGAAATGGGAAGACGGGGGAGAATGGCCATAATTCAGTCCATCCTAGGCCCCTAGCTGGTGTAGTCAGAGCTTGGACCACCCCCCCGCCCCCTTGAGAGCTCTTTGCCATCTGCATGCATTTCTGCTTCAGGTATGCCAAGTAGCGCCCATGTCTCTTTGTCAGGGTCCTGGGACTATCTTGAGAGCTCAGTGATGAGAATTGGCTCCTTCCATAAACGACAGACCTTAACCAGGGACTGGCAAGCAGTAAGAGAGAATGAACACCCAGTTTTCTTGGCTTCTGACCAGAATAACAGTGACTCTCTAAAGGAAGAACTGGAGAGAATGTAAGTCACATCTCAATGTTTCCCTCCCCAGGATAGTTTACTTTTGTGGAATCCAACTTAAGACACAGGCCACAGCACAGTGGCAAGGCATGCTCTAAGACAAAGAATTAACCCAGATTCCTCTTAGATCAAGGGTTTCTCTTTGCTTTAAAGTTCAGTTCACACATTCTAGAGTGAAAAGATCTATAATCTTATTGCATGAATGTAACATGCAACTCTTTCCCCACTCTACAGAGTCTTTTTGAATATTTCAACTCAAAGTGCCTTGGGGGGAACTCTGTCTCCTGTCTCAATTCACAACAAGCTAGGTCTTGTCTAAAGTTCCCAACCAAATCACATGGTCACATCAATTACTTTCTGTTTCCCTTCCTTCCAGCCCAGTGAATATCATAGCCAGTGAGGCTTCTTCTAGTATTTATCAACTTTGGAAAACTTCCCAAAAATAGTTTTACTTCCTCTCTTATTAGTATACCCACAGTCAGGTAATTCTTGGAAGGAGGTCTGTAGGTTTGTTCAGACTTGGAAAGTTCAGCAGAAAACCAACCCTGTAGTTCCAGAGAGCTGTAAAGAGATAACACTTCCCCTCTGCGGAAAACCAACCCTGTAGCTCCAGAGAGCTGTGGAGAGATGACACTCTCCCCTCTGTGGAGAACTGCAAGCTCTCTCCACCCTCGTGGCCCTCGGGATTGATTCCTACTACTCTGCAGAGCACACAAAGGAAGACACAGCGCAAAGAGAGAAGCAAATGGTACATATCGGGGAAATCACAATTACTCAAACTTTTCCTGCCTTCCCTCACATATGTTCCAAGAGCATCCAGGATAGGAGAATCATTAGCATTGATTCCAACATGACACGGGTCCTAGGAAACTTCCCACAGGGCCTACCTAGAACATAGGCATTATTGGGACTACTCCGAGAAAATTGTGAAGATACCAACTTCACCTAGGAGCCTAGAGACGAGTCTCAGAAGTCTTCTGTGTTATTCCATGTTGTTGCACACTTCTTACATCAGGGCTTGCAGGAGGACAGAAATGACAGGAAAGGAGGTCAAAAGAAAATTCCCCAAACCCCAGACCTTAGCTTTCCCTTTGAAGATACTGATGATCTTACTATTCTGGGGTAGGACCTAGATATTTGTGAGCAGTTCTATTCCTAGGCAGGATGCCTCCCAAGCTTGCTTTAAAGAAGGAATAAAAAAGCAGAGGTGAGGGATGGGCAAGGAGAGGTTCGAATGGTATCAACATTCACCTTGAGGATGTGAACATATTCACATTTTGCCAAGCATGCACTTTAGGGCCTCACTCTTGCTCTGTGGTCTCTCAGAACTAGGATGCCTGGTGAGGCACATCGCCCTCAGCAGGAGAGGAGTGTTTGGGTTGGAAGAGGGAATGTTGTGAATTCCAACCTCAGAAAAACTCTGGAGGACTCTGCCAATCCAGGTGTGGGGAACAATTAAGTGCAGTTTTTCTTTTTCTTTTCTCTTTCCTTTCTTGCCAGTCAGAGTGAGTAGGTCCTGTGCTTGCAATGGTGTTTTAATTAACTTTTGATGAAAAAGAGAGAGAGAGAGAAAGAGAGAGAGAGAATGCGTTAAAATTAAATTCTGCTCTATAACAGCAAAGCAATTTCTGGAAGGTCAGGGGCTGCTGCAGGCAAACGTGTCCAGGAGTCAGGAACAATGTACCTGCTGTTTCAGGGACGAACCAGCAAAGCGAACCCAGGCTGAAATAGCTTTCTCCACACAGCTCAGGACAGGCTGGGTTCTGGGTTATCGTGAACCTCTCCGGGGAGGTCAGCAGTATAAGCTACGGACCATTGGTTGCTCAAAACTTACTCTTCATTCCTTAAGTCCCAGTGTTCCCCTGTGGATTTTCTAATCCTGCTGGGAGATGGAGTGAGAGGGAAGAAGCTAAATTGATCTCTTTGTTTCTCCATCACCCAGTGCTTGGCATGCCATAGGTGCCCAATGTATGCTTAATGATGATGGCAGAACTTACCAAAGCAGCCTTGTTCTCTACAACTTTTCACTGAGGAGGTGAACACAGGATATGAGAGCAAATGCTAAATGAACAAGCCAGAAAGGGATCTTACTTCTCTCTTTCTTTCTAAATCTAAAAATAAGACATGTCATCATGATTTGTGAGGAAGAGAGTAAAAGAAGACTGAGACGAAGGAAGTACTCCATGATTTAGTGTCTGTACTTTGGGGACAAGAAATCAGTTCGGTGTGTGTACAAGAATCATGACCAGACTGCCTAGATCAGTGGCTTCACTCTGCCATTGCAAAACTATCTGACCCATGGCAAGTTTCTTAACCTCTCTCTTGCTCACTCATACATTGGTAATAGTAATAGAACTTGTCTCGGATTTGAGGTGAGTCAGTAGATAAAATATATCCCTTGTGTCCTCAAGTTTCTCATCTGTGGATTTAACCTAATGTAGATTGAAAATATAATCTATACTACATACGCACAAAGTTCTGTCTTGCCATTGTTTTTCTACCCCACACAATATAGCAATTATTTATACAGCATTACACTGTAGTAGATACTATAAGTCATCTAAAGATCTATCGATTTTGGAATTCTCAGGGATCATGTAGCCAACCCTCTGCAGATACCAAGGATGGCTATAGATCATACATAAAATGTGCCTGGTACACTGTTGATGCTCTTTGTGTTATTATTTTATTATTATTATACTATGTCAGTCATCATATCGAGCACTTTAAATAGATTGTCTTACGTTTCACACACCACCTTTCTACAAACACTGTTTTTTTCTGTAATTTATTTCATTTCATAATTTGAACTCAAGTAAGTTCGACTCATTCGTCCAAAGTGAAGCATCTAGTCTGTATCTGAGCTTCAGTCTGTCTAACAGCAACTCCTGTGTTTTTCTCATTAAGCCACACTCAAGATGGCATGTCTGAAATCTCCCCTGACTGCCACTCTGTGGCATTCTCCCAACCACTCAAGTTTATAAAAACATGGAACTGAAGTTGGCACGAACTCGACTAAACATGGACAAAAGAGCAGCTGTATCTCTGTCAAATAAAGTTCTCACCACCAGGAATGGCCCTCACTCTGGTGAATACTCAGAGGACGAGAGCTCAGGAAGTCTCAGTTTCTAGGAAGGAAAAACTATGAAAGAGATAGAATATTCTCTGATTGAGGAAGTCAAAATTTTATTTACTCCACAAAGAGTAAAGTTCCTTGGATTCAGAAAGAGAATTCTCTGCTCTTGGCAGCCTTCAAATATGTCTAACCAACCCACCAAGTCTCTAGAGAAACCCAAGTCCAAGTCTAAGCTACCTGCTGTGAATCTAAGACATTGTCCTGAGAGAAGAGCCATTTCCTATAAAGACTTAAGTGAGAACAAGAACAGAAAAGTACAAGACTGAAGTGCTGGAAGAACAGAATTGCCTCAAGTTCTTCGGACTTCATGACCTCCTCTTTTTGACCCAATATTGCGCTCCTGACAAACTTCTCTGGCTATTTCCAGAAACTATCCCTTCTGTGAGGCCAGGTGACATGTTGAAGCCGTCTGGATCTTTGATCCAGTCTAGGGAGATGGTGGACATTTCCAAGCTGTGCTTCTTTGTCCAGCTGCTTTACAAATTTCCCTGAACATTGTTATATTATAGCTAACTGTCCTGATCTGGGGAGAAAAACACATCACGGGAGGAAGAGGCAGAGACAAGGACAAAACCAACAAATGCCAATCAATTCTTCAAAACCTTTCAGATTGTTTAAGTAATCGTTACATAGTACAGGGAAGCCCATAAATCATAAGTACGTAGCCCAATGAGCTACCACAAAATAAAAGCTCTGTAGAACTAGTACCCTGATCTAATAACAGAACATCATCAGCCCCTAAGGAATCCCTGTTTCCTCCAAGGAAGCACCCTTGCTCTTCTTTCCAAAGATAACCTCTATCCTGACTCATAACACCAAATGTTAGTTTCACTTGTGTTTGAATTAGAATTAGAATCACACCTTTCAGGCCTTACTGCTTTAACTTGACGTTACGTTTGAAATTTTCCATGTATTTGCACTTAACGGCTCACTTGTTTTCATTGCTGCTGTAGGGATAGGAAAAGGGGATGATTCCTTTTCTGCCTGTCATAAAGGTTCATGACCAACAACTCTATAACAAATGCTAGATTAACAAGAAAAAGCCTAAAAATTGTTTCATAAGTTTTATATAACACAGAAGCCTTCAGAGGAACAACTCAGAGACCTGAATAAGCCATTCAGTTTTATGTTTAGGTTCAATGAAGCGAGGGTAGTGCTATGGACATGTGATTGGACAAAAGTAAAAGATCAAACACTATTAGACGGAGGGGAACCCAGCAAGGCCGCATGTTCAGATTCCTCCTGGTCTCTCTGGGTAGCATGCTTTTCTTCTAGCTATAGAGCAGGACCCTTTCTGAAATTTCAAGTCTTATGATCTACTATCAGACAAGACAGATCAGAGAATTTCTTTATGGCCAACACAGAAAAGTAGGCGAGTGTTTTAGGCTTTACAACTGGCTTTAGAGAACAGGAGGTTCTATCACCCGCCTTGGGGAAGAGGAATATTGGTTTCTATGGTTTGTCTCAAGGGAAGATGGAAATGAGAGACAAAAAAGTAGGAAAAAGTCAAATAGAAACTTTGCTTCTGAGACTGTCACTTTGGAGTATCTCTTTCTCAGCCCCAGCACCATCCAGGATTCCAATCTATAAATGAGCTATAATTTTTGTCTGTTCCACTCTTTGTCTGGATTCTTTACAATCTGAAGCCATTACAAGTCATGCTACCAGGAACATTCTTCTGTGTGGCTTATGGAACACATTTCTATAGGGTACACATACTGAGGAGTGGAACTGCAGAGTCACAGAAAATGCCTACATTTGGCTGTCGAGGAAACTTGCTCAAGAGATTTTGAAAATGGCTGTGGCAATTTACACTTCCACCAACAGGGTATATGCTCACAATCCTGGGTAACATTTACTCTTGTCAGGCTTTTAAATTATGGTGGTGTATAGTGGTATCTCATATGGTTTTGGCTTTCATTCTCCTAAAGACAATTTATCATTAGCAAGTTGGCTGTCTTCTTTTGGGGTGTGTCTGATCGTGTCACTTGACTATTTGTTTCCCCCATAGATTTGTGGTTTCTACATATTTTGGATATGAATCATAATCATAAAAGTTACACGTGACTACTTTCACTCTCTAGGCTGCCTTTTTACTGCTTTATTGGTGTTTTTGACGAACAGAGGTCTCAAATTTGAAGGAATCCAATGTAATTCTTCCTTGATGATTAGTACTTCTTGTGGCTATTTAAGATTTTTTTTTTTCTCAACTCAAACCCATGAAAATATTCTACCATGTTATCTTCTAGGACAGTGGCTGGCGGGGTTTGGACTGTAGGCTAAATTCCTTCCACCACCCATGTTTTCAAATTAAGTATCAGTTGTTTTGGGACTTAATTCTTTCCATATTTTTACTTAGAGTCCATGCTAATGGCTGACCCTATTGGCTTACAACACCAAAGTGTTTAAGAGCTGGCTCTTTACAAAGCATGTTTTTTCAGCCCTCTTCTATAAGAGGTTTTTTTTTTTTTTTTTTTTTTTTGCCTTTCACATTTGGAATTTATATGCATATAGTGTGTGGTAAGGAATCAAGATTAGTTTTTTCCCCCTATAGATACCTAATTGAAACAGCATCACTTATTGAAAAGATTGCCTTTGCTTGTGATTCTGTAGTGTCATAAATTGAATCATGTACACACATAAGCATGAGTCTGTTTGTAGATTTTTCAACCCTTTCCATTTTTTTTTAGCCCATGACTAATGCTCCTCTGTTTTAATTGGTACTTGTTTTTATAAAAACAAGTCATGATAGCCTCTCAGTTCGTTTAACTTCAAGATTTCTCTGGTATGCTTGAGACTTGGCTTATCCATTTTAATCAACTTTCAAGTTTCTCAAAAACTTCTTGGGATTTAAATTGGTATTATGTTTCTACTACAGATCAATTACTTACAACGATGGACCTTCCAATTAAGAAAATAAGTATTTTAAAATTTACTTATTTAATGTTTAGATCTTTTGACTTTGATATCTTGTCCATGTATTAATAGGTTCATCTCTAGGTATCTTTGATGCTAGTGTAGTCACCACTATTTGTATTCAAAAACAAAAAGAAATAAACTGTTAAGTAGTTATCAGCCAAAATGCTGTGTCTTAGTGAATATGGTCATGGATACCTGAAATGATCATCCATGCTCCGAGAAATGAAAAGATTTGAATAGAAAAAAAAATGGCAAGGCTGACAAAAAAAATCCCATGTTGCAATGTATACATATATTCACTTCATATATTGTCTTTCAGGGTCTCAAGTGACTGTTGATGCAAACTCCTGTGCCCAAATTCTTTTAAGCCCATAAAAGAGAACGGAGAGTTAACTTATAGAAGTCAGGACTCTTGGGTCTTAAGCTTGGTTCCTCTCTAAGCCCTTGTGAAACTTCAGATAAGGCTCTACTTAATCTCCCTGTAGCCCAGTTTCTGTACCACTAAAGATCAGTTGTCTTTAACACTCTCTGACTTGCAAGCAACGAAGTGGAACCTTTTGGTTCCTGGTGAGTATTGATACAACCAGAGAAGTCCTGAGTGTGATCAAAAGATTTTTTAGAGTCAATTTATCACCCTACTGGTTTATAAATATTTGGAAATACTGTGAGACTAAACTTTTAAAAGTCATTTCTCCAAGAAAGGAGACGCATGAGCTAAGCAAACAGGGCAGAATGAACATAAAAAAAGACAACAGGGGCTGCGCCCTGGTCCCTGAAGGAACATGGATTCCAGAGATGGAGAAGAGTCAGGGGAAAGCACAGAA
The DNA here is from genome assembly GCA_004027205.1 of Ctenodactylus gundi. Lineage (NCBI taxonomy): Eukaryota > Metazoa > Chordata > Mammalia > Rodentia > Ctenodactylidae > Ctenodactylus > Ctenodactylus gundi. The sequence continues at coordinate 696,498 of PVKB01000291.1, read as the reverse complement.
ATAGAAGTATAACAAAGTGTCTGTGCTGACACTTCAACTTAATCATGAAAATTCCACAGAAGAGATGAATTGGGTCTCTCCGTTAGGGGGCTTTAAAGAAAGAGTTACAGTCAATGGAAAAGGAAGTGCTGCCAATTTTCTCACAGAGTCTAAGAGCGATAACAAGAACTGGGCAGTATTGCGAAGGCTCTTTGTCAAAATCCATGTTCCTCCCTTCCTAGTTAAGTGCTCCTACATTTAACGTTCGCCTTGACCCCTGTGCCCTGAGCTCTGATCCCTGCTGCCCCATCAGAGACTCCATTCCCAGTGCACCCATGTGTCTGAGCTGGGCCAAGAGATCGCATATAGAATTAACATTTGTCACTTCTGAGCCAAGGCCGTGAAGAAGCAGGTGTACCTTTGTCTTTTTCTCTTTGCAGGCCTGATACTAAGAACTTCCAGTCCTTACGCAGAGCAGAGCTACCTAATTTATGGAGCCTGCCCTAGTTTATTTTGAGTTGGTAAAACAGAACACTTGAGATGAAGAAATTTATAAAGAGCAAAAATTTAGTTCTCACAGTTCTGGAGTGCAAGATTATGTTGCCAACACGTTTGTTCCATGGTGAGGCTCCAATCTCTGCTCTCAAGACACATCACCCTCCAGGGAGGAAGAATACTGCACTCTCACTGGGCAGAAGGCAGAAGGGCAAAAGGAGATGAACTCTCTCTCTGCCAATCCCTTCTTATGGTTACCTAATTCCATTCTAGAGGGAAGGTACCTTCGTGACCCAATCGCCTCTTTAAAAGCCCCTCCCTCTTAACATTATTTAGCAACTCCTGAATTTTAAAGGAAACCTATTTAAACCACAGTAGAGCCTCCATCCTGATTTTGCTGGGAAATGCAACATGCCCATCAGGAAGCTCAACACGGGACTACTCTGGGAATGAGAAGTTAACTGCAGCTGTGTTGTGTCACTGAAGTTTGGGGTGTACTTATCATAGCAGCTAGTGATGCATCCCCTGATAATGTGCTACCATCCTCTGATAATGAAGAAAGGGAGACTTGTGTGTGCTTAAAAGTATACCAGGTCTTGTCATCTAGCCCTCATCATTTGTCACCATTAATCTTGATTTGCAAACTTCAATGAACTAAGAGATGCCTAAGTAATGCAGCTGATTTCTGAAGCAACTCAGAGTACTGACAGGAAAGAAATAAAGGCATCATATTAATCTATCACTGCCATTTCATTCGAGAAAAGACAAGAAATGAAAAGGAGGATGACTCGTTTCTTCAAACCGAAGTCACGAGATAATATTCACAATTAGTATAAAAATAGGATGCTAATGGCGTCGATACGTAATATACGTGCCTAATAGTTTTGCACCGCCCCCCCTCCAATTTGCATTTAATTTCCCAGAATTGGCTCATGACACATTCTTATGTGGGATTCGACATTTAGCAACAAATAAGACTTCCTTCTCTCTTGGCACTTCTTCCTCCTCCCTTTCCCCCGCGCAGCCCTATCCCTGCTGCCTTCTCCTTCCCACAAAGCTCATTTTGGGCAAAAGCATTTTTTATAAATGACACATGGTAATGAATTAAGTGTAGTCCCACGATCGCACTTGCACTCTCCCACAGCTCCCTGACTTCCACACTCCTCCAACTATGGGAATTCTCCCTCACACCTCCAGAGAGGGGGAAAAAAAAACGCATCGAAAATTCTGTCTATAAGTAGAAAAGTTATGCACAGAATGTGATGTCTTTCCCACTTTTCTTTTTCTTCTTGTTCTTTTTTGTCTTTGAAAAGGAGAGAAGGAAGACAATTTTCAAACATTGGATGTTCTCTGAGAAACTAAAATATTCAGTGCTGGTTTCCTCTTGGCAGTAGCAAAATCAGTTATGATCATAAATCTGTAGTTTTCTCTTTGTCCTTTTTAGTGGGATTTTCAAAGATTGGCTTCCACCCTGTCAAAGAAGATAGCTGGAGTGTTTGACGGTAAGGAAACATGGTAGAGTTTTACAACAAAAGAAGATCTTGTAAGTCATGAACCTCAATTTACTGCTGAGGACTGTGGCTCATAGAAATAGTTTAAGTTGTCCAAAATCATGGACTTACTCAAGAGTTTCTGGAGAACTGAACTCTATCCAACCCATCTAGTTCATATTACACAGAGTTTCAAACATACAACCTTCTTAGGTAGTCACATCAGCTACATGATAGATACAGGACTATCCTCTGATAATGAAGTAAGGAGGTCTTGTGTGTGCTTAAACGTGTACCAGATCTCATCATCTAGCCCTCATCACTTGTGACTATTAATCTTGATTTTCAAACTTCATTGAACTAAGAAATGTCTAGTGGATTAGTAAAGCATGCTCCTGGGTGGATCTAGGTGGGTCATGAAGGCATGACCTTGGAGACTATTATGATTCCTAGTCTGTTTCTTTGTGCCATTATTCCCTTGCTTTGCTTCCCGGCCAACAAGACCTAAGAAGCTTTGCTCCACTGTGCCATTCTACTGTGATATTTCTGTCTCAGAACCTGCCAATCACGTGCTGAATCTTCAGAAACTTTGAGCTAGATCAAATTTCTTCTCATTTAGGTTGTGGTGTAGGGTATTATGTTTCAGCAACAGGAGAGCTAACTAACTAACTCACCACTGAATCCATGTTCTAGAGCTCACTCAGCATTTCCTTCTTTCTTGGAGATGGGCATCAATTACCCATGAGACATTTGCCCAGGGTCTGGGGTTACAGAGACAAAAGACATAACCAATGATTGCAAGAGCAACCAGTTCAGTGAAGGCTGATAAATAAACAGAAGACACTAATTTAATAGGATAATTGTTCCTGGGATGGACTCATTTCAGAACCAATGGTTGGCACTTCCCTGGAGAACACAACAATGGTGGTGGCAGCAGCAACAGCAGCCAATGGCTGACTCATTGAGCAAGGAGGCACCAACAGCTTCCCCTCCCAACTGAGGAACATCTTACTCAACCTCCTTCCCACTCACCGTCACCACCTGTAGGTTTGGAATCAAGAAAGGCGCTGGGAACTAAAGATAACGTGCTAATAGGATGTTAAAGCAGAAACAGCTCACCACCCACCACCTGAGATAGTCTGCATGAAGGATTTTTTCCCAGGCTTCTGTTCACGGCTCCAACGCGTGGTATGTTGGTGGATTTGCAAGTATTGCTATCCAGAGAACTCAGAAATTGCTTTTGGCAAAGGAATCCAAGCAGGCACATCCAACCCTTTTCGCTGTCTCTCTCTTGTTGCCAAAACACATGACTCTTGATTTTATGGGAAATTCATGTGCGTTCATTCCAAGGAGCAACCTGAGATTACAGTTAAAATTAAGTAGGAGGGGGAGACTGAAAAATGAAGATCTTGTCTTGACTTTGTTGCTGTTAATTGCAACCCTTGGACAAGGCCATTTGAGTCTTGGTTTTGGATTTTTCATCTTGGAAGTAAGAAGAGTGGGCTGCTACTGACTTGTTACATCTCCATAATTGGCTGGTCTGTGCTGAAATGGTAGAAAGGCTCTCAAGTTTACTCACTTTTTTGGATCTTCATTTCCCACCTACTCCCAGGAAATCTCTAATGCCATGTTAGTAGATGAAGACCAAATAAAACTTGAGTGCTTTTGTCTGTCCTTTGTATATCTCTTGTCAGTTTTACTCACAAGCCCAGTCACAGAAGCTAAGAGCATCGAGGGAAGCCTTTCCTCACCTATATCATCCTATGCCCTCCTGTGAGATGCTGGTCTCCATATGGATTATATCAACAAGACTCCTGGACTCACTTTCTTGTTGGTATCCATTGAAGAGGAGTGCTTCAGAAGCCTACCGGCAGACAGAAAGAACTCACGAATATTTATTCACCCAAGGGGACTCAATTGAATCTCACTGTTCATATCAAACTGACCTATTCTCTTCCTCACTTCTTCCTTCTCACCTAGAGATGAGAACAGTTCTGCTAAAGTCATCAGCCTTAAGTTTCTCCACCAGATCTCATGTTTCTACTTAACTCCACCCAAACATCAAAATTAGTCCCTAGCAAATTAACTCCACTCTGATTTAGACTGACCAGAAGATGCCTCTGTTTCCTGTTAGGACCTTGGCTACTGCAGGCAGGAAGCTCACTTTCGAGATACACGTATGTTGGAGCTAATGAGAGGAGCAGTTAGATAAGGGGAACATCATTGGTAGCGCTCCAGAGGACAGCAGAGCTAAGTCGTGAAGGATGTCTTATAGGATGCCAGCTGAAGAAAGGCCAAGGAGAAAAGATACTTAGAGAACAAAATGTGGGTGCTCAGGCTCACAGGAGTGTGCTAGGAAGGTGAGAGTGTTTAAGAAGAGAGGAGGGAAAGACTGCTGAGGAGATGGGAGAAAGGGAAAGGGGAGATCCCAAAGGACTCCATGTACTCTGTTAATAAGCTTGGATTCTATTCTCAAGGAAGAGAAATAACTGAAAGACATTCAAGCAGGAAAGGAACATGATCTGTTTTGCAATTCAAAGGATTAGCGTGTAGTGTAAAGAAAGCCAGATTGGAGGTGAGAAAATTGGCTGGCAAGTTCTTCCAATGGTTCAGTTAAGATTCAGTAACGACTTGGAATTCAGTAGTGGTGATGAAGCAGGCAGGAGAGGGCATATATGAGAATTATGAGAAGTAGGATTTGGTGGAGCATTAGGTATGGATGTGAGTCTAGGTGACACCCAGGTGTCTGGGATGGTGAAGTCGATGGTGAAATCACTTGCTAACAGATTGAATCCTAACAGGGGATCCAAACCCAGTGATTCTTCATTAGCTTTTCCCTGTCCTAATGAGCTTCCTCTGTTCACTGGCTTTTCCCCAACATTCAGCTTACACAATGCTCTTCCTTGGTGGACTTGGTATTACCATTGGTAAGTGGGGATAATATAAGTTTGTGCCTGCTATTTTTTATTCTATGTGGTCAGTCATCAAAAAGCAGTGAACAAGAGCTTATCTTATTTTTTAAAAACCCTTTTTAAAAATTCTCCACATTCCCTTCTCCTTTTCCTCCTCTTCCTCTTCCTTCCTCTTTAGTTCCCTTCCTCTTATACAGTTACTTCCATATCCAAGAAGAAAAAAGTCAAGAAAGCCAGAATTTTAGACAGCATTAAGAAAACTTGCCTGAATTATTGATTCATAGCTTTATAATGCACCCAAGATAGTACGGACATTTATGGATTTCATGAGCTGTTTAATATCTATTTGTGGAGTACCACCATGTGCAATCATCTTGGACTCATTATGTTTCTTCGGCTGCCCAATGAGTCATAATGAGCCTCTGAAAATGTAAAATAATGGGTTAGAACTAGAAGGAATGAAATAACAGCCATAGTCAGATATAAAATTGTTATTACATGCAATCTGTAAGAGCAATCAAGACGAGGAAGGGATGGAGGGCCTATTATTGCACATACGCACATGCATGTGCTGTGTGTACATGGACTTTTAAGAGCTTGCAGTAAAGGGGGTGGTAGGGAGGCCTATGAGCAAGACCCTTAAAAATGATGGACTGCAGATCTATTCTCCATTAAGATTCAAGCAAGTGGGAGTGGAGAGTTCAAATTATGGGAAAGAAATAGCAAAGCCAATGAAGACCTTCCTGAGAAGATGGAGGCTTGTACTGAAAAGATAAAAGAGACTTTATATTCCAGCAGTTAAAATGAAAAGGAAGAGATCATTTCTAAACAGGGCACAAGAAATAGCTTCATTTCTCCCCATTAACCTCTGCTCCCTCAAAGAAGGCTCATCCACATGAGCAGGACAAAAGAATTCTGTGTGAATCAGGACTTTCTGCTGATGGAGCCACACTCAGAAAAAATATTAATGCAACTTTCTCCTCGAATTTTGCAAGTAAGTCTTTATTCCTAATTGGTTCCGGGGTCACCTGCCCAGAGGTCTGTGGGTGTGCTGAATGGCACACAAAGAGAATGAAAGAGTTGATATTCAGCTTATTCAGCTTTTGATGTTCAAAATAGGGCTGAAGCAAGATAATAGTCTCACAAGGAAACTATTTTTTTTTTCTGAGACCTGAGTGAATTCCTTTATTACCTCCTTTGGCCTATGTCATGAATTCTTAGAATTTTATGTTGCCTTGACATTCATTTTGAATGTAATTTGAATCTTTTCATACCAGAAGGCTCAGGCCCCTTGGCTCAGTTTCCATTTCTTCAAGGTGCTTGATTCAGATGTTTACCTTAAACAACTGCCTCCTGGTGACCATCTCCCTACATGATCCACTTGGCTTCCTGATAATGTCCACACCACCTGCGGACTGTGATAATATGCCAGAGTGACCACCTCTCAGTCACAGTATGACTCTGCAAACATGTGCTTGGGTGTCCAAAACCTTCCCTCTAGACCTCCAAGGGAAATCTGCTTGGATGATGCCCTGCACTCCAACAAAGCCTTCATCCCACAGGTCTCTCTCGCTCTCACACATTCCTCCACTGACTGAGCCACCAACGCTTGCCCTTCTCTGGGATCTATGACTAATATGCTGCTCCTGTGATCCCGTGTACTTTGTTGAATGGCCTCTTCAGTGTCTCACCTGACCAACACATCCATAGCTAACTCCTTTCATGGTCTTTGCTCCCTGAAGGAGTGGCTATCTTGGTGGGCAAAAGCTGAACACAGAATTTCTTCAGTATAAACAAGATTCTTGTGGCAGGGACATGTGGTCACAGGTTGGACACTTTGGTATTAGGCTGATAGGATAAAGAAGCATCCCAAGAAAGGCAAACTGTAAATATTCATGATCAAATCCAGGGAGCCCCATAACAGTAGGGTTTCAGCTTTTAACACCTATTGGGAGAGAGACCTCAAGAACAAGTAAGAAATGAGAATACAACGTCTTATTAAGCAGCAACCAGATCTTTAAGTTACGCAGGTTAGAAGTTACTCCCATGGAGACAACAGCTAGACTGTTGGGTTACAAAGGAAGGCAGTTACACACAGCCATCCCTGCCGTAAGGGATGGAAAACAGAAAACTGAAGAGAAGGTGCAAAGAAGGGGGTTGACTTAGGAAAATCCAAAAAGGGTTGGTATCAACACCAAGTGCCAGAGGTACTGGGGTCAAAAGCCAAACAAAACAAGTGAACAACAACAGAACCAGAGTTGTGAAGGGGTTGTACAGGGCTGGAGAGAATAGTTTGCATTCCTTCTTGATTCAACCAGTTCCCATCTGGAAGTGAAAGACTAATATATAAAAGGACAATAGCTAGGCTGTCCTTCAAAACAGAACTTTGACCTGCAGCCTGCAGCCACCTGCCCAGAAAACCGATTCCCTTATCTATAATAAACAACTCAGGAAGCCAATCTGTCATAAGCCAGACTTACAGGGAGCTAGATTGCTGTCTCTAGTAACAATCAAGGAATATAAACAATAACTTCTGTAATTGGCACAAAATGGCCCAAATTTGATTAATAAGTGACAGCCACTCTAATCTGTATCACTTTTTCCAACTCAAGACCAATCATACAAAACCAAGGATGAACTTTTCTGTGGTTTGAGTGAATCCTAATGTTCATGTGTTGACTCTATCCCCATGTTCTGTTGAGAGCTGAGGCCTTCAGGATTGATCGGATCTTGTGGGCTCTGTCTTCTGTGAATGTGTCTTAGCCACTTTTCCGTTACTGGGACATGAGGTCCAATAACTGGATCTTAAAGACGGGAGGTTAGTTTGGCTCAGTTTGGGAGATCTCAGTCTATGAGTGACTGGTTGGAACCAAGGCAGAAATGGCTAAGTTAAATATCTTAGCAGAAGACAGCTGCTTATCCCATCATGACCAGGAAGCAGAGAGAGAAGGGAGCAGCCAAGGAGGGAGAGATGCCCTTGTATGTGTGTCATGCTCACAGTGACCCATCCCTCCAACGGCATAGGAAATCATGAATGGATAAGTCCACTGATGAGTATAACAACCCCAAGATCTAATCCCTTTCCAAACAGATGAGATTTTAAGGGGAAATTTTAGGTGTAAACCAAAAAATGTAGCAGGAGGCCATAGCCAGATGCTGGCTCCTGGATTCTGAACCTTCCAGTCTCCAGAACTTCAGAAAAGAATAAATTTAATTACCTAGTCTGTGGTTATAGAAAACAAAAAGGACTAAGACACATCTTAACTATTCATAGAGATGGCTGCCTCTAGCTAGCCACTTTTAGCTTTCCGGAGCCAACAGTCACCAGTCAGCAGAACTGAAGCCTTCCCGTCCCTTTTATCCACTCTCTTTCCTCTGTCTGCCTTTGTGTCTCTGCCAGAAGACAAGTAACATTGGTCAGAGCAAGCTTAGAATAAATAGCCTCAATGTTTTCCTTTCTTTTCTTTTTTCTTTTCTTCTTAGTACAGATAGAGCACGTCTTTATTTAGAAACAAAGGACAGAGGGGTAAAAGCTCCCACCATCTGGGAGGAGCTGCACTTCAGATATCTGGGAGGAGCTGGGCCCCAAAGTGGGCTGCCTCCTTTTGCTTTTCTTAATGTGAAGGTCTTCATTCACGTCTACAGCAGAGAAGATTAGAATGGAGCCAGCTGGCATAATCTGGAGGCCCCATGGCAGGAATAAACCATCTAGGCTTGGAAATAGAAGGAGGAATCAGAGAATGCTCTGAATGTCTGCTGTGAAGGAGAGGTCAAATTATCTAGACAGAGCGATCAGCTGTGAACAAGTTTTCTGCTAGGTGTGAACTTGAACTGCAAAACGCAATGGGGCTGGCAGCAAACAGCCAGCCATGGATTATTCTGGAGACCCCAGCAACCAAGATTTTGAGCTGTTTTTGTCCCGTCTCCCAAGAAGATTCATAACCCATGTTCCTTTTTTCCCTGTATGCCCTCATGCCATCTTGGAGAGGAATCACAAAGAATGAAAGTGAAAAATTGGGACATCTGTACATAGACTGAGCCCTAGATGAAGAGGCTTTTTAAATTTCTATACCACTAGCTTTGTTGTTATTTCACACTAATTTGTCCCACTAGAGGAGCAGATCACTTATGGACAGAATATTAAAACCATCAAGTTTTTTCATGTATACTGGAGTTCTAGTTGAGAAAATCTTCTAACCTCACAAGAACTTAAATTGATATATTTCTTTATTTTTGTGCTCAGCAATGCTGGGATAAAGCTTGATTTCCTATTTTTTATCTAAACAATGGTGGAAACAAGCAAAAAAAAAACACTTAGTTACTTGCTTCAATAAGTACTTGCTCCTAGAAAAATAGACTATGAAATTCCTAAAATAACTGAATTATCAAGACTAATAGGTCACTCATTAACGCTCACCTTGTTACACATACCAGTCCAAAGCTATGGTATTATAAATTCTCCCCAATCCCAATTCATTCCTTACCGTGTAAGACTCATCCACAAATCACCTAGCCCAGTCCTAACAAAACTTCCGGTGACTTCTATTTTCTGAGGTGCCATTGGGCTCTAGGAAATGAAGCAATGTTTTCCCTCATTACAATAAGTCCAAAAACTTGGATCTATTTAACTAAAAATTTGGTTTTGGCAGTCTTTCCGGATACTCCATAGCCAATACCTATGACACTTCAAATCATTTGGTCTGGCTACAGAATACTGGGGAAAATGGACACAAGAAAGCTAGGCACATGGCAACCTGAAGCGGATGAGTTCTTTTTGAACCAGCATGGCCACAACAAAGGGAACCAAAGGCTCTAAGTATATACATAGGAGAAGCTATGAACACATATTCAAAAACAAATACAAGGAAAGTTTCTGAGCATGGAAGAAGCTAACCATACTCCTTTTATTTTCAGTTGTTCTCTGCATACAAAAAACCCCCAACAGTTAAAGTTAAAAAGAAATATTGATGATACACAAAAGAATATATTACAGTTATATAAATGGACACACTAACACAATGGGTAATTGGGAACATACAAGTTAGGCCCTTTCTTATATTAAATTGACTCAGTATTTACACAAGAAAAGGAAGAAGAAAGAGATGGAGGAAAAGAACAGGAAAAGAAAAGTGGCAAAAAGAGAGGAAAAGGACTTGATTTCCTATGGTTCCTGTGGAACAGACAACTTCACGCTCTACTTTTCTGAGCTCACACATGGACAGCCAAAAGGATGGACCCAAAGACTATCAAAGATGCTGGAAAAGAGCACACATTCAATGCTCCCTGGTTTAATACGCTCCCTTTGCATCACCATCTGACCTACTCCCTGCTTGTGGCTCCAGGCTCCACCGTGGGGTCCCCAGCTGCAGATGGGGCTCAAAGTCAGGCTTCATGTTGTCGACATAAGCATTTAGGCTATACTTAGAATGAATTCCTTGACTACCAAAGTCTGTATTATGATTTAAATATGGAATGCTCTTCCTGCAAAAATGTGTATTGAGGGTTTGATCCAGCAGTGTTCAGAGGTGCGATGTCCAACATCAGATGCAGCAATGTCCAGAGGAGGGGCCCCAAAACGTGACTGGATTATAAGGGTATGAAGCTCACCAGGATTAATCCATTGATAAGCTCATAGCTGAGGGGGCTACTTGGAAGTGGGGCCTATCGGAGGAAGTAGGGGCCAGGGGCATGACTTTGAAGGGCATATCTGGTCCTACCTCCGTAGGTCTTTCCTTTTCTGTTGATTTCCTGGCCACCATAGGTGAGCTTCTTTTCTCCACCACACCCTTCTGCCAGGGTGTCTGTCGCACCTCAGGCTAACAGCAATGGGACCCTCCAATCATGGATGGAAACCATAAACTAAAATAAATCTTTTCCCCTTCAAGCTATGTGTGTCAGGTATTGTGTCAGAGCCATGAATGCCGACCAGTGCAGTCTGTAAATCTGATCCATGCCATTCACAGAACCTACCACTTTATTCCTTCTCCTGTGCTGTCCCATGAGAACTTGGAGTACACCTAATTCTATAGTTAGCTCCCAGATGAATGTTAGCTGAGGATCAGAAAGAGCCAGAACTTTCTCTCATCTCCACCTCAGTTAAGCTGTCACCTCTCAGGTGTTAGCTCTGGTTGCAATATCCTGGTTCTTGGGCTGCCACTGGCTGATGTCAGTCTCCTGAAAGACCTCAGCCTGTACATCAACTGATGCCTCCTGCTCTCTCTCCATCCAATGCCCAGCCAACTGGGAGGCTCAGAGCCACCAAACCTTCCAGCATGACCCAGCCAACAGAAACTGGATTACTTTTGTGGCTGACACCATTTTGCTTCTGTTACTCTCCTTACATTACTATCTGTTCTCCACACATCTTCTCGGCTAAGTCAATCCACCAACACTGTATATCTCTACATATCACTGTGGTGGTATCATATTTTTACAATAAAATTGATTTAAAGAAGATTTTATAACTTGGAATGAGGGAAAAGAATTTTATAGTATGATAACAATTTAATCATACATACGTAAAAGTAAGAAAATATTTATGAAAAGAACATAAAATATTGCTCATACTTTATATAGCTCTTAGAACCTCAAACAGTTGGTAGAAATTATAGGATATACAGGATGAGAACTCTTGGCTATAATCAAGAAGGCTGCTCTAACATTAGTAATATTAACATTAACATATCCACTGGTAAAAAGTTAAATTCAGCTACTACACACTTAGACATGCTCTCGTTGTGAGAGCTGATCAAACTTGTGACTTTTACCCTTTTCTGAGTGTACATAATCTTTCTGTAGGAAATTCCAAAGTGGAACAGCTGGACAGGCCCATGCCTTCCCATCTGGGTATCTTGCTGTCAGAGCCACAGAACCAGAGCCCCAGTGACATCTTACTTGGACTCACACCGACAACAGAAAGCAGAAGAGCGTATTTCCTTACACGCTATGATTCTATTTTCTAGTTCTCCTTAATTCAGGAATCGGCATGATATGCAGGCTCCGGTACCAGAATCAATCATTAAGAAACCTCAGTAGCAAAAGGTAAAGATGGAGTCCGGCAGCTGACAACCATACTAACTGCACAAACCCTGGGGACTCACGGAGTGACGGAGCTTATCCTCATCTGATGGCTGCAGCTTGTGTGCTAGAGAAAGCAGTCAGAGGGGAAGCTGGGAGGAAGATTTCAAACTTCTGCTCTGATCTCCCTTCCCCACGCATACCATCCCCAGGTTGTCTGAGGACGGTCCTTAACTGTCTCTCGCACAGAAACTGGCTGCGATGACTCGGTGGTACCACACAACCTAAGGGGGCTAGCCGTGCTGGGGTGGGGCACCGCTGGTTGGGGGCAGAGCTGACATAAACACGGAGAAGCTACCTGCCTTCCTACAGAGGACTAAGACTCTGCCAGAGTGTCCTGCTTTGCTGGCTCACTTCCACTCATCTCGAGCAAGCTGAGCGCACACATCACCCCATGACTATATGTAAAGTCCATATGTGCAATAAAAGCCAGACAGTTTGACTAGGGGCGGAAGGACAAGATGTAGACGTGAAAACGTGAGGGCTGGAATGCCTGACCAAACGGAGCCTTCCTCAGATTAGGTCGCTGTTCACACAGAGTTCAAATGAAACTAGGGACTACTTCCCAAGCTTCCTGAGACTGGACATGGTTCTCCACACCATCGCTGAAATGCAAGGCCATAAATATCACAGCCCGAATGATGTGACATCAAGGGAGAAGCCAGGAAAGGCCACTAGCGATGAACTCCAGGCTCTACAAAATGATGCTGGGGATAAACCACATCCATGGACTCCCTAGCTCTTTCCTCTACATTTTGCTACTGAAATTTTCTGTTCTTTCTAATCCCCTCATTTCCATTCGTGAGACAGCCATATCTCCACAGAGCTACCAGCACAGAGTTCTCTATATATGTCCACTTAGCCAAGAACATAAGCCCAAAGTTGTCTCCTTCTTTCCTCCAGCAAATCGGTACTACTTTACATTTCCATGGCAACTCCTGATGGTATCACCAATGTGCAGATGGAAAAAGGCGCTTCAGAGAGACAGTCGGGGACTTGCCTGAGGTTACAGAGCAACAGAGCTACTAACAGGCATTCAAAGTCAGGCATCCCATGAGCTCCCCATGTCCCCACAGTGACCTTTCCAGCCTCTTCAGTGTACCTCTGTATGTTTGTCAGGGTTAAATCACAATTAGAAGGAATACTATTGAAGGAAAAGACTTTACTGTCTTGTACGTGGCATCTACCCAGGTGCTCAGGACATTGCCTGTCACATAGTAAGTGCTCAGTAAATTCCTGATTGGTGAAGTCCTATCTCTGCCAATTAGCTATCTGGTTGACTTGCTTCCCTTGTAGCCTGGAAGGTCTTTGAAGAACCGGATTGTGGTTTTGCTTTAATAGGGGGCCAAGCCAATAAATCTTGCTTCTGCCTCCAAAGGATTTAAATAGAAATAAAGTATCAACTATAAGATGAACTCACCCAATTCACCAAGTGTACTTCTTTACAAGGCTTCTCTACTGTCAAAATACATCCTTTCATGCCCAGGCATTGTTGACTCCATTGTTGACATCCTGTCTCACTCAGCAGCTCCATCTGGTAGTCAGATTCCTCTTCCCTGTTTGAATTCTATATCTATGTTTTTAAATAAGCCAGGAAACACTCACCCCGCCAGCTCTAAATTAGTTCTTCCTTTCATGTCTCTTCTGCTTCCTGGCTCGATGCCAGAGCGTCCCTCCTCTAGAATAAGGGAAGAGTGCTTGAAGTCATCTGTCTTTACCCAGTTAGCATTTCTCCTCTGGGACACAACTCTTAGGGTGGCTCTCACTCACGCCAGGATTTTCTCCAGTAATTCCCAGGTTGGGGGAGTGGCTAGGAGTGGCCCAAGCAGGGGAGGGGAAATGGCCCTCTCTCCTGATGACAGAAAGAAACACCTTCTTGGACAGTACATACGTCCAGGGTGTACTTTAAGGAAGCCAGCACGTATTGCTCATCTTTAAATAAATGAGAAAAACTTGTCTCTTCTTGTCCAACTTTCTAACTTAAAAAAAAATTAATCGCAAGTTTCATAAAGATACCTGAAATTAAATCACCCCCGAGTCAAAGTTCCATACGAGTCACTACCCAGCAAAATTGCTTCCTCTGGGGTCTCCTGCACTGACACACTGCCCCCGCCTCTCCCCGTGTCCTCATACCGTCTGTCCTTTATCCTGCTTACCATCCCAGGAAAGAGGAGGTTGGTGGCTTCCTTGTGTCCTTGTGGCATTACGCCAGCACTAAGAAAGTCTGAGACTTTGGAGCATTTCAGACCTGAGATATTTAGGTTAGAGATGTTCAACCTGCAGTTTTAATTCCGCGGAGTGACTGCTCACGTACCTGCCTCTGATCAGTGTGGCGGCACCTCCCCCAACAATGAGCGATGAAATGTGACGCTTCTGGTAAAGCTTTTCAGAGGAAAGAGAATTCTCTGGAGACTTTCTACAAAGTATATTTGGTATGTTATTTGCACAAGTATAGACATACTGATCAAAAAGTTCTTTTTATTCCTTTTCTATAGCTATTGCATATAGATCCTCTAGAATCTCAAGTTTAAGTAATCTCTAGGGGAAGTCTGTACTGTAGTATCTGTTTCTACCTTACTTAAATAAATTTTTTTCCTACCACATCCCGAGTGAGAATGGCAAATAAGCAATCGGAAAATTGGGTCAAAAGGAAAGTAATCATACTTTTTTGAAAAAGTTTATAGTTGAGATGAATATTGTAAAGAATTTCATCTTTCCAGAGTTTTAAGCCATCTGGAAAAGAGCTGATGGGCACAATTTCTATTTCATTGACCAAATTGCCACGCCAATTTCCCTTTCTCTCAAGTGTAAATATTTTCCAGTGAAATCTTTGGGGTTGGCAGCGGTGGTGTGGGTGTTTCTTCACAGAAGAGCTCTTGATTTTTTCCTTTCATATCTAAGAAGTGGCAATTAAGAGTTACAAATTAAAAACTTTATATGCTCATATCTTTGATTCAGCAATAGCATATCTAAGAATTTATATCAATGAAATAATAGCGTGTGTGAAACCTATCCATAAAGTATTCATTTCCTCATAATTTATGACAGGAAAAAACTGGAAACAACCTAAATATTCAACAATAGAGGGTTATTTTCAAAACTCTGTACACGCATACATACAACTAAATAATATACAGCCTTTCAAATGGCAATTCCTAAGTATTGTAGAATATCAATGAACACAGAAAGATGTTTATGATATATCATTAACAGAAAGAAGCAGGTTTGAAGCATAAGTACAGCCACTTTACATACACTAGGATGGCTACGACAAAACGTGAAAGAGCAAGTACTGGTAAGGTTGTAGAGAAGTCGGAACCCGCACACACTGCAGGAAGTGTACAGTGGTGCGATTGCTGGAAAAGCAGTATGGTGGCTCCTCAAAACCTTAAATGTAGAATTACCACACAATCCAGCAATGCCACGCCTCAGCATACACCCAGAGGCATTGACAGGATGGACTTAAATACTTAGACCCATGATTCACAATAGCCAAGGATAGACACATTCCACGCCCAAGAACTGATGATTGGATACATATAATGTGGTTTACACATACAGTGACATTCTATTCATGTATTAAAAAGTAATGAAGTTTTTATCCTAGCTACAATGTGGATGAATATTGAAGACCGTATGCTAAATACAACAGCTAGACACAAAAAGATAAATATTGTATGATTCTATTTACATGAGATGCCTAGAAGAAGCAAATTCTTGAGACAAAGAGGAGAGTGGATATGACTGGAGTTGGACAGAGAGGGGAACTGTGAATCATTGTTCCCAGGTACAGAGTCTCTGCTTGGATGAAGATAATGTCTGGGACTTGATGGTGGGGATAATTATGCAACACTGTGAGTTTATTTACTTATTTAATGCCACTGGATTTTACATGTGAAACAGTTAAAATTGTATGTTTTGTGTTTACCATTAGGTGTGGTACCATTTGTTTATACTTTACCACAATAAAAATGCAATCTACAGCATGGTATTTGTATAAGTACATAAACACATACTTCCTTGGTTTTGAAGGTGTTATCATTTCCAGACAATGCCATCTTAGCCACTAGCTTAATAAATGGGGCTCATCCACTGACTCAATTGATGATTGAAACTTTTTTCAGTAAGTTCTAAAAATCAACATATAGATTCTACCCTAAAAATACAGTAGGACAACCATTAATATAGCATTTAGATTGTATTAGGTGTTGTAAGTAATCTAGAGATCATTTAAAGTACATAGAAGTAGGTTGTAGGTTATATGCAAACACTCCAAAGTTTTGTATGAAGGATTTGAACACACAAGCATTTTGATTTATGGGGCAGTCCTGACATCCCTTCCCCTTAGTCCCCCCGAGACATTAAGGAACTAGTGTAAGTCTTTTTCAGTAATAACTACTATCATAACATAGGCACCCATGGATTCAATCTGATTTCAAAGAAAGCAAACTTTAAAAGTATTTGCATGGTAGAAATTAGGAAATGTGTACAGTCGTATGGCAAAAAGTCTGTGAGATGCACACAACTAACATTTCGGATGATCAAATTCTAAGTGTTCTTTCTTATTCTATTTTTCCTATACTTATTTTTAAGTTTTTCAGTATACAGCAAGATTTTTGTGTCAGGAGCTTTGTGGAATTAAAATGTATACAGCCATTGTAGAATTATTTGTGAATCCAGAAACTTCACAATTTAGCTTACCACATACACTCTCATTTTGAAAAATAATACCAAGGAATTAAGATCCACACAAGAAAATTTTTGTTTGTTCCACCAGGGCGAGGCATTTCCTGTCACTACGTCCCCTCCTGCATCGCTGCACCCAGCGTCCACATCAATATTTACACACTCCATCATTCCTCGGGTTATTTATTTTCCTTGGTCCATTTTGCACAGTGACTAAGTTTTGCAGCCTGGAAGTTGACAGAATTTGTCATTGATATCAATCTTTATTAAGTTTACTGCTGAGAGTTCAGAAAATGGTGCCTCTGGAGCAAGAAGGAAGGTGGGAACGGGAACACCAGACAGCAAAAACAGCTGTTCCCTTCCCTAAAAAAAAAAAAAAATTGACAATGTGACTCCAAACCTTAATTTACCGACATTTACATTTCTCTTTGACACTGTGCGTGCACACGCGCATGTGGTGTGTGTGTTCTATTAAAAAAAATCTGTAATGCTCACCAACTACCTTTTGAGGGAAGCCAGAAATAAAGAAAGGACAGTCCTCGCTGTGATTCTGAGGTGCTGAATTCCAGCAACTCCTCCTATTGCCCAGCCACCCTCTAACATAAAGAGCAAGATTCTGTGAGGAACCATCTTCCGACTGGGAGTCCTCTTCTGTGTCTTCCAAAATTGAAGCATCAAAGAGGTCCTGCTGCAGCATGAAATTCATCCTGAGCACACTCTTCGGTGTGCTGACAAGGGTCCTAGGAAACTGCTGCTCCTGCCTCCACTTTCCTTGTCAAATAATAATACTTGGAACAAATAATACTTGCTATCTCCATGAGTTGTGTATTGCAGGAGTTATTATGCAATGGTTATGTATTAAATAAGTACATTTCAAGGGCTTACACTAATGCCTGGTGCCTATGACACACCCAAGGAAGACTGGGATTAACCGAATGCTTTAGAACAGGCTCCCAGTAAATGTCAGAAACCCTTTTCCTTCACCAACACAGATTCCTGTTGAGAACGGTAGTTGTAGCCAGGAGAGTTTGAAGCTGGTCTTTCTTCTGTACTTTTATCAGCGCTGGCTGACAGCCTCAAGCAATCAGGCTAGGCTACAGAGTACTTGGGACCAAAATTAACGCAAAAACTTGCCGACTGTGCAGCCAAGGGAGATGGTCTGGGGCGACTACAGCGGGTCTGCAAACAGGCAGGGAGGTTTAAAAGTCTCAGGTGCTGTCCGTCCAGTCGCCGCATCTTTACATGCAAAGAATGTGGAGTAAACGGTTGAGTCACATCCATCTTGGTAGCCATTCTGCCACTCGCAAAAACTAATTCCACTAGCAAATTAGCTTTGTGAAGTTGTTTAAATTGGACGAATTTTTGTGAAGCGAACAAACCGAAGGACTCACTCCCCAAGTGAATACACAGGCCATTCCCAGCGCGTCGGGAGGCTCCCCTCGCTGCTGACCTGCCTTGCCACCTGTGCAGTGAGTTGGATGAGGTGAACTGAACGTGTCCGTCTAATGTCCAATTTTGAACTCTATTCTTTTCCAGTGGCCTATTTGCCACCAATATCATCCTATTTTAATTACTGTACCTTTATTATACCTCTTAGTATCTGGTATTTTATTTTATTTTTCATCAAGGTTGTCTGGCTGTTTTTTTTTTTCCTTTTGCATTTCTATACCAATTTTATAATTAGATTGTAAATTTCTACACACATTTCAAAACAACTTGCTGAAATTTTGATTGGGATTAATTGAATCAATTGGGTCGATTGAAAGGAGAAAAATGACACCTTTACAAACACCAAGTCTTCTGATTAATAAACATCCTCTATCTCTCCCTTTATTTAGATATTCTTTAATTTCTCTTAAGTAATTGAATTCTCTTTGTAGAGTCGGGGTCAACTATTTCTAGGTAAAGGATATCATTTAAAATTTTTGTTTCCTAATTATTTGTTCTGATCTAAGACTACAAATTGATTTTTATAGCTTGACCTTACATCTAACGGCCTCGGTGCATTCACTCTCTGAATATTCTTATACAACAGATTTTACTTATTTTATTAGTTATTTGTAATATTGGAGATTCAGTCCATAGGCTTCACACTGAACTACACCTTCAGTCTTTCTTTCACTCTTTCAAATTTGAGACAGAGTCTTGGAAAGTTTCCCAGACAGGGTTTGAACTTGTAATCCTCTTGTTTCAGCCTCCCAAACAGGGAGGGATTACAGGTGTGCAACAGGAGGTCTGGCTGGTAGATTTTTTTTTTAACTTCTATATATGGAAGAGTGTTTTCTGTACACAATATTAGTCTCTTTTTAAGTTTTTTTAAAAATATCTCTCTAACTCTAGTGCTTTTTATTCTTTGTTTCAATAGGCCCTCCAGTAGAATGCTGAACAGAAGGGACAGTAGCTGACTCCTGATCTTAATCCCAAAATTAGGATAAAAGATTTCAATATTTTACCATTATATATGATGTTTGCCATTTGTGTGTGTGTGTGTGTGTGTGTGTGCATATGATCTTTTGCTTCCTTGAAGTTCATTAATTCCAAATTTAATGAGAATTTTTCTTACGAGGGATTGTTGAATTATGTCAAATGATATTAACGCCTCTATGAAGATGAGTATGTTATCTTTTATCTTCGTCTGTTACTGTGCAGAAATTTCACTAACTGATTTTGGAGTAAGTCATCCCTGGACACTTTGAATAAAGTTAACGTTTTGCCTTTTTATACATTGAAGGGCTCAATTTGCTACTGTTTTGTTCAGAATTTCTTTTTTTTTTTTTTGCCTATATTTATGGCAGGAGTTATCTGTATTTTTTTCCTAAAATATCCTTGCCAAGTTTAATATTAAAACAATGGTAGCCTCATGAAATGAGAAAATGAGAAAAATATTTTATATCTATCTGTACCCTGGAAGACTTTGTGTGTGTGTGTGTGTGTGTGTGTGTGTGTGTGTGTGTGTGTGTTTTGAAAGGATGACTTCACATTGAAGCTATCTGGACCTGGAATTACCCTGAAGTGAGGATTCTCATTTTGATATTGATTTCTTGATTAGATGAGGGATTATCCATGTTTTTCTATGTATCCTGTGTTCATTTTAAAATTACTTTTTCAAGGAATTTTTCTACCTAAAATTTCAAATTTATTGGTGTAAACTTCTTTATAATTTCCTTTATATAGCTGGTGAAAGTGCTGTAGCTTCTTCTTTCATTCTCTGTATTTGTGTCTCCTTTTTTTTTCTTCATCAGACTTGTTAGGATTTGTCAACTTTATCAGTTAACACAAACGCAATCTTTGCTTTGTTGGTGTCCTCCTCTTTATTATATTTTTTCAAGTTTCTCTGTATTCAGTTTCTTATAACTTCTTACAATGTAGGTTAAATAATTAATCTCAGCTTTTATTCTCCCACATATAAGAATATGTGCATCTAAAACTATACATTTGTTTGTGCTATATATATATATAGTGTTTTCATTTTTATTTGGTTCAAAATACTTTCTTACTTTCCATATATTTCGCTTTGACCCTTTAGTTATGTAGAAGTTCACTGCTAAACATACAAACATTTAATGATTCTTTAGTTTTGATTGTGGTCACTTTCTCCAGTTCTACTATGGTCAGTGAACATACTCTGAGTACATATTCATCCTTGGAAATGTATGGAGACTTGTTTATTCAGTTTTCGTAAAATACTCCTTCAGCACTTAAAAAATCTGTATATTCTGCACTTTGAAGGTTCAATTTTTAATACATGTTAATTGGATCAATGTATTTTAATATGTGTTAATTAGATCAAGTTTAATTAAGGCATTATGCCAACATAGCCACATGCCACATAACAATGTTTTAGTCAAGGTTGGACCACATAAATTAGAGTGGTCCTACAAGATTTCACTGTCTTGTGAGATCACAGCTAAGTTTGTATACATACACTGTGCTGGTTGCCTATGAAAAAAATCACCCAGTGGCACATTTCTCAAAATGTTCTCCTGTACCAAGGGTGTGTGGACTGTATTCTATATATCTAATTATTCTATGAGTTATTGAGAGAAACCTAGCAAAGATTTCCAGTATACTTGGCTATTTTTCCTGTTCATTCTATTAATTGTTTATTTGTATGCTTTAAAGCTATGTTGGGTAAACATACATTGAATATTAATATATTTTCCCACTGAGTTGACACTGTACTCATCAAGTGAATTTATCTTTCCTCAACAAAAATTTCATCTCTACAGTATGTCTTGCCTTTAAAAATCTCCTTTGTCTACTAATAGTAGATCTTTATCAGAAATCATTTAGTAATTGCATGATACATTTTTTACTTTCAAACTTGACACTTTCTTACACTGTGTCTTCTTACAGTTGTGTCTTTGCAAGCCACATATAGCAGCTGTTGCTTTAAGAGTCCGTCTTTTTTGTTTTTGTTTCAGTATGTGTTCTATGCACATTCAGCATATTATTAAGTGTAGCAAGTATCTGCCACGCAACTGATTGTATTTTTATCCCATCTGTTATTTTTCCTATTTTCCCTGCTCTCTAGATTTTTTTGTATTAACCGAGTATACTTTGTTCCTCTATTTTTTTGTAAATTAGATTTTCAGTTATATCTTTTTATGTATTACTTTAGTAGTTGCCCTAGAGATTACAATATGCAAATTTAATTTATTAGAGTCAATCTGAGTACTTCTACCATTTCTTGGTTTAGGATATTCACTTCATTCTTACACCATTGCTTTTTTTTTTTAATTCTATATACATTCTCCACACAAGACATCTTTTAGTTTTGTTTTAATAAGACAAGATCTGCATGTAGATTTACCCTCATGCTTGTCCTTCTAGGTGCTTCTCATATCTTACCTGGTCTACATCACACTTTCTGACATTAGTTCCTTTCCATCTGAAGATCTTCCCATGGTATTTTATTTGCATGGTTCTATCAAAAATGATTTATTCAAGTTTTTGATTATTTCACAACTTTTTGTTATGTCTTCATTTTGAAGGTCTTGGGGCACAGAATTCTAGGTCAGCCAATATTTAGTCTCTTGATTACTTACTTTTAACACTTTTGTTTTGTTGTTCTGGCTCTTATTTGCAGTGTCAGTGTTATTGTTGTTCTCATAATGTAACAAGTCTTCCTTTGCCCCTGGCTGCTTTGAATATTTTCTCTTTGTCTTGATTTCAGCAGTTCTACTGTGCTACTCACGTATGGCTTCTTATTTTCATTTCTGTTTTGTATTTATCTTATCATTTTGAAAATTCTCAGCCAGAATGTTGTCAGGTATTTCTTTGGTTACCCATATGTGAAGTTACATGGAGTTGTTCTACAGCTGACTGGTGCTTTTATCATTTGTTCAGATTATTTTTTCTGTATATTTTTCACATTTTTATTGTTGTATCTTCAAATTCCCTAATCTCCTGCCATGACTTCTCTGCTCTTAATTCCATCTTATATATGATTTTATATCAGAAATTATCATTTTCTTTTGGGCATTATCATTTTATTTGGGTCTTTTAAAATATCTTCTACATTGTTTTCAACTATTTGACTATCTAGAAGACAAGCCAGACAACTATTGTAATGTTCTTTTACTAATTTTAATATCTGTACTGTGGAAGCTGGTTTTCATTGATTGACTATTCTCTTCTCTGTGGGTGGGTCATGATTTACTGTTCCTTAAATGTCTGGTAATCTTTGTTTGGATGTTAGACATTGTGATTTTTTTTGAGAGAGAGAGAGGTCTCACTTTGTATCGTCCAGGCTGGTCCTGAACTCACTATATAGCCCAGGTTGAACTCAAACACACAGCAATCCTCCTGCCTCAGCCTCCGGAGTGCTTGGATTACAGGCGTGTACTATAATGCTTGGTTTATGCAGTGTCAGGGAATGAATCCAGGGCCTTGCAATTGCTAGGCAAGGACTTTAACCACTGAGCTACACCTCTGGCCCCACATTATACATTTTAATTTTTTGTGTACTGGTAATTTTTATTTTTGTGTACATATTCTTAAATTTTGTTACGTAGGCGTTATTGGAAAACAATCTGATTTTTCAGGTGTAAATTTTTATGATTTGTTAGACAGCTCTACAACCATGTTCTATCTAAAGCTAATTATTGCCAGTCTGGAAGCACAACATTCCCAAGTATTATTCTATCCAAATGACATGGATTGAAAGTTTTTTCTAGTCTGCTGGAGGAAGCAGTCACTTCTCCCGGTTTTATATGAGTGTCACAAACTATTCTCTTACTCTTTCAGATACACTGTTTTTCATTTTTGAGTAGTTTTCTTATTTGCACAAACTGCTTTGTAATCACCGTTGTATTCATGAGGGACCTTTGCAGAGCTCTGAGGCTTCCTCTCCATGGCCCTCCTGAGAACTCTGGCCTTTTCCTTTGCTTTGCCTGTATTCAGACTTCCTGCACTAGAACCTGGAGGTTCTCTGGAGCCTGAAAGCTAGGGTGTTCTAGGACTCCCATTGTTTCAGGGACGGTTGCCTTTACCTGACTTACTAGCAGTCCTGAGGTCAGTCCTGAAGTTTATTGTTCTGTATATTTTGTGTTTTGCTGTTATTTTAGGAAGGGGAAGGAATCCAGGCCCTGTTCTTGTATTTTGAGCAGAGGCAGAAATCAGTGTGCTACAGTTTAAATTTCTGACGGTGGAACAGCTTCATGGTTCATATTTTGGAAAACTATAGACTGAATCCACATGAAAAACAAAATTGGGTAAGTACTAAAAACTTGATTTTTTAAATAAGATTGATGGATTAAAATTGACCTACCATTGGGCCTTAAATCCTTTAAATTACTACCCACCACTAGCAGACTAGCACTGATCAGTTTATCTGAAGATAAACTTTTATTTTCTAACAGTGAACAAAAAAAGGAAGAAGTGAATTCACAGAGTCATAAAGTTAGGCTGCGGGTTGAGCTAAAGAGAAGAGCCAAAGTTTGAGCATGTGCCAAATAATTTTCTGCACCTTCTTTTTAAAGGTGAGGTGAGCCTCGTAAAAGTTAGGTGATTCATCCAAGGTCACGCAGCTTCAAATAGGAAACTTAGGTTAGCCCAATTCTACATTAGACAACATACATAGTTGTGCACCTATTACACAGCTGATGATCTACGGGTGACCCATAGACCTTTTTACCTTCTAGAGCTAGTGTTTGGGTGGGGGTACTGAACAAGGCAGTGGGTTCTGGAGGTATTCATGGAGAGGTCCACAGGAAAGGAAGGGGCCAAGCTGCTATAACTGTTCAGACACACTGGCACAAGCATGTCAATATGAGGAACTATAGTGAGGAAAACACACTGGCCACTGGAGGACAACAGTCCAAGTAAGTGACATATATGACAAATTTTAAAAACCCCAATAAATAAATAAATAGTATTATAGCCAGGTGCAATGGCACATACTTACAATCTCAGCATCTGGGGAGGCTAAGGCAGAAGGATCACAAGTTTGAGACCAACCTGGGAAACTTAGCAACCTAGAGAGACCCTGAGACAAAGTCCCTAGTGCCAGAGACCCATGAATCTCTTGACTCCCTATCTTATTTTATACTTGGGACTTAGATTAGCTTTGGTGTGCGTACTCAGTTCTGACCCATCAACTACTTAAGACTCTGCCTCAGGCACTACCTGAAAAAGCCCAGTGGCTCAACCTGAGCAAAATGTATCCCTTCTTAAGATTAGTCCCTAAATACTGCTAGCCCAGAATACAGAGAGGGACAAGTACGAAGCCTACATTGTACAAAACTTGTATTTAGGCCAGCGTGAAGTCTGGATGAGAGATTCTGTGTGTCCTGGTTCCTATGTGGGCTCAATGCAGCTGGAAAGGAACAAGTGGTGCTTCTGCTCTGCCCCAATTCCACTCTCAGGCCACATCCCATCTGCAAGAGGGCTTCAAGGTGAAGCAATTTCCCATTCTGCATACAGAGGGAGCATCTTTTCTACTAGGTAAAAAATTAATAGACTCTTGTTTGAAGACTGGTACTAAAGATACAGAACTGGCTTGTCTAAAAGGCCATGGCCCCATGAGTAGAGTGAGGGAGAGAGGGAAGTGGGGGGAGAAAGTGAGAGAGATTCCATGATACTAGGCAGCTGGATGAGTGGTATCTTTACCCCAGTACTAAGTGGTAGCCAGTTGTGGCAGAGATGGCCCCGGAATTTCTGAGGACTCTATTCCTGGACATAGCTCTAGGTGAGGGTCTATCAGTTCCAAGACCAGTTTGGATGCCCACTCTATTACATACCCAGAGAACACATAAATGTCCAACAGGTAGTTGAAGACTAATGAGCAATAGAGCATTAAAGAACAGAAGATACGCTGATATAGATTGGCACAGTTACAGGATAAGGTGAGGGCATTGTTCCATGTTGCAGGTATCATGCAAATCACTCTCAATTCATAGTAGTCACTGTGAAAGTTATGACCACATTGACCCATTCAGACTGCTTGGTATGAGGCAGTAACTGTTCTCAGCATTTATACACATAGCTTCATTTAATCTTCTAAAACCAACTTACAGCATATATAGGAGAGGTACTAATAGTACTAATATCCTCATTTATTAATGAGGGAATTGAGGCACAGACTGGTGAAATAGCTTGTCCAAATCAGCCTGTCCTACCCCAGGGTCCAGCGGGCCACTGGTAATTGGTTTTCCTTTGAAGCAGGTGCTGGGAGCTGATGACTATAACTAGTTTGATTTTATAAATAAAGAACTGTACTATTACCTATTCTTGAATATTGGAGAGCCTTGTGGATGTGCTGCTATCCCTGGTGAGAGTGTGGGCTGTATTCGGGTAACTGGAGTGAGTTCAGGCATTGCTACTGTAACAACAGCATTTTTGAGGGGCAGAGAGTCAGGTAAAACCACAGCATAAAGTTAATGCATGGAGCCGTTAGCAAATAAGTGGAAAACCTGGGCTCCCAACCTTAGGAAGTTTAATCTAAGCAGAAATACCAGGAAAATACACATCGAAGGGCTTACTAAAATGTCCCCAAACAAATCACTGCTGTACAAAATAGGCACTCTAATGAAAACTGTCAGTGCCATAATTTGTTGAGTATCTACTATGTGAAGGGACCTAAGTCCTTTCTATATGCTAGGCACTTAATCTTCACTTTCAGCTGAGGAAACCAAGACCAGCAAGGTTAAGTGACTGGCCTGCACAGCTAGCAAGTGACAGAACTGGTTCTCAAGGCCAAGTTGATCTGACTCCACCACCTCTCTAAAGACACACAAACTAGTGGATTCTCAGATGCCAAGTGGAAATGGTAACACATAAATCTGTGACAGACATAAATTTGGAATCAGCTCAGCTGATGGATTGGCAAAGGAAGGGGACACTTTTGGTAATTTAGAAAAAATAAAATACTGTCACACGGGAGTAGAGTCAAGGGGGAAAAGAGCATAAAATTTAAAAGTAGTAACAATCAAGAAAAAAACTGTTAGGGAAGGATAAGGGCACGTTGACCCTGATTTCAACTTCTCTGGTTTCTTTCCCACAAAATCATTTAGAGAATAGAGAGACAATAACAGGAGGACAGAAGCACTTAATCAGAGATTTTACAAACCACTAAATCAAAAGAGACTGTGAAATTCCCGCCTGGGGAAGCTCGCAGTGAGATTAAGAGGATTAGCCTGTGGTACAGGAATCCGGGGAACGCAGGGAGCATGTGCTTCTGTTATAGATTACTCAGCAGCAACATTATGGTTTTACGTCCCCAGAAACATTTGGGCATGTGCCCTTCTGCTAACTGGTGAGCAGGAGCAGCACTGGTGGGCTGCTGCCCTTGCACCATGCGGTCTCCTTGGAGGAGGTGGCAGCTGATGACATTTTAAGGCACGTTCAGGCAGGGAACAAGCTGAAATGAGAAGACGACCTGGCTCATCACACCCAGAGTTTCTATGCTAGGATATCAGTTCATGATGGCTAGGGGGAGGGGAAAAAGGAGGCAACAGGAGCTGGGATCAAAGTTCTCGTGTCAATCTTTGCAAAGAATGGGAAGAGGAAGAAGTCAGGCAGACAGCTGACTCCCCAGCTTTGGAAACATTTGCTACCTGACCATGGCAAAGAAAAGCCCTTTCTAAGCTCCTCTCCTTTCAAGGCTAACAACCCAGCAGTGGCACGTGGAATCCAACTCACAAACCGTATCAACTGCTTCCCAGAAATCTGCATTCCAATTCCCTAAACCCAGAGCACTGGGCAGGTCTATGTACCAACTATGACCTGCCAGTTAACAGTTTACATCAGGAGCCTATAATAAATAATTAATATAGCCCTAGGAGATATAAAGCCAGTGACATGGTATCCCTCCCTTGGCTCTAAATGGGACGCCAGATAACCTACTTTGAACAGTAATGTGTTCACAGTATGTGGGAATTAACTGCTCAATATAATAAGAACTATTGAATTTCTCATCTCCATGCAGATGAAGGGCAACTGCCACCAAAAACACAGTCATAACAGTGACTGAGTGATGAAAAAAAGAACACTTTTTTTTATTACAACCTTAAAAATGTTATAGGTTAAAAGAACCTTAAAGGGTTTTTTTTAAAAAAAACCTGCAATTAAATCTTTCCATTTCTGTTTTCCAAGACTGCAGCTGAGAAAATGAAGGCCTAAGTGCCATACGGTGCTAGCCTCGCTAATAACGCTCTGTGAAAAATCTCATTAATTCAGTCTGGCTCTTCAGATCAGCCGCTAAATCCTTGTATTGTCACTCATCCTCTGGCCTTCTCAGGATTTCCATAGCCTAACTAGCAGGATCTCCATGGAAACCAAGCAGTCCTGCTTTGCACATCCCGGAACTTTTTGTTCCTGACAAAGCTTGACAAATCACATGCAGCATGGAGAGTTTAACACAGCGAACTAAATCCTGACCTGCACTTAGAAATGATAAACCCAAGCATACTAGCTTTATTATAAATGATTTCCTTACAAGATACTTAACCAAGCCAGTGAAATGCTGAACCAGACAAGTTTCGAGAACATGGTATTGGGTTGGGGACATGGGAGAGAAAGAAGAAAAAAAGCAAATAAATAAATAAACAAATAAATATAAATATGAACCCCAGGCAAGTTCTGCTGAGGGTTTTGTAAGCCCATATGCTATCTAATCAACTTAAATTAAAAGCAATTGAAGGCAAAAAAGAGGAAGAAAGATCTTGTTTCTGAAAAGGCCCTCCTCTTCCACACTAGGTCAGAAAGTGAACTTCTAAGTCTGCTCCTTCATTTGTCCCAAATCCTGCATGTTGGTATCTACAGGTCTCCATGGTAGAGAACCCCTTCCTGCTGCTCAAGCTGGCTGTTTCGTGTGTCCTTGGTCCTGGGTAGAGTGAAGGCACCACTGGCTCTTCCAGGCAGTGGCCTGGCCTGGCTGGGAGCGAGGCTGAACTGGCTCAGGAGAACCTCCAAAGGCATCTCCACTAGGTCTCTCCTTTTTCTTTCTAGATGCGTCAGAAGTCAGGGCGTAGGTATTGCTCACAGCAGGCATTGTTCCCCGGGGAAGGCAGCCTGGTGCGCACTAAGGGCAGGGAGGCAGGAGAAGACAAGGACTTCCAGAGAACAGGTGCAAAACCCACGCCTTCGTACCTCTCCTCTTCTCATGGTTGGAGGCATAGTACTACTTGGTGGTGGTATCGTGACATAGAAAGTGACTCCTCAGCTACAGCCCGGCTGGGGAGAGAGGCCGCTGCGTGTATTCTCTGAAGGACAAGCATTTCATAGCCTCCTGTCTTCTGGTTGCTTTATCTGTCCCACATGAGGCTTCCTGGGGGCAGACAGAGTTCAGGGCACTGAAAGGCTCTGAGTAAGAAGGTGGAGGGAACTACTGTTCTTGGTCACTCTATCTCCTGTCTTCCTCCTACCATCCCTGCCATAATACAGGCCATTACATTAAGGCACTGTATTGTCAATTTTTCGCACTTGTGTTTTCCTGATCCCTCAGATATGCTGTGCCTGTTCAGGTGACCAGGTGTGCTAGTGTGATAAGACTGGTCACTGACCCATGTTCTTCCTTAGCCTGACCTGACTGGGACGTACTAGCATTCACACCCACTGGTAAAATCCTCCCAGACCTCTTGCTTGTGTATTCCTCCTGGACACAATAAAGGCACTAGCCCTCTGTGCCTCTCTATGACTTTCTGCCTCTCATTCCTCTGTCCCCCTCCCATTGCTTGGTGGAGCCCATGCCCTCCAGTTTTCCCGTGTGGTCCCTCAGGTGGTAGGTCTCCCTAGCACACATGCCTCTGATAAATCCTTCCATTTCTTCTTTCTCTTGAAGTGTAAGTTCCATGGCTTGGTTGAAGTGATCCCTGAAGAACTCGTAAGGGGGACTTGCTGAGCCACTGACAACATTGGCACGTGAGAGAAGTCACCAATGCAGAGGTGGCAGGTCTGAGAGTCGCCTTGGTTCTCTCCCCGTGGCCTGGACTTTGGCTTCACTTGGAAGCACATGAGGGATGTTCTCAAAGGCCTGAGACACAGTCTTTCTTCAGTTCTTAGTGTGGAGACTGAAAAGTTTTAAAGACACCATTGTCTATATGCATAGCACTGGCAATACTTTTGTTTGAGGAACTCAGTAGGACTAGAATGACCTCCCTGTCAGCAGCAATGTATGAACCCCCAGCACCATACCATGGGGTGTTTATAACAATTCCTGGCTCTGGACATACAGTATGTAGTCAATAACTATTTACTGATTAAGTAAATTGGTGCCTGGAAGACTCCGTGTTCCCTCTGATTTTTTAAAGCAAGAGCAAATTAAACTTAGCCTCATTTCAATCTTCAGGAACACTACTTCAGTCTTTGCCTTTGCAAGTTGAGAATCAATAATAGCAATAATAATGATAGCAGTTAGTGATTATCAAGTTCTTACTCTGACACCACATTCTGCTGAGTGTTTATTATATATATACATTGACTCCCTTAATCTTCATTAGTGTCATCTAGAAAAAGATATATTATTATGCTCTATTATTATCTTCATTTTGTCAATGAAAATTCTGAGAACACAGAAAGTTCGACAAACCTGTTGAAGTTCACAGCGCTAGTATCTGAACCAACACAAACCCTAGAGCTCATACATGCAACTGTCGCACTGTGCTGTCTCCTCTTATACTATCAATGCTAAGTGTCTCAAACCAGAAAATGCAGTTAATCATAATACTCAGCAATTATTAAGTGCTCATTATGTGCCGGGCCCGGTTCTAACTCTATAATCACCACTGCATTTACCCTTCCCTCTAAGTAATAATTTAATCTTATTAGCATTATTTTACAGATGAGGAAACTAAGGTTCGGAGAGGGTAAGTAATATAACTAAGTCAATGACAGAACCAAATTTGAACCCAAGCAGCGTGGTTCTGGGTGCTTCCATCAGCCAGTAGCCCCGTTTCTCTGACCACTGCAGGCAAGAGGGCAAGTAAGACTCCGTGGAGCCATTGTGCCAGGCACATATTTTCTTCCTGAATGCCCACATTTAGCTTCCCACACGGCCGGTATCACGAAGTTCCCTCTTAACATTCCTTTTCAGACTGCTTTTGCGAAAGAACTCAAGACAAGTTGAGGCCCGCTGAGAGCCTGCGGGAAGAGCTGCTCTTTCTTTGCGTCCTAAGAGGTCACACCTGAGCAGGCTCAGCCTTTGTCTTCTCTCAGAAAACCCAACCTCAAAAAGACGTCTCCTGCCACTCACACAGCTCTGTCAGTGAGTTCAGCTGAGTGAGTCGGGCTCTGGGTACAGACACCAGAAGATCAGACAGTGCTTACTGGAGAGAGGGACAGTGCCAAGGCGTAGGGACCTAAAATTAGACCTACCAGCTGTGTTTTGGTTTTGCAGGCACGTGCACGTCAGCACCACGCTTGAGCACACTGGGTATTGAAATATGCATGAAATTTGCCCTCTGAAGCATAGAGAAAGCACAGAATTCTTGCACCTATTATTTTATTTATTGTTTCTCCTCTGAGACCTCAGCTTCGTCTTTAAGGCCCATGGAATGCCATTTCCTCCCTGCCCGTTCGCCCCTGTGGGCCACTGCCTCCAAGCATTTCTTAGCACTCACACACCAGAAACCCTGACATTCCCCCTGAAGCATAAGCACTGATTGAGCACAGGGTCCTCCTCTCTGTCCAGAATCCTTCCTCTTGGGTCAGAGTCTCTGCCAGGATATCCAGCCTTCCTGGATCTAGCAAATGAGGCTCAAAGCTGAGCCCAGGGGGGGCCAAGAACTCATTCATGTTCCAGGAGTAGGTAGGACTAGTGCACGGCAGTAAAGCCACAGTGCGGGGAAAGTGAACCTCACATCCCAGCTGAGGGCAAGCCAGGCACTTATGACTCCAAGGGCAGAAGACAGAGAACAAGCATGGTGCAGATAGGTAGATAGGTAGACAGACAGATAAGAAACAAAGATCTGGGAAGATGGAGAATAGCAAGTGCTGCCCAGAAATATTCCCAAAAGTGTTCGCTCCCAGAGAATCAGAACCTTCTAGAGCAACAGTGTCTAGCAAAACTTTCTAGGATGGTGGTAATGTTCTACAATGATAGTGGTAATGTTCTACAATGATACTAATCAATGAGATAGCTGCTGGTCACGTGTGGAAATAAAATACTTAAAATGTGCCTATATTTTACGCTTAACTTAATCCTCTCAAGTTTAAACTTAAATGGCCACATATGGCCAGTGGCTACAACATAGCAGGAGGAGGAAGGGGCTCAGCTAATGTATACTTCAAATAGCACATGGAACAAAATGCCTAAGCGTAATTTCACATTTTCCACCAGTTCTGTGTCCCCACATGGAGCTGCCCAAAGTACCCAACCTATGGCTGCCTGTCCAGTGTCTTTCTTGGTGAATTGTGGGAAGATGTGTCCTACAGCCATTTTCACAGGGAGCTACCCTTACTTTAAGGAGATTTTTCATGGCCTGATTTAAGTTTTTTACTTTAAATACACCTCTTTGGAGAGAGTCTTCAGTTTTCCACGGTGTCCTTCTTGCCTGAAAGTGATATTCTCATTTGGTGGCAGGCTCGTCCTTTGCTGCTGTCCATGTCTCCAACCCACTGCATCCACCACTCTCTTCCCAGGCTTTATTTCCTCTGGTCTGGATCACCGAGGTCTTCTAATTAAATCCTGGCTCAATATAAACCTCTACAAATGTCCACCCCATAGTAGCCCGAGTGATCTGCTGTGATCTTTTATAGATATGAAATGGAACCTCTCACTCTCAGGTGTTAGATCATTCGGGAGCTTCTCTGGTGCAATCCAGTTCCTGTATGCTAATCTATTTCATCTCACACGGCTCCTCCATCACCTTCCCTCTGTTTCTTCCTGTTTTGTTACACTGACACTTCACATCCTGAGAAGTAGGGCTCTTGGGCCTTTATTACATGACTAAGGATATAGTACCCAGCCTTTAGAACTGGCTCACTGAATACTTATTAAATAAATGAGAGAATGACAGACTGGTACACCAGGGCCATGCTAGGTGTACACCAATGCTAATGTCTTGTTAGTGCTAACAGCTGTAATATAGTATATTCCCAGGAAGTACTCACTGTGTTTGAAAGACGGCTTCACATTGATTCTGAAATGAAAATGAAGAACATGTGCCTTATGGGCTGAGGCATAAACCAGAAAAGAGATCATATATTTCAAACCAAGAATCCCCTCATGCACCATTCGGCCCTTTCCCAGCCTTCACTAAGCATGAGCATGAGCTGATTCAAAACTATAGTCTTCATGGAGAAAATAGAGTTTGGAGTTTGAACACAAAAATCTCAACTGAACTTATTTATTAAATTTTGCCATTTTTCAGCTAAAATGGAATATTAAAGAAAGTACAACAAATCAGTAGGTACAGCTGGCATTTCTAAGTCTTAAAGGAGAAGATAAGCCTTGTACTACTTTCAATGATCACTCCTCACTTTCTCCAGGTCCTTCAGGATATTTATATCCCCCAGTTTCAATGATATTAGGTCCAGAAAGAGGTTTCCTTATTCTGCATCTTTCTGATCCTGTGTATTGGTCTCTGGCTCTCCAGCCAGTTCTTGTCTCTTAGATCTCATTGTAGTTACAAAGATAAAAGTATCTATTTGCTAAAAGTGGACAAATCTTTGGAAAGAATCTAACTAACAAACATTTGTGAGTCTACCAGGAATTTTTCCAAACCTATTCTCCCAGGACACAGAATAGTACAAACCTTCCTTTCTGCCAAAATAACCCACTATTGTAATCCGGGATGACAGAACGTTCTACTAAGTTCTGCCAGCCACTTGACTGATGGAGGAATCCCTCGGCTCAATGAGCCCAACTGAATACAGGGTTTACCTTAATGCCCTCCTTCTGCCCTCACCTTCCCTTAACTCCATCATGGTCACAACACTCCCCAAATTAATACATTGAAATTCTGACACCCAGTATCTCAGAATATGATTGTATTTAGACATAGGTTCTTTAAGGAAGCAATTAAGGTAGAAAGAGGTTACATGGGTGGACCTCAATCCAATGTGGCTACTGCTCTTATAAAGAGAGGAGATTAGGATGCAAACACAGAGATAACCAGATGAGAAAAGAGAGAAGATGACCCTCTACGAGCCAAAAGGAGAGGTCTCAGGAGAAACCAGTGTTTAAATCACCTTGCACAACTACCAATAGCCAAAATGGGGAAGGCCCCAAAATTCCCATCAACAGAACAATGGATACATAAATTGTGGTACATGTACACAATGGAGTACTACTCGTCTATAAAGACAGATAGTGTTGAGGCTTTTCTAGGTAAATGGAAGTAACTTGAGACCATCAATGAAATGAGTCAGATGCAGAAGGTTAAATATCAAATAGTTTCTCTAATATGAGAAACCTAGAATACCAGAATACAGTCATTTTGTAAAACTAAATGTTGGGGGATAGTATGAACTAGTTGGGAGGGAGATGTGGAAGGGTCAAGAAGGGAGGGGGAAGGCTTTGTTATTTTCACGTGAAATATATGTGCACAAAACACTCAAGTTCAACATAAACATTATGTATCACATACTGATCCACATCAATAAAGTAGGAAAAAATTTACTAGACCTTAATGTCAGACTTTTGAGTCTTCAGAACTGAGAGAAGACAAAGTTCTGCATAAGTTACCCACTGTGTGGTATTCTGTATGGCAGCCAGAGCCAGGTAATACAACCAAGTAACAGCAGACTGTCCACAGCTCTGCTTTCCACTTAACTTGTCCTTGCCTTTCTCTGCTGCCAACTCCTTCTAATTGATTTTTATCAGAAATATTCGGAATAATCAAATTAAAACCCTCAGGCATGAAGAAGATACACAGGGAAAAAATGACCCATTAGAATTTTCCCTTAGGAGGCAGGTAGGGGCCAACTGGAAAGGCCTTAAATACCAAATTACTCTATGTATGTACTAAGCCAGGTTTCAGAGTCAGTTTAGGGTGAGGTCAAAATTATAGTGTGGAATCAGCTGACAAGTAAACAGACTGTCATTAGATATTCATAGTGAAAAAGTGCTTGGCAGGAGGCCACACTGCACATGGGATATGTATGAAAGGAGAAACATACAAGAACACTTGGAGGCAGAAAGGTTAGGGGAAGGTCTCATTGAAAACTAGTAAGTTGTTTTCCATTTCTGTGATAAAATGTTTGAGTCTGGGTAATTTATACAGAAAAGAGGCATACTTAATTTACAATGTTGGAGATTAAAAGTCCAATGAGCATTACTGAAATTCTTGTGAGCTGACTCACCTCATAACAGATGGCCTCATGACAGAAACACACGAGAGGGAGAAATCATACTGCAAGACAGAAAGCCAGGGAATGGGGTGGGGCCAGGCTTACTTTTTAAAAATAACTGCTCCACCAGAAAGAATCAGGGTCACATGACAACTATATCAGTTCCCTCCAAAGACAGAACTCCTGACAGACTGTGGCCTCCCACTAGTCCCCATCTCTTAAAAATGTCCCCACCTCTCCGATCACAACATTGAGGACCAAGTTCCAATACCAGAACCCTTGAAGAACATTCTCAAACTACATCCAAACCACAGCAGGGACTACAGTGATGGAGAGGCCATTTTCTCATCTCTGTGGTGCAGGACTGAGAGGAACACCATGACAAGTTGGCTGTCTGTCAGCTTCACAGTAACGAGGGTGCCATGGGACATCACCTGTTCATAGGCTCATGCAATAGTTTCCTAGGGCCACCCAACTGTCTCTAGGGAGACTAAAGGTCTTAGGGCTGGTGGAATGCCAGGTACTGCTGCAGGTGTGACCTCATTCACTCATGTGTTAGTGAGACTCCAGAAACCTGGGGCCATATGTGTGAATAAATTCTCTCACGGGTAAAATGTTCCTAGTATCCTCTCAATGAAGTAACAATAATATCTTTCATAAGGCTTAAAGTAATAGAAATATGAAGTTATTGCATCCTTATATTAAGAACACTATGCTTTGATTACTCAAAAAGGCAGAGCTATTTGTTGAAGAGGCTATCCTTTCTCCACTGTATACCTTTGGTTCCTTTATCAAAGATCAGGTAGCTGAGAGTACTTGGGTTTGCCTCTACATCCTCAGTTCTGCTCCATTGGTTTTTGTGCCAGTACCATATAGTTTTTATAACTGTTGCTTTGTAATATAACTTGATGTCTGGAATCATAATGCCACCTGTTTTTATCTTGTTACACAGTATTGGATTGGCTATTGTAGGTCTCCTTTGGTTCCATATGAATTTAAGGATTGTATTTTCAAGTTCTGCAAAAAAAGTTGTTGGTATTTTGATAGGAACTGCATTGAATCTTCATATCAGTTTGGACAGTATAGTCATTTTGGCTATGTTAATTCTGCCTATCCAAGAACAGGGACTATCTTTCCATTTTCTAATGTCTGCTTCAATTTCTTTGTTCAATATAATACAGCTTTCTTTGTAGAAGTCCTTCATGTCCTTAGTTAGGTTTACTCTTAGGTATTTAATTTTTTGCTGGACTATTGGGAATAGAATTATTCTGCTAAGCTCTTTCTCAGTGAGTCTGTTGTTAACATAGAGGAATAGAAAAAGGACAGCCTCTTCAACAAATGGTGCTGGGGAAATCGGATATCCACGTGCAGAAGAATGAGTCTAGACACACACCTATCATCATGTACCAAAGTCAAATCAAAGTGGATCAAGGACCTAGGTATTAAAATTGAAACACTGAACTTTCTGGAAGACAAATTAGGCAAAAATCTAACAGATACAGGTTTAGGCAAAAACTTTCTTAATAGGACACCCAATGCAAAAGAAATAGCTCCCAGAATCAACAAGAGGGATTATGTTAAATTAAAAAGCTCTGCACAGCAAAGGAAATTATCAACAGAGTGAAGAGAGAACTGGCTGAATGTCAAAATATTTTTTTCACCACTTGTATCTTAGGTAGGAGGCTAATAACTAGAATATTCAAGGAACTGAAGAAAAACAGACCTCTCAAATTCAAAGATCAGAATAGAAAATGGGCAATGGAAATGAATAGGCAGTTCTCAGATGAAGAAGTTCAAATGGCCAGTCAATGCATAAAAAGATGCTCAACATCATCAGCCACCAGAAAAATGCAAATCAAAACATCACTAAATTGTCATCAAGCCCCAGAAAGAAAGGTGTATATCAAGAACTCAAACAGCAATCAATGCTGGGGAGCCTGTAGGGGGAAAAAGAACCCTTGTTCACT
Organism: Ctenodactylus gundi; assembly: GCA_004027205.1. Classification (NCBI taxonomy): domain Eukaryota; kingdom Metazoa; phylum Chordata; class Mammalia; order Rodentia; family Ctenodactylidae; genus Ctenodactylus; species Ctenodactylus gundi. Next base: position 660,159 of record PVKB01000291.1, on the reverse strand, counting down.
GTTAGTGGAACTGTAAACTGGTACAATTACTAAGGAGAGAGCAGTACAAAAATTCCTCAAGACACTGAAAATAAATATCCCCTTCAATTTAGCAATACCTCTTCTGGGGTATTTAACTGTTTTTGAAAGAGTTAAAAGCATCCTTTAAAAGAAATACATGTATACCCATGTTCATAGCAGCATAACTAACAATAGCTAAAGCCTGGAGGACACCAAAATATGCATCAACAGACCAATGATACAAAAATATACCCAATGGAGTATTATTTGTCTATAAATACAGATAGTGTTGAGGTTTTTTAGGTTAATGGATGAAACTTGAGGCCATCATGTTCAGTAAAGATGAACAAGGTTAAATATCGAATGGTTTCTCTAACAAGAAACCCAGAACTCAGTCATTTCATAGAACCAAATTGGGGGGATAATAGGATTTAGAGGGAAGAAGGATGGTGTGGGGGGCCATAAAGGAAGAGGAAAAGGGTTTGTAATTTTTGATGCACAAAAAACTCAAGTTCAGTGTAAACATTATGTGTCACACATATACATATTAATAAAATGGGAGAAGAGGCAGGGAAAACTGAGGAATTATAAACCTCTTGGGAATACACTATTTCTTTTTTTAAAATCAAATCAGTTCTCAAGAACTTTAATATGCATAAAAGAGCTGGAGAACTTCTCTATATTTAATTCAGGTGCAACCGACAGTTAATAGGATGTACACACTGACTTCAAAATTTATTCTATAAAGACCATAATGTTTGCTTTATAGTTCTACTTGCGTTCTGCCCACTAAAGGATCTAAGGTCCAAGACTTCCACCCCTCTACCTTAAACATTGTTACATGAGTTTCTCCACAAAGGCTGCTCAGTAAAGCCCACCCTTAGTGCAACTTGACCACCCACCATTTCCACCAGTAGTCTACACCTCCTCTCCGCAGAGACTGGCTACTCTCACTCATGTCTATGTTCAGCCTCCCCCCTTCACCAGCTCCTCCCCTAAAGCCTACAAACACATTCAACATGTTTTCAAGAAAACAAACAAGCAGTCAACTTTCCCTTAGCTATGGCCTATATCTCTCCATCCCCTACCACCCAGGTCCACCGACAAATCAGTCTCTAGTCCATCTGCCTGTCTCCCACTACAGTAGCCACGCGGCCCATCTCTAGTGCTCCATCAAACCTTCTTTGCTCAGGCAAAGGCTACTGGCAACCACTTACGTTATAAACCCAGTGAACTTTTTCTTCAGAATACACTTCCCTTTCTCACCTGAAGTATGTGGCTCTGCTGAAAATTCCCCTTTTCGTTGTATTATTATTTCATTTCAATTCGATGATACTACCGTCTCCTGAATTCTCCTTCTGCCTCTTGCTCTGGGACAAACTTTGCACTATTGTTCAATTTACGTATCATATCCTAATGAGTTCCTTCCTGATCTTCTCAGGCGGAGTTGCCACTCTCTCCTTCCTATCACTCAGTGCAGACTTTCTTAGAGTACCCATGATGCATTGTTGACTGTGTCCACCAGGCTCTCGAGGGAGGCAGCTGGAGAGCATCTGAGCTGTGTAATGGTTCCCAAAAGCTCAAACACAAAACAACAGTGCCCAGACAACACACACTGTATATCACAGGGCTAAGCTCATCCTGGATGCTTTGCAGCCCCAGATAGACAGACATCTGAGTAACTGTTCAGACAAGGAACAGCGTCCATCCAAAGGTAATGCCTAGAATCTAAAAGGATTATTTCAGAGCTAGTGTCTTTTCCTTTGGCCAGTTCCGTAAGCAGAACTCTCAATGGTAACAATTCCTGAATTACACCATAAAAAAATTGTCAACTATATGCACAAATGTAATTTTTAAGGTGTTTGTGATCCAGTATTTTAGATCACACTGGATGAAATGAAACAGTCAAGCAATTTCACCGAGGGCCCTAAATTTAGCCAAATTCACTACAAGGTACACACCAGTAGAGAGGGAGCAGCACCTGGCTCTGCATGGGTCTACATTCCATCTCAGTCTGTCTGGAATGAATTACATGGATGCTCCAGCCTAACTGGGAGGTGATTTTGATGATTGAGATTTAGTTCTTTTGAAAAAACTTGTTTAAAAATTATAACATAATTTCAGTTAGAATTGGTTCCATGTGTTTATGTGTGTGTGCATATATGTGAGTGTGCATATGTGTGTATATGAGTGTGGGTATGCTTTGCTTCTTGAGAGGTGAAGTGGCTTTTATTTTATAGTTCAATTAAAATTAATGGATGATCCAGCACCCATTACCTTAAGCATATTAAATCCATATGTTTTCATCTTCCGTACCTTACTCCTCACTTCAGTGCAGCCAACTCTCATGGGGTACTTATACCATAAAGAGAAGTTCCTGCTGCTGCTGATCACCATTAGGGAGGTTTAGCTAGTTCTCTATGAAAGAAGGGGATACAGAAAAAGAGAAATTACATGCAAAAGAAGTGGAAGTCCTGGTGGGTCCTTGTTATGGCTTGGATCTGGAGAGTCCCTCAAAAGCCTCATGTACCTATGGACACAGGCCCTGTTGGGAGGTGGGGCCTGGTTGGAAGGGGCAGATTCTGGGAGCTTGACCAGGAACTATAGCTCCACCCTTCCTCTCAGGCTTGGTTCTATTCTGTGATGTCATGAGGACCTCTGTCACTGGCTCCAGCGGTGGCTCTGGCCCCTGCCCCAGTCCTAGTTCCACCACGTGTTTTCAAAATCTCAAGCCACCTACCCACTGATTAATGAACTGTGACCTTCTGAAACTGTGAGCTAAAATAAATCTTTCCTTCCTAAAGCTGTGGATGTCAGGTATTGAGCCACAGTGATTAGAAAGTAACTAAAAAAAAAAGCCTTGTAGTGAACCGTGGGCAAGAGAGAGGAAGAGTCGTGGTGGCAGGCAAGGGGGTGCGTGTCTCGACTTTCCAGCCCCCAGAGGTAACAGAGAAGCCCAGAGCAGTGGGGCCTGGGTTTATGCTCCCTCGCTGGAACTCCGCAAGGGCACTATCATATGACATGAGCCTGCAGCAACATGAGGCTGCTAAACAGAGTAAAAATGGTGATGCCAATGCCTGTGATAGCAATCCTGCTGTTCCCTGAGCATTCACGCATCATGGAAGGATCCAGAAGTTTTCCTTGCTCTCTGGAAACAAGAAGGGTAGCCAAAGGAGTAGACTGACACACTGGCAGACAAGTTGATAGAGCCCCCTCAAAATGACCAGTAGCTCTTAAAAGTTACAAGAGGAAACTTCCAAGCCAGTGATTGGCCAGAAGGAGAAGTCTGCAGTATAGGCAGGAACTAAAAAGTAAACTGAATCTATCAGAGAGAGAACCACTGACCTTGACTAAGCTAAGAGAACAGATAAAAACAGACAAAAACACTGGAAAAGTCTCATAAGCAGAAGCCAATCCAGGGACCATATCCAACCAATATTCCTCCCACCAGGGTCCTCAGGAGACAAGAATATCCCAAAGGTAGCAAGAAGATCCCGGTCTCCTCCTTCAGCACCAAGGTCACATAAGCTCCCTGTCCATATAGCAAGCAGTATGAAAAGAAGATGGGAGAGGGGCAGAAACTTCTCAGGTAACACATTAATTCATCTGTTGCTGCATAACCATTTTTTCTAATACTTAGTGCCTCAAAACAATTCTAAATGTTTACCATCTCACATAGATTCTCAACAGAATTTGAGAGTAGTTTAGCTGATACCTCTGACTTGGGTTATTTGATGGGGCTGGAGGCAAATGCTGACCAGAGTGACAAGTATCTGGAGGCTTGAATAGTATTGAAGGGTCTACCATGAAGATGGCTTACTCTGTCATTTTCCAAATCAGTACTATTTGTTGATAGGAAACCTCAGCTTCCTGCACCTTAAGTATCTCTGTGACATGGCAGCTGTCTTCCTACAAGAAAAGTGAGCCTAAAGAACAAGGTGGAAGTAAGAATGTTACAAGTGTCTTAGCCCCAGAAGTCTCACACCATAAATTCTGCCCTAATTTCATGTCACAGGACACAGCCCTGATACAACATGGAAGGGGACCACGCATGAGCATAAACACTGGGAGGTGAGGATTATGGGGCCATTTTGAAGGCTAACTACCATAATGGAGAATTTATTTTTGAACTAACTAAAGAATTCACCAGTAAATTGATAGATTTAACTAGAAAAAAAAAAAAACTAGGAATTCCTGGATAGGTCTGAAGTTTGTATAAAGAAAAAATAATATCTTAATTGGGGAACTTCTCGTTTTCTTCTGACTTATTTATAATGATGTGGCTAGAGACATAAAGTTGACAACAGTTATTTGGAAAAAAATTTAAAAATAAAATGTATATGCCCATTTTCCGAAAAGAACTGAAGTCGTCATATCATAACACATTCACAGCCATATTTATAGCAGCACAATTTATAATAGCAAACTCCTGGAAAAACTTATATGCCCATCAACAGAGGAATGAATAAAGAAAATATAGCATATATACAAAAATAGAATATTATGCAGCCATAAATAAAGACAGATGTGAAGTATTTACAAGAAAATGGGGTCATCTGGAGTAAACAATGCTAAGTAAAATGGGCCAGACACAAAAGATTATCACTTGGCATCTCTCATGTGGGATTGCCCTAAATACATGTATAAAAAGATCTTAATCTAAGAGAAAGGGCAGGGAGAGGGGGGTGGACTGCTGGAAAAGGGAGGAGATATTGAGAGTAGAAAAGGGGAAGAAAAGATAAGAGGGAGGGAAAAAGTGGTCATAAGTGACATATATGGACATAAACTCCCTAAGTTGTATGTAATTAACATGTCATTGGATCTGTAGTTCCCTCATATTCAAAAAATAAAATGTGTGTGCCCAGTGCTGAGTTATGACAAATTTAAGTAAAACCACTACTGCTACTTCAGATCCATTATTTGACAAACGGTTACTGCACATACCCACAGTATGTGCAGAGAATTGGCTCCTCACCCCACAGACACCACGATCTGCAGAGGCTCAAGTCCCACATGCAAAATGGCACGGTATTTGTGTATAACCTCCATACATGTCGCCATACTTTCAGTCATTTCTAAATTACTTGTAACAGGCAATGCAATGTAAACACAACATAAATAGTAATTATACCAGTAGTTTAGGCAAGAAAAAGTGTCTGCATGTTCACTACAAACCCAAGATTTTTGCAAATTTTTCAATCCTCAGTTGGTGAAATGTGTGAAACATGAAACCAGCAAACACCTCGGCCGACTCTACTTCTCTGTTCATATCAGTAAGGCTTGGTTCTTGATTACTCTTCTTAAAAATAAAGAAAGCATGTGGTCTTCCCTTTAAGGAATTTATACTCTGGATAGAAGAGAAATAAAGAGGAAAGGTGTGGTTTTGTAGACGGCCCTTTGGGTGATGGGTGATAGCCAGACGGATCAAGTCCTCTGATGGTCACAGCTTCAAGCACCAGGAAGGAAACGGCCAGCTTCTCTCATTTCCTCCCTTCAGGCAGCCAAGGCCCCATTCCATCAGGGTCCCACCTCCCATGAGAAAAAGTTGCCTATGAAAGGGGAGAAGCAAACCAGCGCCTAAGACACATCTCAGGTAGCAGTTCTACCTCAGTGGCTTCTGGGAAAACAGAAAGTTCTCCACAGACCTGGGAGGTGGGAAGCGTTCTCCTGAAACAGGATTCTAATAACATTCCATAGCTCAGATTTCTGGGATAATTGAAACCTTTGATATTAATTGGAGAAGGAAACAGGATCTGGGAGCTGGGGAACTTGGCAACTTTTTCCTGCCATTGCTGGAAATGTTCATGCCGTGGTCTGGAGGAAAACAAATAGCCTAGTGTTTCATTGCTTTTAGTCTGAAGGGAGAAGAGGGGGCAGATGCTGAGTGGAGAGGGACATAGGCTCTGTTCTGTCCGGATTTCAGGTCGGCCAGGGACAGATGGCTCAGCTTGGTGCACTGGGAAAGGAATTCTTAAATACTGATTATTTTAAAACTTGTGGCTTTGCACCCAGGCACCCAGGGACCCCCAGTGCACGCACATGCTATGAATGTGTCAATCAGCAGACGTCATGATACTTCACAACAACTGGCATGTTCACGTAGACATTCAATAAATAGTGTTCAGCCATGATGAAAGGAAATTATACAGCTTTTTAAAAAATAGCATTATCATTGCTATACTATGGGGAAAGCCAGGCAGTCCAGCAAGCAGAAATGAGAACTAAAAATAAAATTTTTCATTTAGTATTCATCCGTCTTCTAGTTGTATCTAATTAATAAGCACTGTGTTTCTGGGCTTCGTGAAGTTAATCCATCCTCTCTCCTCACTCTCTTTTTTTTTCCTTCTTCTAAATAACTCCTATAAGTCTTACATCGGAAGATATCAGAATCATTGACTCATAGAATCTTCCAGGCAAACACATCGGAAGATATCAGAATCATTGACTCATAGAATCTTCCAGGCAAACACCCAGAGGAAATGGATACAATACTGAGTACTCTAGCCTAGGGCTGACCAGGAACTAAGGTGTGGCTTTGCCCTTGAAACCCAACGTTTAGGGGCCTTTCATTTTAGAGTTCACTATGTTGGTAACTATGAGCCATCTGCATTATGCCTAAACAGGTGAGCTGCCTTAGTTTCTTTTCCTTTACATAAATATAACTTGATACAACTTGTGGGGCTATAAAAATTTAATAAAAAGATATCTAAAACTTTATAAAACATGGAACTTCCATCCTTACCCTAATGTTACCAAAGGAAATGCTATTTGCTTCACAAAATTATGAGGATTCAATAAAAAAGTGTGTAAAAGCATCAACTACGATATTTGATATATAGAAGATTTAATGGGATGAGCTTGAGAGATTTATTACTATTATTAGCCTCTACCTCTGTAATTTCAGATAGGAATATAAATATTTTTTCTGCTCTTGTTTCTACATTTCGCTCTCTCCCACCCCTTCCCTCACTCACACATCTTTGTGAGTCTTCCTGATTCTTGGTGCTGGGCTTCCTTGCCCCAGAGGAAAGCTAGCCGCTTTCCTGCATTTCAAAGCTGTCTTTAGATAACTGACACCCAGGCTTTCGCTGGACCAGTCAACTCTCAGCTAAAGGAATTCATCTTTGTGTTGAAGAAGTAAATAGGACTGAGCCTAAAGACTAAGAATGGGAAGACCAGGGGAGGGACTAACTTACTCCAAGAGCACAGGGGAAGTTGGCTTTGCTCTCAGGCAACACCTATGAAGGGGCAAGACTCCATGTAGCTCCAAATGAACTGTCACCTGGGACAACTGGCCTTTCTGCTTTCTGACCCAGGATACCTCTGTCAAACTCTCCGGGGCCTCTTGACATTGCACGACTGATGGGAAGTCCAGCATTGGGCCGTACAAGCATAGCAAGGAAGATAAGAATCCTTGGAGACCAAGAAGCGAGCCTTGTGGTCCCTTCCTTCCCTCTCAATTCCCTTACACCCCATCCTGGGACTCTGAGACCCTAAAAACAAATATTCCATTGGCTGGAAACTCCCGTAACAGATGGTCTTTCATCACAGAAGAGCTTTGATGACCTGTCATCGCAGGGTGCAGGGGCAGCAGCATGATTCCGGCACCGCGTAGGCCTCATCAGGTACATGACTATCTCTCCAGCGGCTCCTCATGTTGGTTCGGTTCCCAGGGCTTCCAGGGTAAAGGAGAGACACAGCACGTTTCCTGGGCTCAGATTTCACACTCCCCTTTCCCCCATTCCCGCAGTTGTGCTCTCTCCCCATCAAACCTTTGCCCTCCGTGGGAATGAAGCATATTTCAGTAAGACAATGCTGGGAAGCCCTGTAGCATGTAGCCAATTTACATAACAACTCCTGTTCCAAGCCTGTTTTTTTTTTTCTTTGTCAAATCCTAGGAAAATGATAAATGAGAACAAGAAGGGGAAGAAAATGGTATGTGAGGCCTTGATGGATGCGAAGCATCCGGTGTGCTCCCATGTGGGTCCTACTTTTGTGCTCTTGTGTGGCTCGTGGTCCCAGTTCGTTTGTGCACTTACGTATTCTGCTATCCATATTTGCCTTTTATTTTCAAAAACAAAGTTGAGAATGTCACTGGGGGTGCACAAAGTCACAAATGAGCTGGGTGGCTTACAAGTGAGTAAAAGGAAGCTCCCAGCCCCACACTCCAAACCAATCACTTAGAGCAGGAAGAGGTGCCGGTTTCCTCAGAGAGGTGCACTAGGGCTGAGGAAGCCTCTGCGGCTGTTATTAAATTTCTCTGGAGCTTGTTGAAAAGTATTTATTAGACGCCTTCTTGTTCTCTCTTCTTTCTGATAAGTCATAACTTTTATGGCATGGAAGTAACCAAAATGAAGACGCAGAGACAACTTGGAGAATATTTTCCAGTTCTCCCAAGACCGCCGGCCATTTATGGGAGGAGGAGGCTGGATAATTTATGAAAACAGAAATAGTCGGTGGGAGTGAAATAAAGCCCCGTGCTCTACACAGTAGTCATAATGAACAAAATAAATTCCATCGTTATGCAGATGTTCCACACGGGCTGTCAGCATGTCGAGGAAAATTTACTCTCTGTCTCTGATGCTCAAGACAAATAATTCCAGGAGATGAAAAACAACACAGAAGGAGAAAGTGGAACCTGCCTTCCTGTCCTCTCCAGTGAGCTGCTCTCGGCTGTGGAACAGCACGCTTCGCCATGTCCCTCGGGTCTCTTTTCTTTTTTCCCTCACAACAATAGACAGGGAAACTTATTTTTTAAAAAATCTGGTATTTTGATCTGGAGACATTTATTGAACTGCGCCAAACAAAGGAAGACTATCTATTTGGGTTGACGGCAGGCTCCTGGTGGCTGCAGGAGAAACTAAAATCAAATATTGGCTATTTTGCAGAAACCAGATTATCCTATCCCCCTTGGCCCTTATGACTTTAAGAAAACTAGCAATGATTCTCTTCCAGGTCCACAGTGATATGTGGCCATCTTCCCTTTCCTGGTGGCTCCAAATGCTGCCCAAAGTCTCAGGCTCCTGCCCTGTCCCCAGGGAGCAATCTGCATTCTCCCCTATATCTGGTTTTGAAAAAAAAAAAATCAGATACTGCTCTGGTTCTTGGATGGCATCAAGGAGTTATATATGCAGATCCCTAAGTTTTCTGGAATCGCCGTGGCTATGATACTTACTGTACTGGTTCCAGCAGTAATTCTGCTATCAACCATATCTTGTTTTATTTTATTCTTTATGGGGGGTATTTCCTCACCAGAAAGTACTTTCCCATGAGATGGCTTCATTACGAATGTCAACTTGCTTCACTATAGGAACTTGCATGGATCAGAAATGAGTGCACAACTGCCACCCAGCCCTGTGGCTTTTCCTTCCTCTTGCAATTCTATTGCCAGGTCCCTACACCATCTGGAATGCACCTGACTTCTCACCTACATGCTACATTTTTGGCACTTTTATTGGCTTAAAAAACACTGAAAAGAAGTGAATATTAATTTCACTATGGAACATTCCAGAAGACCTGCAGAAAAAGTGTTGGCTGTTTTATTTCTGAATTTTTGGGAAATCATCCCAAATAGTAGGTAGACAAAGCCAAACTCTCACTCCTCACAAGTCTGTAATTTACATTGCAATCCTTGATAACAAAGTTCCCAGCTTAAATCGGTAAGAGAGTAAGTAAAATGTCTTTTCTTCCTATTTTTCCTAAAACACAAAAAGATTTGCACTAGGCAATAATCCTGCAGTGGACCAGATTGTGATTTTTTCTTTTTTTTCTTTTTTTTTCTTTTTTTTGGTCAAGTGGTTCCATCCCAACGGCTTCATTTCTCTGAGGCTTCTCTCATCACTTCTGCATAAATTTACTATAAAATCATAAAGCAAAACATAAAAGGCGAATGGCAATAGTAAAGTAGCTATGCCACAAATTCAACAACGATTATATATTCTATCAAGGGCACACTTAACTCTCTAATTGCTAATTGTAATTTAAATGAAAACATGTGTTCCTTGTTAAATTCATCAACTCCACTTTCAAGTGCCACGGAGAAGTGTGATTAAGGCTGAATGCTCTGACACCCACAGGACTGTGGCAGTTTGGGGGATGTCCTCTGTAATCACAGGCGCTTCATAGGTGAGTCTCTTTCCAAACCTAAGAAGTAGGCAGGGGACCTGGAGAGACTGCTCAGCCAGGATTCCTGCACACTGTAGAGTACTCATTGCCTTGCGTCCAACCGGTGAGCCCCTGAGAGCTTCGTACCAGCCCAGCGCATTTGGAATCCAGTCCTGCAACTGGTGAAGACACTCTGCTCTGTGAACTCAGGAAATCCTGACAAGCGGGTGCCTCCTCCCCTCACGTCTCCCCTGGTCCACAGAAGCTGCTATTGTTGACAGGGAGGAGAAAGGCAATGACTAAAAGGCAATGCTCATAAAGATCATGTGCCATAATGTCTACAGATTTCATGTCTCTGTCCAGCACAAAGTGGTCACTCAACAAACCCCACCCTACCCCTCTGACCTGATATATGCAAACTAAATAAGAACTAAAGGAAAAGCGTAAAAGCTCCCCCACTCGTCCTCAACAGGGAAAATCTACTCTGAAGTTACAAAAGCCTGGACAGAGAACAGTCCTGAAGTTCACAACTGTTATTTTCAATCAGATAAGAGTAATTCAAATTAATCAAGTTACTTTTTACTTATTTATTTTTATTGAACTAATGAGATTTGTGAGTAGGTTATCAATCCATGTGGGAAAACATCTGTCAAGGGGGAGGCCGTATGTACCACTGCAGCGCTTGAGAACCAAGACAGGACGCACACATACTTACACATGAGGTTTGACCAGAAAATATGATGAATCTAGAAATTTAAAAGAAATTTTGATAGTAAAGGACACATTGCCATTAACCCTCCTCCAAGTATTTCCCTCACTTCAAATACACTTATCTCTCTTACCACTCCCTGAAGCAGTTCTGGAAATCCTCTTTTGTGAGTGTCTTTATTTACACTGTCAAGCTCCTTTTTCATTTAAAAAAAATGTTCAATTTGACTTTGGGGAAGAGCCAGGAGTCGCACAGTAACAGATCCAGTGAATAAGGTGGATGAGGACATACTGAAATGTTTTTACAAGGCTGCCTTTCTGTTGGCTGGGACTCAGCAGCAACATTCATCATGGTTTTGATCACACTGCCTAAAGACACTCACAAAAACGGGCTTTAGAGAGAAAAATTGTAAGAAATTGAATCGCATGGTGATGGAGGCTGAAAAGGCAAGGAAGAAACCGACGTCTCAGCTCAAAGCCAGGCAGAGAGAGCAAATCCTTCCTCACTGAGCCCTTTGTATCCAGGCTTTCAATGGATGGGACAGGGCCCACCCACACTGGAAAGGGCAAAATGCTTCAGTCAGTCCACCTACTCATCTCATCCAGGAACATCCACACATACATACTCAAAATAGCTTTAGCCAAATACCGAGGCACCTTGTCAAGGTGACCAAGAAAAATAAACATCACAAAATCTAAGATTATTTTATGTCTTAAAATAATGCCTGTGGCACACTGCAAGAAATCCATGACTTCGGAGGTGTTGATGCTACACTGAGTTCTGGTTGCTCATTTATTAGTTCTGCTTGCAACTCTGCTAAGACTCACCTCAATGGCCCAATGTGGGCAACAACAAATTGCATAAGTCATCATTTATGCCTCTTGTGTAGTCCAAAGTACAGTGAGCCTTCCAGTCCACCAGAGAAACTGGCACTTGACCCTGAAGTTCCTGTCAACTGTAGGTAGTACCTGGGAATCTGGGTCTGGTTTCCTCTGCCATCACGGTGATGAGAATTGGTGCTCAGGAGGGTGAGCTGGAAGGCTGACCCAATGGACTAGGTCCTTCATGCCAGTCATGTTTTGTTGTTTTGTTCTCACACTGGGTCGCATGAGACTGCAGCACCAGGTCAAAACTGGCTGGGGAGGTGCTACCTTTGGCCCTGGGCACACAAAAACTTCTTTCCCCTCAGTTCCCTAGTGGAATCCAGAAGCTTCTCTATTTGAAGATAAGGCTGTTAAAGAGGCGGTTAACCTAAAATGAGAATATTAGAATGGGTCCAATCCAATCTGACTGATATTCTCATGTTACGGTTTGGGTCTGGAATGTCCTCCCAAAGCCCCATGTATTTGGGCGCTGTGCAATAACTATGGAACCACCTGCTGTTAAGAGGTAGAGCTTGGTTGGAAGTGGTGGAACACTGAGGCTTGACCCAGAAGAGGGGGGATCACTGGGCCTTTCACTGTAAGTGGCAGAACACTGGAGCTTCACCCAGATGTGGTAGAACACTAAGTAAGGTATAACCTAGAAGAGGCAGATCATAAGGATATGACCTGGAAGGATATACGCTAACTCTACCCTTCCTTCCTTATTGGCTTCGTGTCTGCCATGTTGTGAACAGCTCTTCCTCTGGCTGGGCCTCTGCCATGTGCTTCTACTATTGTCAGTTGCCCAGGAGTGAACTGAGACCTTCTGGAAAACAGCAAGCTAACATAAATCTTTCCTTCCTTAAGTTGTAGATGTTGGGTATTGAATCACAACAATGAAAAAGTAACTAAGGTACCTTATAAGAAGACAGAGAAACACTGAAGGATGCTTGAGTAGCCATGTGTGGACATAAGAAGAAAGCAGCTATCCTTAAAATACCGAAGTCTATTGACACCTTCTTTCCTGGACAACTGGGGGCTTCCCATAGGCAGCTATCTTCACTGAGTCAATAATAACTTTTCTTCTCGACTGCAATGACTGTAGCTTTCCAAACCTCACTGTCAGGAGCAGAGTAAAAAAAAAAAAAAAATCATAGTTCACCACATTCTGCAATGCTACCGACCACTTGGCATGAGCATGTGGTTAAGTGTTCATTTTCTCCCTCAGGTTTAGCCCACGTCTATTTGTCTCTCTCTCCACTGCATCTGTACATGCCTACTACTCTCTTCCCAAGCCTGATGGAAGTGGCCTTGTTTTCTCCCTTGAAATTTTTTTCAGAGCCCCAAGTGCAAAGAATGGGACATGTCAGATTTCTTGGTTCTTGAAACACTAATTGTTTGCCCATGCAAGGCTGCCTTAAAAAAAAAAAAGTAAAGAGTTATAATAGAAATAAACTCCCTTGAGCATTCAGAACCTTTTATACAGCATGAGAAGCCAAATGGTAATTGGTAATTATTTATATTCTCCCTTCCACCATATCCTTCTACCATTCTCACCAAGGCAATTGCTAACCTGAGGCTGGTGCCCATCATTATCATTGCTTTACTATATTACTCTAGACTCTCAAGAGAAACAGAATATATATATATATATATATACATACACACACAAACACACACACACACACACACACACACACACACACACACACATATATATCCTCCATATATATTTTCTCCATATAGTTTATCTCAACATACAAATGAGAGAGAGAGAACAGCTCATGTAAGGATGGGGGTTCAGCATTCCCGTTTGCTGTCTGCAAGCTGGAGATTCTGTAAAGTTGGTGGTACAGTTTAAAGGCCCAAGAGCTGGAGAACAGATGTTCAGATTACAGTCCAGATCTGAAGGCCCGAGAATCAGGACAGTTGAAATTAGAAGGTCAGTGTCCTAGCCTGAGCAGTCAGGCAGAGGGAGAATTCAACGTTCTTCTTTTTGCACTATTCAGGCCATCACCAAATTGGATGTGTCGACCTCAAAGGAGAGACTCACGTACTCTTTTCCGTCCACTAGTCCAAATGCTAATGTCTTCGCAAAGCTGTGAGCAGACACACCCAGCAGTACATTAATTTTTATATCATTTGATTCTGAAGTCCAGTCACATTTATTTTTTTAAAAAGTACATATTTATCCCATTTTTATGTATTCTTAAAAAGTACACTGTTTAGTCCACTTTGTCTACATTTTCAATGTCTTGGTATAAACATCTGAAAATCTACACTTACCATTTGGACTCTACCTTATCTGGCGTTGCGTCCATTTCACTCAGAGCGTCCGGACTTCTGCTGTTTCTATTCCTCTTAATCAGCCTCCCCACAGATGTTTCTGTTTTGTGGGTCTTTCCAAAGAACCAACTTTAGGATTTATTGCTCATCCCTGTGGAGTTATGTTTTCTATTTCACGTGTTTTCCTACCACTTCTGTGTTCTTATTCCTTCAATACCGTTGGGTTTATGCTTCTGTTCATTCTAGCTTTTTGATCTGGATACTTAGGAAGTTCATTTCCAGCTTTTCTTCTTTTCAATAGAAGACCTATTGTTCCCTTTCTAGTGATCTTTGAGCTCAGTTTCCTGTAATCCCTGTAAACTCATTGCTGCTTAGTAAATAGTTATTGTAAAATCTCACCGGTGGTTTTCTTTTTCTTTTTCTTTTTGAACCTATATGAAAGCCCAACAAAAAGTGTACATGTTCTCCGTGGTATGTTTGCAATAATGTTTTTACATCTTCCAATATAGGTTCAATTATGTCCCCTCGAAAAGTTACATTAAACCTCAGAGCCCAGTTCCTACAAGAATCTTCAGAAATAAGATCTTCGCACATGTAAGTAAGCAGATTAGGTAATGCTAAACTACAGTGAGTCTATCCTTGAGATAAAAGGAGAGAAATTTGGCCAGAGAGACCCCCTGGGAAGAAGGGCACACGCGGGTGAAGGCAGAGACTGCAGTGAGGCCACCGCAAGCCAAGGAATGTCTAGAATTTTGTCAATCGCTGGAAACTGGGAAAGGAGCATAGAACGAATTCTTCCTCAGCCTTTGGAGCGGCAGATCTCTGTGCGCATTTTGATTTTTAACTCCAGCCTCAAGAACTGAGGAAGAAGAAATTTCTCTTATTTTATGCCACACAGTTGGCATTAAGCTGTTACAGCAAAAGGAACGTGATAAGTGGGAAAAGCCAAAGAAAGAACCAGGACACTGGGGCTCTTGATCCAGGCCGGGCCAGCTTCCTTTCTCTTTTTTATTAAAAGGAGTGGACATGACCCTAAAGCACTCTGTAAAATTTAATATTCACTGTTACTTTTCTTTTGAAAATCAAATGCACACCTGATGAACCTGCATACTGTTTTTCTTTTGAAAAGTCATATTTAAGCTTATAAAGGTATCCTGTGCCCCTTATAAAAGCTTCCCCCAAAGCAGAACCACTGAAAGGGAAGTAAATGGTCTCCCTTCCCCTCCTTACTTCTCCATCCTGCTGACACATTGTGTATTTCTATGCATCACATGCGTGATATGTGAACATCTGGGGAATTTGGGGGCATAAATAACACCAGTGTACACACGTGGCTCATAGCTTTACCCAGTTCCACTTTGTAAGTGACATCTTTGCATATCAGTAGGGTCATCTCTACTTCATCCTACTTATGGGTTGCATGATGGTCTATTAAATAGTTAGATAAATAATTACTCCTCTATTGAAAGCCACTTATATGGCTTTTTAAATACTACATAGAGTTTTGAATGAACACCCTTCCAGATATATCTCTAGTGTGTTCGTGAATATTTCTGCAGAACAGTTTCTAGAGGGATGATTTCTAATCCAGGAGTCTGTGCATTTTTATTTTATTGGGCACTGCCAAATTGACTTCCCAAGAGATTTGTTTTCATCTTTTTATTGAGGTATGACATTTGCACATACTTATGGGGTACATTATGATGGAAATTTTGACACATATACAGTGCATAAGGATCAAGTCAAGATTATAATCACTTTCATCTAATTAAATATTAATCATGTCTATGTATTGGTAAGCTTTATATTTTTATATAGTGATAAGGGTTGGGTGTCAATTTGATTGGTTTTGGGGGAATGGTGGAACACAAGTCTGGCTGTTTCTTGGGGTGGTAATAGAGGCATGTCCCCAAGCTGACACCTGATCCTTCGCCCCTTCCTCTCTGGCACTGTTCCCCTATTCTGCTTTCTGGCCACCATAAAGTATGCATCTTTTCTCTGCCCCACCCTTCCATCAGGACGGAAGACAGCCCATCACAGACTTAATCCCCCAAAACTGTGAGCCAAATTAAACCTCGCTTCCTTTAAGTTGTGGCTGCTGGGAATTGTGTCCATCAATGGACATCTGACTAATTCATCTTTTTTTCTAGTTATATATCACAGATTATAGTAGTTAACCTACTCTGCTGTAGACCATTATACCCAATTCCTCCTCTCTAGCGGATGCCTCTTAGTCTCTCTCTCCTATCTCCTCTCTGTGCCCCTCTCAGTCTCATGTGACAACTACTCCACAGAAATACTGTTCTACAGACACCTTCATGCATACACTTTCACTCTCTTTTGACAAGTGACCATGGGCTGAAACCTCTGGAATCATAGCCAAAATAAATCCCTCTCTTTTTAATTTGTTTATATCAGTTTCTTTGTCATGGTGACAGAAAGGTGACTAACACAACCTCCCACCACAAAGGTTATCCAGTGGAAAGTGTCAACAGAGAGGAGTTTGACCCTGATCTGATCCCATATACAATATTTTCTTTTTGACTATACTCTTTCTTATTTCCCAATGCTTGTGTGACTTTTTTAAAAAAAAACATATTTCTTACAGTTTCAATAAGATTTAGGGAGGGGAGCCATCTTAGTTTTGGCTGTTGTAGCAGAATGCCTTAGGCTGGTTAGCTTAGCTTTATGAACAACAGAAATTTATTTTCCCACAGTCCTGGAGACTGGAAGTCAAATATCAGGGGCACCGGCCTACTCAGGCTCTTGCAAAGACTCTTGTAGACTGGCAACTTTTTATTGTATCTTCATAGAGGAAAAAGAGAACAGCTTTCTAGGGCCTTTTCTTTTTGTGGGGGATGGAGGGCACTAGCGATTGAACATAGGACTTACTCACAGAGATGTATCCCCAGCTCATTTAAAAAATTTTTCTTTTGAAACAGACTCACTAAGTTGCCCACGCTGGGCTTGAACTTGTAATCCTTCTATGCCTCATCTTCCCAAAGTACTGGGATTAGAAACCTGTACCACCCAGCCCAGATAATCTGGAGCCTCTTTTATAAGGGTACTAAGCCCCCATAAGCACTCCACCCTCATGTTCTAAGTTTCTCCTAACGGCCCCCACCTCCCAACGCTAACACACTGCAGGTGAAAATTGCAACCTATGAATTTGGGGACCACACGTTAGCCCACTGGAGGGGCCAATTATATGCATGCAGTTAGTCTGTTATCATGAATGAGAAGACACATTCTATTGATTTTATTAAATACTCTGGGTAGAGATCGAGTAGCAAACATTTCTTAAACACACACCTCATGCTCATGCATATAATATACTCTTTGGTCATGGTCAAGCTCAAAAATTGTGGTGCTAAGTTCAATATTTAAAATCATCTTTCAACTACAGTTTCACACAAATCACATCTAACTAAAAGAATGTACAGCCCAGTCTTAGAAGGTTATATTTTTAAAAATATGGTGCCAATATATTCTAAAAAGTTACAGGCCACGGGGAAAGAAATCAACCCTACTTTTAGTTGTAGTGACAATGGAGAATTTGTGGGCTACTTATATTGTAGGCATGTTTCTAAATTTGATATTCAAAATTGAGAGCCCATATCCTTGGGAAAACAGTGATGGAAGTGAAGGCACCTTAGAGATCATGTAGTCTGTGGTCAATCACCACATTTGTGGTGTACATGAAGCATACCCTGTGGAATCTTCTCCCCAGCCAACAGTGAGCTCAGAAATGGACGTGTTTGGGCCAATGAGAAATCAGCAAATGTTACACCAGAGGAAACTTCAGGAGTGCTTGTGCCTCTGTTCTTGCTCCTCTTGGGATGCTGCCACTCCATGTTAGAAACTTTATATATCTGAGGCCAGACTCTCTGTTACAGAGAAGCAGTGTATCCTAGCAACAGCCCAGGCTTATCACCAGACACGACTGGGGCCATCTTGGACTTCCAAGCCTATGGTTAGTTGCCAAAGGACAATATGAGAGTGTGAAGAATCTCTGATTTATTTATAGAGCCAGGTGCTGCTCATCTTTATAACACCAAATTACAACACTTACTCTAAGGATGCCTGTGGGATAGGTCTCATAGAACACTAAGAAGTAGATGACATAATCTTAGACCTCAAGAAATTTCCTATTTAAATGGAAAGATTTAGAGAGCTCTAAGTCCTGCAAGAAAATGAAATGAACAGAATTCATGTTGGTTTAAATAACTGATCAAACACCTTGCTAAATTGTTGAAATACTTCCTTATTAACTCCCTCTAGTCTCCAGAAAGTCCCCACCTGGTTTCTCT
Organism: Ctenodactylus gundi; assembly: GCA_004027205.1. Classification (NCBI taxonomy): domain Eukaryota; kingdom Metazoa; phylum Chordata; class Mammalia; order Rodentia; family Ctenodactylidae; genus Ctenodactylus; species Ctenodactylus gundi. The sequence continues at coordinate 641,887 of PVKB01000291.1, read as the reverse complement.
CAAAGTGTCTCAATGTGGGCAGCTGAGGCACAAAGCTTTCCACTGCAGGCGGCCTTCACAACCCTTCTCATGGTGGCCTTTTGCATCCTAATGGTCAGTAACCACCACAAGAAAGTTGTTAAATACTCTGAGCATCATTATGGAGACAAAGTAATAAGTTTAGTTCCTAAATGAGTGACAAAGATGTCAGATGTTGAATAGTTTTAAAGGGGCAAGTAAATGGTACACTCCTGTATTTGGGGACTCCAAGGAGAGGTGCATTTTGAGCTGCCTGGAAAGATGATTGAAATGCAAATGAGGGAGGAAGGAAGGGCAAGGCACTTGGTATGTGCCATTCATGCAGCAGAATTAAAATGTTGTAAGTCTCACCCAAGGATGGCAGAGTCAACAGACTGGGATGGAGTTTGAGTCTTTATAATTCTCAAATCCATGTTGTTCTTCCGAAAGAAGAAAATTATTTTCTAAAATACGGAGCCAAAATGGGATATGGCAGAAAGATGATCAAGATTTATTCCCAGGAGTGAGATCTTTATGAAGAAGACTAGTAGGTGATATGCTTGAGGAGGAAGAAATGAGCTATAGATGAAAAATACACACAATTCAAGCAGATCTTGGTTTCCCATGAATACAGATCCAAGAAAATAGATTTTGTAGTTTTTTGTAGTGCAATATATTGTAAGTTGCAGAACCACACTGTTGGGGTTTTACTAGATGAGTATGTTTTTATGATGTTTTTCAACATAATTAATTGCACAACTAAGTATACTGAACACTCACCAATACCAAAATAAAAATAATTTATGCTAAGTCTATCTCACCAACTAATAGTATCATTTTTCACTGTTTCCTTCATCTTTGTAATTTCATATATGGCATTATACACGTCATTTCATACAAGTAACAATAATAGTTTTTACACTTCTGTGGTCTCATATTTTGCTATAGCCTCAGTGTAACTTTTTTACATTTTATTTTAAAGCCACTGAAATGAATTATTTGTTAATGAACCCAGATTAACACTGGTTCTGGCACCCAGCAGGGGTTCAGGATGTGTTTCCTGAGGTGAATGATTTAAAAATCAAAAGTAGATGGATGACTGGGGGTTGAATATGGTATGCAAAACCATAGGTCAAGAATGTTTTGGATTTATCTGTTTATTTTTATTACCTACTGCATTTTAAAGCCATGTTGTAGAGAACACAAGATGCTAGAAGTGACTATTTGGGATCAAATTAGGTTATCAGTTCTAACTGGTGGTGAGAGTCCCTGTTCCGTACTGTTGATTCCTCCTTTGTACCAATTAGTGTGGTGGGCGAGGGGATCAGCAAAGGACAGAACAACAGCAATGAAGTTCAAGGTCACAGACAGAGCAGACAAATACTGTAAATTCCATTCTAGAAGGAAGAGCCAGCGCATCCTTTCCCCCTTCTTATTCTTGATTCTCAGTCCTCACAGGTCCTAATCCTGGACAAAGCCCCAATGTGGGGACTCAAGGAAGAAGATTCTTTTACCAGAAATACTATATATGATTAAAAATGTGGTGAATGTCTAAAATTTTTTTAAATCTTATTGTAATAAAATATACATTTTCATTAATCCCCACGGAAAAACTCTCCCTCAATTTGAACATACTTAATGTCATCATTTCTGCCACTTGCTGAAGCAGTTCTGGAAGTCTTTTTTATGAGTGTCTTTAGTTGTGCTCTTGTGACTGGCTTAATGCCTACAGCAATGTCTGTCAAATAAAAATATTACAGTGTGTCCCCATCCACCTTATTTGCTGGATCTGGCACTAGACAACTTCTGGCTCTTCTCCAAAGTCAAAATGGGCATGAAATTACCTTTTATGTTTTGAATTGGTTCAGGACACCAAGGCAGCCACAACAGCATACCTAAAAACACTCACAGGAGAGAACTTTCAGAACTGCTGCAGAAAGTGGTGACAACAGAGGGGTCAGTGTGTTCCAAGCAAGGAGGAGGATTTTAAAGAGGATCATGGCAGTATGCCTTTGTACTATTTTTTTTTTTTTTTATTAAACACATACTGTGTAGTGTGATCAGTCCTGTGATCAGTCCAGCACATGCAATTCCAGCATCCCTAAGGATTCCAGAGCTTCTGGGTTCCAAATAGGTCATGGTCAATTTTTCTAACTGAAAACTCTTAGCTGCTTACATATAGGAAATGCCAGACCCAACAGGGTTATTCCTCAATGGACCTCTTGAGAGAACCTGCCTGTCTGCTCTGCTGATCTCCTGGGGTCTGCACTTGATCTCACAAAGCCTTTGGCAGTATTGTTTCCCTCCTGAAGACAGCCATACCCACTGCCAGGTGACTGATGTCCTTGTCCAGGCCTCTGTCTCCTCATACCCTCACAGCTGGTCACCTATGAGCAACTGGAGCAATGGGGGAGTCTGTGCAAAAGTGATGAGCTTTCTTCCCAGCTTCTGGCTGTTCCCAAACTGAAAGCACAAGTTTGGTATGAATCTAGCCTCTTCTGCTTCTCTCCCCTCTCCTCATCAAGTCCTCAGACTAGTCACTATGTCATAGTGAGAGATAGATATCTTGCTTCTCTCTCATTGTCCTAGTCTCTTACAAAGACTCTCCCTCCTCACTCTCTCCCTCTTTCCTTGACCCAAACCTACTTGATATATCAATCATGCAACCATAAAATTAATTTCTACAGGATTTCCAACTGACCAATGCAGTGAATTACCAAGCCCGAGACTCTGGTTATTCCCTGAACACAAGCAGGACATCACTGTCACTGAGGAAAAGGGTTCTGTCTTCTTTGCTTGAGGCCAGATGTATAGAATGTGACATCAGACATCCTTGAATTCTGCTTATCTCTGGAGGCTGTCTTCAAACACTCTAAATGACTGTTGAAATTCAAAAGGGTTTGGTGTCATTTGCGACCGAAGAGAATAACATCGCCACAACTGACACACTCATGACATGCACGCCTCCTTGTAGGTCTTTTTCTGTGTTCTTATGTGAGTGAGGCTCTCATGACCCTCATTTTATACATGAGGAGTGGAGACACAGGGAATCTAGGCAGAGAGGCAAGGGCCTACAATTAAAAGGCGCAAAATAAAATTTGAACCCAAATGATCTGAAAAATAGCCAAGTCCTTAGTCCTTCATAAAGTTGTCTCTTAGGAGGAACCAAGCTCAAGATGCAGAAAGAGGAAGGTGAACAGGATGTGGCACTCATGGCCACAGAAGCCCCTCTCCCAAGGAGAAGGCACTCATGTGGAAGTATGAGGCAGCATTCTCTGGACACCATGACATGGACTGTCTTGGAGGAAAGTGCATAAATATGTCCAGTGCTATATCTAACTGAAATCGTTGCAGACAGCATGCTTACTTTGATTTAAGACTCATGTGGTTTTTGGCTCTGAGAAGTAGTTGGAAATGGAGAACTTTCCTCAGGCTCCTCAGATGAACTATGCCAAGAGCATGCTCAGCACTCTGCTTGGAGCAGTATAGAAGCAATGCATCATGCGTCTTTCTGGTGGCTGCACCTCTCAGTGGGTCATTTGTGCCTGGGAACAGGGGAGGGATCAGTTCCCAGGGAAGGGACCTGAGGCAGCAGGGTTAAGTGGCTTGCGGTTATCCCAGCACCACTTCTCCCAGGAGAGAAGTCGGAGAGTGTTTGTAAGGCCAATTTGTTTTCTGCTTTCCTTCTGGAATGAGTTTTAAGAAGGCAAAGGGGAGTTTAAGAGTAGGGAATAACCCCAGAGCAAAGGCTCTGGAAAGGAAAGCTGAGCAAGGCCTCATGTGAAGAACAATGAAGGATCTCACAAGGTGGGTGGGACCCAAAAAGATGCAAACTTGAGAGGGAGATGAGGTCTCTTGTCTGTATCTGTGTAAGACATTTCGTGAACTGCCTCAGGGTCAGGAATAGATTTTCTGGACTCGACCTTGATTTGATTAGAGGTGTTCATATAAAAGAATCTCTTCTAATTTTGCACAATAGTCACAAGTAGTGTCTTAAATTCTATTTTACACTTAATAAAATAGGAGCAGTCCAGTGCCAAGTAGAAGTACTTTCTTAGAAAGTTCCAATACTTCATAAAGTTGATATCTACTCAAGACCCTAATTTCCTGGGAAGAAGGTGGTTAAACTGGTCAGTAATGAGTCCATTTTTGGAACACTGCTACGAGCTGAATTTTTTGCCCCCCAAAATCACATGTTGAAGTTCTAATCTCTAGTGCCTCAGGATATGACTTGGAGATATGATCTTTTAAAAAGTGACTAGATTAAAATGAGGTCCCATGGGTAAGCCCTGACCCAGTATGTCAGATGTCCTTACAAGAAAAGAGTAAGTAAGACACACACATATATATAGGGATCGCATGCAGTCATGGGGAAAAGACACAGAGAGATACGGGGGAAAGCCACAGAGAGGTTTCAGAAGAACCTGACTCCGCTGTTGCGTTTATCTAAGTCTTCAGTGTCTGAAACTATGAGAAACCAATGTCTGGGTTGTGGCCCGACTCTTCAATACTTTGTTATGGCAAACCCGCATGCCCTCCCCAATCACACTCGCACTCAAGGAGGCCTCACGGTGGGTCTCTATTACCAAGTCAACTCTCACATCTCAAAAACCCTCCAGTCTCTCTCTCACTTGAGGTGACAGACAAGGCATGAGCTACCCTCTTCCTTATGATTTTTAATGAAAAACAGGCCCAAGAGAGTGGAAGAAAGCAGGAAAGGAGGCTAAAGCTTCCTACAGGTAGACACTAAGTGGGTGCTGTGTTTTGGCCTCACCCACAGACACTGTCATGAGCTTTGGTCACTTTGAGGAATACATAGGGAGAAGAAAGAGACCCTCAATCCCTGGAGGAGCCAGGCTTCACATTTACAACAGTCTCAGCCAGCACCAGCAGGCAACATTCAGTTCTGGGATGGCAGATCTCTTAGACACCCTTGGCCAGAATGACCATACTCTCCTGTCCCTCAGGGGCATCAACTCAGCTACCCTAACAAGAAAACAGCCTCGTACATGGTAGGCTTAAGTGATCCAAGCCTGTTTAGAGGTAGCCACATTTATTTTTAAATTTTTTACAATAATTTTTATTGTAGTAAAAAAAATTCACATGACATAAAATTTAACATTTTTAAAATAAATACATGAACTCCCAATTCTGTAACACATTAGAACCACGGGGTTTGGGGAATCAGTGAGTGTCTGTGACTACCCCTTTTTCAGAGGTTCACCTCTTTCCTATCTGACCTCTCTTTCTACCTTTCTGTCTTTATTTTTATGCATTTCCTAAGAGGGGCACCCATTTATAATCAGTCTTTTGTGCTTAGTCCATTTCATTGAGCGTTATTGACTCTAGGTGGCCCCATTTTTGTTCAAATGCTTCATTTCTGTCTTTCTTTATGGCTGCACAGTATTCTATTGCATATAGGTACCATATCTTCTTTAACCATTTCTCTACAGATGGGCAGGTAGGTTGTTTCCAGGATTTGGCTATTACGAATTGTGCTGCCGTAAACATGGATATGGATATCTCCTTTTGGTATGTTGACTTTTTTCTTTTGGGAACATGCCCAGTAGGGCAGTAGCTGGATCAAGTGGAATTTCCACTCTCAGCTTTCTCAGGAACCTCCAGACTGCTTTCCACAATGGTTGTACCAGCTTGCACTCCCACCAGCCGTGGAGCAGAGTCCCTTTTTTCCCACATCCTCACCACCAATTGTTGTTTTGTGAGTTCTTGCTGTAAGCCATTCTACTGGAGTGAGGTGAAACCTCAACGTTGTTTGTACTTGCATTTCTCTGATGGCCAGTGATGAAGAACACTTTTCACATGCTTGTTGGCCACTTATGCTTCTTCTTCTGAGAAGTTTCTTTTCATTTCAGCTGCCCACTTCTTGATGGGATCATTTATTTTAGGGGGCGTTATGTTTGTCAGTTCATTGTATGTTCTAGATATTAATCCTTTGTCTGAAGTGTTACTGGTGAATGTCTTTTCCTACTCTGTGGGTTGTTTGTTCACTTGCTGATCATTTCTTTTGCTGTGCAGAAGCTTTTCTATTTAATGTAGTTCCATTTGTTGATTCTGGCTGAGATTACCTGTGCAGTTGGTGACCTGTTCAGAAAATCCCTTCCTATCCCCGTGTCTTTTAAGGTTTTACTTATTTCCAGTAAGCTCAGTGTTTCTGTTTTGACGTCCAATTCTTTGATCCATTTTGATCTGATTTTCATGTGTGCTGACAGATATGGGTCTGGTTTCGTTCTCTTGCATGTGGTGATCCAGTTTTCATAGCACTATTTACCGAAGATGGTGACTTTTCTCCAGCAGATTGTTTTGGCCCCTTTGTCAAGGTCAAGTGACGAAGGGTGTTTGGGTTTGTCTCAGTATCCTAAATTCTGTTCCACTAGTCCTCTTGTTTGGTCTTATACCAGTACCATGTAGATTTAATCATTGTTGTTTTGTAGCATTTTCTGACATCTGGGATTGTAATTCCTCCAGCTTTGCCTTTGTTGCTCAGAATTGCTTTGGAAATTCTGGGTCTTTTCTGGTTCCATATATATTTTAAGGTTATTTATCTAGTTCTGTGAAGAGCGTAGTTGGTATTTTGATTGGTATTGCATTGGATCCGTATAGTAGCACTGGAAGTGTAGCCATTTTGACAATATTAGTTCTTCCTATCCAGGAACATGGGATGTCTTCCTATTTTCTAAAGTCCTTCTCAATCTCTTTCTTTAGGGCTTTATAATTTTCTTTGTATAGGTCTTTGGCTTCTTTGGTAAGGTTTATTTCTAAGTATTTTATTTATTTATTTAGTTGCTATTTGTTGTGTTTTTCTTTCTCTAAGGATTCGTTATAGGTGTATAGGAATGCTATTGATTTGTGGGTATTGATTTTATACCTGCTACTGCACTGAATTTAATTACTAGTTCTAAGAGTCTTCGGGTAGAATTTTTTGGGTCTTCTATGTGGAGAATCATGTCACCTGCAAAGAGGGATATTTCTACTTCTTCCCTTCCAATGTGTACTCCTATTATTCTTTTGTCTTACTTGATGTCCTAAGAATGATGTTGAATAGTAAGAGTGACAGTGGGCATTCTTGACCTGTTCCTGAATTTAGTGTGAATGCTTTCGGTCTTTCTCCACCTAGGATTATATTGGCTGAGGGGTTGTTATAAATAGCTTGAATCATGTTGAGGTAGGGTCCCTGTAACCCTATTTTCTTCAGATTTTTTTAATCATAAATGGGTACTGGGTTTTGTCAAATGCTTTTTCTGCATCTATTGAAATAATCACATGATTTTATATTTGCATCTGTTAATGTGTTATATTACATTGATTGATTTGTATATGTTGAACCATCCCTGCATGTTTGGGATAAAGACTACTTGGTCATGATGTATAATCTTATTTATGATTTGCTGCATTATGTTGGCAAGAATTTTATTGACTATTTTTGCATCTATATTCATTAGGGATATTGGTCTGTGGTTTTTACTGTTGTTGGGTCCTTATCTGGTTTTGGAATTAAAGTTATTCTTGCTTCAAGAAATGAGTTGGGCAATTTTCTTTCCTTTTCAATTTCTTGAAAAAGTTGGGTGAGCGTTGGTACTAAATTTTTCTTAATTTTTTTTTTTATAGAATTCTGCTGGGAGTCCATAAGGTCCTCTGCTCTTCTTGGTTGGAAGTGTTTTTATTACTTCCTTAATTTCATAGGTGGATACTGGCCTATTCAGATGTTTAATTTCTTCTCCATTCAGTTAAAATGGTGGATATATGTTTAGAAACTCATCCATTTCTTTTAGAGTTTTAAATTTATTGGAGTATAAATTTTCAGAGTAACTTCTGATTATCCTTTGGATTTCCTTGTTATCTGTTGTAATTTTGCCTTTTACATTTCTGATTGTATTGATGTAGGTTCGCTCTTTCTTTATTTTGTGAGTTTAGCAAGGGGTTTCTCAACTTTATCTATCTTTTCAGAAAAACAACTTTTTGTTTTATTTACTTTTTGTATTTTTTAAAGTTTCTATTTTATTAATTTCTGCTCTAATCTTTATAATTTCATTCCTTCAGGTAGGTTTGGGATTGATTGGCTTGCTCTTGTTTTTCTAGTGTCCTGAGTTGTGAGATTAGATTATTTATTTGGGCCTACTCAGTTCTTTTTATGTGTGCATTTATGGAAATAAATTTTTCTCTTAATACTGCCTTCATTGTGTCCCAAAGGTTGCACAGCGATGTGTACCATTGTCTGTGAACATTTTTATTTCTTCCTTTGATTTCTTCTGTAACCCAGTGTTTATTTAGAAGAGTGCTCTTCAGTCTCCATTGTCTTGAGTTATAGCTTTAGTTTGTATTGTAGTTGATTTCTAGTTTTATTCCACAATGGTCTGGCAAGGTACATGGGATTGCATCAGTTTTCTGGTATCTGTTTAAGCTTGTTTTGTGGTCTAGGATGTGGTCTATTTTGGAGAATGTTCTATGGGTGCTGAGAAAAATGTATATTCTGTTTTTGCTGGATTAAAAATTCTGTATATTTCTGTTAAATACATTTCTTCCATAATGTAGTATAGATCTGCTATGTCTTTGTTGGTTTTTTGTTTGTTTGTTTGTTTTTTGTCTAGTTGACTTGTCTTCTTGAAAGAAAGGGATTTTAAAGTCCCCCAGTATTATGGCATCGATATTTATATGGTTTTTGAAGTCCAGTAGCTTTTGTTTTATGTAGTTGGGTGCACCATTGTTCAGCAAATAAATGTTTATGATTTTCAATTCCTCTTGCTGGACTGTTCCCTTTACAAGAGTGAAATGACCTTCTTTGTCTTTTTTGACCTGTTTTGGCTTAAAGTACACTTTGTCAGCAAAAAGTATCACTACCCCTGCTTTTTTTTGCCCCCCAATTGAGTGGAATTTAGAACTTCAACCTTTCATTTTGAGTCTGTGTTTATCTTCATGATTGAAATGTGTCTCTTACAAACAAAATATGGTTGGATTGTATTTTTTTAATCCAGTTAGTCAATTTATATCTTTTGATTGGTGAGTTGAGGCCATTAACATTTAGGGCTATGATTGATATGTGTCTCTTAGGTCCTGCCATTTTGTAACCCTGTGACTATTCAACTTCTCTGTTTACTTAACTTATAGATGTTCTCTTTATTAAGGATAAGCCTGCCACTGTGTTCCTTGTTGTGGCTGATCCCTGTTTCCCTACCCAGCAGACCTTTGAGAATTCTTGTAGTGATGATTTGGTTGTCATAAATTTATTCAAGGTTTCTTTTCATGGAAGATTTTTATTTCATTGTCAATTTTAAATTATATTTTTGCTGGGTACAGGTGTTTTGATTCACGCCTTCTATCTTTTAGGGCTTTGAGGACTTCACTCTAGGCTCTTCTGGCTCTTAGGACTTGTGTTGAGAAACCTGCTGTTACCCTGATAGGTTTGCCTATGTCATTTGCTTTTCTTCCCTTACAGCTTTTAGAATTTTCTCTTTGCTTTGTATTTCAGTGAGTTTTACTATAATACGCCTTGTGGAGCTTCTCTTTTGGTCTGATCTAGTGGGTGTATGTCATGCCTCTGTCACTTGCATGTCTATTTCATTTTCTATATATGGGGAGTTTTCTCTTATGGCTTTAGCAAATAGATTTCTTAGTTCTTTACTATGGATTTCCATTTTTTTCTTGTATTCCATTCCTGGTATTCTGACATTAAGTTTCTTTGAGTATTCTACAATCTGTAGCATTCCATTTCCTTGTTGATATTGAATTATTTCATGGTTGTTAACAGTCTGTGTTATTATTAAATTCTTGTCCTCTAAATCAGAAATTCTCTCATTTTGTGTCATTTTGTTCCCTAGATTTTCTACGGAGGTTTTCATCTCTTGATGTTCTTTTATCTTTTCATATTTTTTGGAATTCTTTAGTGAAATTGTCATTCATATCCTATATTGACTCCTGTAGTTCTGTTAGTTTTGCATTCATTTCTTCCTTCAGTTCTTCTGCTAAATCTTTTTTTGAATTCTTCAAATAATTAGTGTAAGTTGTTGTCTGAGTCTGTCTTGAATTCTTCCAGTAGGTTAACTATTTTTGTTTTCAAGTTGAGGAATTTTGGATCTTCCTTTGGTTCTATCTGAGTCTCTACTGGTGGGCTGGAGGGTTTCTGTGGCATCTTGTCCCTGTGTTTTTGTTTTCATCCTGCTGTTGAGTAATCTTTTGGCTTGCTATGGTTACTCTTTGAGCAAACTATTTTTGATAGTGGAAAGTGTTGCTCTGTGACTGTGTAATATGCTGTCTGTTTCACTGATGTGGGATTCCTTGTTACAGGACAACTAGTTCATTCTTTCCCGCTTGCTAGTTGCTACTAGGTCGGTTTTGGGGAGGTTTTTCTGGTGTTGAAGATGCCAGGCTTGTCACCCTCTTGCCTTCTAGCAGGTTGCACAGGGAGTGGATGCTTCTGGGTGTCTCCAGTGATGGGGAGCAATTAGGCCCACCCATATGGGCTCTGAGGTGCAGGCAGGGGTCTGGGTGCAGCTACCTGGATTCCTCTGGGTGCAGCAGAGACGGGGGGCAAATAAGCCCCATTATGCTGGCTCCAAGGTGTAGGCAAGGGCCCGGACACAGTTATCTGAGTGCCTCCTGTGTGCAGCAGTGACAGGTGTAGAGTAGGCCCAGTTGTGTGGGTTCTGAGGTGCAGATGGAAGGACTAGATGTGGCTACCTGGGTGCCTCTGGCGCACCATGATTATGGGTGCCCACTGGGCCCAGTCACATGGACTTTAAGGTGCAGGCAGGGGTTTGGGCATGCCTCTTGCCCGCAGCAGCAATGTGTGTACAGTAGGCTCAGCTGTGTAGGCTCCAAGGTGTAGGCAGGGATCTGGGCACAGCTACTTGGGTGCCTCTGGTGTGTAGCAGCGACAATTGCCAAGTAGGCCCAGTTGTGAGCTCCAGGGTGTAGGCAGGGGTTTGGGCCCAGCTACTGGCATGCCTCCATGCACAGGAGTAATGGATGGAAGTTAGGCCCAGCCGTCGGGACTCGGAGGTGTAGGCAGAGGGACTGCTGGTAGCTACATTTAACCATTCCCTTCTGCCTTTGTTTCTCACCATAGCCCAGAAAGGTTGCCTGTGTGGGATTTTTGTTCTAGGACATCCAGCTTTTGGGTTGGATGTCCCAAAGAACCCACACACAGCTTTGCAGAACCCCTAGACCAGCTGATGCATTAGGAATAATTAGAAGCTTCCAATCCAGAGCCTCTATGGGCTGTTTCTGTGGGTTTTCTCGCTCTTTCCCACCAAATCGTGCATTGAAGTCCTTACCGTGCATGCATTTGAAAAGAGTGGATGAAAAAAAAAGGAGTGGATGAAAGCCCTGCCGCAGAACCAGCTAACTGGGGAGAATTGCCATGGAGAGGTACAGGCTGGGTATAATAAGTACGCAGAGGAAAGGTGCCCAGGGGAGGGGCAACCAGGAGAAGGGCTTTTTTTTTCTTATAAAAATGTGGGCCTCCCACTTTCATTCCTCTTCAGCTGCTGCCTTGCTCTTTAACTGAATTTTTCTACAGGCCTGGTAGAGAGAGTCATTTTAGGTCCAAGAGCAATTGAAGTGAATCCGTGGCTTTGGTCTCTTTTCATCAGGAACTGAGTGCCAGGTGGGAGTCTGTCAGTCTGGGTGTTTTTGTCTTCTGCCTGCTTCCTTCTTACCTTTTGGTCACCTGAATCCCTCCATCTCCCACCTCAGAGTTATCAGGCTGCAACCTGGCCTCCATCGTCAGGGTAAGCTTGGAGGAAGATGAATTAGAAAGAGTGGGTTTTGTTTGATTCCATTGGATTTAACGACCGTTTATTGAGTATCTGCTATGTATCTAGGCCTGTGGTTCAGCTCTGAAGAAGAGAATAAAAATCTTAATGTATGCCTCTGGAGAAATAATATCTAATAAGGAAGGATGTTCCAAAAAAAAAAAAAAAAGCAAAAAGCAGAAAGTAAAACAAAGGAAACAGCCAATGAGTAAAACCAATTGAGGGAGAAAAGATGCTATGATGAAGTTCTAAATTGAACATGATGAATGACTAAAACGTAGGAGTAAGGAAACCCCTGTAAGTCCACCAAGTGGGGTAGTGTCAGAGGAGTTGTAGGACATTAAATTTAGACAATAGTCTATGAACTGGTGGGAAAGACTGCACCTATAGAGTACTGAGCACCTCTTTCTGCTCAGGAAAAACAGTAGGAGCTGGGAATATTCAGGAGAAGAGACAAAAACTGAGGCGCAGTTCCCAGTGCTTTGTGGTAGGCAAGGTTAGCCAGGTTGCTGCTCAGTGGACAACAGACTCGAGGGGTTCCCATGTGGTTCCAGGGACCTTAAAGAAACCTGAAGTTTTGAGGCTTTTATATCTTCAGCTATCTTTGTAAACCTTTATGAGGTATGAAATTCAGTAGTTTTGAGAGGAAGAAAATATGTTACCACAGAAACCACGCAGTGGTTCATTCATTCTTTATTGTCTAAGTACATAATCTACTTCTGTCTCCTGGATCAAGCCTGGAGATACAAAGTCAAAGATCATAAGGCCTCTAGGGCCTCAAGGAGAAAATATTTATGGAGACATCCTTAAGTCTGTTAAATGATATTGTATAGCAATAACATATATTATTTAAAATTTGAGCTCTGTGTTAGTCACATTTCTGTTGCTGGGAAGAAACACCTGACACTCCTAACTTAATGGAGCAGAGGCTTATTTTAGATCATGGTTTCAGAAGATTCAGTCCATGCATGGCCAGCTAGCACCAAGGCAGAACCAGCATGGTGGGAAAAGCTTCTCAACTCGTGTCAGCCAGCAAGGGAAGCTGAGAGAGAAAGAGGAGAGGAATCTACCACAAGAATATACCCTTCCAAGTTCTGCCCCAGTTACTTGCCTCTTCTAACCAGGCCTTCCCTCTCAATAGCACATTGGACATCTGGGTATGAATTCATCAAAGAATCAATCCACTGAGTGGTGCTCCCATGATCCCATGACCTTTCAAACACACGAGACTTTGTGAGGATACAGCAGATCTAAGCCATGACCCTGGATATGCAGTGACCAGTAAGACGGGGAACAACGCTCACAGGAGCATTCAGGTCTCTATTTCAGCAAGTAGGCAGACTGTCCCCCAGGAAATCCTCTAAAGTCAACATGTTTGTCTGTTTCATGTTGTGTCAAAAATACTTGCAGTTGGGTACTTTATAAAGAAGAGAGGTTTGACTGGCTTTCAACTCCAGAAGTCTAAGCACATGGTGTCAGCTTCTGGAGGAGGGACACCCTCACTGTGTCACAACATCAGAGAAGCAGAGCGGGAACCAGCCACATATACAAGGGGCCAAGTGCACAGAGAAGCCTTACCTGGTAAACCTCTCTCATCAGAACTAACTCACGCTGGCAGACTGGCATTAGTCCCTTTTGAGGGTAGTGCTCCTATGTCCTAATTACCCTCTATCAGGACTCACCTCAAAGATTCTACCATTTCACCACGGTCACACTGGGGACCCAACTTCTAGCACATGAACCATTAGAGGACTCCTTCAAACTATAGCAGTCATGTCATCAGCAGTCCTAATCTTTCCTTAATGATAGGTAGACAGGTATCATTTACATGTCTCTTAGATCAACTGCTATGTTAAACACTTACATTCATTATTTCAATGAATTCTCATGCTAACCTTCAATAGTCAGAACTGTTACCAGTGTTTTACATGTGAGAAAATGGTGGCTTATAAGGAATTGCGCTGGGTCCAAAAGCCAGGACTGACTCACTCCAAGGATTGTGCTCCTTCCTCCTGGCAGTGCTGGTTTTGGTACCCTCCACCAGCCTAAGTCATCAAGTGGAAGTCCATAAACATTTTGTCAGAGATCAGCCCATGCCACCCACTGCTACCCACACACCTCACTTTCCCATTTGTAGAACAAAACCAAAAACGATTCAAAGCTTACACTGATTCCTAAGCAGTTATATGCAAATGAGAGATCTTATACTGGGGGGAAAGCCAGCTGGCCACATTCTGGTTTGTGCTGGGTCTCTGGGATTTGCACCATCCCTGAGAGGAAAAATGGCATCCAGTTCCTTTCTGCTTCTCTCAGGGTTGAGCAGGGAAGCACTTACCAACAGTGTCCCCCTCAGCCAGGAAACGTTGGCAATGCACATCCCTTTGCATTGGAAGGTGCTTGGCGGCACCTCTGACTTCTACCCATGAGAACCCTCCCCCTTCGAAGTCATAACAACCAAAAATGTCTTCTGGGTAAAAAAGTACCCCCACTTGAGGGCCACTCAGTTTTAAAGTTTAGATGGATGTGCCTGTAGGTGGATATTTTGGGACCACTTGCCTCTATCTCCAGTTGGCACAGCATCAAAGGCCATACCTGCCAGTCTGATTCGGGTCACTCCAAGCCACTCTGCACCACCTGCATGGAGCTCTGAGTAACAGGGTCATGACTGCATGCCGACCCTCTCAGCCAAAGCATTACAATACGGACCCCACTAATGAAGGACCCAAACAGAATTAATTGCCCTCAAGTTCCTTAGCCTTCACTCTGCTGGGTTCATTTGCTGGAAAGTGGGTGCCAGGGGACATAGAACCCTGAGAGAGCCCTTTCAAGTCTTGCCTGGCTAATGATGTGCAGTCTCACAAAGTGACATAAGCCCTCTCAGGCTTAGTTTTCTTGTCTGTAAAATCAGAATAACAAAACTTCATCAATTTGTTTTGTTTTGTTTTGTTGTTGTTGTTTCGAGACAGGGTCTCAATCTGTAGCACAGGCTGGTCCTGAACTCACTATGGAGCCCAGGTTGGCCTTGGACTCAAGGCCAATCCTCCTGCCAATCCTCCTGCCTCAGCCTCCATAGTGCGGGGATTACAGGCGTGCATTACTACACCCGGCTTACATCATATGGGTTCTTGAGAAGATTAAACAGAATGCTAAATACAAAATTCCCACCCACATGCTAGGTACATAGTAGGCTTCAAAAATCTGCATTATCTCTGCCCTCTCAATTTCGTACCAAAACAAAGACAGGATTTTATCTGGAAGAAAACCAGGGAGGGCTGTGCAGTGAATTCCACCAAGCTAAGGCGTGTACTGAATGAGTGGTTGTATTTCCTTCCAAGCGTGACGTTTGGACTTGGCATGATCCAACTCCTTTGTGAGGCTTCACGTAATCTCTCTGTGACCATGTACCAGACCTGTTGGATCAAGACTGCTGTCAGAGCACTCAGGAGAAAAGGTGTGGGCCCCTCTGCAGGTGTCTCTCCTTGATAAGCTTGTCAGCAGGGGCTTTTCAGAGGCTGGCTGGTCTGTCAGATGTACAGGTGTGCCTGGGCTCAGCTTACACCCCTGAGTCAAGGTCACGGCTGCCAGGGTGGAGGAGTTTCCCCTGAGGGATGGAAGCTTTTATCCACCTGAATAGTGACCTACTACCACTGAGAGCCCACAGCGAGCCAGAGATGAATAGGCTTCTCTTTGCCCTGCATCTGAAACCCAAGAGCCAGAGCTCCTGCACAGAGACTGTGATTGCTACATTTTCCGGGGAATCAGGTTGAGATGCTCTTGGTGAAGCTGCAGATAACAGGACAAAAAGAATCATGGAGGTAGAAGCAGCTGCCCTGTAAGCCGTCTCGTCTCATGAACTACAACCAATTACTCAAACCTAGATGCTTCCATCACTGGAAATCAGTTTTGGATCATCTTTGCTATTCAATTCTCCCCTTTTTTAGGCATGCATTTTCCTGCATATTTCCAGAGTGAGAGAGAGGGAGACAGAGAGAGAGAGAGAGAGAGAGAGAGAGAGAGAGAGAGAGAGAGAGAGAGACAGAGAGAGAGAGAGTGAGAGAGACAGAGAGAGAGAGAGAGAGAGACGAATAAACTAACTCAAACCTGAAAACCTCTCTAATGGCTGCAATTGGAAAAATTCATTTCAATGCAAAAGAAAGCTTTAGGGTGAAATGGAGTTTCAGGGTAATTCCGATTTCATCTATTTACTTCCTCATTCTCTTATTGAGTCAGCAGGGCCCTAGAATAGTAACGACAAAACATTCTGCACATTGCAGCTTATCGTTGCTCTGGATGGGGAGGCAAAATTGTCACAGGAAACACAGCCAGCTCGGGAGTTCAGTCCTTTTCTGGTGTCACTGGAATAAGCCATCTGAGAATTCTGTCCCAAAAGCTGCAGAGGAAGAACTTGTATCATCAGTCTGCTGTGATCCAGCTGGACTCAGGGTTGCGGTGGGAGTGGAAGATTTGGTGTGAAGTTTGTGAAAATTACACGATTTGGGCATAGGTTCCGCTGGGCCACTGAAGATAGGACTTCAGGTCACCATGTGACAATATCACTCTGAGGAGGCCAAATCAGGCCTCTTGGGAATGATGGATGATGAAATAGATCCACATTCAAATTTCAAAAATAAAACTTTTTGTGTTCTCCCAGGAAAACGATGGAACTACCCAGATCCCAGCTGAATGTCATCTACTAATTAAGAGCACAAGCTCTACAGTCATCTCAAATGCTAGCTGGTTTGCCAGCTAAGTGAAACTAGCTTATTTATGCAATCTTTGCCTCAGTTTCTATTTCTGTTAGTCAAGAGAAATAATGATACACGAATTGGTCTTAGTTTTACCATTAGAAATGATCACAAGTTGTTCGTCCTCACAACAGACAATTATTCTCTCTTAGCTCTGGAAGCTACAGGTGAACATCAAGGGGTCAGCAGGGCCACACTCTCCGGAGGCGCCAAGGAAGAACCCTTCCCCATCTCTTCCCAGGCCCTAGTGGTGGCCACCGACCCTTGGCAGTCCTTGTTCTATTCTGCATCCTCCCCTCTCTGCTTCCATCACCACATGGTAACCCACGTGTGTTTCTGTCTTTCCTTCTTGTAAGAACATCAGCCATATTGGATTTAGGTCCTCACCCTAATCCAAGAAGACATCATCTTCACTTAACTAATGACATCCGTAAAGACTATTGCCCAGTAAGGCTACCTAGGATTAGGATTTCCATCTATCTTTTGGAGGGGATACAATTCAACCATAATAATATATAAGAGGTTGCTGAGAGACTTCAATATGAATTAACATGAAAAGAAATTAAACTAGTGCCTGGTTCACGGTATCACATACTAATTATTAACATTAATATTATTTTAAAATTTTGCAACAAGCTTGTAAGAATAGAATACCTAAGCCAGACTTTATGCCAGCTAGTTAGTAGCAGAGTTACAGTTTATTCTTGATTATTCTGACTTCAGTTCCCATCTACTTCCTCTTTGGTCCACTATTGCAGACTGTTCTAAGGTGACCTAGTGTTTTTAATCACAATCTATTTCCTTTATACTTGCCCTGTAAAACTTACTTTCAAAGCCTTGGAGTCTTCTACCCAACCTCCATAAATTATTCATTCTAGTTCACTACTTCAGAATCCAAAATTAAAAGATGATGGCTAAAATAATGTTGAATTTTGCATTCAACATGTGTTCAACTCTCGTTGTCCTAAGTACCTTACTAGGTTTAATCAGGACACCAAAGCAGTTTATGGGATTTCCTCACTTCAAAAGTTTGCAGCTATATCTAGAAGTAGCCATTTATAAATAAGTTCATGATATGCCAGCTACTGCCTTAATAAGTATGAACACACCTAATTCCCCTAGCAACTTTGCTTATTCTCATCTTACAGATTAGAATATGTAGGCACAGAAAAGAAGTATCATAGATTGTGGAAGGCTCTAGAATGTGCCAGAACAGGGCCTGGATCTGGTTACCCTGTCTTTTGTCTCCAAAGCTTGTGCTTTCATATGCTGTGTTCCCTGTAGAATACATTCATTTAAACCTTTCTTGGACGTTGAAGTTGTATTTAATATTTTGACAGGAGAGGCAATGCTACAGTAAATATCCCTAAGCTAAGTATGCATATCCCAATTATTTTTCTCATATGGGAATTGCTGTGCCAAAGAGCAGGCCTGTTCTTAAAGCTTTGATGCATAATGTCAAGTTGTAAGAATGAAGGAAGGCGTTCTCCAGAAGTTAAATTAGATCGGCAGCAGCCCAGGATGGAAATGCAGGGGAGGGGACTATCTGGAAAATGGCAAACACTCCAGTCTGAATGGAACGTGAAGTGCTTGAGGACAAGAGGCTGATGAGCTGCCTCTAAAGTGCTCTGCACCCAGCCTGTGGAGCACTAGAACGCCACGCTGCGGAATTCACACTTTGTCAAGCAGCACTCAAAAACCAGCATACATTTCTGAACATGGGAACAAAATGGTCGGGTTCTGTCTGAAATCATTTTCTGAAGGAAAACTTCCTTGGCCTCCCATAAGATGAGGGCTCCTTTGTCAAGGTTGCCTTAGTTCATAATGGATTGGGAAGGGGGCATCTTTTATTTAATATTTTTATATGGTACCGTCCTTGAATTTATCTACTTTAACATACAGAAAAATACAGGAATAATATCAAGAATAATGAACTATGTTAATGATACTATTATATATTTAACATTTAATACTCATGTTTTCGTCATGTATAATGTACTTAATACAATTAAATACAACATATGAGCTATGTGATTAAAACAGATGGTCAGAGTTCAGGACCAGCCTGGACTACAGAAACCCTGTCTCAAAAAAAAAAAAGAAAAAGAAAAAGAAAAAGAAAACATATGGTCAATGTTAACCTTTTTTAAAAAATTAATTACAGTTAAAGACACTTCACCATTAATTCCCTTCAAAATAATCTGTCTCACTTTGAACACACTCTCCCATTCTTCTTGTGACATTCAGAAGCAGTTCTGGAAGTCCCTTTCCGTGTATGTCTTTAGTTGTGGCTGCCTTAATGTCCCGAATCAACCAAAAAGTTTAACTTCTTATGGTCATTTTGACGTTGGGGAAGAGCTAGAAGACACTCGGTGCCAGACCCAGTGAATAAGGTGGATGAGAACACACAGTAGTGTTTTTGTTGACAGAAATTGTTGTAGAAAGTTTGAGTTGATTCAGGACATCAAGGCAGTCATGAACAGATATGACAGTGGACTTCCAGAACCACTACAGAGGGTGACAAGAATGTGTCTCTGGGTGTATCACCATCACATACTTCTTGTGTATTTCTGTTATGTACGTAAGTACAGATGAGCCACACATCATGATGTGATGTCTATTTTAAAATTTCATACAGAGTTGAGGATGTAACTCAGTGGTACAATGCTTGCCTGGCACGCTCAAGGCCCTCAGTTCAATTCTCAGTGCCTAAACTGAAAAAGAGACCCACCTAAAACTTCATATAAACAGAACCACTCCATGGGCATTTAATTAGTTTGATTCTGCATTCATTCTTTTCTGCATTCATTCTTATTGATACATGTAGTAGCCATTTCTTCACTTGCATTTAGCATTTACTTGTAGGAATATGCTGCAATTCATATTTTTCCCCTTTCTAGTGAACATTTAAGGGTTTTTTTGTTTTGTTTTGTTTTAAGTCTTGCTAAGCTGGGCCTGGTGATATAGGCCTGATTTCACACTGTGGGAAGCTGAGACACAAGTATCACAAACAAGTTCAAGTCCAGCCTGGGTAACTTAGTGGCTTGGAGACATCCTGTGTCAAAAACATTAAGACCTAAAGAAGAAAGGGCGAGGATGTAGCTCAGTTTGAAGGCCCTAAGTTGGATCCCTAGTACAGAAAAGAAAGGATATATCTTTGCTGTTACAAACAATACTTTCATGACATTTTTCTCCATGTCTTCCTGTGTGCATGCTGAATATGTAGTGTTTTTCACTTAGGGTCCCTCATCTGAGCCACAGAATAAAGGAGATGGTTGAGGTGACTATCTTTCTCCTCTGAACTACAGAAATCAGAAAACGATTCAAGTGACTATGGTTTGAAGTTGCCTGCAGATGCCTGACAAGCAGCTCTGGTATAGATATGTAAATAAGAAGTTAATTCACTTCATACGGTGGATGCTATAGGATAGGAGGGCTTAATCTTTGCAGAAGTGGTTGAGAAGGCTGCCAGGATATGCTGTAGGAGCGAGTTGCTGATGGGTACGCATAATTTTAGTTTCAGCTGATGGTGCCAAAGGACTGTACCAATGTACACTCCATGGAGAGAGAACTGACTGTTCCATAGCACTGCCAACAAATGGTAGCACCAGGCTGGTAAAATGCTTGCTACTTGGGAGGGAATAAAACAACACCTCAGTACTTTGAACTTGCATCTCTACTATTACTAGTAAGTAAATCCCTTCCTTCCTCCCTCCCTCCCTCCCTCTCTCCCTTCCTTCCTCCCTTCCTTCCTTCCTTCCTTCCTTCCTTCCTTCCTTCCTTCCTTCCTTCTGCACGTGTATTCAAGAACCACAGCATTTGGGCTTTCCCCTTTGTGAATTTCCTGTTCAATCCCTAACCCATTTATTCCCTAGTTGAATTATTTAATTTTTATCTATTTGTATATATTTTTTAAACATAATGATAATAACTCTTTGCTGGTGATATGCATGTGGCAAGTATTAATTAAATCACCTTTCATTATGAATTTTAAAAAATACTGAGTACTACTTTAAGGTTAGTGCAGAGAAGAAAATAACTTTCCCAAAGGGATAGCAGTTACGTTAGCTAAAATCCAATCATTTAATAGACAATTATTTGATATCTTTTATGAATCAGATTGGGAAGAAAATCTGAGATATAGACATGAAAACACAGGCATCTAAAGGAAGAAATAGGCAAACATCTGAATTCTGTAACAGTCTGATATGGTGCTTAGCAGCACAGTACCCCAAGTCTTAGTACCATTCGCCTGGCAATGCCACTTCAGGGTAAAGGGAGAGAAATATTTCTGCAGGTCCTTACCACACGATCGAAGGAAGAAGAGTAACGAGGATAGCTTCTCTCTGAGCCTCAGCTGCCACTTACTGGGAGGGCACAAGGATGCCCACTCAGGGGCGTGGCCTCACCTGCTGCCCGCCAGTGCTAATACACCTGGCAGGACCAAGGCTTTCTCAAAATTACATTTTCTAAAGTCTGTGTGTTCACTGTTCTCTCCTTCCTCTGTAAACAAGGCGCTTCGCTCCTGTTCCCATCAAGCTGCTCCTTGCAATGTGCAGAAAGACTGTCACACGGTGCTTGTCAGGAACTGCCGCGTAGCCAGCCATGACAGCTGGTGGCACGAGGAGCCCATGCATCTGCTTTTCTCTCTCTGCCAGGCCTCCCTGAATAATGCGAGGTCTTGTGTACACAAGAATGAAGCTATTGATCCTCCAACAGTGGGCCTCAAGTGCAGTGGTGCCTTTTAAGTAGCTGCGGGCTGCATTGACACAGGCTACTTGCACGCTGTCACCTAATTCTCCCTAGGATCTGGGCAGCGTATTTGCACGTGGTTATAAGTGCAAAGAGCCCTGGAGTCTTTATCAGAAGAACAAGGGTTTGGTGGCAGCCCTGTCACATACGAGCTGGGTGGCCATGGGGAAGTCATTAGGCTTTTCGGAATCTCTTTTCCCAAATGTAAAAGAGGAAAATACTACCTGTCCTCACTCTCCCTGTAGCAGACATATAAAATTACTTTTGAAATTGATTTGGGAACTCTCCAGTGTGAAGCATATAAAAAGGATTATAATTATTTGCAAAGACAGAGAGGCTTCGGACTTGGTAACGGCAGGCGCAACACGGACAGGTCCATTAATTGCATCTGGGGGTTTCTGAGCCCACACAGCTGTGGCCCATCACAAATGGGCGCAAACCTTTTCCCTTGGACAGCTGAGGTACTCGGCCCTAATGGGGGCATCTGCGGAAAGCAACTGAGAATTCTCCCCAGATTCGTTGAACTGTGACCCACTGGCGCCTTCCCCTCGGGTAACGAATGACCAGGATGAATTACATCAGCGGCCTCCACACTTGTTTGCACACTTAGAGCAAAAATGCATTGTAAACCTTACCTTTCCACTCACCCACAAAAAATAGAGGTATATCCACTAACATATAATGTGTCTCGTAAAAACATATACATTACACATTTAAAAGCTGTAAGCCAGGCCCGTATCGGTGTGTCATCCCAGCACTCTGGGAGGCCTAGGCTGGAGGATAACAAGTTCAAATCCAAACTGACAACTTAGCTCAGCAAGACCCTTTCTCAAAATCAAAAATGAAGATGAACTGGGGATGTAACTTCTGGGCTTGGTCCCTAGTACCACAAAAAAAGAAAAAAAAAGTTGTGTATCTTCTTTTGGCACGACACAGTGAGACTTGCCCACTCCCGAGAGTTGGTGCCCACAAACTTGAAGTTCACTAGACAGATGGGGAAACTGAGGCTCAGAAGATCAAGTGATTCACTCAAAGCCAAACAGGGGCGACTGAGCCAGTAAACTGAGGTGAGATCGCTGCTTTTTGACAATGCCATGGTCCCACACCGCCCACCACCCACAGTCCTCACACTCTGTTCTTAGTTTATTCTTAGTGCGTGGTGAGGCTTGTTTTTGAAATTTCTTTTTTTATAAACCTATTTTTTTTCCTTTTAATTTCTAAGAACAGACCTGAGAGAGTGGGTATAGATTTCCCTCACATAACAACGTGAGAAATAATAGAGCAAGATTGTGTGTCACAGACGAAAACGCTGTATTTATGCCTCATTGTAATCCATTCATTGCTTTATGGATCCAAAGTCCCCTTGGGAGTGTCACAAATCCACATAATGTTCCTGAGTGCAGGATTTGGCATTTGGATCTCTGATTTAGCTGTCAGATATGTAAAATCACATGTCGCCAGACAACCCCCTCGGGACTCCACAGCTGCGGATGCTGAAGAGGGCAAGTTATTCCAACAAGGGCGGCATTAATTTACGCCCAGAAACCGTTCCCCTTCAGCCGCCCTTTTATTGCCTGTCTCGTTCCAAGTGTGGCTCGCAGGGCTCTGGTGGAGGGACTCTGCCAGCATGTCCTTCTCCTGGACTTTGCACGTCTGACGGGGGAGACTTTCCCAAGGGGTTACCTGCCCTTAATAAGAACGGTAAAACACGTCACCCCAACGCATATGCTCTCCTGAGGTGACCACACACCTCTGGTCACTAGCTGTACCTTTCTTTCCTTCATTCTAGCCTCTCACACTCCTTCTCTCCACAGCGACCTCCCTTTTTGAATCTGACTCATACTTTGCAAAGATAGGGTGGGTGGCTCTGTCCCTGCCTGGGTCCTGTGGCGATGACTATGACATTCTCCTGCATCCGGAGTAGCTCTAGTCAGTGGAGGATGAAGGATGTAAATGACCCCTACACTCGTTTTAACAGAAAAATAAGCTGGCGGGTAAGTTATCATGACCCTCGATGGCAAAAGTGCACCAAGAGAAATGGAGTGAAGAGTTACAGTGAACTGTCTCCCATTCCCTTCCAAATCAATAGTAGAAAGAAAGAAAGACTGGGGGTGTAGCTCAACAGTTAAAGTAATTGCCTAGCAAGTGAGCCACATAAGCTGGGCATGTGGGTGCATGCCTGTTATCTCAGCACTGGTAGGCTAAGGCAGGAGGACTGCCGTGAGTTTGAGCCCAGAGAGACAGAGAGAAAGAGAGAGAGACCTGGATTTAAAAATCTCACCCTAACAGTAACTGAAGCACTTAGCACATACGTGAGGAAGAATTTATTCAATTGTCCAAGTGCTTTCATTTTTCCATATTTATACATGATCTATAAAATGGGAATGACCCTAAGTTTTGCAGGGTCATCGGGATGTTTAATGCTCAGTAAATATTTTTGTAAACGAACTATACAACAGACAGTTACAAGAAAAGTCAACATGTCTTAATCAAGGAGTATTTTCACTCTTTTAAAGCGGGTAAATTTAAGCTTTGACTTTCAAGAGGCCTTATAACCTGGCATCAGTTCCAGACATGACAAATTTGAGAGCAATCGCTGGCTGTCCTTATGGGTCTCCTTCTGAGTCTAATGAGCTATACTGCTGCCCAGGATAAATGAATGGTAATGGATCAGATTCTGCTTCTCCGTTGCTTCAGATCCTTTCGGCTTCATCTCTTAGTACTGGTTTCTGCCTCAGTGGCCTTCTCTGTGCAGGCTGAAGTGCACAGTGAAAACCCTCAGCCGGCCTTAAAATGACCAGAGTACCGACTCTTGCCTCATTTCTCTTCCCTTTCCTCTTTGGGAACTCCATCCTTCTCACCTACCTGAAGCCTTTCAAGTCCTTCTTGCTCCAAAAGACAACTCACAGATCTCAGGGGTAAACCAATCACTACTTGCTGTTATCTGGCTGTTTTATTAATCAACAAAGCACAGATCACCAGTGAGTCATTTCTCTTTTAGCAAATCAGGGTTTCATTTTCAGTCCAAAGCACTGGGCAAAATCTGAGAGGACGGTTGACAAATCCAGTGAATAAGTAAGATACACCTGCAGGTGAAACACCTGCCACAGAGTAAGCATTCAGGAAATCACTAATCCGTTGCTGGGTTCCTAAGTGTCACCACAGTCAAGCCTTGTGGATTTAAACTGGAAATGGTTTCTTAAACCAGGGAGAGCAGAGTGAATGACAACCTTCTCTTTGAACCTGCAAGAGAAGGCCAGCATCCCTACTTCATAATTCATGCACTGTGTCCCTTTCCATTGTGTCCTTATGGTGTATTTTTTAAACTACAAATGTATTGTTCAATTTTATTTTATTTTACTTTATTTCAAAATTTGGTAGTAGGAATCCAACCAGGGCCTTCACACTGAGCTACACCCCCAGCTCATTTTTTTATTTTTGATTTTGAGTCAGGGTCTTGATGTGTCACTAAGTGGCAGTCTTCCTGCCTCAGTCTTCCAGAGCACTGGGATTCTAAGCCTACAGCACCAGGCCTAGCTGGTGCAACCCTTTGATTAACATTTACTTCCTTGCTGGCTTGGGAGTATTCAGGAAGTGCTGCAATCAGGTCTGCTTTCTATCAAATCTCCAGCCATATAGTGCCTCTAGTGATGAGTGAGTATAAGAGTGGGCTTAGAGAGAAATATCAGGTGTTAGTCTTCATGTGTTGAGTGGAAATATTTGGATACGGTCTATCTCAAGACTTGGTTCTTATAATCTGAGGCTTGGAGATCTCCCTAGACTAGATTTTCCTTCTTCTAACTCTTCCATGTTATTCAGCTCTTAGCTTGTTGTATCACTAGTAGGAAAAGATGTTTAACAGGAATATGTGTAAAAGCCATGGAGTACTTTTCCAAAGCCCGGCTATGGAAGAATAGCAGCAAAAATGTTCAAAAAAATATCAAATCTATCCAACCCATACTTAATCTATTCTTGGAAGTAGGAGGATAAGGAATACATTTTGGTTTATAGGAGTCTAGGCAAAATTAGAGGTCTTCCCCAAAAATTCCCCCAAATTCTGGACATCGCACCAAGATAGGTCCAGTTCATCACTGCTTTCAACATCAAAGATGATAATATCCTAGCCGACTCTCATCGGTCCAGAGCCTCAACTTGATATTATGGGTCGAGCCAGTCTCAGCCTGTCAAGTCTCCACCTCCCCATCCTATTACCTCTCCCCAACTTCCACCCCACCCAGCTCAGAGAGGTACCCAGCAAGTTCCTCAGGACATTTGCATGCACAGAGATCTTTACCAACTACAACTCTCTTTAGCTTTAGTCGTCTGAGGCAAGTGCATTTGCAATGCAGCCCGGTGCACTGGCTTGCGATACCAGGCCGTAAGAAATAGTTTCTTTAGTTATAAATGCTTTATGGAGATATGTGATTTTTAGAGGAAAATAAAAAAAGTTTCCCCCAAAATGATTTACCAATGTTAGAAAAACAAAATCTCCAAGTCTGGGTTTATGAAAGCCAGAAACAACACCCAATATCCCCTCCTCTCTGCAACTGAGCATAAAAGTTTGGAGGACCAGAATCACACCACACTTCTGGGACTGAGCATGGTGAGGTCCCCTTCCCAATGGACCATGTCACTCGGGACATGATGACGATTTTCATTACAGGGTCACAGTTTTGCACAAGAATTTTGTCTTAGGTGTCTTCGTGTACTATTTCCTCCTACTGTCCTGTATCAGCACTGGCATGTTTCAGGACATGAGGAGACAGAGACACAAAAGCAGGGCCTGGTGTCTTTTCGGTACACATGACAGCACAGGGTGCCACAGAGCCAACCAGAGATGAATGTGACACCAGCGGCAAGGGCTGAATTTCAAATGTGTGGAAGAAGCAGTGGAGGGATTGAGAGGTGGTAACAGCCACCACTGGGGAAAAAATGTCACTGTTGTGATTATTCTTGAGTTACTGGATTGAGATCAAGCTGCAAAACATAAGTGCTACACTCCATCACATACCAGGGGCCCCTCCTGCATCAAGTACAACTGATTAACATTTAGATGTTTCACTAAGTTAAAAACAAACATTAATAAATATCATTTGATTCATATTTTGACACCCTCAACCCCTTTCTGGAATTTGTTTTTTAGAAATAGAATTGCAAAGATAAAAGTATGTGTGTTTTTGATACAAGACAGCCAACAGTCTTCCAGCAATTCTGGAGCACGATCCAATCTCGGTAGATGATTCAAGACCACTAATTTCCCTCCACCTCAATCCAGGTATTGCCATTTACTATGCTTTGAATGTCTCCGCAGAATCGTGTAGTAAATCTTATTCCCTATGTAACAGTGTTGGGAGGTGGGGCCTAATGGGAGACGTTTAGGTCCTGAGGACTCCGCCTTCACAAATGAAACAACGGCATTGGAAAAGAGCTGCGTCTGCGAGTCCAATCTTGCTCACTCTCTGCTTTTCTACCCTTCCACCTTCTGTCAAGGGATGATGCGATGCAAAACACCTTGTCAGATGCTGGTGTCATGCTCTGGCTCTTCTCGGCCTCCAGAACTATGAGTCAAATAAATTTCCGTTCACTAAAAATTACCCAGTCTGGAGTGTTATATGAAAGCAGTGTAAGTGGACTGAGACATCATCCTTTTTTTTATCTTCACGAATTAAATGATTAAAAAATAAGACCTTTTGTTTACAATTGAATTTTGCTTTTGTAATCATGTTCTAATTGAGTGCGATAATTTAAAGGTTATTTATTGCCTACCGTGATGCCTAACAAACACTTGATATGCAATAAGTATTCTTTAATTTTCATGGGTTCTGTTAACTACCAACCACACTTTTCCTAGAAAACTTAGAAGCATACTTATAAAATACTTGAAAGGAAAAGTATAAAGTAGGTCTCTGTGCATTCTTTTTCTTCACCTCTTATCGGTTCGGAGTTTAATCTCATCTTTCTTTTTCCTTAACACCCATTGTTAACATTTCTGGTTTTGTTTTAAATAATTTTTTCTCTTCTTATTGTATGCATCATATATCTTGCCTCAAAATAGAGACTAGATAGATCAGTAAGGCAGTAAGTTAGTGTTTGGTAGTGAATGTGGTGTGACCATTCTGGGGCATCTCATTGGCCCTCGTATTCCATGAACACAGTGCCTTTCCTTGGGACCTTCCTTTCTCCCAGGAAGAATTAAGCAAAGTGTTTTTTGGGTGGTATCTAACAGACCCTCATCCAGATATCTGACACAAACAGAATATTTCTAGAAGATTTCACTTGGAGCTTTGATGGCACTAGAGGATACAGAGAGAAGGGATTATCGAGATGGAGTGCAGGATGGCTATAGTGCATGAAGAGGGGTCCTCCACAGCAAAACTGAGGACACTAAAGGAAGTGTCCCAGATAGGTACAAAAATATACTTCCAAAGTTCTGCTCTGAACCCTAATTTGAAAGGACACTTTTTGGCAAAACTACAATATTGTCCATTAAATATCTCCATGTTGAACTCCAACAAAGCTTGAGCCAGATTAATTATTAATAAATAAACTAATCAGCACATTCAGTGCAGTGGAGGTCTCTCCCCGCCTCCCCTAAAAGTAGTCGCATATCCATAGGTTCAGCTGGACAATAAAGAAGCTGTCAGGGACCCTGCAAACGAGCTTCCTGAATTCTGTGAGGAGGTGCCCACAGTAGTTTTCATTACCTTACAATCTGTTGCTATTTGATCAGTCAATTCAGATGAACAATTAGGTGAGAAGAAAAGGAGTCAAACTGATTGTTTTTACTTTTCTGTAAGAATTGATTGTTTGACTCAGGCAAAAAATGTTGATCCCATTTCGCATGTGGAGATAGTCAATTTGGAAGAATTGTTCTTGCTGGCCGAAGCCCAGGGAGACAGAAATTAAATCTGACACTGCAGCAGAGGCTGGCATGTTGGCGAAGGAGAATGAATCACCAAAATCCTTAGAGTTTTCTCCTCTCGTTCCTCAGCGTTTTGCAATCTGGCTGCTACAGCAGAGTGGTATTAACTATTGACAATTTAATAAACATCAAACAAACATTTATAATTGGTGGTAATTCGACGGTGCAGAATCACTGACTCTCTGGCCACGGGAATCTTGAGAGAGATTGGATAACAGGTGTAGCTGTTTAGAAAAACAATGGCCCTGAGAACCAAGTCTATCAAGTCAGGCCTCATTACCTGGAGGAGATCCTGAGGACCAAGCTTTTTCCCCTGGGGCTCTCAAGCTCAGCCAGGGAGTAATAGACACCAAGAGACGCTAACCCTAGACTTGCACTGTGTGACGTTTGCAAATGAAAGCATTCTCTGCACATTGTTCAAAACTGAGAACCAGGTAAAAGGCAGGAGAAATGTCTGTTTAACTGCTACATACTGGAAGTAACCTTGGAGAAAATGAAGTGCCTGATGCCAAATGGAAACTGGGAAAACATAAAAACTGGAGTCAATGAAAGAGATCAGAGAAATGTAGAAATTCTTCATCCTTAGAACTTTGCAAGAGACACAAGACTTGTCCAATGAAAATGAAAGTCATGATTCCAGATGGAAAACATGGGATGATTAGGGGCCTGGCCAGTCTTGATGTATGCAAGGAAGTGCACTAAGAACTTAAGTAGGAAGGGGAAAGCTTTGTAATTGGAACTTCACTGAGAGTGGACACGAGTCCCTCCAGAACAGCCATAATGGAAATTCCTGGATCAAGTGCATGAGACGTGACAGAAAGCTCCTCAAGATTTATTAAAGTCACCAACCACACCTACTGCTCTTAGCAGTACAAATAAAATCATCAGACGTGGTGAGAAAAAAACCTATATCTATCTATCTATCTATCTATCTATCTATCGATAGATAGATAGATATAGTTTGCATGGAACTATATCCTCACTCCATTTTATTTCTTTTTGAGATTGGGTCTCACCAAGTAAGTCTAACTAAGTTGCCTAGCCTGAACTCAAACTTGCAGTCCTTCTGCCTCATGTCATGCACCCAGTGTGCTAGGATTACAGACATGTACCACCATGCCTGGCAAGAATATATTTTTAAGGGCTCTAAAATCTGAAAAAAAAAAAGAAAGAAAGAAACCAAGGGATCTGGAAGCACAAATGTCAACAGATAGGATTTAGGAGAGAGAAAGTCAAGAAGATGAACAGTGGACTCTGCAGCTAGCACTGTGGGCAGAATCTAGATTGCTGGATCATGATTTGAGATGCCAAAATTGTGAGACAGAGACTGAGCATGGAGTGCATTTTATGAGGACAGGAAAAAATTTGCCCAGCAGCTCACTGACCACATCAAGAATGTTTTAATAATTCAAGGCTTGTAAAATTTTGATAATGTTTTGATAATGTCGACTTTCGGGACAGAGACAAAGATAGGCTGATCTTCCCCTAAAAAAAGAATTCTAGTTAGCTGCAAAGAGGGTGGTTTGAGACATCTTACAGATGTCAACTCTTTTACATCCACCTCAGTTTAAGCCAAGGTCACACTCTTGTCCTCGAGCCCCAGCCAGTGGAACCTGGGATGGCAATCTTTGGTCCAGACCACTCTCTCAGGCTGGCAGATATACTGACGGATGTGCATGAAAACCTAGCTGCTCCCTCCAATCCTGCCCATTCTTGCTGCCTTCTTTCTCTTACCACACCCAGCTTTATACATGGTGCTGGGGAATCGAACTCAGCCCTGCACTTGCAAGGCAAGCACTTTAACAACTTAAACTCAAGATTCTAGAGTGCCATTCCTCCAGCAGTTTCTTGAGCCTCTATTATATGACAAATTCTATACTATAGCTCCTACTATATTATAAATTTTAGGGTTGAATCCTAAAATTTTTATGCTTACAGTTCCCTAGTTGAATGTATAATGGAGCAGGCCAGTGGGGCAGATGAATAAAAAAGGTAATGGTTAGAAGCTGCATTTGACCAAAAGCAGAAGAGCACAAACTTTTCTTTATTAAGTTTCTAGTAAGGTGGTGCAATCAGATGGAAAAGATACTATCTTCAATGTAATTGCCACCAGCTGGATTAAAGCAATGATTAACAAAGAGGATGAGAGAGAAGCCTCAGGGAAAAGTTCACTGAGTTCACACAGGGTGAGCCAGCTGATGCAATGATAGTGTGAATCAGAGATAAAAATTCTAAGGTAGCAACAAATATAATTCCAAAAGACAAGGAAAGAGGGACGAAGGTTCATTGAACTCTGCATGTTTCATAAATTTCTCAGATATTCAAATCTCACCAAGTAGTTACAGGTGAGGCCACTGATAAAGAGAAAGAAAACCTAAAATTAATAGCAAAACCAGGTGAACACAGAAACAAATTCCGTAGTGTCGCTTTATTACAGTGTCAACCCTGGTTGTCCAATGAAGGTTTTACTTTATCTTTCTTCCTTCCTTCCTTCCTTTCTTTCTTTCTTTCTTTCTTTCTTTCTTTCTTAACACAAAGCCTTCACCATTTCTTCACGTTTGGATACCATTTGTCCAGGTAAAATTGACACAAGCCAATTTTAAAATCTCCCAGGAAGTCTTTAATATTTGAGTGTGCTAACTGTTGCTCTTTTAGTTTAGATTTTAAAGGACAGATTGAGGACACAGATCAAAAAATAAAGAAGTGTATTGAAGAAGTAACACAGGATTTTACCAAAATGACCCAGAGTAAGCAAACAAACCAAATACGCAAAAACAAAACCAAAATGTCCATCAGCTAAGTTTGAGACAGGCTGGAGATCAGAGACAGGAGAGGCCTGCTATTTAGGAAGAAGCCAGGAAAACACAGAAAGCTGGAAATAATCACTGTCTTTCCTATTTTCTACAATGGACAGAAAATGGATTCTGTAAACCATGGATGATTGAGCTTGATATGGAGTGGGAACAAGATTCCAAAAGGCATTAAGGAAGCAATGTTATAAGAGGCACCCAGATGACAAACAAGTGATTATGGGACCCAGCATGGGTTAGTGAGCACAAGTCCTGTTACCCAGTCCTTTTCAATCCTCTGTAGGGGGTCTGGCAGATAAAGACTCATGTGATCACTCGGGATTCTGGTCTTCAGCAAAATGACTGGCACTACATCTAATGATACACTGGTGGGGAAGATGGAGAATCTAAGAATATTTCAGTGAGTTTCTATGCCACATCCAAAGCACAACCATTACGGGACTGATGTCAAATCTGGTGAAGCATTCCTAAGGTCTAGTGTTCTGCCAGAGAAACAACTCAGTGTCTCAGTATTTTGTCATAGACTTAGGTGGACACACAAAGGGTGGCGCATCATTTCTACAGCAGATATAGCTAACTGTGATATCACTGATTTATATGGAAAGATTTAAAAAGATTTTTTATGAGCTGGCATTTGGCATTCATTCTTGGGCCCTCTATTGAAAGGGTTAAGTGCCTAACACATCTTTAGGCAAAGTCTCTGGACTAGGGAACACATCTTTAGGAACAGTCACTGGCATAGCAAATGAACATATCCCCATGCTATATAAAAGGCAAATACAGAACCGCTATAAGAACAAGAGGGAAAAGATGTCTGTCTTAATAACTGGAAGTCTTCTGTGGGAAAGAAATAAAACTTATCTTGTGTGTCCCAAAGTGATTAGTCAAGGACCTGCAAACTTTGAGGAGGTCTCTGACCTATGTGAAACCAAATCTTAGCAATGAGTTATATAAAAGCAGAACCTCTTGAGAAAGATGAGTTCTCCACCAATGGATATATTCTGGCAAAGGCTGGGTGATGACTATATAATATTGTGCAAGAAAATCAAGCCTCAAGTAGGACACTGACATGGTGTGACTTTATGAAGGTAGAGTCGGCTTGTCCGACACATCTCTGTCCATGGGAAGAACAGGAGGTAGAGCTATAAACAGGATAGAGGGCTACAGGAGTCTTACTATCACCTCAGATGGAAGACAAACCTGCCATTGGTAGGTACACTGCTTAAGGATCCAAACTGGAATAGTGAATTACGCACTGGGTAAGTCTGGAGTGGGGACTATCCCTTTCCCAATTCTGTTTTATACAACAGCCCAAATTAAACACACCGAACTCTAAGGGATCTTTAACCAGGAGAAAGTAAATGGTTTACTTTCTCTTTCCCTTGTACCACCAATGAGACGTGGGCTCTCAGCCTTCCTAGGGAGCCTTTGTGTCATGGTTTGGATCTGGAGTATTCCCCAAAAGCCTCATATACCTATAGATATTATGCACTGTTAGGCTGTGGTGCCTGCTGGAAAGGGCACATGCCTGCAGCTTGACTTGGAGGGGTGTGTGCTGATCCCGCCCTCCCTCCCAGACTTGGCTCCTGCTTTACCTGGCTTTCTGTCTGCAGGGGGATGAGCAGCTCTTCAGTCTCTGGCATGTGCCTCCAACATTGCCGTCTGCCTGTGACAGACTGTGTGAGACCTTCTGAAACTGCGAGCTAAATAAATTTTTCCTCTCTTAAATTGTGGATGTCAGGTATTTTGTCCCAGCAACAAATAAGTAACTAAGACAGAAAATGGTACCAGAGAAGTTGGATTGTTGTTGTGACTTCACCTGACCATCTCATTTGGAAGCTTTTGGAAGTGTTTCAGGAGAGGAATTTGGAAAAGTTTGAGATGCCAGCTGGAGAAGCTCTGACATGCTCTGAGCCAAGCATAATAGGAGATTTTGGTCAGAGCTCAGAAGACCAGAGTGCTGACAGAGGTGTGGATTGGAAAGGTCAAACTCAAGAAGTTTCAGATGGAAAGAACTGTATTGGCAAGTGGAATAAATTCATGCATGCTATGTGTTGGCAGAAAGTTTACTGGCATTTTACCCTTGTCCAGAGACTTTGCCTAAAACTGAAATTAAGGACACTGGATTACTTACTCTGGTGGAGGAAATTTCAAGGCAACCTAACATTCAGGCTGTTACATGGCTACTGCTTGTGGCTTTTAGACAACTCTGTGGCAAAATACAAAAAAAAAAGGCAGAAAAAATAATACAAACAGTTTATAGTTTTGCAAAACTAAAAGGACCTACAGTGATGGAGGAAATAACATGGGGAAGTGAAAGAGATTAGCATTAAAATAAGCCAAGAATTTATAATCAGGACTATAGGAAAGATCCCTTGGGGTACCAGTCAAGAAGATCCCACCCTTTACCAACTCTAGGTGAAGACAGAAGACTTTGCTCTGAGAAGTGTATCCCAGAGCCTGCCAGAGTCCAGCTACCTAGACTTCAGCCATCTAAGAACTCAAAGGAATTTGACCAAGGGGGTTGGGCTTCTGCTCAAGCCAGCAGCAGACTTTGGCAACATTCATATTGTCCTGGCTTTGCAGGCTTGCAGAATGCAAGAGTTGTGGCATCATGGAGGCTTCCCACCAGATTTCACAGGAAGGCCTCTGAGGTCAGGCAGTGGACCCTGGGAGGGCAGTGTGTGAAGTTATAAAGGAAAAGTCTAAGGTGCACTGAAGACCTCTAAAATTTGGAGAAGCCAGAAGCATGGATCATCCCCTGAGGAAGGCTGCAGGCTGTGGGTGAGGCCAGCCCAAATGAGAGGAGATGGAAGTTACAGCCAGAGGCAAGACTGTAGAGGTAGGGCCACCCAAATCCTTTGGAGTTTACATTCCACCACAGCTTACCCCAAGTGACAGGTATAAAACTACAGGATTTAACCCTTGCCCTGCCAGATTTAGAACTTGCTTTGGTCCGAATGCTATTTATTCTCCTATTCCTCCTTTTGGAATGGAAATATTTACTCTCTTTGTCATTGTATATTGAAAATGCTTCGGTTTTCACAGAAGCCTTTTATCTCAGAGGAGACTCTGGACTTGAACTTTTTAGCAATGCTGAAACTATTAAGACTTTGGCAACTCTTACAGAAGGAGTACATGCATTTTGCATAAGGAAACGGACACGAGTCTTTTGGAGGCCAGGGTAGAGTGCTATAGCTTGAATCTGGAGTGTCCCCCAAAAGCCTCATGTACCTATAGATACCATGTACTGATGGGAGGTGGGGCCTTCTGAACGGGGCACACATTTGCAGCTTGACCTGGGAGGGTGTGTGCTGGTTCCGCCTTTCCTCCCAAACTGGACTCCTGCTCCATTTGGCTTTCTTTCTGCAATGGGATGAGCAGCTCTCCAGCCTTTGCCATGTGCTTCCACCATGGCTGCTGCCCATGAACAGACTGTGTGAGGCCTTCTGAAACTGTGAGCTGTGTCAGTCTTTTCTCCTTTAAATTGTGGATGTCAGGTATTTTTTCCCAGCAATGAATATGTAACTAAAACTAAGACTGTGGCCACCTTCCCTCTTTCCCAACACTTGTTCCTGACATCTTCAAAATGTTCTCATGTGCTTTTAAATCCTTTCTTTCCAGAGCCAACATACTCTCAAATTCAGAGTCCAGGCTATTCTAAAGATTCTGCTGCCTCAGGCTTCAGCTGGGCACATGCAGGATCGTCCATTGGAAATTCAAATATCTGCTGACACCATGGTTAAAAAAAAAAAAAAGACATGAAAAGAAGCAAACGTCTGAGCTCTTCCAAGGACACATGGCAGGAGACAAAGAGCTGGCTTTATCTACAACTTGACTTTCTTTAGGGGGAAGTTACAGCTCTTTGTCCCAGATGAAGATTCTTCAGGCTGCCTGCTGCTTGGTAGGGCAACCCACCAATGCACTTGGCAGGGTGAGGGCAAGGCTCTACCAAGCTGTCCACTAACTTCTCTGCCTGTGGCTTAGGTTCCAAAATCATGAAGCTACAAAGGAAATGGTAGTGAATCTACTGACCAAATAAGGCCTGAGAAATACTGGTAGATTCAATTTACCCACAATATCCCTTTGACCTCACTACCACACAAAATGCATCTTGTTGAACATTTATGACAGGATGTTGAATTTAATGCTCTCTGCAAAAATGTTAATCAGAAGTTCCCTTGCCTGAAAGTCTGTGTCAAATGGTCAGATCATCAGGCTCCCTGGCTGGCTCAGAGATTCAGAAGGGAGAAGTTACACATAAGGAATCTCCACTGAGCCTGATGGTGCAGGCCTATAGTCCTAGAACTCTGGGAGGCTGAGGCAGGAAGATCACAAGTTCAAGCCCAACCTGGGCAACTTAGCAACTTAGCAAGACACTGATTCCCAGTGCTGCAAAAAAGAAGTCTTCAAATTGACAAGTTACTTTACATTTAAGCCTATAGGATTTTTAAAGTATGAAAATAAGTTGCAACTTGTGCATGTTAATTGTAGCTTCCAGTTACATAGGAAGGATGTAAGAGTAATAATTACAGAGGATCATGATAGTGATGACAAACACTCATCCAATACTTCCTATAGGCCTGGCACTGTTCCAAGTGTCTTATACATAATAATTTAGCCTGCACGACAGCCCTGTGAAGCAGGTACTTTAACTACCCCCATTTTAGAGAGGAGAATGTTGAAGCAGAGAATGGGAGAGGAGCTTGTCTGAATTCACAGTTAGTAAGTGGTAGACCTTGAAGTGAAACCCAGGTGACCTTCCGCTAGACTGTACTCTTGACTTGTGCAGCAGACGTCTTCTCCCCAGTCTCTCAGAGGTCCATCCTTAGACTCTGGAAGGAAGACCACAGGATGGACATGCAGGGAGAAGTTCACTCTGGCCACTTCATTTGTCACACCTTCATTCACTTAACTCTTGTTTCTTGGGTGGAAAAAATCCTGCAGGTGTCAGGAAATAAGCCTTGATGATGTCCATCGGGCAGATTTCTTAGACCTTTCTCTTTTTCACAATCTCACACATCTCTTTTTTCAAACACTACTGTCTTAGTTACTTATCCATTGCTGAAACAAAATATCTGACATCCACAACTTAAAGAGAGGAAAGATTTATTTTAGCTCACAATGTCAGAAGGTCTCACGGAGTCCATTCACGAGGCAGCTGGCGATGGTGAACGTACACAGCAGAGACTACAGAGCTGCTTACTGCACCACAGAAAGAAACCAAATGAAGCAAAGTTTATGTCTGGAGACTCAAGCAAGGCTAGCGATTTCCCAGAAAGAAGCTGTAATGATGTTTCTTCTTCCTTCCTTTACTTAATTCAAGCTGCCAGTTGGTCTCCTGACATCCAGGGTGGGTGCTTCTCCCTCAGTTCCAGTTCCAAAAGCCAACAACTCTGCCTTGGGCACCTTTCAGTCTCAACAAGCTGACACAATCCCTTCAGGTCAAGCCCCAAGCATCTGGCCCCTCCAGCCAGGCCTTACTTCCCAGTAGCACACAGTTCTAATTTAGGACGGGGGACACTCCGGATCCAAACCACATCACCTAGCTGCAACTTACTGTCATGCCTCAAGGTTTCACTGAAGAAAAGAGAGCCATCACATGAGAAAAGAGGCGTGAAGAGCATCGATTATGCCACCTTCCTGGCATCTGCCCCAGGTCCAAAGTTCACTTCTAGGACATACCCCTGGGGGTGCTGGGACCAACCCACAAAGGTTCTTAGGCTTTCTCTGTGCATTTCTCCCCAAATCTCCCTTCCCAGAATGACTAGGGAGGAGTATGTACACCCGTAAGTCAGCAAATGACACAACAACTGAAGATATTGCAAGCGTGAGTGCATGTGTGTGATCTTTCAAGGGCCAGCTTACCAGCACGTCACTACACACACCATGGGCTGCCTTCCCAAGAGACAAAGCGACAAGCCTTGTGCCATTCTGCTTTTTCCAGGAACCGCATTTAGGATAATGCCGAGTGCACGCTTCTCTCATGATTCCCTTCAGAACCATTATCATCTGTCAAGCAGAACTCTCATTACCAACGTTTTCCCTCCAAAGAGGCACTAACCTGCCAAAGCCGACAGATTCAAGCCTCCCTCGTCATAGGCACAGACCCAGTGTTTCTTCACATCTGCTGACTCCTCTCCAAAATTCCCGGCTCACACTTTTGCTCATTTCCCTCTCAGCCCTGTTGAATCCTTTATTCCTGGCACCAATGAGAATTAGAGTCAAATCTGCATTTGAATCCCAGTTTTACCACCATGGTAAAAGACTCTTTAGGTCTCAGTTTCATCAGCTATAAAATGGGAATTATGGTAGAATCTAAACTCATGAAATTGGTTTGAGGATTAAACTTTTATAAGCATAGAAAGCATAGAGCGTACGGAGCATATAGCAGACACCTGGCCCTGAAGAGGTTGCTCTGAACATACACTCAACAAAAAACCAGCTCTCGTGGAACTTTGTCACTTGCCTGTGCTTGCTCCTAGGCAGGAACAATAAAACCAGGTACATGTTCCATCCACTTCCCTACCTCCTTGATACTGTTCATTCGGGTCTTTTATTTGGGAAGGCCTTTTTCTACCAATGGAAGCTCTGCATGCCCTACTCAGACGTCACCTGCTATGAAAAAAAAAAAAAATCCACTGTCTCTCCCGATTGCAATTGGTGTCTTTGCTTTCTTGGAGGCCACTGGGTTGTCTAAAGGGCAACACCATGTTTTGCCATCCACCATTATTATTTTGTCTGAAAGGTTCCCAGAACTCCACTTCTTTGGCTCAAGATAGAAAAGTGGTTATCACAAAGGCAAATGCAATCTGGGAAAACTCTATGCTTTCATACACTGATGCATTTTCAGATCCCTTTCAGTACCAATCAGCTCCTTAGCATCACAAGATCATGGTCCTAGAAGGTTCTACACATCACAGAGTGACGTGAATATTTTCAAATGAAGATTTGGAAACCCAGAAAGCTGACGACATATAGCTGGGTGAAGAATTGGGATGCCATGACTGCCTGACAAACATCTGTCCATTCCACCAGGCTCCAAGAGGAACAAGGCAAAGACCGATCAAGGTAAATTGAGGAATGAGGGAGTTGAAGGCCTCCAAAGAAGGCTAATGAGGCAGCCAGGAAGTCAGCACAGCCAGGGACACAATGATGACATGGATCTGAGGACAAAAAGACAATTTGAATCAGGCAAGGGGCTACAAAAAGAGTTCCTGGAACCAAACTCCTACAGAGAAATGATCTACTTGCTGGAGAGCCTTCTGCCCAGATTGGGAGCATCTTACCCTCTGATCATGACAGAACTATCAATGGCATAGGAAGAGACTTGCTGGGAGACTGTCTTTATCCTGTGACTCAAGTTGCAGATCCCTCCCATTTCCTAAAGGCTACTGGGGTTCCTACCCTCAGGAAGTGGCCTGAATTAAACCAACCACCCCAACCCCGCACCACTCATCACTCTCTATTCCTTTATTCTACCACACTTTCATTGGCTTTAATGTGTTTTTCCCCATTTGAAATTATGTTATTGATTTATTCATTTTCTTGTTTAGCATGTATTCTCCCTAGGAGAAGAAAAGCTGGAGAGTTAGGGTCATTGCCTTTCCCTAGAAGGGTCTAGGTACTCAGTAAAAACTGGTTGAATGAATGGACAGATGAATGAATGAATAAAAGACATACTCATGACATGTTATTTATAGATGTCTGTTCTTGGCTTCCTCTTCTTTGAGAAGGATACATTTTACTCTTCCTTGCCTTAAGTATGATGCTCAGAGTCCTAAGAGTGGTCCTTCCTTCTTTTTTACTTCCTGCATCATCTTTCTAAGTATAGGTTCAATTGCATTCCCACATTTCATAATATCTTAAATACAAGTATTTAAATTCAAGTATTTTAAAATTTTCATTTGGCTTTTCTTTACTGTCTTAGTTACATTTTCATCACTGTGACTCAATACCCAACATTCACAACATTGGAGAGGAAAGATTTATTTTAGCTTTAGTTTTAGAAAGTCACAGTCCATTCATGGGTGGGCAGCTGGAAAACGGTGGAATCACATGTTGGGGCTGCAGCTAGAGCCAGAGCCGGAGCCAGAGCTGGAGCTCTGGAGACAGGGATCCTCAAAGCATCATGACAGAAATGAGACAAGTCTGGGAGGAAGGGCGGACTAGCGAATGCATGCCTTTCCAAGTTAAGCCCCAGGCATCCGCTCCTTCCAGCCAGGCCTCATCTCCCAACACTACACAGTATCCGTAGGTATACGTACATAAGCCTTTCGGGAGACACCTCAGATCCAAACCATGACACTCAACCCATAGTTTATTTGGTAGCACATGTATATATGAACATGTTTGTCTAATTTCCAAATGAACAGGAGAAGATTTCACATTGTACTTAATAGTATATTTTTAACTTTATTTGTGAATTCTGACCATAATAATGGCATTTATGGCTTTGCATTTGGGCAATGCGCTTTTGTTACCTAAGGGTTCTGAAGTGAGATTTTTTTTCCCCTAGAGCTCAGGGCCATGCTCTGTGTGGGTCCAGTTGACCAAACTTGCAATTGTACTGCTCAATTTTTTGGTATCCCTTCTTTTAGACAGGCTATTTTTTTTTGTATGTGTGTGTGTGTGTGTGTGTTCCATTCTTAACCTATAGTTCTTTACATGTTAAAGCTTTTGGTTTATTTTTCAGTGATGACTCTTCCATTAAAAAGATAAGAGCCATATTTACATCTGTAACTCTGATCAAACCTTTGTCTTAAATGCTATCGTATTCCAATATTTTAATTTCTTCCACCTATTTCCCTACATAAACCAGACAATTTTCATTGTTTTACAGAATTCATACTTAGATGTAAGTGCTCCCTTGTTCATCATTCCTATCTATAACTCCAATCTTCCATGTGGAGCAATTTTCCTTCTGCCTGAAAGAATCATCCAAAGAGTTTTCTGTAGTAACAATCTTTTTCAGGAGAGGCTTGTCTTTATATTTTCTTCATCTTAAAGGGTAGTTTTTCCCTCATTCTTAAGAAAATGAGTATTATAAATTAACAAGCTTTCTTGAGCACATTGCCACAGTGCTCTCTGTCCAGCAACGTCCACCTTTGCTGATGAGGCATACTTATCCATCGAATCCATGTCCCTGGGCAGGTGACCTATCTTTTCTCTATTTTGTAAAAACATTCTTTATCCTTTGGTACTCTGCAGCAGGTCTATGATAGGTCAAAGTGTGTATTTCTTTATATTTATCTTATTTAGATGGTTGAATATGCTTTCAGTGTATCCCCCAAATATTCATGAGCCAAAGACTTGGTTCCAGATGTGGTGGTGTTGAGAGGTGGTGGAACCTTTAAAGGTGAAGTCTAAGCTGTGTGTGGTGGTGCATGCCTATAACAAGGCACTCTGGGAGGCTGAGGCGGAGGATCCCAAGTTTGAGGCTATCCCAAGCAACTTAGCAGAACCCTGTCTCAAAATATAAAAATAAAGGGTTAGATTTGTAGCACAGCATAAAGGCCCTGGGTTCAATCTCCAGTGCCACAGAAATTAAAAAGTAAGGCCTAGTGGGAGGTTCTTACATCAATTTTAGAGTGCCATGGCCTTGTAGGGGACTGTGGGACTCCAGTCCTGTTTCATTTTCCTGTTTCAAGATGTAATCTCTATTTCTCACATGCAAGCTAGCATGCACTATCTGGCATGAGGTTCTCCTCTGAGCCAATCTGATACTGATACTATACCTCTGAACTTCCAGAACTGTGAGCTTTCTAGAATAAATATTGTTATCAAATTATTCCTGGAGAATTTCAGCCATTCTCTCTTTGGATAATGCCTCTTCCCCATTCTAGTCACATCCTTCTGGAACTCTTAATTAGTTAACAGCACTGTCCAACATCATAGCCACCAGCCATATGTGGCTACTGAGGACATTTCCATCATTTGAGAAATTCCACTGGACAGGACTGGCAGTCCTCATTCTCTTCTTTTTCTTTGCCTTTCTTATATTTTCCATTTACCTTGCAGAACCACAGACTGAGTGATCTGTCCCTCCTCCCAGATTCATATATTAAGGTCCTAAGCTCCAGGAACTCAGAGCGACCTTATTTAAAGACAGGCTTCTAATAGAAGTCATCAAGTTAAAATGAGGTCATTAGACTGAGTTCTAATTCAATTTGGTATCCTTATAGGAAGGATGAACTGGCCACAGTCATGTACACAGGAGAATCCATGTGAAGATGAAGGAAGAGTTTATGGTGATGTGCTTAGAAGCCACAAAACCAAAGAAGTGCAGCAAACTCCAAGAATCGAGCAGAACTCAGAAGGAGCCAAGTCTACTAACACCTTGATTTCAGTCTTCTAGCCTTCCAAACTGGAAGACAGTAAGCTGCGACTGTTTAAGTTGCCCCAGAAGTTCCTGCCAACTAAAATGTAGTTACTCCCTAAAATTCTACATTCTGTTGGAGTTACGAGAAATAGCCTAGCTGGGTATAATATGTAGAGCTAGTTCAGACCTCATCTATTTTAACTGTCTAGAGTAATCTGAAGGGGGAAAGAGGGATGCTGTGACCCAGAGTTCATTTCCACTCCATGCAATATTCCTAGAATCGGGCAATGTTCTCTTCTACTAATACTGCAGTTTCCTAGAGTGGTCCTGGAACACAATTAATTATTCTCCTTCAAAGTGCTCTCTACTTAAAAAAGCACAATGTTCTTATTGACGGTGCACTTTAAAAATGCTCTGAAGTAAATCTAAGAGCGCCCTGCCTATTCAGATCCAGAAATTGGTTAACCAATCACGACACAAAGACACCGAGAGATGCTGCTGACTTTGGCAGTGTGTCATGTGGAAACCTGTGCCAGAGGCTAGAGGAGAAGCCAACAACATCCCAGTGCAGGGCCTGGTTGAGGGCTGGGATGACCTCCAGCAACTGACCTTGTCAGTATCTGAGAAGTGGACCAGTATGGAGAGAATCTGGACCGGGGAAAAGTCTTCTCAGCATATAATCAATGTCAAAAAGTCACTAAAAAGATAGCTTACTTTTTTGGTGACGTCTACAAATACTGGCATTTTATACTTAGAGCAATTTGACTCAGACTAGCTGTATTTCAAGAATCAAATAGCCACATGTATCTGGCAGACATCACAGTAGATAGGATTGATTTCAAGGAGTATAAGAGTTTCAAAGATCTCTCATAATTTCAGTCTTAGGAAAGTGTAAGATTTTAGAGGGCATTTTCTAATACAATTTTATATTTCCAGTAGGGTTAATAAAAGAAAATTCCAGTAAGTTCCTTTTTTTCCCCTCAATTAAGTTTTCTGATTGAACTTGATTCCCTGCCTTCCCATACCTAGTTTTTTGCTTGAAA
The DNA here is from genome assembly GCA_004027205.1 of Ctenodactylus gundi. Lineage (NCBI taxonomy): Eukaryota > Metazoa > Chordata > Mammalia > Rodentia > Ctenodactylidae > Ctenodactylus > Ctenodactylus gundi. Next base: position 599,529 of record PVKB01000291.1, on the reverse strand, counting down.
AGACTCTCTCCCATTTATCTCAAGAGCATCTATTTTCTTTTCTCCAGTTCAAAAGACAATTCTGTAGCAAAGCAAGACTGGGAAAAGATGGCCTCCCCTGAACTCCCTGGAAGGTATGTTCATCCTGCTGCTACATTACCTACCACAGTGCCTTGCTTCAGAGCACTGCCACCTCCCCTATGAACTAAACAATGTTATAAAGAGGGGATGTTTCTTATCTCTATTGTATTAGTCAGTTTTGTGCTATTTCAAAATACCAGAGACGATCAACTTCAAAGAAAGAAAGGTATATTATGGATCATGACTTCAGAGGTTTTCATCTATGCTGATCGGGCTCTGTCATTTTTAGGCCTGTTGCCTGGCAGAATTTCAACATGGACTTATTGAGTGAGAAAGCTACTCACTTTGTGGCAGTTGGGAAGCAAAGAGAGAGATGATGGGGCTGGGTTGCCAATATCTCTCTTAAGAGCAGGCTCCTGAGTAATCAACTTCCTTTCAAAGGGCCCTACCCACCAAAGGTTCCACCACTCTGCGAAAGAAGAAACAGAATAAACTCTAACTCTCTTAGGGTTTCTAGATACAGAAGTATGTGTGATGAATGAGAATGGTCTCAAAAAGCCTAGATGTTGGCAGGTTTGCAGCACTGAATCCATTCATTACAGCAAATTGTGAGATTCACTAAAGGCACTAAAGTCACTAGGTGAAGTTTGAGGACAGTGCCATGGAAATAGAGTAATAAGGTCTGGCCACCCCACCAGAAATTCTGCAACTTGATAAAGTAAATATTTACAACGGCAGTCATTGTAACATCTTCCATTTTAGAATATCACAGAAACATCTGTAGGAAAAAAGTAAATAATGTCATATCTCTGGCATAAGAGTTGAACCAAATGTGCAAACAAAGGTATCGTCTGCCAATAGAGAAGCATCGACACACCTATTCTTTTCTCTTCTTGCAGAAACTTTACTAAAGCATAGGCAAGAAATAAAAAGTCATTCAAACCCAGAGGTCCAAAGAGATGTGGAGAAGATCAGAATGCAAACAATTGATAACACTAAGAACTGCCAAGAATGATGTGCAGCTGACTTGGCAGACAGGGGCTAAAAGCTAAAAGTCAAACTGAAACAGAGGAAGTCACAAAAACAAGCTGCGTTTCCCTAAGGAATCCTAGAGAAACCCAAGTGTTCTGGTCACAGGTCTGCTCAGAACTCAAGGGAAATACAAGTGATGGGAAGAATCTGAAAATACCATCCAGATACCCAGATCCTATCCTACATGTCATGCCAATCATTCATGACTATGCTTCCCCCATTACCTGAAGATCCAGGAAACTGAACATGAGACACTCTGGACCCCAAATATCATAGGGCAGAGAAAGAGTCTTATGCAAACCAGAAATGCAGGTGAGTTCCTGCAACCTGTACAGTAAGAACCCCAATTCTCCACCTTGACTGGTAGAAGGTGGGCAGTCAAGAAAGAGGATTTGAGATGAGCTGTACAAGTGGCTATTTAAACTTAAGTAAAATTAAATGATATTAAGATCTCACCTTTCCAATTTCACTAGACACACGTTAAGTGCTTAATAGCCACCATAATGGTTACTGCTGGCATTGAATGTTATACTGTCACAGTGGGTTCTATTGGACAGCACTGATTTAGAGGATCCCACTTTGACGAACAAAGAGCTACACTGGTAGAAAAGACTTAAAAAGACCTACTTTTGTTGATCATCTATAGTGAAACCTGTCAACTAGAAAGCTCCACTTACACAAACAGAGCTTTCAATCAGATATTTGGTGCCACATTCTTAACCATAAAATGGCAAATCTGAGCTATCAAACATTTAAGAAAAGTCCCAAATATAACAGATGAAGGGAGGTAATTAACATTATGTTATATGCATAAGAGAAAAATAAGAGAATACAAAAGCATACGATAGACAAAAAACTAGATGGATTAAATGGTAAAGTCTTTGGGAAAGCTTAATAGAAATAAATTGAAAACGGGAAGGAAAATGTCTACACTACACAAGTAATCTACAATTCAGTGCAATTTCCATCAAAATACCAATGACCAGTATCACAGAATGAGAAAAAAATTCTAAAATTCACACAGAATTACAAAATCCTTCAAATTACCAAAGCAGCACCAAAAAATAATGAATTTAGAAGTATCATAATACCTGATTATAAGACAGACTACAGAGCCACAGTAACCAAAAGAGCCTGGTACTGGCATAAAAACAAGCATATGGACCAATGGAACAGGATAGAGATCCAAGAAACATCACATCTGCAGTCAGCTGATTCTCAATAAAGTCATCTAAAACTTACACTGGAGAAAGGACAGATTCTTCAATGAATGGTGTTGGGAGAACTGGATATTCATATTGAGAAGGCTGAAACTTGGCTCCTCAAATTTTTCACCCTGTGCCATAAAACAGCTCAAAATGGATCAAACACTTAAATGTAAGATCTGAAAGTGAAACTATCAGAAGAAACCTAATGGAAAAAATTAAAGACACTCACATGGGCGATGATGTTTTGGGTATGAGCCTAAAAACACAGGAAACAAAACAGAAATCGACAACTGGGATTACATCAAACTAAAAAGCTTCTGCATGCCGAGGGAGAGAGAGAGAGAGAGAGAGAGAGAGAGAGAGAGAGAGAGAGAGAGAGAGAGAGAGAGAGGAAAAGAAAAGGAAGGAAGGAAAAGAAAGGAAAAAAAAGAAGTAAACAGTTTATAGCATGAGGGAAAATATTTTGCCAACTACTTACCCAATAAAGAGTTTATATTCAGAATATATGTAAAACTCAAAATACTTAACAACAGGACTGGGGACACAGCAATCAAAGTGTCTGTCTGGCAAGCACAAGGTCCTGTGTTCGGTTTCCCAACATCACATAAGCTGGGCATGGTGACACACACCTTTAATTTCACCATGTGAGAGGGTAAGGCAGGAGAATTGCTGTGAGATCAAGGCCTGCCTGGGCTAAAGAGTGAGTTCAGAACCAGCCTTGACTATAAAGCAAGACCTTGTCTCAAAAATACAAAAAAAAAAAAAAAAAAAAAAAAAAAAAAAAAAAAAAAAAAAAAAAAAAAAAAAAAAAAACAACAACAACAAATAATCCAATTAAAAATGGACAAATGGTCTGAACAAAAGGTAGAGGTACAGATGGTAAAAAAAATATGAAAAATAGTCAACAACAACACTCACAGGCCACTCATGAGTGACCTATAAGTTAGACATTTCAGCTTTAATCAAATCCTCAAGTTATTATGACTTCATGAGAGATCTTGAGCCAGAACCACTCAGCTACATCACCCCACATCGTTAATACACAACTCTGAGATAGGAAGTGTTTACCTTGTGACACTAAGGTCTACAGTAATTGTCTTGCAGTAACAGGTATCTGTTATATAATTAATTCAGTGGTATAAGCAGGGGTAAAGTGTGTACACGTGCACGTATGTGTATTTACGTTACATTAAAAAATGAGAAGTCTGCCAAGTGTGGTGGCATTCTGTAATCCTAGAACTTTGGGAGGCTGAGGTAGGAGGATTCCAAGAACCCAGACTGGACAACTTAGTGAGAGCCTGTCTCAATCAAAAATAAGGAAAGGGGGAAAAAAGGCTAACAAGGTATCTCAGTGTAAAAGCCCTGGGTTCATTTCCCAGCACACACACAAAAAAGAGAAGAAGCTAAGTAATTACCTTTCATAGAAAAGATTCTATTACATATAATGTAGAAAACTGAAAATCAGAAATTAGAAGCACGAACACATTACTTGAGAAATAGAGGAAGAAACATATAAAAGAGTGGAGGACGTTTCCTTGAAGGATCAGGAACTGAGAGTTCAGAGTTGAGTTGACAAAAATGCTACGACTTTTAATCTCTACATATATCATACTTTTTTAATAAAATAAAATTATTTAAAAAGTAACTTCCGTGGATATCCCTAGATGGTCCAATATCAAAGACTATGTTGTTCCCAGATGTGTGGCGCTCTAACTCTTTCTTTTCCCTTTTTTACTGATACGTATAAGTACAATACATAAAGTTTACATTGATCTGGAGTATTTTGTGCATACACACACACACACACACACACACACACACACACTGCAAAGTAACAAGTCCTTCCCTTATCACTTTTCAACCCTCCCACTTCCTCCCCCATGCCTCCAGTTCCCATTATTCCCCGCATTAAGTTCTATGAAATAACTGTGATTTTGGTTTCTCATATCAGAGAAACCATTCGATATTTCACCTTCTCCTTCTGACTCACTTCACTAAACATGATGGTTTCAAGTTGCCTCCATTTACCTACAAAAGCCTCCAACCTGTCTTTATAGATGAGTAGTATTACATTGTGCATAAATACTACATTTTATGTATCTATTGGTCTGCTGATGGGTATTTTGGTGTCTTCCACATTTTGGCTATTGTTAGTCATGCTGCTGTGAACATCGGTATACATGTTACCTCTATTAAGGATGTTGAACATCTTTTCATGTATTTATTGGCCATTTGAACGTCTTCATTTGAGAACAGCCTATTTATTCCTTTTGTCCTTTTTTCAACAGGGTCTTTGATTTTGAGGGGCTTCCTTTTCCTTAGTTCCCTGTATATTCTAGTTATGAACCTCCTAACCGAGGTATTGGTGGTGAATATTTTTCCCAGTCCGTCAGTTTGCTTTTCACAGTGTTGATAATTTTCTTTGCCATGCAGAAACTTTTTATTTTAACATAATCCCATTTGTTAATAATGGAGGCTATTTGTTCTGCTTTTGGTGTCTTCTTAAGTCTTTGCCTACACCTATTTCTTTTAGATATTTAGCACCCTAACTCTTTGATTCAGCAATAATACCTTGAAAAAAGCAGTGTTCTGAGACATAAGACAAGGGCTCCTGGGCAGATCAACTCCGAGAGACTGACAGTCAGCCACAGCCAGAGAATCCATCTGTGAAACTCCCAGCAACATGAAGCGCAATCTGGAGTTGAAATCAGAAACAAGGCCTTCGCGTGGAAAAGAAGGAGACTGGCCAAGGAGAGGACTATGATGTGTTCAACCAAGTGTCAGAATTCCTCCAGGAGGCTGGAGAAGATGCCGATCCAAATCAGGCAAAGCTGTACTAAATATGGCTATTTTTAAAGAGAAATGCTTAACTTTTTCCATATGCCAACTGAACATCCAATGTAACGAAAGACAGTTCTGCAAAGTGGCTCTGTAGTTAGTATTGACTTAGGAGATTATCATCTGTACAAGAGATTAGGTCAAGCAGTTCTGTACTCATCAGATTACTATACAAAATTTACATTCAAATTTACATTCAAATTACTGTAAGAAATACATGTAGTTAATATTACCATTATTTGATTCACTGCATATAGTCTCGACCAATTATTTTATCATGAGCGTGTATTTTAACTGGTGGTAATTACAGTCTCAGGGTTGGCTGCTAAATGCCCAGACATTCCATCTTCTGAACAGACGCCAAGTCCCCACAAAATAAATCATCAACACCATAAGATTTTAGAGTCTCATACGTGGGATCCTCCACGATTGCCAAAAATAACGCTGATGATCCTTGTCTGCTTTAAATCTTGCATCTTCCCAGGGCAGCTTCTTCCATGAGAAGCCCATGGTGGTCTCCTCTGCCCCATGTCATGAACGAATTGCATTGTTGGGAAAAAAAAGTAACAATCTGGAGATTACGGGGACTTATCACTTCTGATGGGTGGCCTCATCACTCACAATTGCCTGAGGAAGTGCAGACAGGAGAATAGCGGAAGGCCACCCAGACTGAGCAAGAGCAAGCCTTGGGGTTGGTATTACTTGTTTGCTTCGCACCACTCTTGACGTTCACTTGTCATCTTTGGTCACACTGTGATCGCTTTCCCCCTTGTTTTTATCATTAAATCTTGCCTTTCTCCTGTATAAGCATTGGTCTCTAAGCCTGCCTCTTGAATCTGGCTGTTGTTTCCTTAAGTCTTCAGACTCTCCTTTCCTATTTCTCCTTTTTCCCAGAAGTTTCTCTTCTCTCCTTTTCTGGCATCAGGTCATCAAGGACCATCCAACAACGTAAGCACAGTAGGAATACTTGGATGTCCTCCCCTTGCCCTTTCCCCCGTTTCTCCAAGTGTCCTCTGACTCCACCAATTTCCTATCTCATTGCTCATGACAGCATAACATAGGAGCCATTTCTGAGCAGGCGTTCACTCCAAGCAGACCAGCTGAACCCAGTCCTCTATTCTTGTATTGGCTGATATCTACTAGATGGGTTTAAATATAAATTATATCTCCCTAAAGACATACAGATTCATGATCAAGATAAAAGTACAAGTTTGCCATCAGAGAATTCAATTTCTTTCAGAGGTGAAGCCTAATTGAAGCCATAAATGTGTTCTAATTGCTTGTGCAGACAATGAGCACAAGCTCTGGAGGATAAATCCACCAACAAGTGTGGGATAGAAGAAGAGAAGATGGGGGGACCCTGCCCTTAGGAACCCGATGTAAGGGCAAAGACAAGAAAATCAACAGTCAGCAAACCAGTCAACATAACTCTAGATGTCCTTAGAGTAATCCAAGTTCAATATATACTGGGAACCAAGAGGTGGGTGGTTGCTGCCTGTTCAGGCTAGAAAGAGGAGGCACATGAGGGAAATGGTCCTTCTGACCTTGCTAAAGGAGATATCGGATGTCAGTGGGAGGTCTGGTTGGGATAACTTACAGAAGAGGGCAAAGAGTTTTCAAGCTCCTACTCCTGGTCCCAGGAATTTAAGATTATGTAGAAGGGAGCAAGATAATCTGGAATTTCTAAGATGTTGGCTATTTACTCTTCCACCATATTTATTATTCTTGCAAGACTCTACTTCCTTTTGGTGATCAGCAGCAAAAACCTTAAAGACACAAAGTTCTTCTGTGTTTGTCTTTGGAAGATTGTTAGAAAAACAGCTCCAAAGATGGTGCATCTTCTGAAGGAGAGAAAAGAGGGCTGATTTCCTGGAGCCAGATGCAGAGGGAGGAAATAAAGACAATGGGGAGTGGAAAACTTTCGGGGTAGTCCAAGAGCTGCAATAGAAAATACATCATAGCGTTCACTAAAACTGGCTATGGGACACAAAGTTCTGCAACACGGTTTACACTGCAGCACGAACAGTATCAATTTTCCTTGACTCTTGTCTCTCCTCCTATGAGAACTGCTTTTGGCTGGTGGACCATCTGAAGTCAAATGCCATCAGGGCCCACTGTTACCCACTCCTCCCCGTAGTTGACTGTATTCCTCTGGTAATGTTGTAAGACCACCAAAATACATCTTAAGCTCCAGGCTTGTTGATCTGTTCAAGATCAGAACAAATTTTCCATCTTCTTCATTGACAGTTCACTGAACATAGTGAATATCTATACATATGAATAGATTATTCTCATTGAGCAGCTGTAGGGTACAATGGTTTGGAACTCTGGTTTAGGGGACCAGTCACAGTATTCAGATCTCAGCTCTGTCATACACTGACTCCATGAGGTAGGATGAGTTACCTAATCTCTCCATGACTCAATCTCCTCATCTATCTAGTTGAGATAAGACTAGTAGTATCTCACAGGATTCTTTATTTGCTAAAAATAATGATAGATATTCTTCTGCTTTTAAAGAATAAAAGACAGGTAAGTGAGGATAAAGGCAGAGTGGGCTCCAGACTAAGGACCCAGCTCAGGGAAGGACACTGACAGAATCCTGGCATCGCATGGCTTTTGTGGTCCTCAGCATTGATCGCAGAACTCTAACTACAGAAATTTCATGTTTGCCTCTAGTCCTGGCTTGAGATTTCTTCTCTGCAGGACCCAACATATCTTACAACAAAGAAGGAATTTCTTAAGCAGAAGAACAATGAATACTCTCGTCCTTTGGGTCCCACCTTCCACAAAGGCCTCATTGAGTGCCCATGGAAGACAGCAGAGACCAGGCAGTCACAAAGTACAAGCCTGGTTCAAATTTTGCTCTGTCACAGATATACACACATCTTGGCCTTTTTTGGAGTCTGTCTCAGTTACCTTTTCATTGTTGGACAAAACATTCAACGTCCACAATTTAAGAGAGGAAATCCTCATGGTAGTGGGGCAGAACAGAGACATGTCTGGAAGGAAGGGCAGAACCAGCCCACACTCCTCTAAGTCAAGCCCCTAGCACCCACCCCTCCTAGCCAGGTCCCACCTCCCAACAGCGTACAGTATCCATAAGTACACGAGGCATCTGGGGCCACTACAAATCCAGACCCCAAAAGAATCCTTCATGATTCTGCAACTCATCCATGCAGACTCAAGGCTCAAACAGGCCCATTTACTTGAACATAACACACATTCTGTCTTTACTTTTGTGAATGCTGCAGTGAGGCTGGAATTTGAACCCAGAATCTGAACTCTTACTTCCCACGTGCTGAATGGACCACAGAAGTTTAATACATCTACAATGACTCCTTTCTGTGACTGCTCTAAAACCCAAGCATTTGCTTCAATCACATCGGAACTCAAATCTGCACCTGCAAATGGCAGGTAATTTTTCAAAGGACCAGAAACTGCTTTCTGTCTCCCAAGGAGAGCAAAGAGAGGCTGATAACTTTACGGAAGCTCCTGTGTGGTGTGACCCCCACCCCCCACATACACCAGTTTTCACATGCAAATATCCATCTGCACATGGGTTTCGATGGTAAAGGCCAACTGCATAGGTGCAATCCAGGTGCCCAAATTTGATAGCTTGGCATAGAGGGGCACTCTAGTCCGGAGTTCATTATGGACTGGGATCACCACAATTACCCCAAATTAACATATTTGTCATTCAGTAACAATGTGTACGATTCGGCCTCATTCCCTCATCTCTCTACCCACCCTTTTCTCACTCACTCCTTATGTAAGAGAAGCCAGCCACATCCTGCTTCACCATCCTGTCCAGTTCCACCCTGCCTTGCAAGATTAAAAGCCCAGATGTGAGTGACCCATCTGTAGTGTGCATCACATTTTTAGCTACTCCTTTATTCAGAGCTGGGAGAAAGGGACTCACTGAAGAGAGCAAGTAAGTCCGCGATGAAATGAAAAAAACATTTGATCAGACCATTGTCCCAACACAATATGTGCAATGAGGGAGAAGCTGGAGTCGGCTGCAAACCCTAAGCGTGTGTCTCAGCCCCAGCGACTTGCTCATCTCTGGCTCCTCCAGGGCTAGCCAAAAAGGGGGAGTCTGACAGCTCTCTGAGTGGAGACTGAGCTACTAGAAGTGGGAGTGTCATCAAGGGTGTCTCTTCTCTGTGGCTTTCTTTAGCAGTGGAAGCCAGGGCTTCTGAAATCTATGGCACTGAGGATATCCTAGATCATTTCCTACCTCAGCCCTTCCTCATTACCTCATCATAAGCATCTATGAGGACCGAGGAGTCAGAAGCAGCCTCCCTAAAGCCTCTAGCTCTGGGCAGCAGGCCCGGCCCTCGACCTCCTTCCATATGCAGGGTGGAGATTCTCCAAGGTCTCAATGCACAAAAACCATTGTTGGGCTTGAGTTTTATTTCTGGTATTCCAACTCTCTTATTAAGTAGAGCAGAAGGTCAGAAATAGACAAGCTTTTCAAGAAAGAAGCATAAGGATACATTTCAACCCCTGGGAAACCATTTGGCCATAAAGATACCCAGTCATATGTCCAAACACTTAATCTGAACTGCATCAAAATTGGCTTGGCACTACACAAGCAGAAATTAAGTACGAAGCAGCAGCATCTATAGTCGTGATTAAAAAGGAGGGGGAAAAGACTAGATTTCCAGAGTAAACTCCAGCCCTGAGTTGGTCCCTGGCTTTGGGCCATGGCAGCACTTGATCTCGCTTGTAAGAGAATTCTGGGGGGTTTTCTTACCACTCAGGAGGTTTCTGTGAAACTACAATGTGAAGATAGTTGTTAAAGCAATGGAGAAAATTAGGGCATCACATAAAAGGAAAGCATTAGTTTTATTACTGCCAGGCCCAAGAGCAAATACCCTGCCTGTTGTGGGGTTAGGACTCATTCTCCAGCTGATGTTATATCCTAAGTGGCATAATAGATTTGTCATTCTCCAAAGATGTGGAAAACGCATTTCGGTGTCCACGCCACAGAGCACAACATGTCAATGGGCACAAAGACTTAAGGACAAGCAATTGGCCAAATAACTTGATGCACATCAGCAATAACAGATGTGAACCTGGCATCTGGTGCACAGTAGGTGCATTATATGCCCTTGAGAGAAATCCTAATAAAAGCAAACCAAATTTAATCAATAAATATTTAGTATTAGTGAAGACCTTGCTTTTTTACATAAATTGTAAATTGAATTGGAATTTCTTGATTCATAAACCAGTTATCTAACAACTTTTCCTAAACGGCACTTCTGTGAGAAAGCAAAGAAAAACCATAAAAATTATGATCCTATTTAATCTCATTTAACACACAATCCCAACAAGTTTCTCTCTCCACTGTCAATAAAAAGAAGAGAATGGGGTAACAAAGAAGCATAAAGAAATTAATGAAGGTGGCAATGGACAATACGGCAACCAAATGAGATGGCAAGAAAACGGAAACAAGCTTCTGAGCATTGCGAGTCTAGGGTAAATAGCCGCATACATTTTCATCAATCTTAGGGGTCTCATTTGTACTTTACTTCTTTGAAAATGCTGTAGTATATAAATCTGTTTCTTTCATTGTTGCATTAATCACAATACCGTTGAAAACAACCTTTTCTTAATAACTCACCATGCTTTGTTTAAAAGGCAGAAAACGTCTGTGATTCATTTTAATAGAACAATGTATTAAACACAGAGGATGCAACAAGGGTAATTACACAGGCTTCTTCATTTTTATTTTCCACTATTCCTTTAAACCTTATTGTGGGTGTGTTAGTCAGTTTTTCATTACTGTAAAAAAATGACAGAGATAAATCAATTTAACAAGAGAAAATATTTTACTTAGCTCACAGTTTTGGAGCTTTCTTCCATGACTTGGATTTGTGGTGAGGTAGCACATCATGGCAGGAAACATGTGCCTGAACAAACTGCTTATCACATTGAATGCAACGCAAAGGGGGAGAGGGGGTTGGCTTCAATTCTCTTTGAAGGCCTGTTCCCAATGACTTAAAAATCTTCCACTGGGCTCTACCCACTAAAAGTTCCATCACTTCTCAATAGAAGAACTCCAGGAATCAAGCCCTTAGCACATGAGCCTCTTGGAGAATATCCCAGTTTCCTTGGTGTCCTGATTTTCTGGACATTCAGACTTCATTTCTTGAAAATTTAGAAACTCTCCATGAATTTTTCTAATTCTCTGAGATAAACCTTAGAGTCAGGAGCCACATACGAGTTCCTCATGCCTTCCACCTGAAGAAGACAATGATAACTCAGAGTGGTCTCCTTGAAGCCCCTCTCTCCTTCCACACCACTCAAATGTCTTACTCTAAAATCCTCCTTACAAGATCCCACCTGACTTAAGCAAATCTGAGTGAGGGGAATCGAGAAAATGAGCACAGAAGTTTGGGCAGTACATTTCCAGATAAATTCTTGCAAAATATCCATCTCCACGCCATGTCTAAAACTTCTTTTTACTCTCTGATTTGCTTTATGTCTTATTGCTTCAGTCCAAAGCTCCAATGTAACACTTCACTAGACTGGAGACATTCCACGTGGAGAAACATGAAATTCAGAGGGAAGCTAGGTTTCTAATGGGCTAGCCACTCAACATACATGCTCACTCATTCACAGAAGGATTTGGGGTATCTTAAAAGAAAAAAAAATTGTACTTGGAAACATCTGGATTTTTGACAAGATGTTTCTAATTCGAGTCCAGATGCCTAAGATCTTGAATGCAGCCAAAAGTTGAAAAAATAAATTATAGTACAGTGAAAGAGCCCTCTATTTAGAGCCCTCTATTTAGATGTAATCTGACTGCAAAAGGAATTACATATCACAAATCTATATCTAGATGTAGACACTGAACTTCTCTGTCTGGAGGACACACGCCTTTGAACTCACAAAGAGATGTGCAGGGAGTGATCAAGAAAGATGATGTTAATTTTTTAAGCTTATTACAATAAAGACACGTTGCCAAGAATAATGAGGTAAGTGCATTTAAATAAAGGGTGTATTTTGAAAATTTAAAGAAAATTAATGGCAATGTGTTTTTTACTAAATAAATTTTTAATATTTAATTATCTATCTTATTTTTAACATCTCTCATTGATGAAATGTTTATGACAATTTTTATCAAATAAAAGCATCATGGTGTAAATCTGGCACCGTGCATCTTCTGGTTCCTCCTTAAAAGGTAAAGCCAGGCATGGTGGTACACGCCTATAATCCCAGCACTCACTTGGGAGGCTGAGGCAGGAGGACTGCTGTGAGTTCAAAGCCACCATGGGCTATGTAGTGAGGTCAGAATCAGCCTGGACAGGGAGAACCTGTCTTTAAAAAAAAAAAATGAAGATTCAAAATGACCATAGAAGGTAGAGATTTTTAATTGATTCGGGATATTGAAGCAGCTGGCATAGCACAATCAAACACATTCACCAAAGACTTATAGAACTGATTCAAAAAGTAGCAAGAATGATAATGTAAGTGTTTGAAGAGAGAAGAAATACTTTTGAGGAGGCTAGAAATGTATTTTTTATTGTAAGAAATATTTTTAAATTTAAACATTCATTCTATTTTTTATCATGCTTCATATATGTATACATGTATATATTCTATCCTGAGAATCCAATAATGTAAATAGCTACTCTCTTTGTGGGAAAACTCATATTTTAATTGGAATACAAACAATATGAAATGCAATTTATACAAGAGAATTTGTTTTAGTTTTTAGAGTGTACCCAGAAAAGATTTAGTATGTCTCTTCTATAAAGTAAACTCTTAATTCTCTTTCCCCCTTAGTAATCTGCTTCTGGCTCACAGAAATAATACTAATGATATTTAGCTGGGCCTAGTGGTGCAGGCGTATAATCCCAGCACTCTAGGAGGCTAAAGCGGGAGAATCACAAGTTCAAGCCCCGCCTCGGCAACTTAGTGACTTAGCAAGACTGTGTCAAAAATAAAAAACAAAAACTAAAATGGGCTGAGGCTGTAGTTCAGTATGACAGCCCTATGCTCAATTCTTAGTACAATCAACCCCTCCCCCCCCCAAAAAAAAGTGATGGCGTTTGCCTCCATGTTTGAGGCAGAAACATCACTGAGGTCTTTCTTTTCTCCCTTAGGTGGCTACCTGAAATGTCCTTGCAGCCAGCTGCCATGCTGTGAGGACATCCGAGAGGTCCTATGAAAAGGCCAGCCAAGTGAGACACAGGTGAGCAAAGGGCCAAAGCTTCCTGCACATCAACAAGTGGGAGTGAGGGATCTTGACAGCAGATCCCCCAGCCCAAGTCAGTGTTTCTGTGATAGAAACCATCAGTGGTACAGCCACTGCAACTTCATAAGAGGCCCAAGCCACAGCCCCCCAACAAGGCACCCTACATACCTGGCCTCTAGAAGCTGTGAGTTAACAAATGCTGATTGTTTTAACCCACTAAATTTTAGAGTCATTTATTATGCAACAGTAAATAATTAATACAAAATTGATCTTTCTATTCTTTTATGAGAATCAATAATGCTCATGAAATTTTTAAAAAAACATACACAAACCTCATTTTTTGAATGGGAAGAGTAGCATTTCCTGAGTTTTGTAACTGAAATTCTACATGAGTAGTCTTGAATCTGACCCTTTTAAGTTAATTGCTTATTGGAGGTGCCATATATACACCAGAAAGGCACGAGAAAAGTAAAATTGTTTTTAAATGAGAGGTATAAGCACAGATTTATATTAGGCCACACTGTGCAGCATACATGACTTTCACTAATAAACTTAACAATGCATCCAAAGTTACTCCTGAATGCTGCTTAAATTAACTCCTTTTTATAAGGGCATCAATTTGCTTTTTATTTGTTTAGAAACTTACGGTTATAAGGAAAGCAGATGGATGTTTATTATGAAGATAAAACTTATGTTTTGTGAGAATGAGATAAAAGAAACTGCACTTAGGACCCTAAATAATGCTTGTACAGCACAGATCATGATGACTTCATACATCTGCAGGGAGTTTCCAATTACACATACTTACCTCATTCAATCCTCCCGACAGTCTTGTAGAACAAGCATTATGTCTCCCATTTTGAGTATGTGATGATGCAAAAGCTGCTAGTGTGAGAATTAGCTAGGACTTATCTCTTCTTCTGGGTCTCTAAAGGCAGCCCTCCAGGTGTACTATGGTTTAGATTTAAAATGTCCCCCAAAAGTCTTCTGTAGTTACGGGCAGGGCTTTTGGAAGGTGACTGGATAAGAGAGATATAATACTTACCATTGGACTAATAACTCATGAGTTCATAACTGCATGTGCTGTTAGGAGGTACAGCCTGGTCAGAAGAGGCTGGTCACTGGGGCATGACCTGGTAGGGAATCTTCTTGGCCCTAGCTCCTGTACCGCCTCTGTTCCCTGATTGCCACGGGGTGAGCAGTTGCTTCCACCAGCCCCTTCCACCATGCTGCTTCTGCTGTGGAGCCAGCACATTCTAGACTGAACCCATTAGAACTGTGAGCCAAAATAAACTTCTCCCCCTTTAAGTTGAGGGTGTTTGGTATTTTGTCCCAGTGAAAGCAAAGTGATTAACATAAGATGCAAGCCCCAGCTGTACTTTTTCTGCTCTTCTAAAGATGTGGAATTGTTTCTGGAAACAGGTACAAATTGAAGGGCTCAGGATAGGGAAGTTGGAGAGGAAGAAATGTCACCAGCTCCAGTTAGAAGGATGCTGTGACCTGTGCCCGTTGGAGAGATGATGTCAACTTGAGACAATCAGGAACATGCCTGGATTCGGGTTTGGGAGCCATACCTAAATCGGGAATGGAGAACCAGCATGAATTAGAGCATAAGTGGTTTGCAGGCCAGCAAGTGAGGGAAGAACACCCACCCAGTTGGGGGAGCCCCAACTTGGAACTCAAACTGTATAAAAGGAGGGAAGAATAAAAGATTGTTACGGCTTCTTCCTCTGGGAAAGCTCTTGCCTTCGCAATTGGCTACGGACGTGGACTTGCTACATGTGCTTCAGCACAGATCCTCTCCAGTCTCGACTTGCGCCTGTCTGCCCGTTGCTGCTCTTCAGTCGCTGATCTTCAGTCCCCAGTCTTTGTCATTGTTCTTTGAACAACCGAGATCCACAGCAGACTCTCACCGCTGTCCTGCAGTCCCAGATGGGAGTTCTGCTTTGCAGCTGAGCAGGCATCGGACACTCCAGCTCTTGCACGTGCAGGCCGCCATCTTGGACTATCTCTATCCTCGGGTTTATAAGCCTTCGGAATAGATCCTTTGTGTTATAATTTCTTTATATTCTGCTTTTTGAAGGAACCCAAACTAATACTGATGCTCAGTGCGAAAGGATGTGAGAGTCACTGTAGGGTGTGAAGGCAGAGGGCTACTCACGGGTTGTGTGGGCAATGTACTCACAGCTCTTAAACATCCTGTGAGAAAGGTGAGAGTAGACTGTTGTGATTGTTTTTGCCTGTTGAACTATACTTTTTCAACATATCATTTTAAAATTCCTGGGTTTTGAGGTGGTGTTTTTGAGAATGTCCAGGTTCAGACAGCATAATTGACCTTCCCACAAATCTAGATTTTCTAATTAAATCAAGTGTTTTTCCCACTTTGTCAGGCAGCCCCTTGCTCATTCACTCATGCAAGACAAGCATGGCTACCTAGCAGACTCCAAGTACTGTCATAGGCCTTGAAAAATAACTTGGCCTACAGTCCCAAACACTGTCACTTTGAAGCTCAGCAAATGAGTTAAAGCCCTGAATTTGTGTTCTTAGGGTCAGACTATTTCCATGTTTGGAATAAACAACCTCGGTGGACTCTTTAATTACCCAAATGCAAAGCAAACACCCACCCATTGTTCAGAGGGAAAGCTGTGAGATGACAGTAATGCATGTTTTAGAATCAGAACAAAAGCCTTCTGTAATTGTAAATTTTTACCTATGGTTGAGCCAAAGCTTTTTTTGATTTTTTTCCCCCTCTGTTGTTGTTCTTTTTGTTTTCTTAGGGATTGAATGACAGGAATAGGCCTTTCTCGATATGGATTGGAGGTAGCCTGTGCCAGAAATTCTTTTTTTCTTCTTCTTCTTTTGAGAGGAGGACACTGGGCACGATGCTAACATTAAGATAAAAGGAGAACTGTAAACAGGCTCTTTGTAGTACAGGCTGTCCTGGGATGTGGGTGTCCCTCATAGTGTGTTATTTAAGAGCAAATAAAACACACCTTGGGAAATTCTTTAATGTTAGGATACTGTGTGCTGAAGTTGCTGGGACTGCTCCTACTGCCTTAGGATACAGAATGAGAACTTTGAACTTAACCTTCGCTGTGCAGAAGAGGAAGTTAAAGAGTACTCTAGCTTGCCACCCTTCTCTTGACCACTCCCTCTACCTTAAGATTCTTTCCTCTCTCAATTTCTAAGATACCACTTCATGTTTTCCCTCTTACTTTACTGGATGCTCATCCCACCCCACAGCATAATCACACAACTGCCCCATGCAAAGGGGGTGGTCCTGGGCCCTTCAGGAAACAACAGCAGGGACTTAGAGCAAATTACTATGAAAGGAAGACAGACCCAGGAGCACAGGCTCAACCTCCACTGGGTGTCATAAACATGAGACAACACCAGATGCTGTGATAGCACCGCACAGGCACCTCTGAGATAGATCAAGGCTGCCACCAATGGCGCCAGCCTGCTACCCATGGTACTTTACAGTCTTCAGGGAAAAGTGACACACATGTAGGATATATCACACTGTTTGCACCCACGAATAAGACAGAATATCTGCCCTCGAGGGACTTTTAGCCTCCTAAGAGAAACAGACAGATAAACAAATCACTGTCACCCAGTGTCCTAAGTGTTCTCACAAGCACAGATGCCAGGAACAGCCATGGCACAAAGCTTATCAGTGAGCAATACTCCCTAGGAGCTGGCACCAAGCAGACAGGGCCATCAGTGGATTATTCTTCTGTGGCTGGAGTTATAGCCCTTAGGGCTTTTTTCAAAGACATTTCCCCAATGGTCAAATTTTTGACTTTAATATTTTCACAATAAATAAGACTAGTGCTGCTACATACAGAGAACTGATGACCATCCTGCTGCAAGGTGCCCTTGATTTAAAAACACCACTGGAAATACATGTTTGCAATGTCCAGAATAAAATACAATCTCATCTATGTTTTCTTTGTGCACATCTTTAGTGCATTCTGATATTATTAGTTTCTCTCTCTCTCTATGTGTGTGTGTGTGTGTGCATGTGTGTGTGTGTGTGTGTGTGTGTATGTGTGTGTGTGTGTGTGTGCATTACAGTCCCAGAAAAAGGGAGCTGTGGAGATGTGATTATCACTAGTATAAATGCCATAATTTGAGGGTGGCAGAAAGGTCATCACAAATCAAGAGATAACTGGTCCAGAAAGCAACAGATGCCACAGGCTTTACGCATCTTTATCTTTCCCGTGGTCCAAGTGACCTCACTTGATTCTTTTGCCAGTTTCCTCCTTCCTGAAAACTTAGGAAATGTCTGAAGAGTCATGGTGCGTCTTCTGGGGATCAAGATGACTTCAAAGGGGGAATGTATGGCTTGTCCTAACCCCAGTGCAAGGTAGTCTGGACACGCCTCCATGACCCCTCTACACCATTCCAAAGTTCTCCCGGTGGGGTGGTTGTCCCAGTATGCAGATGGGTTCAACATCTCAAATCGGCAACTATTTGCTAACAATAAGGACCACAATTAGATTAGTTTTCTGGAGGCAGGAATCAATAGCCTGGTGTACATGTTACCGATTAGACACTGCTAATTAGGGCTTCCAGACATTAATCAAATACCACGTATGGGGCTAATCAACCAACGGGGGAAGCAGAAAAATCTATAATGTCCCATGTCTCCCCTTGAATTCTCCAACCTGGTTCACCTTGAACTACAACGTAAAGACAGTGATTCCTGCAGCATGTCTGCCCTAAGCAGGTTGGAAGATGGTTGTTTCAGGGGCTCCCAAGCCTCCTGGAATGTGAGCCAGCATGATGTCATCAGACTCCTTCTTAAACGAGCACAGGCTCTGTTCTGCAGTCTCAACACATTGTTCATTGACTCGGTGGCAGCTGCACATGTGGCCTGTCCCAGAGAGTTAGACCAACGCTCCTAGGCCTGGATAATAAATAAAACTAAATGCTCACTAATATATTATTCATGAAATAGCCCAACTGCTCATCATGCTACGTAGCTGCATTCTTACAATTATTCCTGTGTGTTTAAATAATGAATGTTAGGTTTGTATTTACTAACACAGATCACTGATTAACTCATAGTCAAATCTAACAATCAAATATGAACTCTTCAAATTATAAGCACCGTATCAATTTGGCTGCCTCCATGTAGGGATAATTCTATAATGTGAGTTCTAAGGCATGTGATGCTACTGGATAAAGTAGGCTTGAATAAAGATTTGCTGATAATATGGGGCAAATCCAGATGTGATTTAAAATTGGTAAAAATATATTAACATATTCCCAAGCACCTAGGTCCTTAATTGTTGATCCTTTAATGCTTCTGAATGTTACCCTGTCAAAAGCGATTTATTGCCCAACAAAGTCTTCTGATCTCTCATAATCTATTTTTTAAAGATGTTTTGTTAAAAACTCATGACATGTGTGCTTGCTCTCATTATAATTTTTTCTTCAGAAATAGAAAGCTTTAAATGAATTCAAACCCAAAAATATTTATGTGAGAGTTAAGATTCACAACCTATTGCAGTTTATCAGTTTTTAGATTCTTAGAAAGTATGTTCTTCCCATCATCCTGAGCACTGTTAGCTTTAGACTTAATCAGGGAGAAAGATATGGAATTTCTAGGATTTAATTATTAAGCACACTGACCAATTCTGTCTTATTCATGGGTGCAAACAGTGATATATCCTAAGTGTGTGTCACATTTCCCTGAAGACTGTACAGTATCATGGTTAGCAAGATTTAATTATTAAGCACCAATATCAATACTAGAGAAAGTTAATTCAACACAGGAAAAATAAAGATGGAGTTCAATCTTGATTTGAATCCCAGGTCACGAACACACTAGTAGCATGGCCTGGACAAGCATTTAATGTCTCTGATATGAGGACAACAACATCCAAGGTTAGCATGTGAGTTGAGACCATACATGTAAGTGCTCGGGATGATGTCCTCCTGGAGTTAGACCGCAGACAGATTCTTGGCCGAGTGCCCTTGGCCTCTTCCTATAATTCTGGCTTTATAAGCCAAGACGTAGAGAGCAGGAATTAGATTTTGGGGTTCTTGCCGTCTGGCATGGTAGAGGTACATACATAACTCAAAAACTCATTATTAAGCCAAAATGAATTGACAAAAAACCCACTAAAATGATATTTTTGGAACATGTGAATGTTTCTTTTCCTTCTTTCCCAAAGGTCAATATTGGATAGACTCTCCAAACAGTGAGTTTTAGAAATCAGAGGAAATAGATCAGAAGAGCCAAAGCAAATCTCTCCTATAACTTCCAGCTTTTAAAAGTACGGTTATTAAAAAAAGGATTACTTTCTTACTTCTCTGGCTTCTTCCTCTTGTAATTGTTGGGGTATTTACACATTAAAAAATATAAGGCAGGGAATAGAAAAAAGTGACAGATACCTAAAATTTTTATTTTATGAATCGCAGAGCTCTGGCTAAACGATTGGCAAAAGTATTATAAAAGAATGAAGTATGCAGCAAAGATGTTGGAGAAAAGATAAAGACCTTTTAAGCCAGGAAATCAGATTCCTTTAATTTGGATCATGAATACAAGTTGGCTCTTGTTTATTGCAAATGGTAAGGGGACAAAAAAAGTTCTATCCTGACAGTGCCTTAACCAACAAATGAAAGGCAGGCTGCCCATAAAAGCGGCTGGTAGTAAAATATCAAAAGCTTACTGAAATTTCTGACCTCAGAACAAGGGCATAGTATGTAGCTGGGGTCATATCTTTCTAATTAAAAATCTTATTTCTATCTCTTTTTCTGATTGTGTGGTACTAAATTTCAAGCCCACAGGATCTTTACTCTGAGCTACATCTCCAGCCAATTTTCATTTTTGATTGTGACAGGGTCTCGTTAAGTTGTCCAGGCTGGGCTCAAACTTGAAATGGTCCTGCCTGTGCTATGGGGCTCAGCTTCTATTTCTTAAAAAATTTCAATAAAATCTGAATTTTTAAGCAATAACATATATACTTTATAGGTCATGATAGAAATAATAATTAAAATTTGAAATGTTTCACCAAAGTTTAAGATTTATCACCTTAGTCTATATTGTTTGTCATTTTATTAGTTAGCATTTTCCCAAGCCCAACCAAATCCCACTATAAAATATTTTAAGCCAGCAGACTAGGGAGAGAGATGGCCCACCAAAGGTGCCTCTCTTGCGAATTTCTACTTGCTTGTTGGTCTCAACTTAACTGTCATTTTTTTCCACAACAATTCTTAATTTAGTAAATCAAAAGTCATTATTTACAACAAAGAATATTCCAATTAAATAGTCTCATCTATTTCTGTTTGAGGGAATTAAATCTCTGTCATTTGGAATCAAATTCCCAATTCCAAAAATATTGGGAGTCCCCCAGCTAAGCCAATCCCTCTCCCGGGGCTCAATAGTGGTAGAAATTCAACCACAACACATCAGAGAGCATCTGGCAGCTAAGGCTTTGCTACAGCACTTGCTCATTCTTTGTTCGAATGGATATGGGCTCTGCAAGCCACTCTGTGTCCTGGAGGAAAACAACAGATGCTGACACACAAGGAGAAAGGACTGAATGTTTCCTTAAATATCTGAGCCTCTGAGTTGCATTCTGAGGCCCCTTTTCCTGGGCCACCCTTGCCCTGACTCTACTCATTATGCTCCATCATCCCAAGTCAATTCATACACACAACCGAAGCTTCCGGTAATGAGGGACTGCCAAGACAAACGCTCCACAGCTGCATTAAATCTCAAATTATTGAATTAGGTTGGCATAACTTTAAATATTAAACAATCTTCCCAGCCCCTGGTTATTGTCACTCACTACGGGAGACATGTGTCATATTAGCTGCCCAACATTGCTTCTGCTTGTTTGACAACAGCACCCCTTTTCCCTCTGATTAATTACCCCCTGCCAATTCAAGCAGTACTGGGAACCTGAAGTGAAAATGGCTTCCATGAAAGGCCATTGGAGACCTTCCCTGGTTTTGTATGTGGACACCAAAAAGAAGATCATTTCTGGTTTTGGTCATCACTTTGTGGCTTCATGAAACTTGGAGTTCTCTCTTCATACTTGCCCATTTCTTACTCAAAATTGTTAACCAAAAACAGAAGACAAGAAGAAGACCTGATGCTATCATCAAAAAAAAAAGAAAAAAAAATTTAAAAATCCCTGAATCCAGCCATTCCTAAGACAAGAGCAACCTCTGGACTTTGAAATTACATGGGTCTGCACTAAATCTTTTGTAATGTAACTAGTCCTTTCTGACATATGAACATATTTTAATCCAGAGATCCTACTTTTAGGTTCTGTCACAGTTTGGATATGTCATGTCACCCAACAGCTCATGTGTTGCTGGGTGAAACCCCAATGCACCAATGTCCAGAGGCTAGACTTTTGGGAAGTGATTAGGTCATGAAAGCTCTGATTTCAACGATGGATTGGTCAATTTCTGGGCTGACAGGTTCATGGAACACTGGGAAACAGTAGAAACTGGAGAAAGCGGTCTTCAATGGAAGAAGGAACTTACTGGGGGCATGACCCGCAAGAGTACATCTTGTCCCTGGCCTCTTCTATCATTTTCTGTCTTTCCTGGCTGCCATGAGGTGAACAGGTTCCTCCTCCACACACTCCTAATGCCATGATGCCCTGCCTCACCTCCATCAAACTGAAACTTCCTAAAACCAAGGGCTAAAATGAATCACTGCTCCTTTAAGCTGTTTTTCTTGGGTGTTTTCTCACAGTAATGGAATGCTGACTAGTAAAATTGTGCTGCTCAAAATTATCTATCCACCAAGGCTGGGTTAAAATTTTCTTCCAACACACCTAAATCCCTACAGAACACAGGTCATTTCATCTGTTGGTTGTAGGCGCATTCAATTTTATTTCCTGATAAAAGCACTTGCCTTGCCAATTTAGTGGCTATCTGCAGGGATCTATCCCCTTAGTAAGTTCTAATGAAACTTTCTTCTCAGAATAGCACTGGCCCATGTTTTACTTTACTGATTGAGTGGTCTCCAATTACACTGGATTTTCCCTTTCATTCCTCACTCTGCTGTCCTTATTTTCTCTGTTCTTTGTTATCCTTTCTTTTTAAGGTTTCCCTACAGCAGGGGTTATTAACGAGGTCCATAGACTATTCATTAACAAGCTTCAGGAAACGTCTCAAAGTCTCTTGAAATTACAGGCAAGTTTTACATGAATATTCATATTCACATGCATTAGTTATCAATTGCTATGTAACAAATTACCCCATAATTTAGCAGCTGAAAACAACAAACATTTATAATTTCACAGTTTCTAATGGGTCAGGAATCCAGATGTGGCTCAGCTGGGTGCCTCTGCCTCTTACAATGAAGTAATTGAGGTCTCACTCAGGGATTTTTGTCACATCTAAAATCTCTGGTAAAGGAAAGCCCATTCTGAGCTCACTCCCATGGTTGTCAGCAGGATTCAGTTTGCAAAGGTTGTCACAGGACCCTGCCCCTTACTTGCCACAAGGGCTTCTCACAGGCCAGCGAGTGGCATAAAGGACAAATGGAGAGATACCACCTCCTTTTTGTGATCTGATCTCAGCAGTGATATCCATGTATTTGTTCAGTGTTCTACTAACCCGACTATTTACTAAAACTATACTATTTATTAGGCCCTGCCCATACTCTGGGGGATGGAGCTACACGGGAACAGGAACATTGGGAGGCAGGGGACACTGAGGACCATGTCAAACACTGTCTACCACATGCACCTAGAAAAAAGAGAGACCTATCTCTCACTCTTTGTGTGTGTGTTTATGGTATTAGAAATAGAGCCTGGGGCCTTCACACTAAACTACAATCCCAGTCCATTTTTTATTTTTGATTTTGAGACAGGGTTTTTCTAAGTTGTTAAATTTCCCAGGCTGCATTTGTGCTCCTCCTGCCTTGGCCTTCTAGAGTGCTGGGATCGAAGGCCTATGTCAACCACTGGGCCCAGTCCATATTTTACATTTCTCAATCAACATTTGTATTCCCCGTTTCTGCCTTAGCCATCAGTTTCGCTAACACAGTCTTTTTTATTTTAACAAAATATATCGGTAGAAATTTTTCTGTTACAGGCTGGAGTTAACCTTCGCATTGTGAACAATCATTATATCCCCTGCTGTTACAATTTCTCTGGTGCAAAGATCTCACGTCATCACCTGTGCCCATCACACTTGTGCACACACACACACACACACACACACACACACACACTTTAGTTCATGGTCACTTACTGAGAACTGAAGTGTTTTGATCACACAGGACAAAAACTTGTAGAATACTGGTTCTTATATGTTTTTGTCTCAGGACCTCTTTACACATAGTTGAAAATCACTGAGGACCTTAAGCAGACTTAATGTTTGTAAATGAAGGTTATGCAGGTTAGAAACAAAAACTGTACAATGTTAAGAATATTTCTTTATCCTGTTTAAAAGTCATCCATCATGTGCCAACATAAATATTTTTATGAAAAATAAAACTTTTATTTTACTAAAAACATTAAGGATGACAATGTTTCATTTTTCAGCAATCTCTGTCATAGCTGACTTGGTACAAGAGAGTTGGGTTTTCTTATCTGCTTCAGTGCCCAAAACTTTATAATACGTTATTTTGGCTGAAGTGTATGAAGAAAATCTGGCCTTGTGCAGTCACATAGGTATCATCTCAAAAAGAAGTAGATGAATAGCCTTTTTGTGGAATTGTTGATACTCTTCACCATGGTAGTTTCCTAAAGTTTACAGAATGTGTAATCTGAAACCATACCAATAGCTTCTTTTCCCATTTTGTTACTTTAAACTCTATCACTCTATCTTATACTTTGAATGAATCTTTTATTAATATATAATTTTTATTGCATCATATATTTAGCCATTGAGAAAAAAATCAATTCACTGAAACATGTACCTCTTCTTTTGCTGATGAATTTTGTTACAGACTAGCAAAAAAAATCACATTTGCATATATTACAACCAACCTAATTATAATCCTTGGGTCCTGGGAAACTCTCAAGTGCATGATGGGCAAGACAAGATCTCCAAAATTCTCATTTTTTCCTCTTCAAAACCTAAAATTTGTCATTGGCCATAAAAACAAAAATTTTCAGTTATTTTTCTTGAAGGAACAAGCCCATTATAACCACTGCTGAGAAAATACCTACCAACTAGCCAAGTCTAAGTGACATGGTCCTGGGATGTAGCTCTTCCTGCCGGAGGCAAGGCCCAGCCTCCAGCATTGGGGAGGAGGAGAAAAAAAAAAAAAAGAGGAGAAGGGGAGAAGTTAAATAATCATAGTTTATCTGCTAGTTATTCTTTCACAGAAAAATTGTGTTCCATGAAAAAGATGGGTTAGTTCAAGCCAACATGTGTGTTTTGAATCAACCATTCTGCTCGGTTTATAGAAGAATGTTTTCTTTGTATTTCCCATTTGAACCCACAAAGTATTACTAATATATAAAGAGCTGAAATTTAGTAAGGTTAATAACTTGTAGTTGTTGTTGTTGTTGTTGTTGTTTTAGGTGATGTTGGCTTGTCTTTTCCTGGAGAGTGTGGTGAAATATTAAATAGCCACTTTCACAGTGGCATCACCACCTGGAATCATCCTGAGATGCCAGCATTTTACCTTGCTTTTGCATCAACATGGCAAACGTCAGCATACGGAACGTAAGTAAAGTCATACCTTATTTTTTCTTTTTCAAATAGGGTTGACTTTATGAACACATTGAAAGTGAGTTGACAACCCTAAGAATTGATGGTCTATACCTTATAAACCACTGTTACAGAAGGCTTATATATAGATATAGACATAGATATTTAATTCTATTACTTGTTTACATAAAGAAAGCAGGGTTTGATATATTATGTACTTTCTCCCACTTTTCAAGGTCTGATGGTAAAGCAGCGTTATTTAATAAAATGCTTTGATTTTAATGAGCATTAACCACCCTGTATTTCCCAAATATCACTAAATCACAAGTTTTTTCAGAGAACAGTCACTTTCTAACTTTAAATATTTATAACGGATTTTAATCAATCTGAAAAAAATCTATCTTGCCACAAAAAGGGAGAAACACACTGCTACTCTTAAGTAGAGAACTATTCAAATAAAAAAAAAAAACCTTTTGATTGTATACACTATCTAGAAATGATCTCAGGCCTACTGTTGATAATTCACTTCAGAAAGACTGAAATAATCCTTTCTACTTTTGAGCTAGGTTCTTTGCTGTATTCCATTGTATGCAAAGTTATTTCTTTATACCTTTTAGTTTTGGGATTTTTTTTTTTTTTTTTTTTTTTTTTTTTTTTGAGTCAGGGTTTCAATCTCTGCAGAATGCAGCCCAGGCTAGGCCTGAACTCACTATGGAGCCCAGCCTAGCCTTGGACTCAAGGCAGTCCTCCTGTCTCAGCCTCCAGAGTGCTGGGATTATAGGTGGGCATGTGCTCCAGCATGCCTGGCTTACATGGTGCTGGGGAATCAAATTCCAGTACTTAGTGCTTGACTTCGCGCTTGCTAGGCAAGCGCTTTAACTGCTATGCCATTCCTCCAGCCCTTATGGTTTAGATTCTCATACCTACAGATTGTAAGGCCTCCTGATGGGGATAGTTAGAAAACAGGAAACTGGGGGTTGGGAAAAAGCAAAGGGCAGTAAAGCAGATGGCAGTGAAAAAATAGAGGTTTGGGCATGAAGCTCTGGGAGAGATAAAAAAATAAAGGAGGAGAAGGAAGCCCAAGCCAAAAATGGCCCTCGAGGGTCAGGTGAAGCCAGGAGATAAGGAAGTGCACAGGGGCCAGGGAAATGCTTCTCGGGTGGGGAGTACTGGTCTCTGGTGGTGGGAACAACACCAACAATAAAAGAAGCCTACTCATCTGTGTTAAAGGAAACTCACCACAAAACTTTTCCATTTGACATCTTCAAGTAATTTTAAAAGTGAGACCAAAGCAGGATACAGGGCATCGCCAATCAGTATGAAAATGGTACACGCAAGTGTGCACATATGATCACACACGTACGCATGCACACCACCTCTTGGTGTACGCAGTTTCTGCAAAGAATCAAGACGAATGTGAAAGCATCCGTGGTTATGGGAATGGAGACCACGGAAAGCAGGCATGTCCAACCCGCAGCCTGGTTTTTTTCTGGCCCCTTGATTTTCTGAGAGCAGGAGGCAGGGGAATATGCTAATGCCCTGGAAAGCCTAGATCAGGATCAGCCAAGGTCAGGAGGGTGTCATCAGCAGCACAGTGCTTCTTCTCCTGTCTCTGGGCCACATTTCAGTCCCTGATATCTGAAGGACCCCTGGACTTATTGTCAGTATCACAGAGCAGGATTACTCACATTTGTCCTGCCTTTCTCCCTCTTTACTTTCCCCCCCAAATCAAGCATAGAGAATTGGCCTGATTCTGTAGATCCCGTTGGACTTAGGAAGTAGACCTTGTGAAATAAGAGATGAGAGGAGGATCGAGAAAGCAAGGAAGTGCATCTGTTCGGAGAGAATATGCATTCCAAGATGCAAACAGGAGCAAGAAGCACCTTGCTCTACAAGTCCGGATAGTGATCCAGGGATATGGGAGAGGGTGCTCTCCCCACGCTGGGTCTCCTGCTGCTCAGAGCCCATAGAAAAACGAAGACTGGAGAGCTACCTCTCTGTCTGAATTTAAATAGAAAAAAAAAAATACTTTGACTTAGTTTTGCTACTATGGAAACAGGATCTGTCTGGAGGGTGGGCAGGGGGTTGGACAGAATCACTCCAAAAATGTATCTACAGATTTGGCAACTTCTTTGACATCTCATTTTGCTGTAATTAGTGTTGGGGCTCAACAAAGAATATCCCATATATGATGCTTTGACATTCTGAGCATTTTGAATAGAGGAAATCAGGAACTTTAGAAGCCAGGCCTCTCCAACCTTCCCTTGCACACCCTGCCATCCTTGAGGCAGAGAGGGGACTTTTATCTGAAATTTCCTGATCTACCAGGATCCACCAAAAGGCACCCAATTGCCTTTGATCCTCTTCCTGAGATTCCATTAGTCCAGGAAGATTAAACTTACGTCAGAGGAAGAAAGACTAAGAAATGTCACTGCATTAACACAGACTTTGTCACCAGCCATTATTTCTCCTCATTCAACTTCCAGGGAGAACCATTTACAAACTACTGTATGTTCCTTGGGCTCATTCCACTCCCCAGAAAAATCATTTACTACCCTACAAAGCTGCCTCTGCTTCTTCATCTCCTTTCTCTATGAAAAAGGGATATGAGTTTTTGAAAGAGCACTAAATTCCTTTGATGCTGCCATGCACATCAATAAATGTGAATGCTTTTTTGCCTTTTAATCTGTGTGTGTGTGTGTGTGTGTGTGTGTGTGTGTGTGTGTGTGTGTGTGTGTGGTTCTGGAGATTAAGCCCAAGGCCTACCTCTCCAGCCCATTTTTACTGTCACTTTGAGATTTGAGACTGGGTCTCTCTAAGTCACTTAACTGCCCAGGCTGGACTCAAATTTACAATCTTCCTGCCTCAGCCTCCTAGAGTGCTGGGATTATAGGCCTGGACACCACACTGAACTTGATCTGCCTATTGTCGGTTCACAAACCTTCACAGGGCAGACAGGTAATTTTCCTTTCCCTACATTGATGTCTGCTGTGGGTATCCAAGCTTTTGGCTTGCCTGGTCACACCAAGTAAAGACAAATTGCTTTGGGCTGCATATAAAAATACATAATATACTTCAACGTGTGTAAGTAACCAAACATTTTTATGATAACGTTTTGGTTGTGTGCTGGAAAAGCCTATTGACCATGCCTCCGTTTTGCACGAAAATACACACGAGAGGGCCCAGAATTCCCTTGAGACAGTGAAGAACTCACTCCATGCCAGGATTCCTAGCAGCAAAATAATAATAGCCAAGCTCCATGAGAGATAAAAATGAGGATGAGGCAGGAAGGGGAGGGGGAAAAAGGGGAGGGGGGAGAGAGAAAGAGAGAAGGAGAGAAACATTGCTTGCCAAAACCAGAATACCTCAAGAGATGGGAAGGGAGAAAAGAGACTGAAACTGATGCTGCTCTCATTCCTGAGATTGCCAAAAGAACAAAACAAAACAAACAAACAAACAAAAAACCATTCTAATTACACTTCTCCACCTGGAAACGTCACTAGAACATTCTAAAACCAGCAGGGATGATTGTGGTTATTATTATTATTACATGTTGATATTCAAATGCCTAAATTATGCAACCAATGCCCTTACCTGCCACATTCTAAATGAATGCTTTCCAGGATGCCATCTCTTGTTGTCACAGCTTATCAACTAATTAGACAGTACCCACATCTAACTACCTCTTTGCCTGGTCTTCAAAGGGATTCGCTTAAAGACAAAACCCTAGGCATCTGATTTGCTTTTTCCTGTTTATATAATAGATGTCAGAAAAGCGATACATTCCTCCAAAGGTACACAAAGCTGCGGTTCTGCCTTTGCACTGATGCCCTCACACAAGGGGCCTGGATGCTGGTGCCCTGACAGGTGTCTGCGCCAGTTCCTGAGCTGTGGATTAGCTTCACTGCTCACTTCCGGAGCCTGCAGCCCACGCAGCCTTCTTCATCACAGAAGTCCACGCTTCCATCAGCTGCTTATGGCAGGATCTTTATTTATAATTCATGCTTCTCCTTGGTTTCCTCTCCAGGTCTCTCTGGGCAGGTGCTTAAACAGTATCTCTACCCACAGGGAGCACGTGTTGGTGCTTCCTCCATGAATAATTAATAGTAATGATGATAATGATGTACAAATGTTAAGGAGTATTTACTTATTGTTTTTCACCTGAGGGTCACTCCTGTTATTTCTGCAATGGGTCTCACTGAGGTTGGGACAAACCCAGACACCTCTAAGCATTACTAGCTGGATTTTACGTTACAATTAACAACAACAACAACAACAACAACAAAAACCCTCAGAAAATCCATGATGAAAATACATTGTTTTTGCCATCAAAATCTAACCATGTGGTTACAATGTTTACATTTTGTTGCCTGCCCCACCTCACAGCTTTTATCCTCAGTGCAGGGTGGCGCCACCCTCAAGCTATAGGGATGGACAAAATTGCCTAAATTAAGCCAAGAAGCCCACATACCTGCTCAGCATATGGTCCTGGCATCACCAGCATCTGCGCTGCCTGTGAGGTCGTTAAAAATCAAAATCTCAGAGCCAGGCCCAGTGGCACAGACCTGTAATCCCAGCACTCTGAGAGGCTGAGGCAGGAACTTGAGCTCAAATTTGAAGCCAGGGCATGTGGTTTCTAATATTCTAAAGGAAAGTCTAATCTATTTTGATGGTGGTTTTCTGGTTGTTGTTGTTTCTAACCCTTTCTTTCAAAATAATTCCTAGTTTAGTCTTTTTAAATGTGCACCACCTCTGTGGGGCAAGAAACTCACAGGTCACAGGGTACCTAATCGCTTGAAGGTTCCCTTTCTGCTTTTAGTATCTTAGACGTGACTCTTGCTTTTCTGTTTGGAAATACCAGGCATGCTGCTGTCATTTGGAACTGACAGCAAGCTCAAAGAAGGTTAACACTCATGTCAAAGATGACCGTCTCCTCCGTTGGTTAAATGGGTCTTTGTGGTATACTTGGCTGCTCGCTCCCTTTCCAGGTAGTTCAGTATCTCAGAAAAGTGTTCCTATAGACTAGCTGCCTTGGCTCAAGTTCTTTGCCCAAGTGGTGTGGGCTCCAGGTTTAGCTGAAACCAGCCATAGATCTGCTAAGAAAAAAACAAAAGCAGCACATCTGCCTGCTGCTTCCCTAGGACAGTGTTCTGAGCCTGTTTTCCACTTCCATAAGAACAAAAAAAAAAGGGGGGGGAGGTGGGGAGACTGACACCAGGGTGGCTGTCATGGAGAACATGCTTCAAAAAGTGAAGGTCCAACTGTTTGCTCCATTGACTTGTCAGCCCTCTAACATGTCTCAAAAAGTGTCCCACTCGCCATCTCAGAATTACCTGGGGTATGCATTACATCTGTGCATCCCAGGCCCCACGATTCTGCCTCCGGACTGCCTGAGCCTCACATTAACTATTTCCCTGGGGTTAAAATGGATCTTAATCACAAAAGCCCTTTATAATACCAAGTCTCTATGTTCTGTCATGAAATAAGGCTCACACCCTTTCTAAGATGCAAGTTTAAAAAGCCCAAGGATGACAAGATGAGAAGGAAGCTTGCAAGGATGGGAAAAGGGAAAGTATTCTTGACTCAAACACAGAGTAGTTAGTTGATTTGGTCAGCAAATGGCTAGCTAATAATGTCACGAGTGAACCACAGAACCACGCAATTTCATGGGAACTTGGGGAGTGAGTGTAGAAGAGAGAAGATGCCCCAAGTAACTCCAAAAGGGAAATGGAGACACTAGCCAAGAAAGCTGCTCTCTACCTCACCAAACCATAGATACCCCCAGAAAATCTCAGGAATTTCTCTGCTGAAATTAGCATCTTCAGGCTTAGGTACTATATTGGTTAGGGCTAAGAGGTAGACTTAATAGAAACTATATAAAAATAAAGGGAATTTATTTGGAGAGTGTGGTGGTTTGGATCTGGAGTGTCCCCCAAAAGCCTCATGTTCCTATGGATAGTGGGTAGGGGTGGGGCCTGGCTAAAAGGAGCATGGGCTTGACCTGGAGGGGTGTATGCTGGCTCTGTACTTCCTCCCAGTCTCTCTCTGTATCACCATGTTGTGAGGATCTCTGCTGCTGGAGCTCTGGCTCTGGCCCTATCCCGGCTCCAGCCCTGCCACGTGCTTCGGTCATTTTCCAGCTGCCCACCTGTGAATGGACTGAGACCTTTGGAAACTGTAAGCTATATATAATAAATCTTTCCTCCCTAAGTTGTGGATGTCAGATACTGAGTTACAGCGATGAAAAAGTAACTAAGACAGAGGGCTTATAAGTCCAACGAGAGAGTCAGCATTAAACGGCCACACGCACATGCAAGAGTTAAAAGGCCTGACTGCTGCCTGGATTTGTGCCAAAAGAACACCAGTCTGAGATGCAGGACAGCCGCTGGGAGCTTGCCACAGATGGTGGTCCAAAACACAATGGTGGCGACCAGAGACTACAGCAAATCTGTGAGGGAGACTGATGAGAAGAAAACAGGGGCAAGTTGAGGTCTGGAGGCTAGGGTGAAGGCCGGAGTTTTCACAGGAACAGCTGTAATAATCTTTCTTCCTTTTATTTAGTTCAAACTGCCAGCTGGGTCACCACAGCCAGGGTGGGCCTTTTCCTCTCATTTGCTGGCATGCAAGTCAATCATACCCACCTTAAAACTCTACCCTAGGTATTTCATAATCTCAACAAGTCAACAAGTCGACATAATCCCTCCGATGGTTACAGATGTCTACAACCTACTGACAGGCTGCCCAGAATGTTGGGGAGGGGAGATCTTTTATTTTTGTATTTTGGCCAGGGAAAGTTCCAGATGTTATTGAAATTATGTTTGTTTCTAAGATAGACTTGAACAACATAATGTTTTACCTAGGCCAATGCAATTGAGTCAGAGCATAGATACAGAGACAGGTTTATCTGTGTGTATTAGTTTGGGTTCTTTCAAAAGGCAGAATTTATAGAAATTATAACAAAAAGGATCTATTTGGAAGGTTTACAAATCTAAAGACAGAGATAGTTCAAGATATTGGCCTGCACATGTGAGAGCTGGAGTGCTGGATGGCTGCTCAGCCATGAAGAACTCCCATCCAGGACTGCAGCTAGCCAGTGAGAGTCTGTTCTGAATCTCGGTTGTTCCAAGAACAATGGTGAAGATCGGTGACTGCAGGTCAGTGACAGAAAGACAGGTGCAAGTTGAGAGTGACTGAATCTGTAATGAAGATCTGCAGCGTGTAGCAAGTTGGCCTCTGTAGACAATTATGAAGGCAAGAGCTTTCCCAGGGGAAGATGCTGTAACAAACTTTCTTCTTCCTTCCTGCTATACAGTTTGAGTCCCTAGTTGGGCCTCCCACATCTGGGTGGGCACTCTTCCCTCATTCTCTGGCCCATGGGCAGACAGGTACAAGTCAACACTGGAGCGAACAATCTTCTTCGATGTGTAGCAAGTCGGCTTCCATAGACAATTGCAAAGGCAAGATCTTTCCCAGAGGAAGAGGCTGTAACAATCTTCCTTCTTCCTTCCTTTTATACTCTTCCAGTTCAAGCTGGGCCTCCCACATCCGGTGGGTGCTCTTCCCTCACTGGCCGGCCCACAAATCACTCACACTCTAATCCACGCTGGTTCTCAGTTCCCAGTCTAGGCGTGGTTTCCAAACCTCAATCCAGGTGTGGCTCCTGATTGCCTCAATTTGACATAATCTCTCCAACAGTCACACTGTGCTATTATTCTTAGGAAAGCACAGCTCTGAATAGTAGCCTTCCAGTACAGACTGGAACATGCCCCACTGTCTCACAAAAAAGCCTCAGTTAATGTGTGATGTGAGGGCCTGTCATGTGTCAATAGCAGCCAGATGAAAACCAGGGAAATGTGTTCCCTCGTTGTTTAACAAATATGAGAACAATGTGTTAGTTTCCCATGATTGCTGTAACAAATCACCACAAAGTTAGTGACAAATAACAGAAGTGTATTCTCTAATCGTTCTGAGAGCTATAAATATGTAAAGAATATTATGTGGCTAAGGTCAATGTGTTGACAGGGCTAGATCCTTCTGAAGTATTCAGAAGACAACCTACTTCTTGTCTCTTCTAGCTTCCAATGGCTGCTAGCATTCCTTGGCTTAGGGCCACATCACTCCAATCTCTATTACTTTCATCATGTTGGCTTCTTCTCTTCTGTAGTCTAATGTTCTTGGGCTTCTCTTTTATAAGGACACTTGTGGTTACTTTTAGGACCCACTCAGGTAATTCTACACAATTCCCTGCTACAGTGTGGATAGAGTTTAAGCACGTCCCTCAAGGACACATGTATTGAAATTCAATCCCCAATGAGAGGTATCTGGCATGTAGAAATTTAATCCAATTACAGTGTTTGCTGAGGCTTTTGGGAGGTGATTAGAACTAGATAAGACCATCAAGATGGAGTGCCTAAGATTGAATCCTGTGAGTTTATAAGAAGGAGAGAAGCCAGGACATGTACCCATACTCCCAGGCATTACTCTGTGCCACCTCAGGATGCTCAGCCACGAGGCCATTGCTAGATGTACAGACCCTTGAACCTCCAAAAGGGTGAGCTAAATAAACTTTTATCCTTTGCTAAAATTTCTTTGCAAAAATTTGTTACGGAGACATAAATGAACTAATATACTCCACGCACTAATGCAATCATACCCCTAAGAGTCCTTTGGCCATGTAAGGTAACATTCACAGGCTCCTGGGGTTAAGGGTAGGTATCTTTGGATGCTGTTGCTCAGCTTACCTCAGCAAATTCAGGAGACATGATACATAGAGATTAGGTTTGTTGGGACCAGGCAAACACACTACCAGCAAACTGAGAGCTTGCCCCACAGCCATCTGTGCTTTCGCCTATCCAGACAGCTAGCTGAACTGACCTCCTCTCATTTCAAGGATCTGGAACTTTATAATCTCCATCATTACATACATGGAGATGATGGCATTTGTTCCTTAACCCCAAGAACTGGAGTCAGAAAAGAATCCTCAACCTCTAACCTTATTACTCACTCATACTGTCCATATTAGACTTTGTTTCAGGCATGGGTTCAAGAGCAAAAGAAACTACTAATCCACACATGGGTGAAAATCACTATCATAGAAAAAAGAAGTGACTCAGAATGTCTCCCACAGTTGCTTATCTTCTCAGGGGAACTTAGTTTGACAGTGGTACAAGGAAGAGGTAAAGGGGGAAAAGTCTATAGTTTGTCAGTGGATGCTGAGAAATAGATCTCTCTATGCAAGAAAGAGATGGCTGAAGACTGTCCGACAGTGTGGTCAGGGCAGGCAGTTAATGATGAGGTTTTATGTCTTTTTATGTATGCCTGAGAGGAGAATCTTTTGTAAATCCATGACATTAGCCACATTAAAAAAATCGCTGATTCTTTGAACTGAATTCCTACAAAGTGAAACAGTCTAGTCTAAACACATTTTCTGAAGTTCTGACATCACTTTATGACTCTACCCCATGTTGAAAACTACGTATGTTATCCAGCCAGTTCCTTCCTTGCCACTTTGCTGTCTGAAAATCACAGGTTGAAATATATGCTGAAACATTTGAAGAAGTCTCTTCGGATACAGCCACCCTGAGCCACCCACCCCCAACCCCATTTTCCAGTTCCTATCTTTGATCCTATTTCCTCAGCTCTGAATTACCTTGGTTCCAAATACTTTGCCCTGGCGAATCTTTCTGCTACGCATCATAGATGACTGTATGTATTAATAACCATTGTTACCCTTCCCTCCTTCGTCGGAGAGTCTCCCGCAGGGAACTTTTTTTCTCAACAAATTCTCTTGTCGTTTGCGTCTCAGAAAGCCCCACTTTGTTTCAGCCTCTCTACCTGCCATTTCAGATCTCCTCCCTCAGCAAAATGTCTTAGCTTAAGATAACTACCTACACGGTCAAATAGCCTTGCTTGGCTCCAGAATCCCACCCAGGGAGATTTCAGAACTGAATTTTACTTTTAATTTTTTTTTATCACCAGCTTTTGGACATTCAAACTTTAGGGCAGAGTTAGAATAAGAAAAGACCAGAGGCCACATAATGTCTTTGTGGAATAAACAACTAACAAAGATATTTGTAGTTGGAGAGGAGCAGGGCATTTTCAGCAGGATAAGCTTCAGCTGGAGGCAGATAAACAACCCAGCAATTTATGCCACAAAGGAGGACCACATGAGGTGGATGAGTTGCAGAAACAAAATCCGCCCCGCAAAACTCCTTGACCTGAAGCATGAAATCTCTTTAGGATGGCCCCAGCAGTCCAAAAAGCCAACAGCATGAGTATTCTGTAAGTCTGTAAATGTGCTTTACCTGCCAGCAGAGCTGTTAGGATTTAATAGGCTCATACTGATACTCCAGTGTTTTGAAACACCTATTTCCAGGCATGTTTTCAAAACTGACTTTTCCCTAGCCAAAAGCAAAAAGAAATTGACCCAAAAGAGAAACAGGAAATTAGCTGCATGGACCTGACTTCCGTGTCATAGGCGAAAGAGTTCTAAGTTGTCACTGTCGTCATTTAATGGGACTCGGTCTTCATAGGTCTGGTCTGCTGGCCTTGCACAAAGAAAGGCCTGTGTAGGACTCTGTAAAGCACTGTCCAGAGGAGACGAGAATCACAGGGGTCACCTATGGAGACACGTGACCTGGCTTCCTTATTTATTGTCACACCTGGCACCTGGAGGCCCTCTGTCCTCGGCACACTCAAACTGGGGTCCTGAGGCCAACCACTCATGCTCACAACAACATTGTGGGTTGGGGTGATTACTGCAACTCCTGTTTACAGACCAGAGAGGTGAGTCTCAGGGAACTTCAATCACTTACACAGAACCCAGTAGTCCAGGTTTGAGCTCAGGGCTGTCTGCCTCTCTCCCTCATGCTTCCCCCGTCCCCCATCCCAATAAGTGAACCCAAGACCTTTCACTGAGTTACATCTCCAGCTATTTAATTTTGTTTTATTTATTTTTTTTTAGTTTGAGACAATGTCTCACTAAGTCACTTTCACTAAGTCACTCAATTGCCTAGGCTGGGCTCAAACTTGAATCATCCTACCTCAGCCTCCTGAAGTGCCTCCCACAGGTCCAAGAATGAATGTACTATGCAATCCCTGAGGCACCTACAGGCTCAGTTTGCTTCTGAATCTTACAATTTGCTGGGAAGTGCTGATGAATTTTGGTTTAGTTAAAATTTCTTTCCCTGGACTTGCCTTTTCTGTATTATTTCTGTATTCTAAAACACACTCTCTCTGTACCTCTCCATTTCTGTCTTTTGTATCTTTCTATCTCAACCCCGCCCCATGTTCTCCTCCCTGGAGACTCCACTCAGATCTTTAGGCAAAGCAGTTATATAGAAATAACCAGAATGGAAAAGAGACTTTTGCTTTTACCATCCTGTCCGGTTTCTTTGTAGCCTATATCTTAGTGTCACAACAATCCCACATGGTTGGTACTACTGCCACCTGCATCTTACAGGTGACAACACTGAAGATTCAAGACACTGGAATGCTGACCAAAGCTGCATGACTAATTAACGGAAGCAGCAAAATTTGAACCCTGTCTTTGTGACTTCATGGCCCACATACTCTGGCATGCTGCACCCCTGCTCTACCCATCCGGCTGCAGAAAGGCACCCACACACGTCCAACGCACACATGTGCCTGATGTGGCATGGGTGCTCTGATGTTCCTAACCAGGTGTGAATGTCACCAGGTGTCAGCTCATTTGGCAGTCTTCCATGGGGAGAGGAAGAGAGGTCCAGAGCTCAGGGGCAGCCTCTGCCCTGAGGGCATGGCAATTCAGATACACAGCTCTCCTATCTGCCGAGACAACCTTCAGTTATTTTACAACAGACACCTCGAGGCTAGGGGTGGGCTCAGAGTTGCAGGGACCAGTCAGGATCTCTCAGTCATCTCATCCCTGGGAGCCATGGCCAGAATAGCCACTGTCCATGGCTGACCTGCCCCAGGCCTGAGACAGGATCTGGCTTTGATCCCCAATAGGTGGATGGCCTTTTTAACACTGGCCAGGCAAACTAAGATGCCAAATGCTTGCAAGCAAGTACCGAGCACAAGGGCAGTACTACCCAATGTGAAGTCACAAAGACTTTCAGGGCTCACTTTTGACCTTATGCTCAGTAACTGGCACACACAGCAGTGGTCAAACAGCTTGGAGTTCAGATCTTCTTACAAGGCCACACTCCTTTTAGTATATAGTAAACGAATACTTTTAGTAAATCTTTTGTCTATGTAGTAAATAATGCAACTTCACACTATTGTCTTTTTGTGATAAAAGCATGCATTTATCACCAGGGGTTGAAAAGCTCTTTCCTTGAAGGGCATGGCATGGGAGACTTAGGAGGTCACGGACAGTCTTCGCAGCATATTCTTTGTTTTAACTTTTGATGCTTTTTTCCCCCTAAAAAACCCTTTTAAAATATGAAAAACATCCCTAACTCACAAGATGTACAAAAACAGGCTACAGGCCAGTTTTGAAAGGCAAGCCATTCCCCAAAGTCAAACACACAAAATACATTTTTGTGTTGTGGTGCTACTACATTACATCTTCATTTTGTTTTTCACTGACAGCCTCAAAAGTTATCTAAGTGACTAAGGTTTAGGTCCACCTCTCCCACATCTCATGGACAAAGGCCCATAGTGTGTTCCTGACACCCTGGTCATACAATATGGGAAAATGGTGTAATCAGTAGGAAGAGTTAGGAAGAAACCGAACACATTAAATTCTGAGTTTAACTTATTGCCTTTGGACCAATCTGTGGGAACCATCCATCCTCCCACTCGTTTCCCCATCCGTGCAATGGGTATAAAAACCCTGGCGTAGATTCTGGACAATAACCAGTAGGTCTTATGTTCCTGTGGTCTGGAACATTCTGCTCCCAACCTGCACGTTTTCAAGCTGTTTCCTAAGCTGTGGCTTTGCCATGGAAGCATTTTGCTATTTCCTTTGGCAACAGTAAGAAACTGTTGAGAAGAAGATGAGTAATCCCAGGTCAGCAAAATGCTTCAGAGTCTGAGGGATGCAACTGGCTCTGCAGCTCACGTGTGCTCAGGTGCTCCACTCATCCTGCAGTGATCTGGGTGACCCTGGGACAGCAGCTTCTCTCTGAACTGGCCTGTCTCCACCAGCAGACCCGCTTCATCCCTGGTGTGGTCGAGAATCCCACAGGTGGCCCAGCATAGCTCCCACCCCAGCAGCTCCACCCTCCATGGAAGCGGACAGCGTGCCCCTCAGGATGCAGCAGGCCTCCCATGGAGATACAGAGCCTGGGAGTGTAGACCTGGGTTTCACCCTTGCTATCTCCCTCTTTATCCCAGGGGAAACTCCCCAATCCCTCTGAACTGTACTAGCCACAAGGTGAGCTTTGAACTGAATGATCTCCAAGATCCTTCTGCCTGGAACTTCCTAAGTCCCATGGAAGCGTCCTACTCCTCAGCAGATGCTCTTAATTCCCACTTCCCAGAGACAATAAAGGGCAGAAAAGTTGAACTCACCCACATCCTCTGCTCTTTCAACCTCTAAGTGATCAACATCCTCTCACATTTCTTCCCCAGGTTCACAAAAAGGAAGAGAAGCATCCTTCCCTCTGTTACTAAAAGTGCCTCTGTCCCAGTTCCAGCCTGTCTGCCTCTCCTGGGATCACATTCCTGCAGCCATTTCCTCCTGCCTGCCCTGGCCTCCTCTCTCTTTCTCTGTCCCCTTTCCCACTGTGGAAGTGCATCAGGTGGCCCCATTCTAATACTGTCGTCACACCTCTTTCCCCCTATGTACTCCCTAGCCTCGGTAGGTGACAGGAGGCTGGCCCTGCAATTCTGAGCTCCTAAAGCCAAAGACCCTGCGCTTCAGGGAGACAATGTCCTATGTAAACAGCCCTGTGCAATCCCCTGTACACAGGTTCACTGGACCCATGCTGAGAACCATGGCTGGAAGCACCTCAAGTTTGTCATTTTCTACCCCCAGAACTTGCCATGGCGGTGTGCACGTAGCAGACTAATTCACTCACGAAGGATGTACACAAAATATAGTGAATGCTGGCCCAAAGGCATAGGCTTGTAACACACTGAGAGGCTGAAGCAGGAGCAACACAAGTTGAAGCCTAGCCTGGACAATTTAGTGACTTAAAGAGACTGTATCTCAAGCTTGCTATGGTTTGAACCTGGAGTGTCCCCCGAAAACTCTCACGTGTTTGGAACAGGTGTTGCTGGGAGGTAGGATCTGGCTGGAAAGGATGGATGCTTGTGGTTGGACCTGGAGAGATTGAGTCAAATTGTTGAGATTGGGGGTTGACTAGGGAAGATATTACAGATGTGTTGTTGACTTTTGGGCAAGAAAGTGAAGGGGGCACCCACCCTAGGTGTGCATGGGCCCAACTGGCCTCTTGAATTAAGTAAAAAAAAGGAAGAAGAAACATTGTTATGGCTTCTTCCTGGGAAAGCTCTAGCCTTGCCTGAGTCTCCAGACATCAATTTCCTCCTGCTTCACTTGGTTTCTATCTACGATGAGGTAAGCAACTCTACCTTTGTCTGTCATGTGCTTTCACCATGGCCGGTTGTCTCTTGAATGGTCTGTGTGAGACCTTCTGAATCTTTGAGCTAAAATAATCTTTCCTCCCTTCAGTTGTACATGTTGGGCATTCTGTCCCTGCAACAAATAAGTAACTAAGACAAAACTCAAAAACTCAAATTCAAAGTGGATGGGGGGTGGTGCTTGGAATGAATCTCAATGTGAAGGCCCTAGGCTTGAGCCCAAGTACAAAAAGAAGTGCAACTATTTAGATTGTGTGTGTGTGTGTGTGTGTGTGTGTGTGTGTGTGTAAAAACAGTAAAACACACATTGCCATTAATGCATCCTTTGTGTCTTTTGTTACACTGTCATAGCTGCCTCAATGTTCTGAATTGATCCAAAACATTTACTTTCCATGATTATTTTGACTTCGGAGAAGAGCAAGAAGTCATATGACACCAGATTGAATGAATAAGACACCTTCATGTCTTTATAAGCTTGCCTTTCCACTGGACGGTTCTTGGCAGCAGCTGTCACCGTAATTTTGATCACATCTGGTAAAGATATTCCTAAAAGAGGTCTTCCAGAACTACATCAGAAAGTAGCACGAACGATGGCGCAAATGTGTCAGGAATAAGGGAGCGTATAGGCTGTAATCTTTTTCTTTTTTAAAGATTCACTGTATTTTGTGGTCACATCTCAAATGCACCATCATCCCTCCCTCCACTAGGGAGAGTGGCCCCTGCAGCCAGGTCCTGGTTTACCCCCACGGAAGGAGGCTTCTTAGTGTTTATCAATGGGGA
Organism: Ctenodactylus gundi; assembly: GCA_004027205.1. Classification (NCBI taxonomy): domain Eukaryota; kingdom Metazoa; phylum Chordata; class Mammalia; order Rodentia; family Ctenodactylidae; genus Ctenodactylus; species Ctenodactylus gundi. The sequence goes on along the minus strand of PVKB01000291.1, from coordinate 559,233 downwards.
ATCCCATCGCCAGCGCCAGAGTAGAAGGCCAAGCATCCTAGAAAGGGGGACTTTTAAATGGTTCCTTTTATTTTCTAGCCAGTTTCCTCTTTCTATTCCTCCATTAAAATAATAATAAAGGGAGAGGGCTTGAGAAGCGGGGATTTTAAACCTCCCCAGAGGTCAAACAAATTGCATTTTTGCTACAAAGAGCGGGAAGGCAGGGGAGGGGCAGATGGTAAATTGGCTGCCTGGAGACCCTTCCGGTGATGTCTTTCTTGAGCCCCCAGCTGGCAAAGCCTCTGCGGCCCAGAGGCAGCCCCTCCGGTGGGCAGATCCCATCGCAAATGGAGAAACAAGAGCAGCCAGCAGGAGCCACACCAGCAAGGAAATTATTTCCTAATAAAACTACAAAGGGAAGGATGATAACTGGGCACTGCTGACAAGTATTGTTGTCTTGTATCAAAATCTCTTTATAAACCTGTTTGAAGCAAAGAGCCCGGCTCCTCTTTGAAGTCCCAGTTCAAAGCCGTTGACTTACAGGATGGGGGATGTCAGGGGAAGAAAATGCAGGAAGACCTGGCAAATGCTCCCTGCAAATAAACGTCTCTGTCTTCTGAGGACACTGGTTTGGTTAGATTTTCCGTTGAGCTCCTCATTATTAATAGCAACCAAGGCCCCACATCTGTACCAGGCACTCCTTAGAGACTATCTCACTTAACACAGACGTTCCAGGGGCACAGGGAAATCTGCACTCTCAGGATGGGAAACAGAGAAGAGGAGGAAGAGTAGCCCAGGCCAAGAGCAGAGAGGAGAGCTATGTTTTCCATCAGAGATGCCTGTTTTCTGATGAGCCAGATTCTCTAACTCTAGATGCGACCCTCTTCACCTCTCCCCTCATCTCTCACTGCCTCTAATCTGTAACCCCAGCCTTCATCCCAGTCCCTCTCTTCAAAACCAGGTTCATCAATTGTCCAAATGAGTGGTTCTCCAAGTTTTGGGCCTGGACCAGCAGCAGCACCAATATCATCTGGGAAATTGTTATAAATGCATGTTCTCAGGCCTGAACCCAGATCTGTAACATAGATCTGCAATCTGTGTTAGCATAAATCCTGCAGTGGGCTCTGATGTTTGAGAATTACAGCTCCAAATCCAGTTTAGTAAAAGGCAGCCTGGAGCCGTGTTGTTTTGCTTAATCCAAATGGGGAGCTACTGGTTGTAGATTGCTTATCTCCCGCACTTAGAATGTCAGCTCCAGGAGCCTATATCAGGTTTGTTTATAACCATTTCCTCTAGAGCCTGGACCAGCACCTAAGAGGCACCACCCCACAAAAACAGAGAGGTAGAACAACGGAACAGAAATGAGGCTGCAGAGACCACTCGGAGCATACTCATTCGTCTGAGCTTTAACAAAGGGGACAAAGAAGAGAATAAATAGTGCCAGGAAAACAGACTTTCCACATACAGAAAATGAAACTAAGGCTAGAAGAATAGCTTAGCGTCTGAAGCACTTGCCCAGCAAGCATAAGATGTTGAGTTCAATTCCCCAGCACCAGATAAGCTGGGCAAGGTGCACACATCTATAATCCCATCGCTTGGAAGACTGAGGCAGGGGACTACTGTAAATTCAAGGTCAGAGTAAGCTACATAGCGAGCTCAGGACCAGCCTGGACTACAGAGCAAAACCCTGCCTTTCCCTTACCCCCAAAAGAAAGAAGCCCTTATCTTTCTCCATGGACTAAAATCAAATCAAAATGGATCAAAGATTTAGATGTCAAGCGAAAAACTACAAACCTGCTGGAAGATAAAACAGGCAAAACTCTTGAATCTCTTCAGGGCGTAAACAAAGATTTTCTCAACATAACATCAATAGTACATGAGATAACACCTAACTTACAAATGAGATTATACCATATTAAAGTTTCAGTAAAGCAAAAGAAGCAATCAACAGAGTGAAGAGAGAACCAAAATGGGGAAAAATTTTGTCTGCTACTCCTTGACAGAGAACTATTATCTAGAATATATAAAGAACTAAAAGACTGAGAATCACCAAAATAAAAGACAAAGACCAAAAAAATGGACAACTGATGTAAATAGTTCTCAGAAGAAATAAAAATGACCAATAAATGCATGAAAAGGTGTTCAGAATCTTTAGCTATAAAAAACGCAAATCAAAACAACATCAACATTTCAGCTTCCTCCAGTAAGAATAGCTTTCATCAGTATCTCAGAAAACAATACATGCTAGTGAAGCTGTGGAGAAAATGGAATTCTTCCATATTGTTGGTGGAACTGTAAACTGGTACATAATGATACATGCATACCCATGTTTATTCGTAACTGCTAAATCTTGGAAGCAGCCAATATGCCTATGCATAACTGAAGGGATAAAGAAGACATGATGTATATATATACAATGGAGTGCTACTCTGCCATAAAGACAGACAAGTCTGAGTCACTTGCGGGAAAATTGATGCATCCTGAGACCATCGTGCTTAGTGAAATGAATCAGACACAGAAGGTTAAATGTCACGTGATTTCTCTAATGAGAAAACCAAACTACAAAAGTGGAAAACAAAAGAACAATGAAAGAAAATAGATTTTATGGAAAGGGAAAGGAGACTGAGAAGGGATTTGAGAGGATGGGAAGTGGGAAGGGAAGCAAAAACAACCAAAATGCAACATGTATAGGCACCAATTCCTCAAGCTAAATGTAACTATTATGTATTGCAAATACATACTAATAAAGAGAATAATTTTGGGGAGAAGGACAAAGAAGCACCCTCATCTCTCCAGAGTCCCTGCTTTGTTCTCCCTGCTCCCACAGTCCCCACTGATCCCACGAACCACCATATTTGTCATTTATGCTAAGACAGAACAACTGGCAAGAATGCAAACCACTTAGTGTCTGATGTTTGTGAAGCCTGTGACGTGAGAATGCTACCCACCATGAAGTCGTTCAGACACTAGCTCGTCGCCCAAGGAGCTTTCCAACTCATAAAAATATCACCTCAAGTTTCTCATGAAACTACTGCCATGGGAGCAGAGGTCATAGCTCCAGGGCCAACAGAGATAAGGCCAGGAGAGGGTAGGACCTGAGATGAGCATCTGTTGTCCCTGGCTGGTGTCCCCTTTGGCAGAGAATCCTTGAATTGCTGCTTTACTTGGTGCCATGCAAATGAGGCACTGATGAGGTCATTGCATTTCTGCTGGATTATTATCTCTGACATTTTATTCATAATAATTATAGAGCTTTTCCACCTTCAAAGTGCTCTGCAAACAATAATTAATTAATTAACACTTGTAACACCCTGGTGAGGTAACTTAGTATTATTAATTTATCTCTACAATATATTATTATCTACCATTTCCTTTCTCCGCACAGAAAAGGCTGTTGAGCTCCTGCACTGTTTCCTACCATCCTCTCCACTCTCCGCAGGGTCCTGCCTCAACGTTTTGACACGTCTGTAGGCTCCTTTATAGATTTCAGACCAGGTTAGCTATGAACAGTCATCCAGTCATGCCATATTGGATCTTGTTTCTCCCTGGTCCTAGACTTCTCCTCGCATCATGCCTCTTAACTCAAACCCTAGGCTTCCTCTCCAACTCTACTCCCCTTAGTCTACCTTTCTGCTCCTCTATTTTTCTTGCCTCCAGCTTCATTTTCTTTTTCTTTTTTTTCTTTCGTTATAGAATAAACATTTTTAAGTCCCTTTCTTTCTTTGTCATTGGCTCTGCCTTTCCTCTGCCTCATTACAAATTCCTTCTCCTGTTTCATTCACTAATCATTCCCGTGGTTATCTGAATTTTCATTATACAGATAGATTAGACCCCTCCCAGGGATTTCATTTAACTCCTCTCTCCTCACTCTTCTTTTCATTTCCTTCTTTCCTTGGTAAAGATCCCTCTCTCCTTCTGAATCCAACCATTCTCAGCCCTGCCTCTGTTCATGTCAGGCTCTCAGTGCCCGACTGCGTGCCGGGCTGCCTGCCCTCTGTAAAGGTGAGGTGAGGGGTGACAGAGACAAATCATGACCCAGAAGTCAACCTCAGAGAGGTGCCAGACCCCTACAAAAAAAAAGAACGAGAAGAACTTTATGGGGACTCCAAGATGCTGCTTAATAGTCATTCTGCCCAGGAGTAGAAAGAGATGAGTCACAGAATTCACACAAAGGGTGGACACCTGAACTCTGAGTGGGGTTTGAGGAAGAAAGGAGGAAAAGGCACCCTAGGTATAGAGAACAGCATGGACAAGCAACACAGGCTTGGCTTTGAGTTACTCAGGTCACCAGTCTGTGATTTCACCTTGAGTCATCCAGAGGCAAGTCCCCTATTGCCACTCAGTGAAGGTGAAGAGGAAAGGGAAGGGACAAATGTTAAGACCATCAAGAGGTCAGCAAGATCATGACCATCGTGATCATGATTTTTACCAAGGAGATTATAGGGAAGGGCAGAAGGAATGATCCATATCCCATACCAGGCAGTAACTCTCTCTCCAAACCTCCCTCTGCTCTCCGTCCTCCAAAGCCCCTTGGCAACAAACCCTGAGGGTTGGTTCCCTGGATTGCACAGCCTCCAAGCCCCACATCTGCAGCCCTGCACGTTTCCTCAGCCTACTCACTCCTCCTCTTCTCTGGCATCTTCTCACCACATCACATCAACAGTCTTGGGACCATAGATGGTCACAAACAGAAGAAGCTCCAGGCCTCCAATCTTCATTGACTGGGGAGTAGTTACAAGAAACAGTTTCTTCTAATACCAAATAATTTTTGTCAGCCATATTTGTCAGAAGAATTTCAAATAATCTGGTGTATAAAATGTGGCTACAGCTCTGTGTGTGTGTGTGTGTGTGTGTGTGTGTGTGTGTGTGTACATGTGTGTGCATGTGGAATGGACTTCAAATGCTATGCTAAGATGTTTGAGCCAGTTTCTATTCTATTATATCAATGAGGACTGCAATCATTTCTTCAGCTGCTGTAAGAAAGCAACACAATCTAGGTGGCCTAAAATAATGTAAATTTATTATCTTATTGCACTGGAGATTTAAAGTCTCAAATCAAGGTGTGGAGACAGTTGGTTGGGATGTGTTCCACGGCTCTCCTTTACCCCGGGGACACCAACAATCCTTGACATTCCTTGGGCTGGAGACACGTCACTCCCATCTCTACCTCCATCTTTGTGTGGCATTTTCCTTGGATCTCTGTGTCTTAACATATTCAACTTTTTATAAGAACACCCTCTCTAGAGTAGGCCCACTTTACTCCAATATGATCTTATGTAAAGATACTACCCCAGCTTTCACTGAGGGTCCATCCCAATAAACGCACTGTAAGCTGAAGGTGCATTTACTCTACCTAACTTATCCACCATCAGAACTTAGCCTAGTTTGCCTTAAACACGCTCGAAATACTTACATTCACCTATATCTAGGTAAAATCTTCTACACAAAGCCTATTTTATGATAAAATGTTGACTATCTTATATAATTTATTGAATACTGTGCTGAAAGTGAAAAAACAATAATTGTATGTATGTGCTTTCCCACCATCATAATGTCAAAAGATCATTAGTCTAAACACTAAGTTGGAAGCACCTGTAATTACATGTAGAACAACTCCATTTCCAAGTCAGGTTACACTCTGTGATACTGGGGACTAGGATTTCAACTATGTTTTTGGAGGGCACTGTTCAGCCTGTAACAAGGATCAATACTAGATTTTTAAGTAAGCCAAGAAGTCACTTGCCTAGATCTGCATCAATCAGAAAGGTGACAGGGGACAGATGAGATGTCTGAGAGAGAGAAGGGAGATAACCGAGAGATCTGGTGGCTGCCTTGTGTGAATATGACCCCAGCTCAGACTCTCTTCCCAGCTCCTGCAGGTTAAATTCTAGCACCGTTCTAAATAACAGTAATAGTCACTGTGCCCAGCACCACAGGAATAGCATCTTGCTTAAACTCCGTAACTAGTCTCTAAAGTGGAGGATTGGTTAACAACAGTGTACACAGCACTTGTGAAGCAACTCACTAAGTGATTTTAAGCCATTAATTCACTTATCCTCATAGCAATCCAGTGAGGTGATACCATGACTGTCCCTATTTCACAGACATGGTAATGAAGGTGACCACTTGTCAGGGCAGGGCTTCACACCTACACAGGCAGTGAGAGCCTGATCCTTCCCATGGAAGCACCATCCTGCCTCCATAAGCAGCCACAGATGTCCCCATAAAGCTACAAATCAGTCACCAACGAGAACAAGGGCCGATGGGATGTGTACCTTAGAGAGAACATTTTAGCAATTTAAAGCACTGGGATGGATCTCTCTGCTGTTTAAGGAAATGAAGAAAAGGGGTAGAGGAACGGTAAAGTTTTGGGGAAAGATTTCTCTGATGCCCACTGTTTCCGTTTATCAAGACAGTGATAGAAAAACAGAAATTCTCAAAACCACAAAAATGGCCATGCATACAGAGAACAATGTGTCACTAAATGACTGAGTTGCCCAGGGGTTTGAAAGAAGGATCCCAGGGAGCAGGAGCTTCTGAAATAGGGAGGAGTTACAATCCTCCACCATCCCCACAGCAGCCGGAGGCTCTGGCTAGAACACTTCTCTGGTTATGTCACCCTTCCCTTTGCCAAGAACACCCAGCAGCTCCCATTACCTTCCAGATAAAATCAAAACCAGGTCATTTTCTTCCACCTATCCCCTTCCCACTTCCCACTGCACTTCACATGCTAAACTCTAGCCCACTGTCAAGCTGACTCCAGGGAATCCTGCTTGCTTCAATGCAGAGCTGGGGATGAGTGTGTGTGTGTGTGTGTGTGTGTGTGTGTGTGTGTGTCTTTCCCTTGCCCCTTTCCACCTCCCCAATTCCATTCTTTCCCCTTCTGTCATCCCCTCACCTCTCTCTAGCCCACTCAGCTTTGGGATGACACCTCCATCATTAGTGCCTCTCTCAGAATCTCTCCCTGACCACCCCTTGAGCCAGCTTAGCTCTGCCTCCATTTTTATACCTGACACCATTTGGACCAAGTCCCCTATTTTTTGAGTTGGTGTAATACCCCTAACATAGAACTAGCCACCTGAACATCCTAAGTGTACAGTTCAGTGTCAGTGAGTACATTCACATTTCTGGCAACCATCTCTGAAACTCTTCTCATCTCTCCATAGATAAACTCTACCCCCCATCAAACACTGACTCTCCACTGCTTCTCCCCCAGGCCCTGGCAACCACCATTCTACGTTCCTGTCTATAGAAATTTGACTATTCTACATATAGCTAAATTCCTCCTTCTTTTAACTGTGTCCTCAGTGTGGTACCAGAATCCATCACTCCAGCGTACAGGACCTATTATTTTTATGTTAAGCCTTCTAAGATACTACTCCGAGCACACATCTGTTACCATTAGCTGAGGGCTCTTTTGCCCAATACAATTGGAAATCTCAAATTGGTGAAGTGCTGTTTCCTTGAAGAGAGCAGCCCTGGGATTTGGGTGCCTCATCTTGGACCCTTGAGTGCCAGTGTCTACCTCCTAGGACTATGAGCTGTCATAGTTTTACTATCACTACCGTGGGCAATCCCCTAGCCACGCCCATTAGCCCCGCCACAGCTGAGGTTTATAAGCTGTGTGTGGCTCTCCAGAGCCCTCCTGGCAACTTTTGCTGCCCCTCTACTGTTCCCTTCCTAGACTCCAGACTTTAGCCTCGTACTCAGCTGTCTCTCCCGGCAGCCCTGGGCCTGGAGTTCAGCCTCAGTCTTCAGATTCTCCTTTGTCTTTAGGTCACAGACTTTGGCCACAGCTCCTCAGCTTCCATTGCCTGTCTCCACTAGTCTCTTCGGGATGACTAATCCCTAATGTTACCAAGCCCAGTCAGTGCGGCCCACTCGGCGCACTCTACCCAATATGGTACAGGACTCAAGCAAGACCTTTGCTGGGACCCACACAGCACAGGGAATGAGATGCTGAGGGGAGCCCTCCTCCAGTGACCCACAGTGTAGGGGGGAGGGGTGCTTATACAAAGGAGGGAGGGCTGTTCTCTTGCATTTTGAAGACCTCCTGGAAGACTTCTGAAATAGTGTCAGAGGGAGCAGAGTCATCTGGAGGCTTCAGGGTGCAGCCATCCTGTGTAGCCATAAGGCAGAGTCATCTGGTATTGGTCTAGCTTTCCACCCTCTCCTGGGAGAGCCACACGGGTATCTAGGACACCTCAGCTACAATGGAGAAAGCTCAACACACAGTTTCTGCACTTCCATAAAAATGGCGGGGCCAAAATCACAGCCACTAAGACTTTCTTGGTGTCTCCAGGAGAAAATGTAGTGTGGTCATAGCCCACTGGAGTTAAGGGACTTTGGAGGACACTGGCAACGGGCCCAGTGCTTCCCTAGTTTTTGTTGCTGTGCGCCATTTTCCAGCTGCTCCCTGAGAGGCAAAATCAGTGCCTGGAGCAGAGGAGGGGCATGGCAGACACATCCCATTATGACTTGGGGGGGGGGGGGATGGCGGCCTCAGGCCCCTTACTCCAACTCCTTCTCCCCCACCCCCTCCCCGTACCTCACTCCAGGACAGCAAAAATCCCAACTAGTCATCACCAGGCCCACCTACCCTAAGGGGGTGTGTGTAGTAACTCAGCCCCCATTGCCAAATCACTCTCCTCCGCCCTTCCTGGTCCCCTGGGTTCTGCATCATCCCAGCCACAGCGTCCTCCAAAGCCAGCTGCTCCCAGTCTCAGGTTCACATCTGGGAAATCTGAGGAGTGGCTGGGATCCCAGGAGCCTTACCCACATCTCCAGGTCTGCTGCACCCCCACCTCCACGATCTCCCAACATTCTGTCACCTCTTTCTCACCCTCAAAGCCATCTAGCTCAGCCTCTGCCTGGGCTCACCTCCTCTCTCCCCCGCTGCCCTCAAAGGCCTCCTCTCTCCACTCCACCTCTGGGACCCCTGACATCCTTTCTTCAAAAAGCTTGGAACTTTTACAAAAGCCTTTGACTTCCAGCGGCTTCTGTTTTCTGCCCTGAAAATATCCTGAGGCAAGGACAAACAAAGGGCCCATCAACCTGTTGCTCAGAAAGAACACAAAAATAGAGCAAAATACAAAAAAGTAACTCAAAACATTATTCTGCTATATTTATATCTTTCTTATTTTTCTCTCAACTAGACTGGAAATAGCTCTACGACTGGGTGATGTCTCCTGTGTGTGTTCTAAACATCTCTACGATGGAGTAGCTTATCAAAAAAACAGACACAGATGAATAAATGCATGAACTAAAGTAACTCAGGATTTTTCAGCCACAAACTCCTCCACCCTTGATACAACACAAGCGCACAGAAGAGTGAGAGTGTTTTTTCTTTTCTTTTGAACCAGGCCTAGTAGTACAGACCTTTATTTTCTAGGTACTCATTTATTTTCTACTGGTGTGTGTGCCCCAACCCATGTGGTGCAGGGGAATCGAACCCAGGGCCCCACAATTGCCAGACAAGTGCTCTTAACTGCTGAGCTATGCCTCCAGCCCTGAAGAGCCTGTCTTGAGTTCAGGTAGGTGATATTGAAATGTAATCCTACTATTCATAATATTTGCCTTAATTTTGAGTTTCTCCAACTTAAGAAATACTCACGACTCAAGATTTCATAATAATAGGAAAAAAGGTTTTCTTTCAAAATCTTGGCTTACTGGGAGAAAGGAAGGGGAGGGAAACACAGTCTTCTCACTCAACAAAGCAGCCCAAACTCACCGCCCTCACGATGTGATTTAGGATTAATTGTCGCCGACATGGTACACAGTGAACATGCTTCAACCAAAATGCTTCGGATCAGCAGTGTTACAGGTTTTTGAATTTTTTGGAGTTGAAAACATTTGTGCAGACTTTACTGGCTGAGCATTCATTTCCTGAACATCTGAAATCTGAAATGCTCCGAAATTTAAAACGTTTTAAATGTAGACATTATGTTCTGAAAGTTTCAGATTTGGGAGCAGATCAGAGTTTAGATGTTCAGGTGAGGGATGCTCCATTTGAAGTGATCTAGGATGGGACCAGAGCCCACATGTTCTCCCCATGGGGCGGCCCTCAGGGAAAGAGTAACAGGAGCACGGGGAGAAAATGAATCCACACATAAAGGATTTCATGCCCAAAGAGAGGGGGAAGCACCGGTGCGGTGGGGGGGTGTGCAGCGGCTGCACCAAAGGCAGGGGAGCGTTGCTCTTTGTGCCGGCAGCACCATAGCTGGGAGCCTTGGCCGATTCTGACAAAAAGAAAGCTCCTCCGTGCCATGCCGCTGGCTCCTCAGAGAATCCCAACGCGGACTGCAGAGCTGCATCCAGACGGCTCTTTCTGGCCAGCCATCTGCAGTGGCCAGCCCTATTAACTGACCCCTGATTCATCCTCTCCCGTTCACTTCAAAGGACACCCCATGAGGGAAAGAGACAAAAGGCTGTCAAGGGGACTTGGGGGAAGGGCAAGAACTGGCTAAATAATTAGCCCTGAAACCTTCAAAGTACTCTATAATCATTAATTAATCCACCGACTGGGCTGTGTGGGCAGATGCAGGCTCATCTCCCTCCCCAACAACCCACTGCTAAAGGGAGCCTGGCGTTGAGCACATGTGTACAGGAGCGGCAGGGCCACCAGAGCAGGGCACCCAGCCCAACACACTGGCTTCGAGGATTGCTGCCAATTAAGATCTTTGGGGTGCCCATATGAGGTGGCAAGAAGGGATCCAGGAGGCTTTTGAGACACCCTGTGACCAAAGTAGGGGAGATGGTCCTACTCCAAATACCATCCATCGCAGGGCTGATAGCTGTGGATCTGCAAGGGGCTGCCCCACACAGCATATCTGAACCCATATTGTTGTCATAGGAGGAGATACCTGCTTAGACCACCAAGACCACTGTCCAGCCCTCTCTCTCCTCTTCCTCCTCCCCACCGCCAGCAGCAGCAGATAGATGTCTAGGACAGGGCATGCCTGGTCCAAGCACAGGGCTTCCCTGACCCACTGCACACCTTTGCCACAGATTCCATCACAGGTGAACTTGGCTGCCAGGGAGGCTTTGAATTGTTCTCTCTCTCTCTCTCTCTCTCTCTCTCTCTCTCTCTCTCTCTCTCTCTCTCTCTCTCTTCTTTTCTCTTTTCTTTTTTGAGATAGGGTCTCACTCTGTGGTCCAGGTTGGTCCTAAACTCACTACATAGCTCACACTGGCCTTGAACTCATGGCAGTACTCCTGCCTTAGCCTTCTAAGTGCTGGGATTCCAGGCATGCGTCACCACACCAGGCTTAGGTGGCACTGGGGGTTCAAACTCAGGGCCTGCGCTTGCTAGGGAAGCACTCTAACTGCTGTGCTGTTCCTCCAGCCCCAGCATCTCCACCTTCCTAACTAGGTCTCTCATCTCCCAGTGCACAGTCCTCATAGTACCATCATCTAAAATAAGGAGGCACTTTAAGATCTCTGTCCCCACAATGAGCTCACACTTTTTCCAATTCCCTTCTCTCATCAAGCTTCAGAAGGAAAGTCGTGGTAAGGCTGTGACATCATCAAGGAGCCAACTTCTTATCTCAAGGTTTCTAGTCATCTCAGAAAATTTACAAAAATGCTCATCCTCAGACTCGTGGAATTGATACCTTCAAGTTGCTGACACGACTTACAAGAGACTGAAGTGTAAAATCAAAATGAATCACTGATGATTCCCACTGCCGCTGAACACCTGCAGTGGACGCGGCCTTCAGTGAAGCTCTCTTCCACATTCCATGTAGTCCTCGTGCCTGTCCGCGCCTACAGCAATGCTACCCTTCTCAGCCTATTTTTCAGGAGAAGGCAAGCATGCAACTTGCTGTAGGCCTCACATACAGCAAATGGAAGAGCCAATTTAGCCCCTCCTCTCCGTTGTCACCACAAGCAGGCACATAGAACCAGCAGGAGAGTGAGCCACCCTATCCTGGGTTCCCTGCTGGCAGCAGGCTCTGAGGGCAGCCAGGGCACCTGAAGGTGCACGCTGAGGGAAGAGGCAGGACACAGCTTTCAGAGCTCCCTCTGCCACTGTGGCCCGAGCACAAGTGGACCTACCCGCCCAGCCATCCTCACCTGAGCACCCACCCTCGGGGGTCCACGGAGTCCTACCCAGCTGGCCTTGGGATACCCCCTGTTCTTTTTGTAGACCTGCCACCCCCCTTCTGAGAATCCCCTGCCATCAGAACAATGCATAGTCTTTTAAACCCATTATGTGCTGTTTTCTATCTCTCGGAGGAGACCTTGCAAATCTCTGCTAATCTGTGCCCAAATGAGGCAGATAATGTGTGATTTCACTTTTCTAAAGGGCCTAGAATAAGCAAATTCACAGAAACAGAGAGGAGAAGAGAGGTTCCCAGGGGCCAAGGAGCTATTGTTAAACAGGTATAGTCTTTGCAGGAGATGATGAATCAGTTTTAGATATAGACAGTGGTCATACAATACAGTACTTTGAAGCTGCTCCTGAATTGAACCCTTAAAAATGGGTAAAATGATAAATGGTATGTATTGTATGTGTGTTTGTGTTTGTGTATGTGTGTGTGTGTGTGTGTGTGTGTAAGAGAAAGAGAGACAACAGAAATCAATAAAAGAAATCCTGACACATACTACAACATGGATGAGCCTGAAGACATTATATACAGTCAAATAATACAGCACAAAAGGACAAATACATAGATTCCTCTTATATAAGGCATCTAGAATAGTTACCACGTAGAAGCAGAACATAGATTTACAGTTGCCAGGGGCTGGGAAGTTATTGCTTACGGGCACAGAAACTTGAGCCTGGAAGTTCTAATGATGGCTGGTGGTGGTGACAGTGCGCTATGAATGTGTTTAATATCAAAAAAGTATGCTTTCATGGTTAAATTGGTTGTTCTTATTTTCTTTGTAGTTTACAGTATTTGTTTTGCCTTATGAGGAGAGAGGTTATCTTGTCCCACACACCCTCCCAAAACAATCTCCCTATAACATAAACTAGAATTCCCAATATTCTCATGAGTGAGTCCCTCCTATCGCCCCAACTTCTGGAAAGCTGCTAGGATAGTGCATGCCTGGTCCAAAGGCAGGGCTTCCCAGCCATCTTTCTGGCCAGCCGTCTGCAGCCTGCCTGTCCAGGTTTGGAGGTGTGGAAGGACATCGCCAGATAGGCAACGGGTGGAGGAGGTAAAGTTCCTGTGTGGCTCCCAAGGCCCAGTGTCTCTATAGGACGGTTGACCTGTCACTCTTCCTACGGCCTCTGCTTCCATGGTTCAGCCCATTTACCAAGGAGGAGCGCCACCAGAGGCTGTCACCGTGCTACTCTGAAATCCTTCACAGCTCTAGAGACTCCATCTGGTTCCACATCAATCTTCCTGTTTTCAGAAGATTCCACGTTCCTATTTCTCATCTTATAAACAGGTGAATTGTGATGGCAGTACCTGAGGATTTCTTTTAAGGGCATATCAATTGAAGATCTAACAGTATATATTTTAGAAATTACCTACATTTCATTTGTTAAGAGCATACACTTCTCATAAAATAAGACATCCTGACAATTCCCTCAGGGCTCACAGGACAGTGGTCACCCTGGGTCTCACTCAAGTTCAGAAAATACAGTGGCCATCTGTCTGTTCCTTGCAGCAGCCTGGACTAGAACCAAACCTGCCACCCGCAGGCTGAGCCTCCTCAGTTTTCCCCATGGCAGTAGCTCTCAAAGCTGATCCTCTGTCTGTTCTTACACTGGGCCATCCTCTAAGTCCTGGTGAAAAAGGTGCCAAGGACCTGCTGCAAGTCAGAGTAGGCAGCCAGGGACTGCAGCTGGTGTCTGGTGACTACAAGTGATCAGAGAGACCGGCAGCACTCGGGGCCCCCTACTCACAAATTCGTCCACCACTACCAGGCCCGTGGAAACCTCTAAAAACTGACAGGAATTGGGACTCAGCCTGGTTTCTGTAGTTCAGAGCCTGCCCAGGTTCCAACTATGCCCGATCCCACTCCTGGCAAAGCCCAGCAGCCCCGCCCTACCCCCTCATCTCCAGACTCCCCCAGCTCAGCCTCCCGCAGCACTAGCTACAGAGAGGGCCAGTTTTATGGCTAGAGAGACACATTTTAAAATTCATGACCTTTCTCACCAGGGTTCTAAAAAGGATCAGACTCCGAGATGAAAGCTTACCCCCTTCTTCCACGGCTTCTGTGGGCCCCTTCCCATCTCTTGTTTGGTGTCTTCCTCCCACAGCTTTCCTTCCCCATTGTCCTCCAGAATCTTCTGCATTTATCCCAGTTTTAATCCTCCCTCTCCCCTATAACCAAAGATAAATAAGAATTCGCCAGTCTGCAAAGGGAGGAACATGGGCTCAGGCTCATCTGGGGATGCTGACTGCACCATCAAACATATCTGCCTGTGCAGGTAGGGGAGGGTCGTGGAGGTGCAGCTGGGCAGAGGAGACAGAGCCCTGGTGGAAGCCTGGAGGCAGGCCAGCCCCAGGCAGGCCACCAGGGCTGAGTGTTTTCCTGCCTGCAGGAAAGGTTTCTCTGCTGGGGGCTGTCCATCCCCCTGGGTCTACAGGGTTGGGTGCCATTGGGCAGCAGACAGGCTGGCAGCCCTGGGCCACATGCCCCACCAAGGAAAATAAAAGAGCAATGTGTTTGCTTCCTGCCACGAGTCTAAACAACAACAGAGATCCTCCTCTTGGTGGAATTCTGTTCTTAGCCACCCTCTCCTGCAGTGCTTCTCTCCTCGTTGGCTTTGCGTGAGAGGTAACATCCAGTATCCTAATTCTCCCAGGCCACCAATGAAGCCCTGCGGTCACACATCCAGGTTACCACACTGAAGGCTCATGGACTCTTGTATAGTCACAGTGAGAGAGGAGAATAAAAGAGAAGTAGTACCAGAGACTACAGGGACATTTGGCATGAATGACATTTCAAGTCAGAGCAAGAGAATGCTTGCTCATTCCTGGAAGAGATGGTTAGTATGAAGAAAGAGCTTAAGTTGGCCCTGGTGGTACAGGCCTATAATCCCTGTGCTTTGGGAAGCTGAGGCAGGGGGATTGCAAATTTGAGCCCAACCTAGGCAACTTAGCAACTTAGCAAGACCCTGTCTTTAAACCAAAACTAAAAAAATGTCTGGTGATGTAGCTCAGTGTAAAAGTCCTGGACTTGATCCCCAATTCCAAACAACTATCAACAACAACAACAAAACCAAATGAACAAAGGAACTTATTCTTGGCCCTTCTACTTCTACAGCTCCGGCGGCTCAGGTGATCTACCGTTAGCTTTAGACAGCAGATCTTCTTAGCCCCTCGTGATGGCCAATTGAGGCAGCAGCACAGCTAGGCCACAGTATCCAAGTCTAGATATTCTGTTAAGGTGATTTTTAGATAAGCATGACATTTAAATCAGAAGTCTCTGAGTAATGCAGATTGTTCTGCATAATGTGGGTGGGTCTCCTTCCACATGAAAGTTTTAAGGAAAAAAGACTGAGGTCTTGTCCCTGCACCTGCAAGAAAACGGGACTTCTGGTCCAGACAGCAACCCAACACATCCACTATAAACTCTTCCCTAGGTGTTCACTGCACTGGCCTGTTTCAGAGATTTCAGATTTCTCAACTTCCATGATTACTTGAGAAAAAATACAAACACACATACAAATACTCTCTCTCTCTCTCTCTCTCTCACACACACACACACACACACACACACACACAAATGGGAGGGAGGAAGAAATGGGACCTAAATGCTAGGTAAGGTCATGGATGTGAGCCCCCAGGTTGGGACTAGTTGCTTTATAAGAGGAAGAGGGTCTATAATTCCAGCACTTAGGAGAGTGAGACAAGAGGATCCTACGTTCTAGCCCAGCCTGGTTAATTTAGCAAGATCCTGTCTCAAAATAAAAAATTAAAAATGGTTTGGGGATGTGCTCAGTGCCAAGACCTGGGGTTTCTGGGAAAGCACACTTAGTTCATCTTAACCTTGCGTTACTCAGCTATCCATCACTCTGGAGGGAAAATTTATTTTAGCTCCTGGTTTCAGAGGTTTCCATTCAGGGTTGCGTGGTCTCATTGCTCTGGGGCTATGAAGGAATTATGGCAGGAGAACGGGCCTGGTCCCAATATCCCCTCCAAGAACACACCCCAGTGAGCTACTTCCTCCCACCAGGCCCCACCTCCCAATGTTCCCACCATCTCCCACAGGCTGGGAACCAAGCCTTCCACACGTGAGTCTAAGGGGACACATCCAAATATCAGCACTACATGATATTTCTGCCATGTCGTGATCCAGCAGGAAGGCCCTCACTACTGCTCACACCGTTTCCTACTCTTTTTGAACTGTAAAAAATATTTTTTTCCTTTATGAAAGATTCCATCTATTGTAGCAACAGAAACTGGACTAAGACAACACCCATTTTACAGATGAAGAAATCTGTGCATGAAATTTTTAGCTGTCCTGCTTGAGGTCTCAAGGCCAGAAGGTGGCACAGGCAAGACTGAAAAGAAGCCAGCTTGGGTCCAGACTTGGCTTGTCTTCCCAGACACACTATAGCTTCTTTCAGGGACAGGAAGTCACAGCCACCTTTCCACCCACAAACCACAATGGGAAGGGAGACAAAGTGAAAAATGCATTGGGGTAAAATTTAGCTGGTTCCGTGGACATTTGAAACCATTGGTAACTGTTTTCTATCTAGGCTTCATGTTGATATCTGTGACTTTAAGAGTGTGATTTAAATCTCTCTGGGCCTCCATTTTCCTGATCTGCAAAATGCCATAAAACCTTTGCAAGGCTATTGAGGGATTAAATGGGATCATTTCATGTGCAAATAGTCCTTCCCAGGATATAAGTAAAATCACATGGATTGTGTGCTTAGACAACTGCTCCGAATTCTGCTGGTTAAAGACCTCACTTGCCTGACTTACTAGAAACAGTCATCTCTAAATGACTCCCTCACAATTAAGCTTCAGTTCCACAGAGCCCCTTACCCGTGTCCCTGCTGGTGTGTCCTATCTCCCGTCTGCGGTCCCAGCACTCCCACCAGAGTTACGGCAGCTGGGTTACAACAACCTGGATTGAGGTTGGTCTGTAGTGGGTATTCAGAAATGAGGTCTATTGCCCAGGCCCCCCTGCCCCCGTTTCAGGTCCTGCTAATATGCTGGTCCTCTTGCTCCCTCTGCTCAGCAGGCCCTGACCTTCCCTGTTTCCAGTTCCTCCTCGCATTCTGCCACATCTGTCTGTGTGTGCCCAAAGTCTAATGATGAACAGGACTCCTCTGTTTCTTTCTCAGTGTGGCACCTTTACTCCGCAGGAAAATAAGCACCAAAAAGTATGCAGAGGCTTTTCCAGAAACACCCCCGGGACAGATCCTGCCAGGCTCGAAGAAAGTGGAACTTAGTTGAAAGGGAAGGAGTTGCTTGTTTTGTTTTGTTTTTCAGTTTACTTTTATTGTTGTTTCTGTTAGACACTGAAAACGTTGTTGTATTTATTAAGACATGGCAAAACCCTTATTTCGTTCCATCCTCTGGACACCTCTGATATAACACTCTTGTTCTCATTTTGTAGATGAGAAAACTGAAGATTAGAGAAGCAAGTTCATGCCCTGGTATGTCCTACCCCACCCCTTCCCCTTCACCCCCAAATAAGGACAATGAAAATTAAAATAAAAAGAAGAAGAGAAACAACCATCACTGTTTCACAAATAGTTTCAGAGGCATGATTCAAATCTAGACTTGTCTGAATATAAGACTGTCATCCTGAGTCACTCCTCTGTGCCTTTTTAAAAGTAACTCTGCGTTTTCAGAAAATGTTATTTTTTCCAAGGCAAAAGACATCAGGTTTTTTTTTTTGTTTGTTTGTTTTTGTTTTTGTTTTTTAAGACAGCTCTGTGGTCCAGGCTGGTCCTGAATTCACTTCCGAGCCCAGGCTGGCCTTGGACACACGGCAATCCTCCTGTCTCAGCCTCCCCAGTGCTGGGATTACAGGCGTGTGCCACCACGCCCATCTTATGTGGTGCTAGGAAATTGAACTCGGGTACTTAGCGCTTGGCTTAGTGCTTGCTCAAGCGCTTTAACTGCTGAGCCATTCCTCCAGCCCAAGACATCAGTTCTTTCTCAACTTGATCTCCTAGAGGTCAAACAATTTTGAGGTAGTAACTTAGACCCTCAGGCTCAGTTTCCTCAACTGTAAAAGAAGAAAAATGGAGTAGAAAAAATTTAATGGCTTCTAAAAGTTCTAAAAACCTGCAATTCTGAGAAATAAAGACCAGAGATTCTAAGCTATTTAATGTATTTATATCATATCCTTCTCAGCTGGAACTCTACCGTGAGGAAAATTCTTAGAAATGGAAATAAACAAAAATATTAAGCATAAGCTATCTATGAGATTTACATATTAGATTGCAAGAGTTGTTGTGCTGCCCACAGGAACATTTAGGTCTAGGATATGTAGTCAGAACATCGCTGAAATGGGAGCTATTATTGGCTGGTCAAACACATTTCCAATTCCAAGAATCTTTTCTGAAATTACTAGCTTGATAAGACAAATATTAAGCCTTGGTTTCACCCAATAAGCGATAATAATATTTGTGCTTTGTATTTTAAAGTAAACATGAAGAATTTCCTTTCCAAACGGTGAAAATACTAATGGAAATAAGTGTCACTTCCCCACAAAATCTTTGAGAAGAAATGAAAGAGAATGAAGAGAAACTTGATATAACATCCATCTCCTTGTACCTATTCCCTTCCTGGTGGCCTAATACCAACTCATTCATAATCACAGAATTAGAACCCATGGCAGGTGAGGTCTTAGCTCTATGTGCAGGCAAAGGCACCTCCCAAAATAAATAGGGAAGAAGTGCTGAAGATGCCCCAAAGGCCCTCCAACCAAATGCCTTCAGTGTGCATCCTGTTCCTGTTCAGTTTCGTACATCCTGACTTTGGACAACCTTGCAATGACCCAGAAGAAGGCTTATCCTTTTATCAGGAACCCCAGTTCATCGTTCACAAGGGGGTCTGCAGACCATTCCAGGGTACACACTCAACAAATTTCTCCTCTCTTTTATGTTTTCAGTTTTTAACCATCTTTCATTCATTTATGTATTGCAAATGCACAATTTAAGTGTTCCCACAGGGACTGTCAAATTCCAAAAGACAGTAAGCCTGCCTTTAATCTCTCTACAAGTATTTGCCATGCACCAGCTATGGCAGGAGGTGTCTATACAGAAACCAAGAGACACTGTGGCTGTCCTAAGAAACCACGTGTGGGATTCAACTTGGGAGCCACTTCTTCCTGGATGCCTTTGTTGGCTCTCAGGTTAGGACAAGAAGCCCCTTCGTGGGGTCCCAAAGCATCGGCAGCGAAGTTACAGGTTTATTGAGACAACCTGTCTTGGCTTCTGCTACTGTGGAAAATGTTCAAATGTGACACAAAGGGGGACATCCTTAGATAAATAAAGAATTGTAATAATCATGATGATGATGATGATGATGATGATAGAAAAATTTCTTTTCGAGACCGTAATCCCTTTTTGAAGAAGGAATTTTTATTTCTTGTTTATCTCCTTCCACCCCACGTGCCTGGATGTGCGAAGCTGCAGGCTTTGAGCCAGGATGGCCACAGGATGCCAGTGTCTTGCAGGGCCCTGTGCTCTCTGGTTTGCACCATCCTGCCTAATATACTTCAGCTGCATCAAAATGAAAAATGAACAGGAAGTAGGTCTTGCTGCTAAGACATATGTGTCAGAAAATCATTATGAGTATTAAATTACAGCAATAAAATGAACCAGAACTAATCTTGCAAATTAAGATCCAATAATTTTTTTTCATGGACATACCTTTTCTTCTTAGGAAAAAAAAAAAACAACTGGGGGGAGAAAGGGAAGAATAAGATTGAGTCTAAGAGTATGAAAACTGGGTATAAGGCTTGGGGTTGGTGTAGGAATAGGTATAAAACCAGAAGTTTCTATATGATAAATAGATTCCTATTCGAAGGGCAGGGGGTGGAGGTTATTTGGAAGGCGATGAGAATACAGCCCTGTGCCAACCAGCATAATGACCCATTTTTAAGATGACATACCTGTGTATTTTCCACGTAAAATTTATAGATGCACGTGTCCCTTCCTCTAATCTGCTCTGCCTC
The DNA here is from genome assembly GCA_004027205.1 of Ctenodactylus gundi. Classification (NCBI taxonomy): domain Eukaryota; kingdom Metazoa; phylum Chordata; class Mammalia; order Rodentia; family Ctenodactylidae; genus Ctenodactylus; species Ctenodactylus gundi. The sequence continues at coordinate 539,151 of PVKB01000291.1, read as the reverse complement.
TGCCCCACATGTACAACTATGCTCCGCAGACAAGGTTCTGCTGACACAGAAACTAGTAAATTCCAAATTTCTGACAACTTCTTATTTTTAGGAGACACTACACTGTCGTTCAAATTAAATCTGAAACTATAAACAAACCTTTGGAGAGCTGCCTGTTCCCTGGAATAACAGGATATCTCCCTCCACCCCTTCGCAGAGAGAGAAATTGTAATTAGCTCATTGTCCGTGAACAGGCTCAAAGCAGACGGGGCTCCGTGTGTGCTTCCCTTTCACTGGGAGATCATGGGGCAGGTGCTAATTAAGTGGGTAACTTCTACCATCTCCTGGGAACAGGGAGGAGCACAATCCCCCATTCCAAATGGGACTTGGAAGAAGAGGAAGTACCCTGACCAAGGACACATGATAAGGGACAGTCTCTCTCCTCCTGGCTCTGGCTTTGGCAAAACATCCCAGAGCTGTTCTGTGACATCCAGTGAACTAAACTATTTATAGCCACGCCATCATTATAAATAAAGCTGTTTATAACATCCAACCCTGGCCCTGCACGAGTTAAAACTCTCAGCTGGCGGCTATAAATAACTCTGTTACACACTCAAGTGTGACGACTGACTGATACTTCCTCAAATTGTGACAAATAATGACAAGTTTGTTTGACAAACATTCCACTGACATTCATCTGATTTTGAATAAGTGGTGCTGGTTTCTTAATTTGGTCCCTGAGGCCCGGGACCGCCCGGGACTTACTTTATTCTTTCTCTCTCTCACCTTGTATACCAGGAGACTGTCCTCTGTGTCACTGCCTTTCCCCCTAATCAACTGGAAGGGATTTGAGGCCATTTAGGGAAAGCTTATTAAAACTACTATTTCTCTCTTGGGACAGTTCTGCTGCAGGGACTTTGCAAGGGGAGTTTCTCTACTGGGGAGTTTTGTTAATGATGAGACAAGAGGAACGGGGAGGGAAAAGTGGGCTGGCTAGGCTGGGGCATCAGGTAACACACGGGTAGAAGGGGCAGGAAAGGCAGAATTGAACACAAAGTGCTTGGAATCTCCATCTTCAAGGGGATCCTGAAACCCCAAAATGCTACAAGTCAGTAACAAAGGAACCCATGAAAGACAAGAGCCTGACAAAGAGATTTTCCCCCATGGCATCTGATGTGAGAACCCCTGAATAACCCTAGAACTGTGGCCCCAGGGATGGGGTGCTCTCTCTAGGTCAGCTGATACAACTTATGGCCTCATCTGTCTAGGATCTTTGTGCAGACAAGTGTGCGTGTGTGTGTGGGGGGGGGGGGGCACTGGGGGTTGAACCCAGGCCTACACATTGAACTGCATCCTAGCCCTTTCTCTACTTTTTGAGTCAGGGGCTCATTAAGTCATTAAATTATCCAGACTGGCCTTGAACTTGCAATCTTCCTGCCTCAGCCTCTCAGAGGGCTGGGATTACATGCCTGGGGAGCTCTTGGGGACTTCTTTAAATGTTTCATGAAACTGGGTCATTTTCCAATTGGAAGAATTGTGGCTGATGAGTTTTCCACAGAGCTGGACAATTACTCTGTCCTTCAGGGCTCAGAGAGGATTCTATTGTCATCATTAAATGTTGATGATAAAAAAAATTTTAAACGATTCCTGATTAATGGTAAGCATTGTGTTTAGCACAAACAAATATGGGAGGAGGTGTCACTCTCCCCCATTTTTTGCTGCTCCTCTCTTTCAGAATTAGGTCTTTCAAAGGAACACCAGCACCACTCCTCACCCTCTTCCACATCCTGTGTCTTCTCTGTCTGTACTCACTCTGCGTATACAGTTTCACCCACCCCACTTTTTCTAATCTGTTCTAGACAACATTTTCACAGCAATCTTTTGAACATATAGTTCTCATCATAAAACTGCTGCCCACTGTTTGTCCCCTTCCCAGCACAAGCTAGGACTTCAGGAAAAAAAAAAAAAGTCATCATGCTTGGAGTCTGTTTGATCCTGTTTTGTGTTGCTATGACGAGTTCTCTGAAGCTGGGTATCTCAGTCAACTTCATATCACTGGGGCACAATAACTTAAACAGGCTTATTTTAGCCCATGGTTCAGAGGTCTCAGTCCATCCATTGTTGGCTGGCAAAGGTGGAAGGGCACAGCAGAATGACTTGGTGGAGGACAGTTGTCCATGGCATGGCAATAGGAAACAGAGTTCCAAATGGGGAGGGATCAGGGTCAAAACTCCAACCTTGCAGGGCATGCCTCCGGTGATCTGCCCCTTCCAAGAGGCTCTACCCATAAGAGCGCATGAAATCATCACGGGATTCATCATCTGGTCAAAAGTAGAGCTGGATTAGCTCACCAAAAGTAGGTTGTTACAAACATAGTGGGATTGACTCTGGAGTCTCTGCTGCCTCCTGTGTTACCGTGTGACTACTGCCTTCATCTTGCATGCACTTCCACCGAGATGCCCTCCATCAGAAGACCCTCACCAAAGACTGAACCGATGGGCCTGCTAGGTCTTGAATGTTCAGCCTCTAAAACTAGGAGATAAATGAAGCTCTTTTCTTTTTACATTCCTGAGTTTGAATTAGAAATATTCTCCAACATGCTCATATATTTGAGAAGTGATGGATCATGGGGACAGTGTGTTGACCACTATTTTTATAACAACCTACTCTTGGGGAATTAATCAAGCTCTCAGGCAAACTACATTAATCTCTTCCAAGAACAGTGCCCAGTGACCCGCCTGCTGTCCTCAAGGCCTCGTCCTGTGATGATGTCACCACTTTGACATGCCATAGTGGGAGCCATGCCTTCAGCATACGAACTTTCGCAGGACACAGTCAAGCCATATCCAAGCCATAACAGGGTCCTGAAAGGGTGGGACTAGCACCCAAAAGGGCCCCAAAAGGGCCTCCTTAATTGTTTCCTCTAGGCCCTTCACTTGCCTTATCCTTTTCCCAACCCTGCCTTCTCTTTCCCTGTGTCTGCCAAAATTTCTGCAGGCATCTCACCCAGCTGACAAAATCCTTTATTTCTGGCCTACTCATGTCTCTAGTCCAAATCCATACTGTACTTTAAAGTGCAATCCTTACTCTTTCCAGAACACACAGCCTCAAATAATTTCCTGGCCCCTAGACAAGAATGCCCTGTTGGCCCATCCCACCCCCTGGCACCGTGGTAGACTCAGTGCATGTGCCTCCAGGAGCCCCTGCCCACTGATCACACAGCCACACTGTGCTGGCTCTGGAATCTTGCCCCCTTCTATGTCTCTTTCAGCACTGGCCTGTCTTAATCCTGCCTTACAGTTATTTGCAAATGTGCTTAGGTTTAATCCTCTTTTCTAGTGGTAAGGGGGAGCTCTCTCTTCATTATTTTAGGCAACCTAGAAAAGGGTGAAGCATTTTCAAAGTCAACTTCCCAAAAGTGCAAGAGAAACCAAAACAAAGTAAGACTCTGAAGGTAATAAAATGACCATATCGATGTAGGAGCATTTGATGAAATGTGTAAATAAGTTGCAAAACCTCAAACGGCCTGAATGGTGGGTACCAGCCCAGACTTTGGCAGTTCAAGGCAACTGACAAGAAGGACACCCACCTGGCAAACGTGCATATCCTGTGGAGCAGTGACAGAATCTTAGAGAGGACTGGAAACGAAAGAGGCCAAGTAAACAGGCAATTTGGGCAATGAAACGAGCTGAGGGTACCAAGGAGTTTGTCTTCAACCCATCAGTTGGCCACTGTCAAACCTTTATTTAGATCCTAGGAGTGCATGCACAGAGCCTGTATTAAAGAATAAATGTGTTCCCTACCTTTAGAAATTGACTTTCAGTTCTGCTTTTTCCAAATGTCCCAAAGGTCACTATATATATATATATATATATATATATATATATATATATATATATATTCAAAATATAGCATAACAAATTTTTTCTCAGGACTCATTAATTGTAATGCTTAAAGTAAAACTGATGCTGTAAGAAAAACTACATAAGCACTAAATTGAATGTACAAGGCACCACACAAGTCACCATGCCCAGGAAAAACTAGCTTTTAGGACACCCTGTGCATTTCCCTCACCCTTTTAGCTTTTGTAGCACTAAGACCTGGGTACCTTCAAGCATCATGGCCGCCAAGTTCTCATCTCTATACCACGAGGAAATGTACTTCCTCAGTGAGGTCCATGTCCCCGTGTGCTCCCGCCCTGGCAGGTCACACTCCACAGCCTGTCAAGGCCCTGGGTGTCTAGGTTCCTCCACTGCTCTGTGGACTTGTGACAGAACTCACCACATCAGAACTGACCCATCACTAGGGGATAAACATGAGAAAGTGTCAACCTACAAGCTAAGAACCAAAGAGCAAACACACAAACTGAGCACTCCCAAAAAGATCTGAGTCCTCTTCCATCCACCAAAGCCACACAGAAGGGAGGTGTGGGGCAGGAGAGGGACTCTGGGTCCCTTTGTGCTTCTCCATATTAAAACAGTCACACTTTGCTCTGCAGATGCCACTTCCAATAAACACTAGGCCTTTCCAGAGCCTGGACTCTAATTGAAGGGATTGTTACTGTTAGTGAATGGCTGGGGAATTAATTAATGCAAAGCCAACCAGTTCATAAATGCCTGCTTTGTGAGCAGTCCCAGCATCTCGGGGACTGCGACTCCTGTGGTCAGCGTAGCCCCAGGACTCCGTGTCAGCAAATGATATTTATTATCGCCACTGGCCAACAGCTTGCTGAACTGCCAGGCGATTGAGGCCTCACCTGGAGCCAAGGTCCACCCCCCCCCCCCCCCACAGTGGCCACTACCAGCCATACTCAGGTTTCTCTGGGGCTGAGCAGGCACTAAAGAGCAATGCCCTCTAATCTTCTGGGCTTTTGCCCACAGCCTGGCTTAGTTTGAGAAGAGGCTTCATTTGAAAGCCAGGGTATGGGAACAGAGTGCAAGGGGAGAAGGGCCTCAGCTCAACCCAGCCCAGTCCCAATTTGGTGACTTGATCTCCAGGTACATACAAACCTACACAAGCACGTGCTTGTGTGAGTGCGCGTGTGCACGTGTGCATGCATGCACATACACACACATTCACACGCAAATGCAGCACACACATGCAGCCACAAACTAATTCAGAACTCAGGCTGGATTCAAATGTACCTAACGGACGCTCTGGGTAACCCACACTCTAAGAACATAGGATGGGAACAAGATGTAGTGACCCAGGATGTTAAGGCCCCGCCCTAAGACAAACAGGGGTGGTTTCTTTAGTCCATCCTCTCCCCACCTCCTGAGAAAATCAGCCCCAAGCTCTGCTGTCCTAGCACAGTGAACCCCCTCCTGGTTTTGTGGCACTGGTTTTTAAGACACTTCAGTTTATTGCTGTGGACATGTCCTGAAAATTCCCCTTAAACTTAGCAAAAAACCTCACCTTCATATTAAAGATGGCAGAATTGAAGTTTTTTTTCTTTACACATCACTGTGGAATTTTCTATAGTGAAGGTGGGTTTTATATTCACACACACACACACAGACGCAAACACATACACATAATACATGATGTAAAAAGAAAAACTTATTTTAGTTTCATAAAATCCCTCAAGACCCCAGTTTGCCTGGGCAGATTTCTCTGACTTGTGGAAATAGTATGCTGGTGTTGAAAATTAGTCTGAGTCATAAAACAGGGAGACTATGACATTTCTGAAATTGGCTCTTACACAACTGATTTCTGCTTGACCTTTTAGAGAAAAAGGAGGAAGTAAAGGAGAAACTTATCCTTAGAAACTCTGTTCTTCTCTGGACATGTCATTATCCTTCTTCTCATATCCTGATACCTTGTGGTTCCCATCAGTTAACCCATTTTGCTTTGTTTGAGGGTCTAATGTCAGTCATTTACACCTTAGTGTGAATTAAATTATTCAGCATTTATTAAACTCTAATATCATAAGTTTATATTTAAGTCAAAACCTAATTGTATAATGAAAGGTATTAGCTGATAAGAAAAAGCTGCTCTCTGCATTCCTACAATCAGACATCTAGACTTCTGGCTCTGAGGAATCTAAACCTTCAGAGTAGTCATATATCTCTTTAATAAACATCTCTACTTTAGCTATAGCATACTGCCCTTTAATACCTCTGTCCCTTTGGAAACAGCATCTTCTCTAGCGACACTGCTAAATGTGGGAAAAACTGCATAGCATGTGCAGTCTGCAATAACATTCCCCAACCCAGGGCTTTTGAAAAATAATACTCTTTATCCTTACTTGGAGAACTGTATTTGTTATACACATATATTGACTACATATGTTGACTATCTGATAAATGTAGCATGATTTTGAGTGCTAGATTTTGAAAACAGATGAGAAAACTATATGCCAAAAATGTTAAATAACTTTGAAGGCCATTCCCTGGTCAATGACCCAGGACTTGACCTAGAAAAGACAGTCTCTGATCCTACTTGGGACTTCTTTTTCTTCAAAAAATTCATGAATCTCCTAGAAAAGCCCCAAGAAAAAGTAAAGCCCTAGAAAACACTGTATGTGGTGGTACATACCTGTAATCCCAGTACTCTGGGAGGCTAAGGCAGGAGGATCAAAGTTTGAGCCCAAACTTGGGCAACTTAGTGTCTTGGCAAGATCCTGTTCCCCAATATCAATGAAGAGGAAGGAAAGAGAGAGAACAGAATAGGAGAGAGGAGAAGAGGAGTGAGTAAAAGGCTGAGGATGTAGCTTAGTGTGAAGGCCCCAGGTTTTGTTCTACAATACCACCAAAAGAGAGAGAGAGAGAGAGAGAGAGAGAGAGAGAGAGAGAGAGAGAGAGAGAGAGACAGAGACAGAGACAGAGACAGAGACAGAGAGACAGAGATAGATAGAGAGAGAGAGAGAGAGAGAAAGAAAAAAAAGGCCTGGAAAAATAAGGATTGATCCTCCTTCTGTTCTTGTCATTCAATTTGGGAAATTCCCAGTAAACAGGCTAAGTAAAGAGGCTAAATGAGCAAATACCATGTTTTTGATTCTCTTTGGCTTTCTGTCCTTATTAGACCGCACTTCACTGATAAAAGGGCTAGAAAATGTAGGCAGAGCCAATCACTTGTCATTGTGCTCCTATCATTCTGGTCCATATTCCCAGCAGTGTGGCCAATCCCTGGTCACTCACATACTATCTAGGATGGAGAAGGAGAGAGAGAGCCATCACGGGGCTTCCCTGGGGACCCCCTCTTAGGCAGAGTTTCTGGAGAATTCTGGGATGTGAGGAGGCACATCCATAGGTGGGTAAGTCACGGCAGGCTGACTCTATACTTAGGACAGACCTGGGTCACCCTCCACCAGCCCCGACATGGGCAGCATCCAGGCCCCCAGTCTTTGTGTTATCTGCATATCAGCCAGCATTCTCCTGTCTCCTGTCCTCTGGACCCTGACCATGTCTGGCCACTGTGTGACACACACAGTCTCAATACCTGCCATCAACAGATAGGTTTACTTATTGAGCTAAAACACGATAAGTGGCTCCCAGGCACTGGGTCTTGGTCTCCCAATACAAAGAAGCCTGACCTTCAGCTTTTGCTCTTGGCAAGCTGATGTGATGAGACAAAAGAACATATGATGGAGAGTCAGGTGAGCTGATACCCCGAGCAGCAAATGCTCCCGCACCCCTGAAGACTCCCGAGGAACACCATCCGTTTCAGAAAGCAGCCCCAAGCTGCTGCCATGGCTTCCCAAGGCCATTTAGCTCACTCCTTAGCCACAGCAGGTGCACAGCATTAAAATCACTCCTGGGCACATATGCTTTGTTCTTTAGCTTATGTGTGACTGTGAGGGTAGAGGAAGGAAAGGTAGGAATTAAAAAAAAAAAAAAAAGATCTCCAGACACCGATAGCAACTAGCACTTTTAAGACAAATGATCAGAGATCCCCCAAACACTCATATGTAGAAGCCTTGGTCTACGGCCTTTGGCGCTATGGGGAAGTGGTAGAATCTTTAGGAGGTAGGGCCTAGTGCAAGACCATCAGGTCACTGAGGGCATGGCTTTAGGGGGCTACTGAAACTTTCCTCTTCCTCTATTTTCAAGCCATGTAGCCAGCACTTTTCCTCTGTCACGTGCATCACCACAGGCACAATCTCTGTGCCACTAATCTATACACCTAGCTTTTTCAGAGTTTTGAACAGGGTCTCTCTAAGTTGGCTAGGCTGGCCTCAAAACTGCCTTTTTCTTGTCTCAGCTTTTTCTCTTTAAAAATTGATTATCTAATGGATTTGCTGTAGTGACGGAAGGCCGACTAACACAGAATGAGTGAGTGAATGAATGAATGAATGAATTGTTACACTCTCTCATTCTTGACATAGATTATTTTGACCTCAATGTGCGCCCCCCAGTTCAAACAAGAATTGGATTTCCCCGTGGCTCTGTCTTTTGTGGCTTGTGGTTATTTCGAGCTTGTATGCAAACTGAGAGAATGTGGATTAGTACAAGCCTGGTCACATTCGGCCAAGAGCACTATTTGGTTGTCTTTGTTTTTCCAAGAGCATAAAGCATGTGTGAGCATGTATGAGTGTGGGTTGGGGTGTGTGGCTGGCCCACACATAATATGAGGCATCCTCAATAACAGGTGCACCCCAGTAGTTCTCAGCAGTGAGGGAGGGGAGTATGGGTGTGCCAAGAAAATGGGGAGAAGCAGCCCAGAAAATCAACTGCATCAGTTCTGAACACTCACGGGGCGGGGATGGATGAGACCAACGCCCCAACATCAAGGTGCTTACAGCATCTGTTTAATGGCCCGTTAGTGTGATTGCTGAGATTTTTACACGGAAATGGCAGTGGCTACCATCAGAACCAGGCAGGCCAGGCTCCAAGCCAACTTCTACGAAGCATGTCATATTTCAGGCCAGGTGGAGGGGGTTCTTGCTGCTACCTGTCTGGCTTTCTGCCATCATTCTAAGCTTTTCCTCTCTGTGTTGTCATCCATACCTTTTAAGAGAAGCTGGTAATATCTGAAAAAGCAGTCCAGAGTGTCACAATTTTTGCCTGTCTTTACCAGTGGAATAAAGATCATTTATACAAGAAGTTTGGAAATGATCTGTCATCTGCTCCTTTTTCAATAGAAAAAGGAAACACGATATAAATAGTAAGAACCAAGAAAATAAAAAAAAAAAGGTGGAAACAACACAGAAGAGCAGAACAAAGCAACCCATGGAAGAGTTAAGCCAGCCCTTTGTCTTTGGTTTTCTGTGCAGCCCATGGCTCAGATGGAGGAAACCCATCCCCAGTGCGTCACCAGCACTAAGTAATCCCCAGTGTGGTAAGAGACTGGCTTAGCTGACTGTGGGACAAAAAAAAAGGAAGAATGAACATGGGCCTCACCTACACGTCACTTCCTACCTAAAGAGGATGAATATTGCTGAACGTAATTAAGTTCACATCTATGAATAACCGGCTGAAATGAGATTTAAGATGTCAGAGAGCCAAAGTGATTCAAATCTTGTTGCAAGCCTCACCCATTCATAACCTCAACATTCATTCACTGAATCCCATATCACGGTACACTACAACCATACAGTACTTTTCTCAGATTACTTAGTTTCCATTTGTTTTATAGTACACTGTATTTTTAGTAAAAAGGGATATCAGCCGTCAGCCACTCATTCATTTATCATTTGCCCAGTGAATGCCCTTAGTGTGTAGCACTGTGATCATGGGGAGCCTTTTTAGAGAGACACTGTTCATGTAGATCATATCATCATATACCATAGTTTATACTATTTTGCTTTGGTAGAAGAGAGTATATCTGAAAAGACTTCATGTTGGCTTAGGTATCTTAATAAGACCACCTTTAACAGGCTAAATTCACTCCATTCACTAGCCAGGCAGCAATCACAGAATCTCAGGGTTACGAAGACCTTAACAGTTGTCTTGTCAACCTCCTCGAGGTAAAAATGAGGATATTAAATTCCTCCTGCACGCAATTCAGCTACTGTGCTGTAGAGCTGGAGTGACAATAGCACAATCAACCTGGTGCTCATCCCACGTTCCATACAACCTAATTCCAATTCCAAAGCCCTGCATTTGTCTTTCTGCAATAAAAAGCAGTCTGCGATCTGGGACTTGGGCCTGCTACAAAGGACATCTCTGTCATCTCCCTCCCCTCTGTCACTGATCTCTGAAGAAGAAGGTGTGGCTCTTCTAAATGTCACTGGGCCTGTCTCATAGGTGTGTATGAGGACTGAGTCCCTGCAGGGTAGGGCCGGGCAGGGAGACCTCAGGGTGAGGCAACACAGGAGACTCTGGGAAATAATGGGCTCAAACGATTTGCTACCATTGCTTGCTTGGGAAGAAACCCCTCCCCACCTGGGTCCTTTTCTGTCAAACCCTGGTAGTGGCAAAACATGGCTCTCAAAGGCCTTGCTTAGAGAAACAACAGTCCTCCCCATATCCACACCCATCCCTTTCCCAAGGTATGTCCCTTTCCCAGGTACAATGCCTTGAAAGATTTCTTTGGTCAACTCAAGTGCATATTATAGTGTAAGTTTCAGGTCTAAGTTATAAAAATGTGATGAATGATGAACTTCTACTACTCCAACTCATTAGCCCGGGTTGAGGTGTCTTTCAGCTCCTCACAGTTCCAGCAGATTAAGATCAATTTCTCCTGGCCCTCTTGACAATTATTAAGCCCGTGTTCCCTGGGCTCTGCCAACAGAAGTCATTCAAATAGCCGTGTCTCCATGGTACATTCTTTCCAACCTCAGGAGCCGAGCTCTTTGTATTAATTTAGTAACTTCTTTTTCTGTATTGAGAATTGACCCTACTGTCTTCTCACTTAAATATAATCCCAGCCCACTTATTTATTTATTTATTTATTTACTTATTTATTTATATACTTGGGATCCAACTGTCTCTGTCTCTCCGAGTACTGACTGGAATTACAGACAGGCACCACCACTACCAGCTCCCTAAATAGCTTTTCTTGAAGGCAGGTTACCCACTGTATTGTTCTTTTTAGGTTACCATACTAATTTCCTATAAACATGCAGACATAAAACAACAGGTATTTATTGTCCCAAAGCTCTGGAGTCCTACAGGCTGAAATAAAGGCATCAATGGAGCCACCGACTCTCTCTCTGGACACTCCATGGAGGGCCCTTCCTTATCTCTTTCACCCCTCGTGGCTTCAGGTATTTCTTAGCTCCTGGCTGCATCTTTCCAACTTCTGCCTGTCTTCTTCACCTAGATTTCGGATCTTCTGCCTGTGTATTCCCGTGTATCACCTTAAGAATACTCATTCTTAGATTTAGCACCTCCCTAGGTGATCTCGGATTATTCCATCTTGAGATTTTTCAGCGTGACTACATCTGCCAAGTCCTCTTTTCCCAAATAAGATCACATTCAAAGGTTCTGGGGGCTACAACGTGGATATAGCCTTTGAGCGGGGTCACCAATCAACCTACTACACTCTGCTCTAGTGATGGTAGTTGCCCCTAACTCATAGTTGAATTAATGTACTTTAGAGTTATTGAATGTGGGTTAGTTGGCTTTTTTAACATCGTGACAAAATACCTGAAGATAATAAACTTATAAGGAGAAAAGGGAAATTTTGCTCACGGTTTTGGAGATTTTGGTCCATGGTCATGGTTGGTTGACCCTTCTGCCTTTAGTCTTGTGGTGAGGCAGCATATCATGATGGGTGCATGTGGCAGAAGAATCTAGGACAGAAGTAAAAAGAGAGAGAAGGACAAAGAGAGAAAGATTAGAATCCCAATATTCCCATCAAGGGCATGCCCCCCGGTGACCTCACTTCCTCCCCTTAAGTCCCACTTCCTAAAGATTCCAAAACCGCCCAATAGTACCACAAACTGATAACCAGATTTTTAACATGTGGGCCTTTGGGGCACATTTATTCAAACCATAGCACATGATTTAACTGTTCCATACTGAGTATTGCTTAGGCTCTGAGTGCTGAATGCTAGCATTCAGCTAGTATTAGAGGCACAAATAAGGTATGACTCCTGACCTCCAGAATTTCTTAATCTGGTAAGTCAGAGAAAAGACCAAATAAATCATTACAATATAATGTAATAAAGCTATATAATGTTGCAATAGTCCTGCCATTCAAGAATCTATGGCCCATGTGCCATAGATAATTCCCACATTCCAAGTAGAATCACCCTCTTTTGCTTAACCAGAAAATGTGCTTAACCAGAAAAATGAAGGCTGATAGAGGAAGAGGAGCAGCAAGGGGAATGAAAGAGATTTTTTTTCCCCAGAGAAGTTTCTCTAGGCTTTGAAAATGTCTGTCTGAATATTAAAAATAAAAGGAGACATTTAGTCAGAACATAGCATTGAGGGTCTAATGCTTCTGGAGTCTGAGCAGGAGGCATCTCAGAGTCAGAAACAGCTCACACTTGGGCAAAAGTGATGGCTCCCAGAAAAGCCATCTCTGAATTTGTGCACAAATCAACAGCTTGGAGAAATGCCAAGAAACAAGCTCGCTCCCTCACCTTTGAGTTGTTTAAGCATTTGAATGCTGTAGGTATGCCAGCAATAGCTGAGCTCCTGGGCGACATCTTGCATGTTTAGTGCTCTAGGTAAGAGACAACCTTGTTTACATGCAGGGAAATAAAGTAAGTCTTCCTGCCTCTTCAGAACCAGTTATCATAACACAGGTTCCTAAATTTCTTAGCCAGACAGGTAGGTACCGTTGGGTGGACATTATCCAGGGTAAGATGCCAGTTAGAGAGAAGTCAAGCAACACCTGTACAGGAGTCCTCAAAGGCTCCTATCTCACAGAAGAAATTCCTTTCTTTGGCTAAAATGTTCCACACTTTAGGATGCAAATTGTGGAAAATGTTTATCCTTAAAAACTGCTATATGCAAGTGGGCCAGGAGGCAGGTAGACAATGTGTGCATAGCCTAAGACTATAGTGATTCAAAAGTAAAACTCCGTTTTGTTTTCTAGAATGACTCCTACACTCTCTTTTCTTAAATACACTTAGTATCTTATAGTAAAATGGTTTTTAAAAATATTTCACACTTGAAATTCAATGAATAAGACATGAATAAATCATCCTAAGCTGGCCTTTGTCTTCAGTCTGTAGTTATCTTTGGAAAAAGAAACCCTGGAAGAGAGTTTTTAAGGAAATTGGCAAGAATCTTCCAGCTGTCCAAAGAAAGTTCAAAGCACAGCTGCACCATTTCCTAGAAAGCTGTGCTTCGGTGCCTGCCCAGTAAAAAACTCTTTATGTCCTGAGATAAGTGTCTATTGGGAAATACCATGTCTCAAATTCTAATATTTGCTCCGCAAAATGATTCATGTTGAACCCCGGGTGAATATTTCAACAAAGAAGAACAGTAGAGATAATAATCAGTACTACAAAGGAAAATCCCTCCAGATACCTGATTTTACAGCTGAACAATCTGATGAAGGACACGGCGAGTTGACCTGGCCCTGGCTGGCTCCCAGGTCCTCTGAGCCGCCACTGCAGCCAAAGGGAAAGGATCTGTGCTGACCTCATCTAGCTCGAAAAGGTCAGATGACCTGAGCCAGTCACTGAGTTACATTATGCAAGCAAGTCTGTCAGAAACATTGGTTCCAATCCATTTTTCTTCCTAATTCAGTTGGCCAGCAAAAAGGCAAGAAACCTCTTTTTTCAAAGAAAAGAGACAAATGCAGGTGGTAAATTCTGCCCAAACATCTCTTTTAGGAAGACAGTGGTGCAATGCAGTGTTTATCATATAGAACCTGTCATGGTTTGGATCTGGATGTCCCCCAAAAGCCTCACATACCTATGGATGCTGGGTAGTGTTGGAGGTGTGGCCTCGCTGAAAGGGGCAGATGCTTGGGGCTTGACCAGGAGGGTGTGTGATGGTTCCACCTTCCTCCCAGTCTCTCTCTGTTCTGCCATGCTGTGAAAATTCCTTGACTCCAGAGCTCCAGCTCTATTCCCTACCCCAGCTCCAGCCATGCCATGCGATTCCACCATTTTCCAGCCACCAACCCATGAATGGACTGAGCCCTTCTGAACTGTGAGCTAAAATAAATTTTTCTTCCCTAAAGTTGTGAAGGTCAGGTATTGAGTCACAGTGATGAGATAGTAACTAAAACAGAATCCCTTATTTTCTTCTAGAATGGTTATTCACACAATTTTTATTTTATTTATTTTTTTCTTTTTCTTTCTTTTTCTTTTTTGAAACAGGGCCTCAATCTGTAGCCCAGGCTGGTCCTGAACTCACTGGTGTAGCCCAGGCTGGCCTTGGACTCAGGACAATACAATCCATCTGCCTCAGCCTCCTTACTGCTGGGATTACAAGCATGCACCATCACGCCCAGCTATATGTGGTGCTGGGGAACTGAACTCAGGGTCTTGAGATTGCAAGGCAAGCACTTTAATCACTATGCCATTCCTCCAGCCCCTATTCACAAAACTTGTATAACATACATTTGTTGAGGGGCTACTATGTGCTAAGCATTGTGCTAAGAATCAGAGGTAAAGAATGCAGAAAAATAAACAAATACAGTCAAATCTCCATATCCATAGGCTCTGAATAGGTGGACTTAACCAATCTTGTTTCAAAAATATTTGACGGGAGGATTGTGCTTCTAATGAATACAGATTTTTTTCCTTGTCATTTTCATTCAAAACGTAACTATTATTTATATATCATTTATATTATAGTATTCTAAGTAATCAAGAAATTATTTAAAATTAAAATATACGGGAGACTTGCATGAGTTATGTATCAATACTCTGCCATTTCATAGAAGGAACTTTAGCATTAGCAGGTCCTGGTGTCCACACAGGAAGGTGGGGTGTCCTCCTGGAACAAATACCCCATCGCTATCAAAGGACAATTGCACAACATGATAAGTGATACTACAGAAGAATGCAAAGTGTCACCAGAGAACAACCTAGGAACACATTTCTTAAAGGTATATGACAAAGAAAAGAGCGGCAAAGATTAAGATATGAGCACTCTAAGCTGTTGGTTGAAGAAGCAAAACCCCTTAGTCCAGACATTTTGAACATCTATGAAAAATTCCTTCCCGTTTGTTCCTGATTACAGGAAGTTAACTCTTGGTTTTCATAGTTTTTAATCCATCTCCTAATGCCCAACTCTTACATGGTGAACTGTTTAAATTTAGTGGTCTTTATTTGTAAGCAAAGCCATCATAATCCAAAACTCCTGCTTAAAATTCCCAGAAAGTGAAAGCCTCATGATCTCTCCCTGCACCCAGTCTAAACTGGCTGCATTCTCCATCCAGACCCTTTCAGACAACTGTCCCACAGAACGCCAGTCAGGGCCAAATGCCCACCTGCCCATCCAGGGGCAAATCTTTCAGCAAAATCCTTGACCC
This sequence comes from Ctenodactylus gundi, assembly GCA_004027205.1. Taxonomy (NCBI): domain Eukaryota; kingdom Metazoa; phylum Chordata; class Mammalia; order Rodentia; family Ctenodactylidae; genus Ctenodactylus; species Ctenodactylus gundi. The sequence goes on along the minus strand of PVKB01000291.1, from coordinate 523,845 downwards.
ATGATCTGCCAACATCGGTTTTCATACCTGTGGTGGAGTACTTTACGGCTCTATGTGACAGCCTGCTTCATTGCTGGCCAGCTCTACTGATTATAAACTTCTTTTTCTTATGGCTTTAAACCAAACTTTCCTTCTTGAAAGCTCCGACTCAGGGGCACTCCAGTTCTTCTCTACAGCTGACTGAAAGCGATCACTGGGGGTGGGGGTGGGGGAACTAAGCCCATGTGTTTTATTCAGTCAATGGCCATCTACTGCAACTAGGAAGACATTTTAAAAACTAATTCAGTGAAAGGTCAAACACGCTATAAAGGAAAGAGACAAAATAAAATGAACTGGTCTCCTAATCAGTGTGTCTCAATCGCTTTTCAGGGCATGGCATGTACAGGAAAGAAAGTATTTGCTGGACAAGGTGATGTAAATGAAGAAGATGCTCACAGCCAGGGAGGACCAGCCCAGGGCCCGGGGTGGACCCACACTCTGCTGTCCCAGGTCAGAGTCACTGTGTCCTCCCTGCCATCCAGCTCTGCCTCAGGACAGCGCTTGCTTCCAAATCTCACATGCATGAGTGGAGCTCTGTTCTGAGCAGCACGCGGGCACGTTAAAGAGCAAAGAGCACGAAGTTCTGTGGTCAGTCGGTATCTACCTGAGAGAGCAGCCCCAGAATAAACTGGACTTAAATAAGTACCAATAAGGAAAGGTGATGAATAGATTGTATCATTGCCTCTCACAATGGACACACACACACGCACACGCACACACGAGGTGTGATCAGAATATATGGTGAACGCTTGCATTTTAAAAATTCTAACAGTGAAAGACACATTACCATTAATCCTCCTCAAAATGCTTCTTGTTTGAAGTACACTTGTCTCCTCATTCTTGCTACTTCCTGATTCAGTTCTGGGAGACCTCTTTCATGAGTGTCCTCACGGGGTGTGATAAAACATACAGTGAGCGCTGCTTGCTCTTGGAAACGTCAGGTTCGTAAAACCAACATGCCATGCCCTCACTGTAGCTGGTACTGTGCAGCTGCCAGAAAAGCCAGTCTAATTCCGAATCAAATTGGCTACAAAACGTCAATATTTTTAATTGATTCAGGACATTGAGGCAGCTATGACAGCAGACTTACAGGCACTCACAAAAAAAATGAACTGATTCAGAAAGGGTCAACAAAGATGATATAAGAGAGTTCAAAGTAAGGAGGACTATTTTGAGGGGGATTAATGGCAACATGCCACTTACTATAACAAAGTTTTAATTTTTAATAGTCACAATATTTTTATCATATCTCACATAGAGTGCAATCTACAAATCTATCTCTGTGTATCTACAGGTGTCTAGATATTTATACTTCTATATGCCTATACATATCTAGATATTTCTATCTCTATAACTGCTTATCTATATCCACATATCTGACTATATTTAACACACACAACACTCCTTAACCAGCTACAAACCATTGATAGATCTAAAATTTAAGAAATCCTTGAGCCTGGCATCCTTGTTTCAAAGAAACTATTATTTTTTCTAGTAAATCAGAAGTAATAAGTGTTTATTACATGCATCGTAATGATGATTCTGAAGTATTTTTGAAAATCTTGTCTTCCCTTTGAAGTATGTATAATCAATTGAGAACATAAAATACACACCATGACCCAGTGCCCCAGATCTCACCTTCAGACCTCACCTTGTCATAATTACCAGTGATTTCCAAATCTCATAAATTGCAACTTTCTGTACGTGCCCTCCATTCACACATCTTACACCGATACCCCCCACCCAGATTTTGTGTGCCACACTCGGACCTTTACAGAACAGGTAAAAAATGAGCATCTGGCGCTACTGCAAGGTGGGGCAGTCAGGCAGCAGCTGAGTTTGGGTAGTGTCGCCATTTTATCTGCACAGCAATGTCTGGGCAATTATTTGAAAACTTTCATAGCATTTTGCCCTATAGTTTTATAACTATAGTTTTATTTAAAAAAAAAAAAAAAACAAGCAGGAAAACGGAAAAATGAAAGCACTTAAGTGAAATTCTCATAAACTTAACCCAATCAAGACAGAGCTGAAAATCAGGCAGCCTGATGTGGTTAAGCACTTACTGGATTTAAATCTGTGAAGGAAAATAATGAAACTAAGGAACTTTTATGAAATTCCATAAATACACCGCCAAAGATAAACCTAAAGCAGAGGCATGATTCCAGGTTTGAATTCCCCCGCCCCCCTGGGGAATGGTTCCTTTCCTTATCTGTTGCTCTGTTTCTTCACATTCCTGGGATGGGATGGACGTCTGCAGGCAGTCACTGTTCATAAGCATGGTTACCTGCCTGTGGACCCACATAGACACAGGTAGGATCGTGATCTCTGCTCCTTTCTGCTTTCAAAGCTCCACGTAAGGTGAGTGCTATGAATTAGATACGTGTCCTCAAGGCCTACACGTTCAAGATTTGGTTCCCAGGTGGCGGTGCTATTGGGAAGTGGTCGAACATTTAGGTGTTAGGGCCTAGTGGCAGCAAGTGAGATCACTGAGACCATGCCCTTGAAGATGATACTGAACCCCAGGCCCTTTCTTTCTGTTTCTCTGCCACGAAATGAGCAGATTTGCTCTCACATGAGCTCATGCTATGATGTGCTGCCTCACCACAAGCCCAAAAAACAATGGAGCCAACCAACACAGACTGAAACCTCTAAAACCAGGAGCTGAAATAAACCTTTCCCCTTTCACGTTGACTGTTTTAGGGCTTTTCTTTTTTTAAATTTACAACAATGAAAAGCCGACTACGTACATGTAGATGGAGGAACTGAAAATTCCCAAGGAACTGAAAGCAGAAAGGGTCTGAGTACTAGCCATCATCTAGAGAGTACTTCCTACGAGCTAGCCAAACATGGGGGTAAGATTTTAAGCACAATACTACGTTTGATCCTCATAAAAGCCCCAAGAGTTGGGACTTATGATCCTCACGTTGCAAATGAGCAACTCAGACTAGGAAAGGTTAAATAATCTATTCAAAATCATAAAGGACTTAAGTGAACAAGCAAGGGCTGGAAACCAGGGAGTCTGACCCAAGAGGCAGAAGAGCCAACTTGGTGGACAAATGAAAAGCCAGAAGAGCTGATGAGGTTCTAACACAACATGCGAAGGAAAGAGAAGAACCAGACAGAACCCATCTGGAACAGATCGAGTGAGACGGGAACACAGCTCCCAGCTTGCTCCTTGAGGTCCCCAATGCTGATGCAGTGGTAGAAATGCCAGTTCCAAGGGTTGGGATTTGAACCCGGTTCCCACCACAGCCCCACTAGTCAATGCAGCACTGGCACAGCATGCAGAAAAGAAACTTTTCCCCCATTCAGACTGATTACATTCTGTTAACTCAGAGCTTGTTTTGTGCAAAAGCTGCAGAACTGGGAATAAGAGAAGGAAGCATGTGATAAGTTTAAATATGCTGGAGCAATGTGCTGACCCACAAGGTTTGTTTATTAAAATCTGTATGTGGGGTGACGCTCAACTAAGCTGATGTCAGCTGGTTTGTGGAGAGGCCCTGTTTCCAAGACGAGGCTGCTGTTTGTCTTCTTTACTGAGCTGACAGGGGATGTTCTAGAGAATACATTATGAAAAAAACATCTGTATTATAGAAAATCAACAATGAAGAGCACCAGATCCGAATGGAGTGAGTAGTTTGGAAGGCTCTCGCTTGTCAATAGACTAAACTGCTATTTGTATCTAAGGAGAAAGCTAGAGGAAGTACAAATGAATTTAAGCGCAGCAGAAGCTGGCCTCCTCGCTTCTGTCAAGTTATTTTTTGCACACTTGGGAGAACACAGAGTGGGTTTTTGTTTTGTTTTAAATAAATGCTATAAAAATATTTAGAAAACTATCTTATCTCAAATCAGGACACTCAGGAATGGTTTTTGTCCTTATCCACCCCCCCCCCCCCAGTAGAATGTATGTCTTTGAGTAAGACAGGATGGATGCTAAAGGGTTTGCCTTGCCTCTCATAAAGACCTGACCCCATCACATAACTTCGGTTATGGACTGGATCTGGAGCATCCCCTAAAAGCCTTATGTACCTATGAATACTGTGTGCTGTTGGCAGGTTGGGCCCAGCTACAAGGAGTGGATGCTTGGGGCTTGACCTGGAAGGGTGTGTGTTGGGTCTCCCTTCCAATCAGTCTTGGCTCTGTTCTGCCATGCTGTAAGGAACTCTATCTCCACTCTGAACCAACCATGTGGTTCTACAATTTTCCAGCCACCTGCCCTTGAATGGACTGTGTACCTTCTAAAACTGTGAGCTAAAATAAAGCTTTCCTCCCTAAAGTTGTGGGTGTTGAGTATTCTGACACAGGGATACGACAGTAACTAAGTTAGTTTCAGACTTTATTTATTTATTCATTATTGTGTTTGTTTTAATTTTGTTTTTGCTTTATTTTTCTGAGAGCAGTCCAGCCTGGTCCTGCACTCACTATGTAGCCTAGGCTGGCATCAAACACACGGTAATCCCTCTGCCTCGGCCTCCCAAGTGCTGTGATTACAGGTATGTGCCACCACACCTGGCTTACATGGCACTGGGCAATCAAACTCAGGGCTTTGTGCTTATTAGGCAAGTGCTCAACCATTGTGCTATTTCTCCAGCCCCTTCACTGATTTTGAAACAGAGTCTGTCACAGTAGGACAGGCTGGTTCTGAACTCACTATGTAGCCTAGGCTGGCATCAAACACACAGTAATCCTCCTGCCTCAGCCTCCCAAGTGCCAGGATTACAGGTGTGCACCACCATACCCAGTTAATTTTTATCTGGTGCTGGAGAATTAAACCCAGGGCTGTTGTGCTCTAAGCGAGCTCTCTAGCCACTGAGATAAGCCACCAGCCCAACAGCTTCCTACTAAAGAAGAAGAAGAAGAAGAAGAAGAAGAAGAAGAAGAAGAAGAAGAAGAAGAAGAAGAGGAGAAACCCTCTGACACCACAGGCTTATTCAGATAAGATAGATCTTTCTGGGAGGAATGAAATGTGTCACCAGTATCTGCTCATGTCAGGAACGTAAGAGTGACAACAAGGATAAGCTGCTAACATCTATCTACTGTTTACTGACCCTACATGTTACGTATTTATTATTTCATTTAATCTTCACATCTCTCAGTTCAGTGCTAATATGATCTGCTGGTATATTTTTAAGTAGAATGTTTCTGGAAGTATAACATATACACAGAAAATTACACAGATTTGAAGTATAGAATTCAGTGAATTTCACAAACTGAAAACACATAGCCAACCACCACTTAGAATAAGAAACGAAACTCAACAGCCCAACCGCATCTTCATCCATTCCCCCACATCCCCATCGGTAACCACTATCCCAAACTCTTGCAACACAAATTAATTTCAGTAGACTTTCAACTTTATATGTATGTCATTACACAATATGTTCTCTTTTGCACATGGCTTTTATTTTTACACAATACAGGGTGTGTGAGATTGATCTGTGTTATTGTGTGGAGTTGTATTGTGTATGGTGGGTCACTGTAGACTGTTCACCCTTATCGCTACAGAATTTTCCATTACATGAATATGCCATGATTTCATTTTCCATTTTGTTGTTAATGAGTTTTGTGTCCATTTCAAAGTTAGGGCAAAAGTTAAGGTTAAGAACACTGAGACTCCAGAGGTTAAAAATAATTTGCCAAATTCCACAAAACTAATAAACAATAGAGCTAAAATTAAAGTTCACGTTAATCTGGTTCAAAAACCTAGGCTGCTAAACTCCATGCTGCATTGCCTTTCAGAAAAGCTAGGTTTACAGGAACTGCTTCCTGATGGTCAAAGGTCTTCTATAAATAATCTGAGAGGCCCGTGGGAAGTGGGGATTTGAACAATGTGACATGAACCCAAATCCACCCACCTCTACAGAGCTCAAACACGGTTCCATCTGTCACTTTCCCTCTTCTCCATTACTTTGATTGACTGTCCCAATAACCCTATCAGGATTTCAAGCATTGTGGGACTTAAGTGAGTATCTGAGACTGAAGGCACACATTACACCTGAGACCACGGGAAAACCGTGTGCAAGAAATGTGTATCAAGCTACAGCAAAGGTTTCCATAGATTCATGAGTACAAGGGTGTGAGCCATGCCCCAATTATTTATGTATGTGCTCACATTCTATGTGCACACTGACAGCCATAACTTGGCTCGCCCGCCTTCTCCTCGGTCATACTTCACCAACAAATAGCTTATTCTGCTGTTGTTATGGCAAGCATCTCTTGACTACATCCAGTACACTGATCCACCATCATAATAACCGTGTTCTAATTAGCATTCATACTTTCTGCATATTTTAGAAGAAAAAGAGAAGAAGGCATTCAAAAAATCACAAGTGTGTAAAATATGAGCATTTAATCTCTTAACAATTTGTCCTCTTCAGATGAATGGAAATGCCATACAAAGGCACTGGTTCGCCCAGAAAAGTGCATGCAAGGTAGCCTTTCTGGCCCAAGCTTTGGCTCCTTCCCAATCTTCACAATCAGAAACTATTGGGTCAGCCTCAGAAGGACACCTAACCCCAAGGAAGACTGCCAGCACAGCTTACTCATGGCACCTTTGCATTTCCCTGTAGATAGCAGAGCAACTGCTCTGGCTTATCTGGTTGGTTTATGGTTGATCATGATGCAAACACACAATTTTCAGAGTCAATGAACACTGTCTGTTAAGATGACAAAAATCCCTGGATCAGCTAAGGTATGAAGCACGCATTTCATTTATGTAAACACCATTTCCAGATATTACACCAGAAGAAGCTCACTCTGGCCTTGCAAGATCAACAGAATCCCTGTTTTCTCTCCTTCCCACTCCCTAGAAGGAAGCAAGAGCCCACCAGCCCCAGTCAACAGTATTTGTTTACTAGTAACAAAGCACTACAGACTGGGTGGCTTAAACTGTAGAAGTTCATTGGCTCACAGTTATGGAAGCTGGAAGTCCAAGATCAAGGAGCCTACAGGATCGACACTTTCTGAAGTTCCAAGGGAAGGATCTGTCCCAAGTCTCTGTAGATGGCCATTTTCTTTTTCTCCTGTGCTCTCCTCTGTGTCTGTATCCAAATGCCCCTTTTATATGGACACCTGTCCAACTGGATTAGAATCCACCCTCATGAACTCACTCTATCTTGATTGCTTCTATAAAGACTTTACCTTTAAGTAAGGTTACAATCTGAACTACTGGGATAGTATTTCAACACATGAACTGTGGGAAGATAGGACCTCCCTATAACACTGACTCCCATGAAATTCCTTCTCTCTGATGCCAGTCTGTTCAGCTCTCCCCCAAAATCTGTCAGGCCGACAGCCTGTATGGTAGCTTCCACAAAACAAGCACGTGGCACAGCCCCCACTCCTACTGCTCTGCAGCCTCCTTGTATCTTCCTTACCATTTATTACTAAAATATTATTTGCTCACCACTAGGAATAATGTGATGGTTGTCAAGGTCTCCTGGGGTCAAAAAACCAGAGGTGCTATTACGGTTCTGACTTCAAATGTCCCCATCAGTCTCGTGCATTCAAATGTTGATCACAGCGCCCATACTCCTCACCCATGATGAGTCCTGCAGCTGGATGTGCCTTTATGAGGCAAGGCCTGGCTGGAGGTGAGTCACAGTGGACTCGACCTGGGAGCGTGTATTCATGTCTCCTCCCTTCTCTCTCTGCCTCCTGGCTGCCACAGGATGAGCAACATTCCTCTGCCAAGCCCTACCACTACAGTGTTCCGCACCGGAACCAGCCAAACATGAATCGAATCTTCTGGAAACCCTGAGCCAAAACAAATCACTCCTCTTTTAAGTTGTGGGTGTTGAGTAGTTTGTCTAAGTAACAGGAAATCTGGTTAATCTAGCCACCCAGCTAACTTCTAATCAGACCTTCCACAGATCCTTTCACACACCTCGTGGTCCCCCCAACCCCGACCTCTGTCATCATGCAGGCTCGTCCTTCCCTTCCTCTGTCTTTCAGAGTCCAGCTCCTTTCTCCTCTTTCTTTGTCCACAAGCAGTCTGTCAAGATCTCACACAATTCGTGTCTCCTATGACAGGTTCTTCTTTCATCACTAGAACAGAGCAGTGTCGTGTTCCAGTGTATTTTACATGATTTCATAAAGGAGAAGGGCATATTTTCCCTTTTTATGTGCAGTTTCTCAGTAGCCCCCTCAAGCTGCACCTGACATCCTAATTCAACATATTAGTTTCTTGGGGCCACAGATTCTTGTTCCAGGAATCCTCCCAAGTGCTGCTGCCAGGCAAGCAGGGACTGAACAGCTTGGTAGCACAGATCTCAAACTGTCCCTCTTTTCTGGTGGTTATCAAAATCCAGATCTCACCTGTGTTTAATACCAGTGCTTGACTCTTGTTCCTGCATGAAAATACTATATTATTTTTAAAAATCCAGTTTTATATGCAGTCTTACTCTTCATGGAATATTTATTTATTTATATAGTGGCACTACAAGTTAAGCCCCAGGCCTTTACACTGAGCTATATCCTAAGCCCATTCAGAGTTTTTTGATTTTTGAGACAGGGTCTCAGGAAGTCATTAAGTTGTCCAGGCTTGGGCTCAAACTTGTGATCCTTCTACCTGAGTTGTCCAGAGTGTATGGATAATAGGCCTGTGACAAGGGCTCAGCAATTTTTTTTCCATTGATGCTTCTATTTCTAGAAGCTACCTCATGCCCCTCAGAATGCCTTCTGCTCAGTTTGAAAGCAAAATCAAATTGCAAGAAGTCACCTGCACAAGTAGAAAGAAAGAGATAGGTTGTTGGAGAGGTTTAAAAATACAGCATCTAATCTCATTTATTTAAAAATGCAAAAATTGAAGATTTATTCCCACAGTTTTGAAGCTCTGAGTGAATGGGTGGTTATGTAGGCTTGGATTAAGGGAGCAAAATCCTTTCCAGTAATAACTCAGGTGCTAAGGGAAGACGCATACTCCTCCAAGATGGAAATCCACTCTTCACAGCACTATTAGATAAGATGTCTAATTACTACCCCAAAATAATTGATGGAAAACTGTAGAAAAGAGGAAGCACGAGCCCAGCCCCATGATAGAGACAGAATTCTCGATACATATTAGGCTAGGCAAATCTTCACCTGTACTGAAAAGTCAAAATGGTTAGAAATGAAAGACCTTTCTAATCCAATTAAAATCAATTTGCTAGGGAGCCTGGCTTTTCACATCAAGGTACCGATGTGCCTTACTCCAGTTAGTGGATTGGATGCAAAAAATTGTCCAAATATGCTGATACAAACCTTTGTAACTGCTACATGTGATAAATACTTATTGCATACTTATTATGTATAGGCAAAAACCAATAAGTTCAGTCTTCCAAAAAGTACAGAAAAGTTAAGCCAAGCAGAAAAGTTACAGTAGCACAGGCCTGTAACCCCAGCACTCTAGGAGGCTGAAGCAGGAATACTGTAAGTTTGAGCCCAGCCTTAGGTAATTCAGCACGATTTCAAACTCAAAAGTAAAAATGAGACAGGGATGTGGCTCAGCATGAAGGCCCCAGACTCAATACCTACTTCCCATCTCTTCTGCAAAAAAGAAGTTAAAATATAATTGCACTGTGATGTATAAGAACATATGGACAAGTCACCTACTCCACTCTCAGAGGTAGAACAGGCTTGAAAGCAAGTACTATCAAACTAAAGCCTGGTTCTGCCAGACAGCTTGCAGTCATCTAGAAGAGAGACAAGCGTGGCCAAAGCCAGGGCACAGGCAAGAGAGACAGAGAAGAGTACTCATATCAGAGACAATTAGGAGGAAGGCGCCACCAGACTTAATACAGGCTATTTCCCATCATATGGAACTAGGCCGAGAGGAATAGCAGACACAAAAACGACTTCTTTTACAAAGCAAGTGACAAAACTATATAATACGTCTGCTTCATAAATCTCTAGTTTTTCACTTAACATCCTTGTTCACAGCCAAGAAAATATCTATTGCATCGTAGCTTTGATGCCACTGGATCTTTTTGCACTAATAAACGCCTTCCGCTCTCTCATTCACAGAGCCTAGCTGCTGTCGAGAGTGAAATTCTTCCACCTTCAGTCCTTATAAGCAAGAATCAGAGGCTCCTTCCGCCTCCACACAATAATGTGATGAAGAGACACACTGACGGGGAGCAAGCACTAATTTGTTCACTTGTGGAAAAGGCGTCATTTGTGGAGCAACGTCTGTGGGCTGGGTATGGGAGGTTTTCCAGAATGGATAACGCCTCTGCTCGTGAGCTTGCAGTGTAGTAGAGAAGATAAACAGAGTGCGGTAAGTGACATCACCAAGGCAAGAACAAATTCCCAGTAGTGCCAACAGGACAATGTGGTACATGGAGCTGGGGCTGGAAAACAGCATGGAGAGTGTTTCCGAGGAGGAGGAAGCAGCGACACTGGACCCGGAAATACCAGGAGTCACACAGCTATGCCTGAGCAGAGGAGTACGGCAGCAGACGGATCTCGTGAACAAGCAAGCTGAGTGTGAAAGGGAAGGGAAGACTGGGGGACAGTGAATGGGCAACGATACTGCTGCTGGTGTGGTTGGAACATGCCCCCAGAATGGACGTGCTGGAAGCTCCCCCAACTGTGGTGGTGCTGAGAAGTGTTGGTTCTTTAAGAGCGTGACCTAGTGGAAGGTAGGTGCTGAGGTCATGAGGGGCACTGCCCAGGAGGAGATTATGCTGGCCTCACTAGGTGAGACCTTCTTGACAGAACGTGTCAGGTGTCATAAAACAAGGCCACCACTTATACTTGTTTTCTGCACAAAGCCATTCCCTTTCCCGTTCTCCACCATGATGTGATATAGCCAGGGGCTCCTCAAACATTTTCCAGTGCCCTGCTGTTTGGACCCTTTACTCACCAAAGCTGTGAGCCAAATAAACCTCTGTTTTTTATAAAGTACCCAGCCTCAGTTATTTTGTTACAGCGGAAAACAAACTAAAACAATATAGAGCCAGAGTGCCATGGAGGAGCACGACAAGAGATATGAGTGGAAAAGACAATGTGAAGGACTGTGGGTGCCAAAGCATGGAGCTCAAACCAGCTGCACGAGATGGAAACCTATGAGAGGTTGCCAAGTGGCAGGGCAAAGCGGCAAGATCGGCTTCTTGGCAGAAGCAGGGCAGCCAGACGACGGTGGGACAGCGAGATGCACTGCTCAGGGAGATCAGCTAATAAACTCTGCGCGCATTTGACAAAGAGCTGAACTTAGGCTCTAACCGTGACTATAGAGAAAAGGGAAACGAAGAGACGCTTCTGAAACGTCTTTTCAGTTCTGTTTTTCATTGTCTTGTGAAGGAAACCAGCTGGGTCGGGAGGAACTGGCTCACCTGCCACCATGCAGCGGCCCCTCCACCCTCCCAGGATCTGCACCTGCATATTCTGCTGCTGGGTAGGAGGCAAAACTATTGTGTCCACGAGTCTGGTTCCTAGAGAAGTCACTCACCTAGCTTTGTAAGTTCAAAACTGCATCACGCCACACAACTGTGCAGTCCCTTCTCTCTAGAAGAGGGGAGAGGATGCCTAAGAGCAGACGACAACACACGTTAAGTCTGGAAGCTGGGCTACAGAAATCAAGGCAATCTGGGCTGCTGGTTTCTGTTTTATTCTGAAGTGGGAAGAGTGACCATCTATAAAGGTAGATGGCAGAAAAGAGGCTGCAGGAGATTGTGAGGGAGAGCATATGCTCAGGAAACAGGAAGAGTACTGACTCAGAGATCCCGGGGAGAAGCTCGGTTGAGAACCTGTGGAGTCTGAAAGTGCAGGGCAGACGCCTGGAGCTCAGCCTGGCTAGCACACATCCCCCACCAGAGGAACAGCACGTCCTCCTCCCAGGATCCCTCCTCACCCTGCATGTGATTTCAGAGAAGCTGCATGTTGCCCCATGATCTCATTCCCCAATCCACAGTGGGCCAGTCCAGGCACAGGAACCTCATCCAAGACAGGCCAAGGAAGCCCGTTCCCAGGGATTTTCTTACAACCCAAGGCAGCATCGGTTCAATCTCACTCCAATAGCTGAAGGTCACTCAGAGGACCTGAAACATTAGATCAGGTGAGTATAAACAGGGCTACTACATGTCTTTCTGAAACTCCCAGATGCCCTGGCTTAATCAGTGTAGAGTACAACATGGGCCTGATGTCTCTGGGAAAGACCCTGCTGTTTTATATCAAACTCAAAGACTGTAGAAGCTGTGGAAACAAAGTAGACCTCAGCAAGAGAGAAAAACAACACACAGAGAGGAAAAGAGAGACTTTCTGGTTGCCTTCAAGGCCCTACCTCCAGCTACACTTCCTCCTTGGGACTCCATGCCAGACCCAAAGGCCTCCTCCTTGTATAAATCTGTTCAAATTGTCATCCGATCACTTGCAACCAAACATTCGCAACAAGTTCAGAATTTGTCTTGAATACTCAAGAAACAAAGGCACAGAGTTGTGCACAGCAAGCTCTCAAAGGCTTGCATGTGTACACAAAACCCTAACAGCACTATAAAAAAAGTACCTTGTGCTGTGCTGAGAAGACAAAGAATGTGTGAAAAGATGGCCGTGTACAACTACTGTAGCTGCTCTCTTACGCTGCATTATGGATGCCGCCGAAGCTGTGAACCTCGGTCCCAAAGGCCTGCTACGTGCTATGTGACGCACAGGAAGAAATTTGACCTTGGTCAATTCTGCACATCCACTTTCCTGGGTGTAGGAGCTACACGAAGCCAAGTCCTGCAAAGAAACCATTACTCAGTTCTTAATGCCATTGCTGGGCATTTTCTGGCTCACAGGTGTTAGTTTTGGTTTTGATTTCATGGTACTAGGGGTAGGGCCCAGGGCCTTGGCACAGAGCTCTCTCTCTAACCCACCTTTTTATTTCTGATTTTGAGGCAACGTCTCATTAAGCCGCTAAATTCCCTAGGCTGGGCTCAAACTCACAATCCTCCTGCCTCGACCTCCCAGAGCACTGGGATTATAGGCCTTTGTGACCAGGCTCACCTTCACAGGCTTTCTTACTAGTCTATGCACAGGCAAGTTTAGGGGAGTCAACCTGGTGTCTGGTGTTTTCTGCAATGCCAGGGCTGACTCTGCAGCCAAATCCTAGAAATAAGATGTGGGAAACCTCTCTGTCCATGAGATCCTCACTTACCCACTGTCTTCCCTCCTCTTAGATCCACAGAGCTCCACCTGGATTTGAGGGAAAGAGTGGCTCGGCCTCCTCTCCTGACATTCTTGCCAAGGGCACAGTCCTCTGGTCTAGGTCAGCAAAAGGCACCGGGCTGAGTATTCACTTTATATCCTACCACATCCTTCCCCTGAGGCACCAAGGATCAGATGGCTGGCTGCTTTCAGGGAGGCAAGGGCTGGCAAAAGGAGAATGACGGCTGGGGGCAGGAAGGGAGAGGACACAGGTTAAGGCTTCTAAGCCATTACTTCGATTGCACAAATCCGCTGTGCCTGCCTGCCTGCCAGAAGTACACATACATTATTAATTCACTGGGACATGTTTACCCCTTCCTGCCTGGGTCCCTGGGTTCCTCCCTCTGCCTACTTTCTATATCTGACACATCAGTTTCCTCAAGCTTCGGATTTGAGCACCCTTCACCAAATTGCTGACCTTTGCAACCTGCTAAGAAGGACCAGCTAGTCCTATGAAGGCATGATGAATAACCAAAAGTGCTGCCAGAGGATCTTCATTAACTAGAGGGCCAATGAACTTATGAAAACATGAATCAGTCAGTCCATTACTTACAGCAATTAATAGCTAGTTAACACAAGGATGGGCCTGACCCTCCTCTTCAGCTCCACTGACTCCTGGGCATCCATTGGCAGATTCGGCTCTGGAGCTCAACCTGGGTCTCACGCTGCACTAAAAAACTTTTTAGCAGCTGGGGATGTAGTTCAGTGTAAAGGCTCAAGGTTCAATTCCCACTACTAAAAACACAGTCTTGTAACAATGTCAGGGCTTATCTTGAGGGCACACGTATTTTTTTTTAACTTATTATGGAAATAGACAAATACGCACTTAGTACATTTTTGTAATTTTCCTCGGCATCCATTTGAATATAAATTGGGCTTCCTTACACCAGAAGCGGGGCTCTGTGACACTGGTCACAGTTTCCAGGTCTCCTTCCCTCAGTTCCTCAAAGTAGTGGATCCAGGTATCCACCTTATACAGCTACTTCCTGGTGACCATCTCCCTATGGGACAGCCAGGTACAGCCTACTTGATAGTTGTCCCTCCCAGGCAGGTTGTGAAGATATGACTGTGGTGCCCCCTCTCAGTCACAGTGTGAGTCCACAGAACTCATGCCTGCCTATTTTAAACCAACCCATTAGAACTCCGCTGAAGAAACTTGCTCAAGTAACAGCCGAGACCCCAGCTTGCTCTCTCTCCTCTCTCTCTCTCCCACCTGCTGGCTGAACATGAGCGCTTCCAACGCCCCCTACCCTTTCCCAATGGCCCTGGTAGGCAGGCTGCCCTCCCCAGTGAGTGGCACGCTGCATCTCTGTTATTTCACGTGCTTATGGAGCTGCCTCCTCTACATCGCACCTGATGACGCACCTGACCCTAACTTCCTTTTCGGCCAGGGTTCCCCCAGGGAGTGGCTATCTTGGTAGGAATAAAGCATGAACTGGACACAGATAAGAGTCCCAAGGGCCTCCACTGGTATAAACAGGCTTCCTGTGAGAGAGACACCTGGTCACAGTTGAACACTCAGGCATTAGGCCATCTGTGGGATGGAGAAATAAGCTGTGAAGACATGCTGAACACATCTCTGCTCAAATCCCTGGAGCCCCATCTTGGTGCAACCTCTTTCAAGACCAAATTTTAAAAAGAAAACAGCAATAATGATAACAGCATGAAAGGCCACCAGATGATAGCACAATGAAGTAGATGTATCCTTCACCACCTTCAGTAATTAACTCATGGCCAATATGTTTTATTTGCATGTGTGTGTGCACACAAATGTATATGTGTCCCTCCCATGTGTATTATAAAGTAGAAATTAGGTAGAGAGGCTTAGTTCCAGTCTTCATTTTTTTGGTTTGAGGTTGTTTTGTGTTGTTTTGTTTTGCTCACACTTCAAAGGAATAGTGAGTACTTCTGTGAAGAGATGCAGAAAAGGTAGTTGTATCTATTATCTGAGGTTATCCATCACTGATAATTACCTCCTGGAGCAATAGTCTTGACCAGGGTGATTCTGCCCTCCCATGAGCCCCTGGAAATGTCTAGAAACATTTCTGTTCCAGTTTGGGGAGGGTCTACTGCAATCTAGTAAAGACAGGACAGGGATTCTGCTAAATAATCTTACAATGCAAAGGTATAACTCCCCAGCACAAAGAATTATCTGTTCCAAAATGTCAATAGTACAATGGGGTTATAAAACATTATATTCTAATTCAATCACTCATTATTTTATTTATCATCTGGAAAACTTGTATATGAAAATAAAAACTTCCCAGTCAATTATTTAAATTTTCTGAGGTATAATTCATACAATAAATGTGATTAAATAAATACTTGATAATTTCATTTACCAGTTTTCAAAATTATGAAGCAGTCTCCCAGATTGCTCCAAAGGTGACCACTGGACCAGTGAGTATAAACATACTGTATCTATTCTAAAAACTACAGGGTTTTTTTTTTTGATACTGGGAGTTAAAATTCAGGGCCTTTGTATTGAGCTATATCTCCAACCTTTTTACTGTATTTTATTTTAGGAAACAGTTTCAGTAAGTGTTTAAACTGCCCAGACTGGACTCCAGCTTGTGAATCTCCTGCCTCAGCCTCCCAGACTACTTGTATTACAGGCCTGTGACACCACACATGGCCACAATAATTAGCATACAGTTGCTTAAATTGTCTCTGGACAGTTCATGCTTATTCGGGTTTTTTGCTGAGTCTGTCAGACATATTCTCATATTGATTAAAAGTCTGCTTGCGTTTGGGGATGATAAGATTCTGTGGGTTCATTTTATGTATTTACTGTCCTTGATTGAAATCAGCCTCTTTTTCAAGGAGACTTCATTCTTTCAGGTGATATTTAGTGATCACCTTTTAAGTCCTAGGGGAACAAATGCATTTTAAGACACATATAACTCTCATAATATCATATTTCCCTCTAAGGATGGAATTTTATGAGCTGTATTTTACACATACCATAGAAAAACTGAGACTCAAGAGAGTGGTTTCTTTCTAATTCAAACTTACAGGAAATGGGAAATTGCTAAAGCTGCCAACACTTCCCCACTTCTACCTCTAGATCCTTTCTTAATCAATAGGCCTGATTGTCCTCTGAGCCCAATAATAAGGATGAAAAGACAAAATAGGCCAGATGTTGGGAGCCAAGAAAGCATACTAATGCCAGAGTGGGTCTGAGACCATGGGGTCCATACTGCCCCCAGGGAGAGGAGTCTCCTCTGCCTCCTTGCCGATGCCCAACTAAGGGCTGTGAGCAGGGCTAATTGCAGGGACAGGCACCCGCAAGCAGACACTGCAGGGGAGAGGAACCCAGGTGGACTGAGGACTTCAAGCCACAACACGCATAAAGAATGCTGTTGACCTGACCAAACACAAAGAGAGGCAAAGGCATCTTCTTCGATAATACAAATCAAATATACGTGTCTTAGTTACTTTCTCATCACAAATTAGGGGAGGAAAAGTTTTATTTTAGCTCACAGTTTCAGAAGCCCTCAGTCCCTTCACGGGTGGGTACCCGGGAAACGGTGGAATCACATGGCAGGGCTGGAGCCCAGGCTAAAGCCACAGCAGGAACTCCAGAGCCAGAGATCCTCACCACGTGTCGCAGCAAAGCCAAGTCCGGCAGAAAGGGCAGACCTGCACACGCCCCTCCAGGACAAGCCCCAAGCATCAGTCCCTTCCAGCCAGGCCCCACCTCCCAATACGTCCCAGTATCCATATTCACACAAGGCTTTTGGGGGACACTCCAGATCCAAACCACAACAACACCACTTTATATTTTAAAGATTAGGAGTAGCATGCAATTTATCATTTAAATTTAAAATATGTGACTTGGGGATGGGGGCATAGTTCAGTGGTTAAAGCACTTACATGGTGTGCACAAGGCCCTGGGCTCAATCCCCCAGCGTTATATAAAAATTAGCCAGATGTGGAGGCACACACCTGTAACCTGACCACTTGAGAGCCTGAGACAGGAAAATTGCCATAGTTCAAAGCCAGTTTGAGCTGCATAGTGAGTTCAAGACCAGCTTGGACTTCAGACCAAGACCTTGTCACAAAAAATAAAATAATAAAAGATACAACTCTGAAGAAGTGAACACTTATTCCTGACCTCCTCTGAATTTACCTTTAGTTCCCCTGTGATGCAAAGTCATGGTCCTCTGGTATCAGGGAACTGGGGGGAAAGAGTGGGACATGTTTCAAGGCAGTTCTGAACCCTCTGAACCCACTCAGTTCCTGTACAGGGTCTGGATTAGAAGTTTAAGTAGTTTAAGATGTACTGAAGAGCTTGAAGATGTGCCATTTGTATAAGCCAAAGCCAAAGATTCTCACTCTCTCCTCTTTTTTTTTTTTTTTGAGACAGGTCTCGCTATCTATGCAACCAGGTTGACTTCAAATCAGAATCCCCCTGCCTCAGCCTCCTGAGTGCAGAGATTACAGGCATACACCACTACATCCAACTTGTAAATACTTTTATAGCAATTTTTACCCCTAATTTTCTCCCTTCTTAAAAATTAATATATTAGAGCTACCAATCTTTGGTTTGAGTTTATATATCAGGTTGAGAACAGCCTTAAGTCTTTTGGAAAGCATAAAATATATATTTGATTGAGGAAACACACCTGCTTTCTGCAAACCCCTCTCAGACTCCCATCCCGAAAGGGAGTGGATTTCTTTTTCAGCCTCGCAGCGACCTCTGAGTGAGCTCAATAAAAACTTCCCTGCCTGAGAAACAGACTCGGATCCGTATCCCCAGATGCTGAGGGAATGAGAAGGAGTTGGTAACGCTGGAGTCGGACTATTTTGCATTTCTCAGGAACATCCTCTAATGAGCTGGCAATGAGGAACACCAGACTGCTGTGTGGCTATTTCAGATCCTATCATCCTCATGGCAAGCCACACACTGACTTTCCTTGTGGTTGATTACAATACACAAGGCAGGCGTGAGGCTCCGAGAGCCAGAGCCCTGGGAGGGAAAGGCACCAGTGAGGGAAGGAGGCAGGCCCTAAGGAAAAGCACCCTGCCAGACACTGCAGAGGTCGGGGTGACCAGGCCTGGCGTTTCTTCAATATGCACTCTTCACAACTGAGCTGTGCTACCTGATCAACCTGCACCGACTTGCACCAACTTGCACCAAGGGGATCCAGCTCTGTTTCATGACCTCGTCTACACAGCAACACAAGTTAACAGGGAGGACATCCTCAAAGCTGAAACTCAGCTAGCACGCATTCAATCATCTGGGCCACTAGTTAATATACTAAAAGAGCAGATACTTTTGGACAAAAGTCCAGACCCCAAGTCCTTCCCCACCCACTGCCTCAGCGGCCCCTGTTCCTGTCCTGAAGACCCCATCGACCCCTATACTCAGCAACATGACTCAGCAGCTGGCATCACATTAAAGGCTTCTGCCATTAGTCAATACCCAACCAATCTTGTTGGAAACAGTTTTCATACTCA
This sequence comes from Ctenodactylus gundi, assembly GCA_004027205.1. NCBI lineage: Eukaryota > Metazoa > Chordata > Mammalia > Rodentia > Ctenodactylidae > Ctenodactylus > Ctenodactylus gundi. The sequence continues at coordinate 505,179 of PVKB01000291.1, read as the reverse complement.
ATGAGACACCCACCAGGCTACCCGGCTCAGAGGGAACATCTTAGAAGCCTGCAAAAAGCCTAAAAGGATATGCAGGAATACCACAGGCTCCACCAGGCTTGTCTGTCACCTGCACGGTGTTTTCCCACAGGACCCACAAGGAAGGACAAAGGACAAAAGCGCTGTAGTCATTCTGGCTTTCAGAGGGTTAGATAACCTTCATGCACTTGGCAGTCTCATTACTAGAATTTTTTTTTTTTACTTCTCTTTTCTTGTCCCCAATCCTGCTTAAGCATCTTAAATTAATAATGTTGAAGCTGTTTAAGCTTTATCGCCAGGCTTTGTTTTTGATTTTCATACTCTGGAGACCTTTTCTTCCTCTCTGGTAGCCCTTTCTTAGTCTGTCCTTCATCTGTATCCATTCTTCTCAGATAACCACTATCTGTGATAATCATTGATTAGGTCATGGGGGAAGTACAGTTAAGAAAATGAAAGAAAGAGCCACAGAGGTGTTAACAGGGTGAATATCTTCATTGGTACAATTTTATAAAATTTCATGAGCTATTTTTCTCAGTGAAAGGACTAACAAAGAAGAAGAAAAATGACATACCTCTGAAAAAAAAAAAAACACGATGTATTCCTAAAGGTTAATTATAACACCCGGCATTTGGCAAGGGGGAAACAAAGATCATGCTGGACCAAGACCCATGCCTGACTTTGAGTATTCCTGGTGTAATGAGGGGAGATCATGTTCCCTAAACCAATCAGCTCATCAAAAGTAAATAATTCTTTACTTTGAGATAGGTATTCATTCTTTCTCGCTACTATGAAGGAGAAAACTATCAGGTTTGACAGCCATTCCTCCTTTTTCTCCATCCCATGTTCCTCAGTTTCTGCATCATTGGGTTTTTCTTCTCCCACTGAAGAAACTACAAAGGGACCATTCCAAAGGACCTGGGGTCACCTACCTGTCAAGGAAAGGTTTCACTGAGCAGCATCTGCCCTGGGTGGAAGCCAGCAATTCCAGCTGTTAACTTCCTAGCCCAGAAGGGAAGGGCTCCTGGCTAAACAGAAAGCCACAGAGTCCTAGAGGATACAGAGCATATTTAAGAATCACTCCGCCAATCTGACCAGTTCAGGAGAGTTGCGCTGAGTACATACTTTCTCCGCATCAGAATCTGAGCAAGGTGAAGAGGTGTTACAATAACAGATGACAAGCTTCCCCGCAGGGAGTAGCTCCTGACTTGACAGAAAACAGCTAAAGCTGGCCAATCTGTACAATAATGACGATTATAACCACCTCTCTGTGACAGACACAGTGCTGCATGCTCACCAAACCTAGTTCGTTTTCTCTCTAAGCAACATTTTCCAGCATGCCCTGCAGGGCATTGGCAAACGAATTCTGGCCAATGGGATGTGGACAAAGAGTTGAATGCCATAGGGGGTGCCTGGCCCACAAAACCTTTCCCACGGTCTCCCATGTGCTGTCTCTTCCTCGTTAGCCAGCTGGATACCAAGACCAGACAGAGGATCCAGGAACCTTCCAGAGGTAGGATTCTAAATGAAAAAACTTTGGATCCCTGAAAAATTACAGAGGAGAACCTTCCAGCCAACATGTACTCACACGTACACACGGACGTGCACACATACCATTTTGAACTGTGATATGAATAAAAATATAATCTTGTTGTGTTAACCCAGGGTGATTTGGAGGCTGTTTGTTATACCTGGTAAGAAATGTTTTTTATACTAGCTGGCATACTTATGAATTTTATTAACAAATGGAATAAGAGAGTACATTTAGAATATCTAATTCTGTTTGACATCTATTATAGATTTCATATACAGTCCTGAACCTAAAACATGGGGGGTGTTCAATAATTTTAAGGGTTATGAGAAATGAAGTTAGTTCCTTTTCTTAGAAACTCTGAAGCTAGAATCTTTGACAACAGGAACCACTGGAGCAAATGAGAAAGAGGAAGCTCTGGGAATGGAGAACCAATGAAAACACAGGGGAAATTCTGGAGGGAAAGTAAAGAGGCTGAAGAGAGGCTGAAGGTTGTATCTTTCAGGAATTCCTGTGTTGAAATCCTAGCCCCCAATGTGATAACAGGAAGTGGGACCTGTGGAGTGTAATTAGGTTGTGAAATCAGAGCCCCCATGAGTGGTATTAGTGCCATTTGTAAAACAAACAAACAAACAAACAAAGACAGGCAAGCTTGTTCTCTGCTCTTCTCTGTGTGAGAACAGAACAGGAGAGTAGCTAGTGCAAACCAGAAGTGAGCCCTCACCAGACACCAGATTTTCAGGTATCTTGACCTTAGGTTTCCTGGCCTCCAAAACTTTGCGGAACAAATATTTGTTGTTAAAGCCACCCAGTTTCTCATAGCAGCTCCAGAAGACTAAGGTATTACCATATGCTTTTTTGTCTAACTTCTTTCATTGGACCTTGATAAACTCTCCATCAAACAATGTCAACTTTCTTGGGTCCTCCGCTCTCCTGTATGTCCTGAGGCTCTCTCTCTGGACTAACCTATTAAGTTTCCTTGTGTTCTGCATGTTTCCATGACCCACAGCAGGTTTCCCGCCTTGCCTTTGCTTGGCTACTGACAGCAGCCACTCGTGGCTCCTTTGTAACATGCCTTCTATGTGCAGGACATTGTCCCAAACATATCCTAAGGTAGAAATAGGAGAAGTGGCTGGCCCTGGAGTCAAGAGAACCAGGAAATACAGTGTAGAAAATGTAAACACAATAATGAAACTAACTAAATGTGAGTCTGCTTTTATTTTTTTTATTATGACCACCAGAAGGTAATCCTAAACAACGTCAGCAATGAAGATTCCTCTCCTGGGATAACTTGTCCCCTAAGTATTCACTGCCCTTGGAATGTCACTGACTGAAGACAAGTCAAATACAGCATGGTTTTTGTCCATCAGTCACCTGTAGCTAGCAGGGGAGAGTAACTGCTACAAGAGGTGAGAGTGTGAGGAGTAACCAGTGCCAAGGGAAGGGCTAAGAGAAGAAATGCTAGAGAGACCTCGTCTTGAGATAGGATCAGAGATAGGGCTCTGCCATCTGAAGAAGAGGGAATCACCATCAGAGCCCAGGGGCAGGACACCTGCCACTGCCAGGAGTCTACAAACCAGTCCCAGTGGCAGGCACAACATGCACCTGCACAAACAGCCTTTGTCAGGTGATCAGACCAGAGAGGTGGCAGAAATCAGTTCCGGAGATCTCTTATTCTGTTGCCAGTAATAAGCACACAAAGACTTTCCCTTCTTTTCATTTCCTTTCCTCTCCTTTCTTTTCTTTCACAATTTAATACTGAGCTACAATTCAAATACAAGGTGTGATTGCAATACATGCTGAAGGTTTGAATTTTGAATTATTACAGTTAAAAACATACTGCCACGAATTCCCCCTCTAATTACTTTTTCTTGCTTCAAACACACGTGTCCTGTAGCTTGCCACTTTCTGCAGCAGTTCTGAGAGTCTTCTTTCTGTCTTGGTGAAGCACCATTAAGAATATGGTGACTGGTTTTGTCGTATGTCACCAAAGGAAAAGCAGGTTTGACAAAAAAAATGGTGTGTCCTTATCCATTCTATTCTCTGGATCTGGCACTATGTGACTTCTGGCTCTTCTCAAAGTCAAAATGTCCATGAAAGGTACACATTCTGAATTGATTAAGGACATCAAACCACAACTAAAGTCACACATGAGAAAAGACTTCCAGAACGGCTTCAAAAATTGGCAAGACTGTGTCCAAAACCAAGGAGGGGTTTCTGAGAGAGAATAATGGCAGTGTGCAATAAACATTCACTTTATTTTTATCATACTTCATACCATACAATTTACCCACTTAAAGTACAAAATTCAGTGACTTTCAGTACAGTCACAGAATTTTGCCTCCATCGCCAGAATCAATTTTGGAACTTTTCATTATCCCAAAAAGACATCTGTATCCCTTAGCTGTCACATTCCAATCCTCCCCCTGGGTATATAAATAGACACCGCAAAGGGGCTTTAAACAGAATGAGAACATGAGAATTCCACCTTTATTAGATCACTCGCAGGCCTACCTACCTCTCCAATCACTGCCTAAGGTCCAGCATGGCACACAGGGACACATTAACTAGTTCAACCTCATGATGTAAGTACGAGAACCCGCTTGCGGCCCCAGGACCCTTGTTCCTCACCAGCTGCAGCCACCCAACTGCTCCCACCTGCACATCCAGCCCACCCATGCCCAGACCCGGGCTCCTGCCCTGCCAAGAAACACCTAAGGAGAACCCAGTAGAGTAGTCCTTGGCCTCGGGCAAGTTTGCACATTGGGTTCTGCTTCCTGGTGACTGGCCTGGGCAGGTCTGTCTGCCAAGATTTCGCCTGGGGCTGATTCTTATACTCCCTGGGGTGGCAGATTGTTCCAGAACAGAAGAGGGAGAGGTGGATCATTTTATCTGGCTCCTTGGAAAAACCAGGGAAAATGCACCCATGGGATGACACTGAAATACGAGGGGCAGTAGAACATCTGAGTCCCAGGAGTCGCAGCTGTCTTGTCCTTCATGCTCTCTGGCCATGTGTTCTGGGGCTTGTCTGTCTATCTGTCTGTTTTCTTCACATTTAGCTATATCCCCAAATCATGTCTTTTTATTCTTTAGTTTGAGATAAGTTCTTAGAAAGTTGCCCAGGCTGGGCTCAAAATTTCAATCATCCTGTCTCAGCCTTCCAGAATACCAGAAACACAGATACGTGCCACCATGCTTAACTTAATCATATGCAATTTTTATACCAAAGAAAATAGCTCTGTAGGGTTTCATTCCTCGGCACGTGAATTTCTGAACAGCAAGAGCACACATTCTATTACTTTAAGGGGAAATAATAACACATTCTCTATGTTACCTATAGTCTTCAATCACCTATAACCTAACACTATGTGAATTTCTGCACAATATAATGCATTTAAATCAGTAATTACCTAATTATCTGATTCTTAATGAATTCATTAGTAGGTATGTTTGTGTGCACTATAAAATAATACATAAAATTACACTTTCCTTCTACACTAAAATGAATGGTAGACAGTAATGTAAGCAAACAATAAAATGATTTGTTAAAGACACATACTGAATGAAAATACAATTATAAAAATTAACTTTTAAAGTGACTATTTACTGAATGAAGAGTTACGCAGGAGAGATGGAAGTCACTTTCACTGACAAGAATGCAGGAAGAGACAAGTCAAGGTCAGCAGGGAAAGGAGAGAACCAAGCCATCAGTATTCAAGGTGTATTCCTTTCCCAGCTGAGAAGTTCCCTACTCATTGTAGACAGTCTTCGCTGCTTGGCATTCAAGACTCTGAAGTGCGCGGATGGATGACTGTGAAGCATGGTCAAAAGCCATCAGTAAGGCAATGGGCTTTAAAAAACCCACTTTAAGTAGACATCTCTTTTAACTATGTGACTATATAATTTATTATCTACCCTGGGATAATTTTAAGAGAGAAAAATAAATAAAACTATATAATTTTAACGTATGCATTTACAGATTGACAAATTGGTATATATAACGGCAGGTCTAGAAAATAGTTCAAGTCATAAATTATTTTCAAAGGTAAAGTCATTTCTAAAACTATAATATGTATCAAAGCAAAAATTTAAAAATTCATTAGATTGATCTGAACATCTAAAATAATGAAAATGGGACATTATTCTCAGTGCTTATTCATTCTAACCAGCTCCAGAGGCATATCTATTGTGATACGTTAATGGTATTTTTCTAAAGAAATATTTTTTCATAAAATGGCCTATAATCTTTTTCAAAGTTGAATGTTACATTTCATAAATTTGAAATTATTGGCCACTTCAGCCAATGCTTCTCAGTTGGCTATTACACTCTTAATCAATAAATACCCCTCCTACAGATGCTATTACACCTTGGTAGCTAAGAACTGATCCTAACCAATAGAAAACATTCTCAATTTTTTATTGAAATGTCTTAATATTTCAGTCTAATCTTTTCATAGTTTCTGACCTTTTTTCTTCATGCACAGAAACTTTCCTTGACAAGAATTTGATGAGATAAAACTCATCACACAAATTATCTCTATTTATGATTTTTAAAAATATGCTGCTAAATTTAGATGCTAAAATGTCAGAGGCATCCTCAATCCTATTCTACTCTAGTACAGAACTCTACAATTACATGCGAAAGCTCCATCAAAATAGTCTTCCATAAACTGTTACAAAGCTTAACTATTTTATCTCAAATTTAAATTACTTAATTTGTTTAATTACCCCTCTGGTTTTACAGGTAGACATTCCTTTTTCAATAATTGCATTTCCTAAAAGCCGCAGGAATTGAAGTCTTTTGGCTCATGATACCTTGAATGACTGAAAACAGATTACCAACTGATTGTGTACATAAAAAACAAACAAAAATTTCAAGGACTAGTTTATTTAAAGAAAAAAAGAAAAAGATCGATACATAGTACTATGCTTGAGTTGACATGCAAGGCAACATTTCAACGACTCAGACATTACTGAAATGTAAGACTGTGCAAAACACATACACACACGCATTCTGAAATGTAAGACCGTACAAAAAAGATACACACACACACAGTCTGGCAGGCTGCGGCACTTTTTCATTCCACGCCATCTCTATCACAAATATTTTGTAGGAAATTTCTCTGTGTATAAATAGAAAGTTATGTCTGACAACTATAGCTTCTATTTTGTTGGGAGACTATCACAGCTTGTTTGGGTGCAATTATGAACTATGAACACACTACATTTAATTCCAAATATATTTCTATTCCATAGATTTCTTAATTTAGTAATGATACTACTTTTCCCATTTTGCTGTACTCTGCAAAAATCAATGCATGTGGCACCTCCTCTAATTTCATTGATAAATCATCTTTACACGAAGTTATGAATTATAATAATGCCAGATGTTGTGTCTTTGACAGAGTGAACTTCCAGAAACTTTACTTTGGGTCCATGAATTGGGTTGAAAAAAGATCAAACCATGATTTAAATGAACAGATTTTTCTCCTGAAAAAAATGATCTAAAGCTGAGTCATTTAATTATTTGTGAAGTTCTTCTGCTAATAGAGCTGTCTAACTAATAGCCATCAATTTGCTTTTGAGCATGAGAAAGAGCAAAATCAAAATTAAGCGAAATTAACTAAGAAGAATCCCTTACTTAAGTGCACAACCATGCTTCCCGGAGTGATGTGTAAACACAACTGTACATGATAAAGCATCCTATCCAGGAAAAACTGTCTTAATATAGCAACTTTTGAAATAGCTTTTTCATAAAACTTTGTCTTCTGGGTTCACCGGGGTCAGTTACATGACTCTGGCCATCACCATGTGTAGCAAATATTCAATTCAATGCATGAGCATCAATCATTCACCAGTGATGCCAAATGTTCATCAGTCACATTCCTAAGAAAAGATTATTTACTACAGAATTTTTGTTTTGTTTTCTAGACAAGGTTTCACTCTGTAGTTCAGGCTGGTCCTGAACTCACTGTGTAACCCAGACTGACCTTGAACTCACAGCAATCCTCCTGCTTCAGCCTCCTGATTACTGGGATTACAGACGTGTGTCACCACACCCAGTTTATGTGGTGCTGGGGAATCAAATTGAGGGCTCTGCTTTTGCTAGGCAAGCACTGTAATCACTGTGCTATTCCTCCCACCCCTTAGTACAAAGCTTTTCACTAAGCATACACCTTGCCTTCAGGCTACCAGCTTTTTTTCAATTGAAAGAGTTTACTGTTGTTTTTCTAAAAGCATAAGAGACAAAAAAAAAAAAAAACCCTAGTATTATTACATGATAAGGTACATATACGTATCCCTTGAAATCTGAGGAGGTTTGGTTCCAGGATCCCCTACTTACAATCTGCAGGTGCTCAAGTCTCTTATATATAATAAAATGTTTTAATATTTGCTCGTAACCTACACACATCCTCTTATAGACTCTAAATCATCTCTAGATGACTTATATACTGCAATGTAAATGCTCTGAAAATAGTTGTTATGCTGTATTTCTAGAGTTTAATAAGAAGGAGAAAAATTGAACATGTTCAATTTAGAGGCTTTTTTTCAAATATTTTCAACTCAAAGTTAGTTGAATCAATGGGCATGGAACTTTTGATATGAAGGGGTGATTGTCTTAACTATAGATTCAAAAGGTACAACAGATGACAAGCCACAGAAGTAGCAACTGCAAGAGCATCCTGTCTACACTCCACAAGGGACGGCTCAGCCTGTGTTTCCACACTATTTCACATTCTCTGACCATAACAGATAGGCAGTGACATGTGTCCTGGTGGTTCCATGATCCCAGACAGATTGAAGCAGGGGTCACACACTATTGGCTCATACCCACGCTGCCAACAGGGGCAGAAAGATTGATTTGATGACTTCTTTCACCAAGAATTTAGAGCAGAAGTTCAATGTCCATGTTCAAACTCTCCTTCCAGAACAAATTAATCATGCCAATGCCTGTCTCACTCCAGAACTGTGAGAGAAGGTACTTTTGGTGCTTCAAACCCCCCACGGTAGTTTCATGGCAGCGAGGGACACCAGTGTTCTGCCCTGGCTCCTGTAAGAAGCTGGAGAAAAATCCTCAAACTAAGTCTTACTTTGTGTTATAAAGAACCATTTCTCTGTGGCTTTCAAGTAGGCTCATGCAACTTTGATTTCTCTGGAATGGACCTGAGACCCGACAGAGGAACTATTTTGTGGCACCTCTTTTGTGCCACAAAACACTTCGGTACCCACTTGTCCAAGCGGAAGCTAAGAAGGGATCGCGATGGGAGTACTCTTGGCACATCAGTGCTTCAGGGTGAGCTCAAAAGATCTGAAGCTGCAGAAGCATGTACTCTAGCTCAATGGCTGCCATGGAATCCTCCTTTCCCCGTTATTTTAACAAACAGCTTAGTGGATTCATAAAGTGTCCAGAGGCTGGTATTTTTTGGGTCTTGTCCATATTCATATGAATACTCCTTTATTATTTCCTTGTATATAATAGAAAATAGTTATGTTCAGAAGAATTTTCTGGGGATTTAGAACACAGAATAGAAATAACATTACTAGGTGCCTTCCTAACATCATCAGGTATACATCTTCTGCCATTGTGAATGCCCCCTTGGACACCTTTCTTTTAAAGTAGCAGAACCACTCTATTGAGTCATCAATTCCCTAATGACAGACAGATACTTTTACAACTCTTCTAGCATCAATTTATACCTCTGAAATCTCCTCATTGTATCACCTTGAGCACATTATTGAACTTTTATATGCTTCGGTTTTCTTCATTTGGGAAAGAAGTCTGATATTATTTAACAGCGAAAGAGAATGAAGTAGTCTACATGCCACAGCATGGATAAGCCTCAAAAAACATTAAGCTAAATGAAGACAGACACAAACTGTCATGAATTACAGGTTTGCATTTATATAAAATATCCAGAGTAGAAAAATCCATAGGAAAAGGCAATTTATTGGTGGTACTGAGGGATGGAGGGGAGGGGAAAAGTGAGTAAATGCCTACGGAATGTTACACGTTGAATTATGCTGCTTCGAAAAGACAGCTGAAGTCTTACACCTAAGGATCTGAGAATGTGACCAAATTTGAAGAACAGGGCTTTACAGAGGTAACAATGTTAAAATAATTCTGCAAAGGTTGTCCCTAAGCAAGTGAATGGTGTCCTTACAAAAATGGGAAATTTGTTAAAGCCAGGCATGGTGGGCACATGCCTGCAATCCCAACACTCTGAGAGACTGAGGAAGAAGAATTATGAATTGAAGCCTGGACTTTAGCAAGAATCAGTTTCAAAATTAAACAAACAAAAAGTGAGAAGATCCTGGGCTAAATTCTCAGTCACCTCTCTTCTCCCTCTACCCCAAAAAAGGAAATCTGGAGACAGAGGGAAGAGAGAGATGATGATGTGATAATGGAAGGAGAAGTTGGGACAGACACAGCTGGAAGCCACAGGTCACCAACGACTGTTGGCCTCACTACGCCAGAGCTAGGACGAGGTAAGGAAAGATTTTAATCCAAATTTCAGAGGGAAACATGGTCCTGCAGACATGGTGATTTCAGACTTCTAGCCTGCAGAACTGTGAGACAACAAATTTCTGTTATTTTAAGCCACTCAATTTACAATATTTGATTCTAACAGCCCTAGGAAACTAATATAACAGATATGAGGCGTCCTTTGGACATGAGGAAAATGTTCCAGAGCTAGACAGAGGTAGTGGCTGCACAATGTTATGAAAGCATTGAATTATTCATTCAAGTAGCTAATGTGGATATCAACCAATTAAACATACACAAATACAGCACCTACCACAGTGTGATTTTTGAGTATTTATTAAGTCAACACAAGAACTTAGAAATAGTCCCTGGGATGCACTCAGTAAGAGTTATATGGTGTTACTATTTTCAAACTGTGCACCTCTAACCATCAAATAAGGAGAACTTGCTATATTTTCATGCAGAGAATTTTAGTCAAGTTTAGTGTATATATTTCCCCACACTTTGAACACACTTATCCCACTGATATTGTCACTTTCTGAAGTAATTCTGGAAGTCCTCCTAGTTGAGTGTCCTTTCATGGATGCGTCAGTGTCCTGGATCAATTCAAAATATTTATGGTCATTTCTGCCAGATAAAAGCATTATTGTGTATCTTCATTCACCTTCTTCACCAGATCTGGCACCATGAGATGCCAGTCTCACTCTTCCCCACACGCAAAATGATCACGAAAGGAAAACACTTTGAAGCAGTTCAAGATACTGAGGAAACCATGACTGTGCAATTAAAGACATTCATGTGGGCCACTGGTCTTGTTGGCTTTACCATCACAAACCCCAGAAATGTGTCAGTGGCAGGAGAACAGTGTGTGAGATCATAGTCATCTCACCCCATTGCTGCCCCTTCTTGAGCACCAAGAAGGATATCTGGTGGCAGTGAAATGGGTTCATCTTTATATGTAGGCTCTGTGGGGTGAGACAGAAATACAAATGTGATCAAAAAATACCGGGAGTGCTGAAATTAAGATTTTTTTTTTTACCATAGCAAAAGACACATTGCTGTTAATTCTCTTCAAAATACTCCCCCCTCGTTTCAAGCACATCATTCATCCCACCATTCTTGCCATGTTTTGAAGCAGTTCTGGAAGTTCTCTTTCATGAATGTCTTTAATTGCACTCAAACTGAGTACATCAGAAGAATGCCCAACTGCGTAGGGCCACAATCTACTGAAAGGATTCTAGACCCAGAAGAACTAAAGAGGATTTTTTTTAAATCTACAGAAAGAATTATTTATTCACTCGAAAGGCTTCTTGCTTTCCCCCACTCCCCATTCCTACCTCTTAGAATTACAGAATAGAAGAAAGATGGAAGTTTTGCTAAGGATTGAGAAAACAGCCTTTGAGAGATCTGATGTTTTTCGTACAAGTGGGAAATTGAACATGGGAGGAGAGGAAAGGAAAAATATTGCGCAAGGAACTCGAGCAATGAAAGGTAAAATTCAAGGAGACAGCTCAGCCCACAGCAGCCAATTTGAATCAAGCATCCCATAGATTTGGGGCAGACTTTTTTTGAAACTCTGTGCCTCAAATTACACTTTACAGAATTGTTGCTAATGCCCTATACCTTGTCGTAATATTCTACATCTTCAGGCAGGCCCTTTTTAGTTATTAATATTTTATTGTGTTTAGAGTAGGCACCATAGAAGAGAGCATGTGGGAGTGAAATTGTATCAGCAAGTCCTCGGCAGCCAACTAGCAGCTTCTGGGCTCTGGTTTGAACGATTCTACTGCAAGCTAGATACATATTCATGTCTGAGATGCTTTCTTATTCATAAATATTTTCTCTGGTGTCTCACTGTTCTTCACTCTCCATTCAGGGATCAGAAACCCCATCATCAAACACTCCACTACTAGCTGAGCCCTGGAAATAGGCAGCTGTTCCTCAAATAGTAGCAAAAGCTTGAGAAGAACAAATGCTTAGTTCTTATCACAGTGCTAACAGGTTGCTGGAAGAAGGCTTCCTCTCACTTTCACCTGTGGAGAGTGTTGAAAAAATAGGAGATGTATTTGCTAAGAAGGATTCTTATCGGATAGACCAAGTGGAAATTCCATGACTCAAGCAAATAATGACAATGGAAAAAATGATGATTAAAATAATTGCAGCCAACATTTATGGAGCACACAGGCCAGGCCTTGTGCCGAGTCCTCTCTACAATTTATCTCACGTAATCATTCCAATCACCCTATAGAGTTAAGCGTCATTATCCCCATTTTGCAGATGGAGTAACCGATACTCAGAAAATATTGCCAAATTCATAAGCTATTAAGTGGAGACAGACCTCTGGTTTAGGTTATCAGATCCTAAAATCTGTGGTGTTAATTAAAAGGCTAACTGCCCAAAATTAAAGTTTTCACATGCCCAAGAAAATCGCTACCAGTCCTCTCCCCGTGGAGTCTTATTCTTTTGTTTGTAAGAGGTCATTCTGTTACAGCAAATAATCTACAGTTTCCACTGTGTCTGTGTAGCGAGCTCTGGAGTGGGTATCACCTTCTTCTTGCTAAACAAGGTAAGCAAAGAATACTTGATACTTGGGATAAGAAAAAAAAAAGGCCAAGAGATATAAAGAAGTGGATATATTGTGAAGAAAAACAATAAAAATGGAGCCCCTGGATGTATTGGAAGGGAAATATGAGTGCCCTACAGTCAAGACATAATTGCTAGACTTAAAGAGAAGAAAAAAGGAGGGAGGGAAGATGGGGAAGCCTAAACACAAACTTAAAGCACAAGATAAAGGCAGAGAAAAGTAAATGCTTCTCTTGGATAATTAAAATTGTGGCCTTTCAAGATATGAAGTTAGATACTTCGTGAATTATATATTTCTAATTCTTGTACCAGAATGCCATGGGCTAGAGACAGCCTCCTAGGTACTAATGAAAAGGCCACAGCATGGGGCCCTGAATTCGCGGCAGTGTGCCAAAGCCAACAAAATAAGCTCAGAGAACCCAGGAAAATGGCAAAGCCGATTGTTTTGGTCAGTTGACTTCTTCTTAATGGTGACTGCTCTCAAGCTGACTCCCCCCTACTGCTGCCATCACACCCACACACAGAACTCCCAGCACTTGTGCATGTACACATACACACACCCACTCACACACACACAGGACAGACAATTCTAAATACATTTTCTTGATCAGTTACTTTGCTTTGAAAAGGACATCATTCTAGGGTGAAATTTCCAACTCTAGCATCAGCTTGCTGATGAGGCCTAATGACTTGCCACCTAGAAGTCCAGAACAGTTCCATTATTTAGACTAAAATGTGTGCACAGGCCACGACTATGGAATTCACTTTTGTTTCAGGCAGCTTTTGTTTCACTCCATTTCTGAGCAGGTGAAAAGCAGGGTTGTAAGAGGCTGGCCTTGCTTACCACCCTGCTTCCTAGTGCTGCCTCCTTCTCCAGAATCTCCAAATCTCTGCATGCCTCCTTCCAACCCTCCTGCCCAGCATCTAAGGCCTGTTCAGAATCTCATGGTAGGAGTGTAAATTAGTATCATCTTTGTAGATGGCAGAATTTGGCAGTGCATAGCAGAAATATCAACAATATCCCATTCTGTAAACCATACAAAAATATAATACACACAAAAGATCGGTGCACAAAAAATGTAAATTATGAAATCATTTAAAACTGGAAGAAAAAAATGCAGTACCCAATCATGGAAGAATGTTTTGGTAAATAATAATCTACTTGTTCATGTAAGAATATTTTGCCCTTAAAAATGATTATGCTATGCTAAAAGTAAAAAAAAAACCCTATAAATTCATTTACAGTAGAAACTCTGCCATACAAAATACTTCCCACAGAATGGGAAAGAAAAATGTTGACTAGAGTTATCTCTAGGTGGCAGTTATGTTTATATGTAAAATAATAAAAGAAATAATATTTTTCTTAGCTGTTCTTTCTTAATTTTCAAAGTTTCTTTCTTTTCCAATTTTTTCATTATTTGTTAATGTTCCAAAGGTAGTTAAGCACAGTTTCAAGCCAAAAAACCCAGTTTCACATCCCAGATACTGCGGAACTATCAGTATCATTTAAGAGCTGCATGACCTTGGGCACATACGTAATACTTCTACACCTAGGCTTTCAATAAAAAGAGGATGATTTTATTGAAGGAATAAGTAAGTGAATGAATACATGTAAGGCATTTAAAACAGAGGCACAGAGTAAATGCTCATCATGATTATTAAACATTTATTGTCCATTGTGTGCAAATGTCACTCAGGAACTGTGAAGACAAACATTGAACCCTGATAAAAGAGATGATAAAAGAGATGCACAAACATATATTTGCAGTCGTTGGGGTAAGTTCTACAAGGGAAGATACGAGACACTCTGGAGACATAGAGAAGAGTCCCTGTCATTCCAATAAAAGAATTTTCACTATTATTAGAATGAAGATCCTTCATAGTTTCAGATCCAAATATCACTTCATCTTCATATGTTGTAGGTGACTCAGTGGGAAGCAGGTATTCACAGGGTAACTGGCCTCTTAGGAAGGAGGTGGCAGATATGTGGCACCCTAGGTCTATAGAGTATCTATAATTAGCAGAATACTCTCATCTGTACCATCCCAATATATTCATATGGGACTTCTATGAGATAAATGATTTTTTTATGATGGTCTAGAAAGGTAAAGAGAATTGATGGAGATTACTCAGTCAGCAAATAACAAAGACATGACCAAGCCCACAGGCTGTGGGAGACATTTTTATGCCATTCCAGAGATGCCACAGAAAGATCCTCTTATCAGGAGATGCTCAGTTACTACTTTTTGCATCTAAAATGTCCCCCAAATTCCTGTGTTAAAGGATCTGTCCCCAGCCTGTGACACTACTGGGAGGTGGAACTTTCAGTAAGTGGGAGCCAGTGGAAGGAATTGAGGTGACTGGGGGTGTGTACCTGAAGGGGATATTAGGATCCCAGACCCTTTTCTCTGGTTCTTTGCTTCCTGGCTGCCATGGATTGAGCACCTTTCCCCACCACCTGCCTGCCAGGATGTGCTGCCTCATCACAGGCCTGGCAGCAACGGGGTCAAGCAATCACAGGCTATACCCTTCAAAACTGTAAGCCAAAATTATACTTTTCTCCTTAGAAGTTGCTGTCTCAGTATTTTGTCATTGTGATGGGAAGCTGACTAATACATCATGTTTTCATTCTTTCTACAATCTCTACTACTACTTTCTATAATTTCTATGACTATGATTTCTACAATGATATGTATCACTTAAAGACAGAAATATGTGCTAAAAAATGTGTTCTTGGGTGATTCACTGTTGTACAAAAACGAAATGTGCTTTCACAAACTATGATGTCAGTAGGTGATATAATTGTACACAGTCCATTGTTGACTAAAACATCATTATGTGGCACATAATTATACAGGAGAAATTATAAAGGAGGCAAAGGAAAGAAGAACGAAAAATGATCTGAAAAGGAGATATCAAACCAGCCAAAGTAATGTCTGTCTATATACTAAATTAGAATCTAAAATTATATAACATAAATGCATATTTTTAACAGTATGTCTTCCACAATACAATTGGGGCAGATGGGTTTAGTGAACCAGGAAACTGGAAGACAATGAAGAAGGCCAAACTCGGCCCCTAGAAAGAAACTACTTGCAAGCTGCTCCCAAGAGTTCATTCTTTGACACGAATTCTGGAATGAGATACAGACAACTCGTCAATCAAGACATCATTGACTCTATACCTCTTCACGCTAACTTAACGTGGGCTTATATCAGCCAACAGCCTTTGACTGTGCCATTTGCCCTTACAAGTTGCTTACGTGTGACTAGCTAAGGAGATGTAGCAATGTGGCCTAAGAAAACAATACATTTGGAGACTAGTGACCCGATATCAAATTTATTTCAGCTTCCTACTAGTTACACAACTGAGTGACTTCAACCTCTCCGAGCCTTAGCTTCCTCCTTCAGAACACTGAGATACTAATACCTATCTCTTCAGGTTAAGAAACTAAGTGAAACAAGCATTTTGAAACATTCAGCAAAATGGTTTGGCTTATAAACATGACCATCTTCAGAATAACAGAACAGACTCTAGGTAGTCGATTACATCACCAGCATCACAAATTAACCATGTATGAAGAGTTGTGCATCCCTGAGTGTATCCCTGAGCAGCCACGCCAGTCAGCGGGATCACCAGTGAGACATGTTCCATCAGTACTGCAGCCACCACACAAGAAGGCTTCCTTTCTAGCCAACTTGCCTGCCTTTACCCAACTGGATGAATTAATCCACTATTTTGAACATCTAGGTCAATAATCCCCATCGTTGTCACAGAAAATGCAGAACTGCTACAGGGTAAAAATAAATCTCTGCTGGGACCTACGCTGCTGTAGAGAATCTGTGACGCTATAAATTGCTCTTGATCAACACATTCGCCCATTGCCAAAATGGGCCTGGTTCATACAATACCAGCCAAGCAGACGCTTAGTGATTTCACCACATAACTCGATGTGGTGATTGTCATGAGTGATGAAATATGATTAGCAAATTACAGCTCTGGTGTTTTATGTTAAGGGAACATAAAGAAAATGAATGCATTGAGCTGCCTTGCATTTTTCAATGGAATCATTTAAAAGGAGTGGGTGATGGAGAAAGCAAGACTGATGGCGGAAAGAAAAGGCACAAATAACGTCGCCACTTCACAGCCGATCAGCATAATTCATCTCTGCCTGCTGTCTCCAACTGCTGCGCCGTGTTGTTGCGTGTGGTTAAACAGCTGCTATTTACTTCTGGCATCTTTATTTTAGCACAAGATAAATTGACCCAGGGTTTTTCTAAAGGTATTTCCACATATAAATAAACAAAAATGACACAAGCTCCTTGTTATCAAGTTGGGCTTTCTTTATAAGTGAGGCCCCTTACAACAGCATCTCTGGAGTTTGAGCGATGAACTAAACTTCTCCTGTGGGCGTGAGATGGTACCTGCCTTACGTCATGTCTACTTTACAATGAACTGTGTCGTGGCGAATGTCAAGGTTCTTGGAGATTCTGGAGGAAATAAAAGTGCTTTGATTCTGATATTGGTAAAAGCGGTGCTTTGGCATCGCTCACTTTTTTTCTGTCTTCAGATCCTAGGCTTGTAATCCTTACACCTCTCCCACAGAGTTGGCAGGAAAGCAAAATCCCATACAGCCTCTTTTATTTTCCCACTGATACTATTACAAAATTAGAGGCAAATTTCTACAAAAAATCAATTTGGCTGGCCCTGAAATACGATTTTAAAATACACCTAAGAATCCAGTACTTGTTTTAAGAGCCTGTTTCAAAAAGTGAAGATGTTCTTTGATAAATAATAATATTCAAAGTAGCTATACAAAAAGGGAGAAGGTACTAGAATTGGGTTTGAATTCAAGCTCTGCTTACACCTGGCATGAGATTTGGGTCAAATAATTAACTGTTTAACTGTTGCAGAAATAAATTTTTAAAATATTGGACTAAAAAGCTTGATTTAGAATATCATTATAGGAATTAAAGGGCACAGTCAGCCAGGCACAGGGGCACATGCCTATAATTCCCTGTACTATGGGAGACTGAAGCAGGACGATCACAGCTTGGAGCCTAGGCTGGGAAATTCAGCAACCCTATCTCAAAAAAAAAAATTTTTTTTTAAAAAGCAGGGATGGAGCTCTAGGCAATTGCCCTGGTATATCTCCAATACCACACAAGGCAGGGTGGATGAGGGGAGACAGTACTATAACATCTGATGTATGATGTAGGCTGACTAAGTTTTGCCGGAATTGAACAAATGACTCAAAGTGAGCTACAGAAGTAATGAAGCCACCATCCCACAGGTAGTTTGCTCCCTAGGGAGGGAGCATAAATAAAAAAAAGCAAAAAGGGTTTTAGTTTTTGGATATTTTAAAATGCAAACTTCACACCACTGACATATTTCATTGAATTTTTAAAAATTACACATACAGGATTGTACAAAATTAAACATTTTAGATAAAAACATGACACAAACCATTGCAATTTTCAAATTCTCAGTGTAGATTCAAACATAAGTCCAAAATAGGGTGGCTACCCATCCTCTGTCTGAAATTTCACCAGTTTGCACCTCTCGTCCTAAGGTAGATATTACCTCTACCCCTTTCTTTCTTGAACTGGCCCATAGAGACAGTACACACGAGGTCCTCTGGCTACTGATCCATTTCCAAAAGAAAATATGCTACCAAATATTAAGTTCATGGTGCCTCTTCAGTATTAGTGATCCTTTGAAAGCATTTGTTTCTTTTTCACACTTTATTTTAATGTGTCCTCTTATTTCACAGATTGAATTTTTTTGTGGAAATACAACTCCCATGTGTGTTATTTTTCCTACTGGAAATTCGACTGTTTTAAATGTACTCTGTGTTTCCATGAGTAAGTGTGGGTGAGTCAAAATGAAACACATTAATGGTTAATACTAACTTTTTAATAGTTCCATGGAAAAAGGTAACTTTATTTGCATTCTATTCTGTAAAGCTCACCCAAGTGAGCACAGATGCAAAAGCAGATAATACTCAAACGCTTGCAGTGTGGTAAAACACACTGTTTAGAAGCTGAAGTTTTAGAATTTGAGATCATCTGGATAGGGTCACACTGGAGTCCAGCCTTACTTTAAAAAGTCATTTCTTTATAACAATGAAAATAAATACTTCAAACAAGATTTTAGGGATAAATATTTAAAAGCTCAACCTCAATGTTGTAAGAGGGTTAAAAAAGAAAAATAAAATCTGACTCACAGCATGAGCTTGACAGTGACTTGATCCCCTATCACCCAATTCTGTAACCTGGGCTGGTGCAGCATTACTGAGGTGCCAGTGAGGACTCCGAGGAGTAGCCAACCCACACCCAAATCCAGCTTCCTTCCCCCTCACAACCAAACACATCCCTAGCTTGCTTTGCAGTCTCTGGGGGGCAGAGAAGGCAGGGCAAGGCACTGGGTCTTTTGAGAAAATTCCCTTTAGTGATACAGGAAACACGCTATTGCCCACATTGCCTTCCCGAACAACGCGAGGGAAAGGCCAAGGCACGGAGGGGCCCCCAAGGCCTGTAATGCCAGTGGCTAAACCAATACCAGCGGCTGCCTCGCTCCAGACTTCTCTACGGGAGAAAAATAAACCCTTACTTGTTTAAGCTACTGTGAGCTGGATTTTCTGGTGCTTGGAACCAAATGCCTTCCACACTGGCAGAATGGCTTAGGGAGACCGGCTTCCTCTACGATGTCAGCACCTCCAGGCCACAGACGGGAGTGACCCGGGGATCCCTGCGAAGCTGCTCCAGGACGCATGCGCGCACGCAGGGCCGAGACCGTCATGGTCAAAATCTAAGAGGAATCTTGCGGAGACAAGCCTATTTCATTTTAATATGATGTTTTGCAACCTTCTCAGAAGTGATATGACTTCTTTCCAGTAAGAAAATAAGGAACAGTTCCTCTTTTATCAAGTTAGCCTTTTTTATCTTATTTCTATATGAGCTCCACTATTTTATTTTGAAGCAAATGTTCTCCGGATATCAAGCAAGGCTGTATTCAAATATGAATATGAAACCTATTCCAGATGTAATTTCTAAGTTATTAATTGTTATTCCATGGAGCCATGTTTACAGCACAAGCCCTAGCATGGGAACAGTCCTAGCAGGACGACTCACTGACCTAGACTTGGACTTCAGTGCCATAGTTTTTCCATATATTAAATGGGTGTTATCATAGAGAAAGAGGGGACAGAGAACTCCCTAATACAGTAATATTATGAATAACTGAGGAATATAGTGCTTAAAGCAGTAAATAATGTTTAAAACAGCAAGGGAATCAGAAGTTCAATACATGATAGACATTATTATAAGTAAAAACCAGTTCTACTCTTCATGTGCAATGTGCACACATTATGCATGTATGTATATGTACATAAAATTATGTGTGTAGAATCATTTGTGCTTTAGTTTGTATTCTCAAATAGAACAAGGAACAACTGTTAAAGTTCATCACCCACTTTTTTAGATACCCCAAATGTAAACCCAGACAAGCCCCTAGTAAATAAGTTGTTTTTAATCGCTTTTGCCTCTATTTTCTTTCAAAGTTCTGTGTCAAAGCTGATGTGAGGTTGTGGCTCAGTGGCTAATGTGCTTGCCTAGCAAGCACAAGGCCCTGGGTTCGATCCCCCCACACCACATAAAAATTAACTAGGCATGGTGGTACACATCTGCAGTCCCAGCACTTGGGAGGCTGAGGCAGGAGGACTGCCATGTGTTTGAGACCAGCCTGAGTTATATAGTGAGGTCAGGTACCAGCCTGGATGACAGAGCAAGATACTGTGTCAAAAAAACCCCAAAAGTTCAGTTCATTTGGTTAACATTTGTGTAATGAAAGTCTAGAAACCACCTCTTCTTAATTTCATGAAAACTTTAAAGAATATGGGCATTTCTTTCAAAGTCTTTTCAGCCTAGCCTTCCTGAGCATCAACTAATTATTAATGTTTTCCACATAAACAACTTGAAAACACATGTTTTGGGTTTGGTTTGGTTGGTTTTTGCCTTTTCCTCTTCTCCCTACTTGCAAAATTGTTGGAAGTCTGCTATAGTGCGAATCTGAAATGTTCCTCAAAGAGCCATGTGTAACAGGCTTAGTCCTCAACCTGTGGCACTATGGAGAGATGGCAGAACCTTAAGGAAGTAAGATCTACTGAGAGGTCTTAGGTCATTGGAGGCGCATCCTTAAAAAAAGATTAAAAAGATTGTGGAATGCCATCCTCCCACTTCCATTCTCTTTGGTCCCTGGTGAGTAAGGAACGAGCGTCTTCCCCTGTGTGCACCCCCACGGTGTGGTACCTTACCACAGGCCGGAGAGCAATAGTCAGCCAGCCATGGACTGAAACCTCCAAAATGGTGAGCCAAACTAAACTTCTTTTTAAGTTAAATATCTCAAGCATTTTAATATAGTGATGGAAAGTTGACAAACACATAGCTTAGCTTTTCTTTTTTCTTTTCTTTTCTTTTTCTTTCTTTCTTTCTTTTTTCTTTTTTTGAGACAGAGTCTCATTTTGTAGCCCAGGCTGATCCTAAACTCAGTCTGCAGCCCAGGTTGGCCTTGGACTCATGGCAATCCTCCTGTCTCGGCCTTCCAGGTGTTGTAATTTCAGGTATGCACCACCATATCCAGCTTTATGTGGTGCTGGGCAATCGAACTAAGGGTCTTGTGCTTGCTAGGCAAATGCTTTAACCCAACAAACACATATCTTGTGTCTCTTTCTCATGATCGTCATTTCTTACCATTTCTGTGTTTAAATTTACAAACTGCCCTTTAGTGCCCCTTAGCTACCCGCTCTCCTAGGTATGTTACCCAGATACACCAGCTCATCTAAGAATACACGCACTAACCAAGTATAAAGGACTTCTCATTCCTAACAGCTTGTTCAAAACAACTAACGCCTCCCTACTTCCCCTCCTAACCAATGCGCTGCTCAGCTACCCTCCTCTGCGGTTCCGAGCTCCCTGCGGCCTGTCTGTCCGCCCAGCTCTCTCCCTGCAGCTCAGCATTTAGAATCCTCCATGCTCCTACTGCACGATCGCTATCTTCCAAATTGCATTCTCTGCTGCAGCTGCCACTGCTCCTCAGTCTGGTCAGTGTCAGGTCTAAGAGACCTGTCCCCTTGCTGGATTCTCTATCTAGCACATTGAAAAGTTGTCATCGTCACATTTCACTTGTCAGGAACACGATGCATGAATCAGATATTTCCTTTTACTCTTTCATCTTGGCAGCACATAAGAATTAGTGTCTAATGACACAGAAGCAAAAAGTTAATGGAAATTTAATTGAAAAAACTACTATCCCAGCAGGAATTGAACCTGGTGGCCTTAACAGGAGGTAGATATTTCATCCACAAGACTTTGGAGTTAGGCTTAGCATACCTGTATATAGATAGGTATCACTTTGGTAAACAGATAATTCCCACATTTTTCCAATATTACTTTGGTCAACAAAATGAATAAAGGAATGAATTCCAATTTAAATGTCAGGGCCATCTACTGCAAGGATTCTGAGCAGAGGAGTCTTAATGAAAAATAGGATTTAATTTCCTGTAAATGTTTGAGTTCTTCAACCCTTATATATAGAAATGATGAATATTTATACATACGAAATGCATCTTCCTCTTAGAACAGCCTTTAGTCAGCCATGCCCAAAGGGACTCCAGGAGAATATTTTCACATCTTAGATTTTTCTAGAGAAAAATGACATTATCTGAATATTTCTGTCCCTTTCTTCTTCCATATTTTTCTCCAGAGGCCTTAATCATACAGGGGGAAAAACTGTTCCTTGTTTAGTTTAGATGAAGAAATGGAATAGAAGTTCCCAGAGATTTAAATCATTTGTCTAATATGATGTACTTTATTGTAAAAATTTAATTAATTAATTAATATTAATCAATGTTTCTATTCAGATTAACCTAGAGCTTTCGCCCAGCCTGCACTATGCAGGCAAGGCTTCTAAGCAACACAGGAGCACAGCAGCACCCAGGGAGTCTGAAGGCAGTGTCAATCCTCAGCTCTTCATGTGCTCTCTGCATCTAACGAGTTTTACTATTCACTCATGCTAGTTAAGTGGCTGTACGCATTAAACTATTTTTTGGTGGTATCTGAGACTGAGTTCAAGGTCTTCACACTGAGCTACACTTTTCATTGTTGATTTTTAAGACAGTGTCTTTAACTTGCCAAGTTGCCCATACGGGGCTCAAACTTGTGATCTTTCTGTCCTAGCCTTCCAGAGTGCTGGAATTGCAAGGCTGTGCCACTACGCCCAGCTCAAAAGATACAGTCTTTACTAATTTAATCCTCAAAGAAAAAGCCTGTTACACGATTTAAAAAAGAAGCCACATACTGAAAATGTTAAAAAAAAAAAAATTAAGACCCAAGCAAACAATGAAAAAATGGCAAGCCTGAAAATTCTCCAACATTTAGACAAAATCTTTATATGTGTTTATATACATATACATACACACACATACATATATATACATAGGTATATATGTATATATATACATATATATGTATATATGTATATAAATACATATATATGTATATATATACACATTGCTTTCAAAATAGCACTCAAAAAAATTTTTTTGAGATGGGTCTCTATACTATAGGCTACTCCTGAATTCACTTTGTATCCCAGGCTGGACTTCAACTCTTGGCAATCCTTCTGCCTTAGCTTCCTGAATGCTGGGATTGCAAGCATGTACCACTATGCCTAGCTTATTCAAACTTATTTTCAAAACTTAAAATAAGAATTCATATCCACTGTCATTGATGATGAAGCTTGAGATTTTAGCTAGTGATACTATAAAATCCTCCTGATTAGGAAGACATCAAAAGAAAAGCACACAGAACTTGAAGGCAAGTGTCCCCTCTGCTTTTATATTACAGTCATGTGCACAGCCAATCCAGGACGGATAAAACTTTATTAAATACGATAAATATTTCAAGGCCTCTGTTTTAGGAAAAGTAAAAGTTGTTTGGATAAAATAAATATTTTGCTTCTAAAATACTTTAATTTTACCTACACTTCACTCTATCAACAGGAATGCTGAAGAGTGTGCTAATGCAGATGTTGGATCAAAAAAAGTTTCAACATCTTTGGTCTAGTGACAATGTGGTGGCAGTAAATCATTTTTAGGCATCTAGGTCTTTTTATTTTTCCTAATAAATTTTTTCATAGTATTTGCTGCTCATTTCTTAAAGATAAATCTCTTGCCTTTTTATTTTTTACAGCTTATTCTCTTGTCCTCGAGGTTAACAGCCACATAGAATCAGGCAAACCTGTGTGGAATCCTCACTCTACCATTCGCTAACTGGGTGACTATGAAAAGTGATTTAATCTTTTGGGGCCTCAGTTTCCGCCTCTGCAAGACAGAAATGACAATCCCCATCTATAGTTGGAATAACGCATGCACAATGTAAACATTTCAGCAAGTGTGCAGGGGAGTCTACTAAAAGTGAGCAGTACGGCTCCATGCTATTAGTGCCTCCCCTCCAGGTAAGCACCTTTCCAGCAACCCTGAGCTATTCACTGTCCCCTCACTTGCTTTGAGCACTCCTCTTAAATGTCTTTCCCACCAGCTGTACATGGTTAAATATCTGTACTTTTCAGTTCATTAAAATACTATCTACACCATGGATTTTTCTTCTATACTGCCCAGCCGAAGACATAACTTTATCTCACCTTCATATGTTAATAATATTTTCTTTGCACTTTTCCTGTGAAGGTTATAGTTTTCTGTCTTTGTATGTGTATTGTCAACCTATTTGATAACATATATATATGAATTATTGGTATATATGTCATACTCCTTCCCAGAGAAAGAATGTTTTGAGGATGTGGGTCAATTACTATTCATATGTGTCCTTCCCAAAGCATTCAGTATTAAACCTTGCCCTTTGTAATAATCAATAAATATGAGTTAAATTAATATTTCTGTCCATACAGTGCAAAACATCTGCTTGAAGGCAAAGTCCAGGCAATGAAGGGGATTATGAGGTGAACAATGTTTTAGTTTTTGTCTCTATTTCCAGGAAATGAGATGATGCAAAGTTTATTTAGACATAATTGTGAAACTTCCATTCTATCTTCTCTTCCTACCATTAACTTAGGGACTTTGGGGGAAATGTATTATAAAAATAGGATGCTGAGTCAAATATCTAAAGACTCTTCTGGTTATAAAAACTAGCATGGTGGTTAATCTTAACTGCCAACTTGACTGCCTAAAGAGGCACATAAGCACTTATAAAGCACCCTTCTGGATGTGGTTGGGTGGGTCATGGCGAGTGATCTTCAAGACTAAATGTGGTCCTAGCCTCCTTTCCTACTATCTCTTTCTACCTTTCTGCTTCCTAGCTACCATGAGGTGCACAGCTCTTCTCTACCATGCCTTTCTGTCACAATGTCCCTACCTTGGACAGAAGCCTTTGAAGCCATGAACCAAAACAAACCTCTCCTCCTTTAAGTTGTATTTGCCAGATATTTTGCACCAGCGATGAAAAGGAGACTAACATACGTAGTACTTCACACCTCAGATAATGACTGAACTTGCAGAGATGAGGGAGGGCGCTAAAGGCTCGAGGCCATTGGTACAGCAAACAGAATTACAACAGACAACTATCAATCTGGAAAGCCTAAAAACAATAGAAGGATGTATGTGAGGAGCAAAGGGTTGGTCAAATCTAAGGTCAGATTTAAGGACAAACCCATTATGTCAAGAGCAAAATGCTCAAGAGAGGCAAACACATGAATGAGCATTAGTAGGCAGGAACATGAATGAGCGTTAATGAGAATGAGGGAGAAACAAATAATTAACAACAAAAAACATAGTCTGCATCAGGTAGCTTGCTTGAGACAATTTAATACGGGGATTCTGCCACAAAAGTGTCAGAGAGCTAAAAAAGTGATAAGTATGTGAGATCACGCATGTTAATTAGCCTGATTTAGCATTCCATGATACATATATCAAAACATTATGTTGTACACCACAAATATATATAAATTTTAGTTGTATAAATCCAAACTGGATTGCAAATGAGCTCAGAGACTAGCAACAGCAGAAAGCCCATATCCTATCCTTTACCTAACCCCTAGTACATTGTCCTGCACAGGAAACTAGGGGGAGCAGTACTTTGGCCTCTCCTTTTCTCCAACATCTGATGACTCTCTCTGGCCAAACCTAACTATAAAACACTGGGTGAGATCATCTGGGAATGTAGTCTGTTGGGGTCAGCGCCATGCAATATGAAACAGATCAGGAAAAATGAGAAATGGACGGGGGAGCAAACAGACAACTAAGTGACCAGATGGTCCTGGGGCTAGCTTCTGAGATGATTTTTCCAGAGAGGGATTTCTCCTGATCTGTCCTTTGAAGTTCTTAAACACAGCTGCTGTCATAACACCTAACTACAGAGTTTTATGCTTTGGAGTAACTACGAGGAAATCTGATCTGATAAAATGAGGATAAGGTGGAAATACTCTGTTATATAATACTCAGTTGTGAAAGTTTCAGAATTCATCGCTGGATGCTTTTTAACATGTGTGTTTCCTACTCATAACTTGCACCTTCCTGGGACAGTGCACCCCAAACTAGAACACCAAGCCCTGTTTTTCCACAATGAGATTAAAGTCATTGGATTAAATAACTTAACATCCCATTAGAAACACCTAATTTAGCGTTAACAATCAAACCATGTCCCAGTGATAGTCTGATCCTCCCAACAGGAGCATGAAGTCCATCCTTGTATTTTCCTGTTAACGCGCACTGAAAAGCAACACTTTTCCCACCTTTCTCTTTTATTTCAGTGACATTCATGGACTTACAGCTGGCGTGGGTAAAAACGCATAGCAACATGGCACTCCAAGTACATACAGCCTACACAGATTTAATTGTATCCACTCAGGGGAGAAAAGTAGGAAGGGAAAGAAGTGCCCATAGGGTAGACGGAAGGAGAGAGAGAGGACAAATTTTCCAGTTATGTGGGCAATCCTACCAACCATTTCACTCAGCAAGCAAATGCCTCACCACCTGGAAAGAGCAAGAGAGATGAATCCACTCTGCCCTGAATCAATCTCCACTTTGGTTTATCGCTCAGAGCCTCCCAGGAAGATGCTAATGGTCAAAAATATGGTGCCACAAATTAAATGTAGTTTTCATAATTATGGGTATAGCACTGTATACACCAATAACTGTGCATGCCATGTACACTATGTGTGCTGCACAAAATGGGCAAATTAGAACTTTTGTAAATGACTTTTAAATATACATAATAGATTCTCACCTTCCATCCTGACGTTAGGACAAAAGCCTCCCATATGGAACCATTCCAGTGCATCTGCTTTGGGACAGAAGATTCAACTGAGAGGTTGGCAATGCTGCAGGAACAGGAGAAAATAAAGAAGAATTTTTATAGTCTATTGAGGAAAGAAGGAGAATCACAAACTATTTATCCTCATAGGCTAACCTCAGGAGACCAAAGTACTGCTTTGGGACTCACCATACGACTACACTGCGTACAGAAGCCCCCCACTTATCCTCAAGGGATATGTCCCAAGACACCCAGCAGATGTCAAAATCCTTGATTATACTAAACCCTATATATATTTGTTTTCCCTATACATACCCATCTGTAGAAAAGTTAAATACATAAACTAGAAAAAATAAGAGATTAGTAAAATAGAACAATGATGACAACACACTGTAATAAAAGTTTTCTAACTGTGACCTTGTGTTCTCTTAAAACATTTTCCTATACTTTGAGCTTTCTATGTAATGGAAGCACTCTATAACTTCTCCTTGGCAAATCCAAGTTGTCAGCATCCTCACCCTGACACTCTGGGGCTATTAGTAAGTAAAATAAGGGTTACTGGGGCACAAGCTCAATGATCTGATAACTCGGGCAGCTACTAAATGACTAACAGGCAAGTAGCTTATCCAGTGTAGAAATACTGGAAAAAGGATAGTTCAAATCCCAAGCTGGACAGAGTGGAATGGCTGAAGGCTTAATCATACCAAAAACAATGCATAATTTAAAACTTAATATGTTTTTATTTCTAGAATTTTCTATTTAATATTTCCTTACCTTAATACTACATGTACCTGAACCCCAGGTAAAGGAACCACTATCTTTCCTTCTTTGTGTCTCATCCTGCTCACAAAATAGCAGCATAATCTCTGCCTCTTTCTTATCACCACAACAAAATATACAAGGTTCTATCCGATTGCTAAGTTATTCCTTCTCCAATGCTGAAAAGTTTAACTTTCTAGAGAATGCAAGAAGACAGCCAAATTCTTGGGTGCAACCACCCCTCCTGGGTCTATTCACTTCAAAGATGGCCTAATTCTGAGGTGTGGCAGCATTACAAAAATGTGAAAGTCACTGCTATGGTTTGGATCTGGAGTGACCCCAAAAGTCTCACATACCTGGATGTTGTAAAATACTGACACACTGTTGAGAGGTGGGGCTGGGACACTGGAGCTCAAGCCCAAAGGGGCTGATTACCTGGAAGGGTAGTTGCACCTTTCCTCCCTCACTTGGCTTTGTGTCTGTCACGCTGTGACAGCTCGTCTCCCACTCCTCCTCCTGCCATGTGCTTCTACCATTACACCCTTGTACAGATGGCGACCTTCTGAAACTATAAGATAAAATGAATGTTTCCTCCCCTTAAACTGTGGATATTGGGTATTCTGTCTTAGCAATGAGTAAGTAACTAAGACAGTCACTTTGAACAACAGCAACAACAAAAAATCAAAATGATACCTAACCTAAGTTAAAGTGCAGGTAGAGAATCTTCCCCAAGTTTAATTTAAGTGTAAAAAGCTTTATCAGATCTGCCTCAGTTTCCTAATCTCAGCAGTGTCATATCCAAAATACATAAATAACCAATCCACAAAACAGGAAACTCACATGAGTCCTGCAAGCTGAAAAACTACCAGCAGTAACACACTTTATTGCACGGGCTCTCTCCTAAACTCCCCTGCCCCTGCTGCATTCCACAGCACAGCTCTCTCTCAGATGCCAGGTTAGTGCTGAGGAGGAACCCAAACCACAAAGGGCCAAAAAAGCATCTTTGCCCAAAGCGCATGGAGCAAATTACATGCAAGCTCTAAGCTCCAAGACCCTTTTAAATGGCGCAAATCTACACAAAGTCTGAGCATCCAGTTTGCCAAGGCTTAACAAGTAAATTAAATCTCAATTAAGTGCCTGCTGCTGGAGGATTTAGACAATAGAACCTGTTAAAAGACCAGAGCTCTCTGCTCATAGCAGGATCCCTGGCTTCCCTGGTCCTCTAGGAAAGCAACTTCTCCCAACAGGCTTCTGGTTGCCTGTCTATGAAATCAACCCTACACCCTGAGTGCCTAGGAACACGTGAGAGTGTGAGCTGGATACTCACGACTCCATGAATGACAGGTTTCTGTGCACGATCAAAAAGTCACCCACAATGTCTTAAAGCAAGCATTCAGGTACCCTGACTGGGCCACTCTGTACGACTGTGCCGTCCATGCCCTGCAAAGGGCCCAAGGAAGATGTGAAGTCAAGTCCTCTTTCCTCCTTGAGCCAGCTGCATCCTACTAAAACAAGCTGCCTCTTCTTCTCACTCAAGCATCATCTGCCTCGCTGCCCAAACAGTTCATAAGCTCTGAAGGGGAGCTGTTTTCTACTGCCCTTAAGATACCCGGTAGTGGCCTGTTTCCTAGCTAGGAATGGAGCAGCTTTCAGAGCGGACGCCATTGTGCAGAAAGCCAGATGAGAGAAACATCTGCAAACAGCTGCTTTGGAGGGAGCCACAGCCTGGATGAGCATTTGTGGTCAGACAGTTGGAAAGAGGCAAACAGCCTGGATGGCGAGCTGCCTCTGCACCACCACGACGTTACCTAGCATTTGACCAGATTCTCCACTTCCTCCTCCTTCATTGGTGGCTGCATCCCCGAGCAGCAGTGCAGATGAAACCCAAGAAGCTCATTTAGAGAAAATCAGTGCAGTAGGGAAACCGGCCATGGCACCATTGCAAGGGAAGGCTTGGAGCTAATGGACTGCATCTGGCTTTGTTTTGCTCACACACTCAGTTGGACACCAGACAGCAGCCGTGGTTATTTTTTGAGCACTTGGGGGAAATTGTATTTTTTTAAGTCAATGTGTGCCATCAGTTCAGCATCATTTCCATTTCTGACTTTATGCTTAGATTTTAGCCAAATTCCAACTAGACCTTTTCATCCCTGCCTATCAGTAAGCAGGGAGATGACTTGCTGTCGGTGATTGATCACACGCTTTCACGGATCCTATGGCTACAAATGTCACCTTGAAAAACCACGCTAGGAGACTGGCCTCCAACGCCTGAGAAGATCAACAGGAAGCTGGCTACCAAAAGCAGGCATCGTGACCTAGCCAGATTCGAGAGCAGAAAATTGGCAATGAAAAAATCTCAGTGCACACAAAACGTGCTGGCCAGACACAAGCCGGCATCCAAACCAACATTTGGAGAGATCAGCTACTTTTTTTTTTAACTCCCATACATTCATAAAGTGTCTGAGAAGAGGAGGATGAAGAGGAAAAGAAAGAGGCACAGGAAGAGTATTCTTCCTCATCCCTTACCAGGAAATTAACAATCAGGACTGTCCTTCTGACAAGGAGTCATTTTTGTTATCTATTCTTTTTATATTTTCCCAGTTTTCAACATCAATGAATTGTTTCTAATAGGTAAGAAGAAGGGAAAAGTATCTTTTATTATCTAAGTGTAAGTGATTCCCCAGTTCTGGAAGACAGTGGCTTCAGAGAGGAAGAGATAACACTTGGTTCCTGAGCTTCAGCAAACAAATTGATACTTTAGAGAGTGATGGATTCATCTGAATCTGTTTGGCTCCTACATTCTGAGAGAAAAGAGTTGAATATAAAATGCCAAACAGCAGCAAATGCCTATATTGAACTTCTAATGGGCAATTCTTTCCTTCCCTTCCTACATGTAAACACCAAAACTATACCCCAATAGGCAATTCTTCAATGTCTGTGTGGCAACGGTTTATACCACAGTACTTCCATATGACAAGACTTTCTACTCATTTCAGTTGCTTCTTAAATAATTTCCAGAGCTCTTCAAAGATGCAAAGAAATTGAGGACAACATACATAGGTCAGATTTCGTTGCTGAGAATCTGGCTCACTAGTGGGATACTTGCCTAGCAATTGTGAGGTGCTGGGTTCAATTCTTGGCACTGTCATGGTAAATATAAAAACCAGGTAAGATCACAGTAACAATAATTACTTTATGAATATGAACCAATGATCCAAAAATACAGTTTTTAAGAAAAGTAGATTTACTTGTCAAATTTATACAACGGAAAGGTTCAAGGTAGGATCAATTCTTAATGTTAGCCTCTGTCCTCTCAACTACTCTGTCAGTGAGGTAAAGATCTGAGGTCTGTAGGCAAAAATTGTCAGGCAAATATAAAGCATGACTTCTTGGCCTCAGCCTACCATGTCTTCATTTGCACTTTAGACAAATTAAATTAAGAAAGCATTATCCTGGCCAAATCCCCAAGCCCTATGCCAAGGAACTAGAGCTTGTTAAGGGACTAGGAAGTTGAACTTCATTCTATATATAACACTAAAGAAGAAATACAATCGCTGTCAAACGAGCACAGTGTTGCTAATGTACCTCCAGAAAAAAATGGAACTGGAGAAGCAAAACTGTTTTATATAAAAATGAAAGATGAGATGGAACCTTTTGGAGAATATTTTTCCTCTCTTTATATTTTCCAAATAGGTCTGAACATGTTTCCTGCATGTACTCATATAATAATTTTCCCTGATAATATTTCACATGAAAGTTAGCTTGGAAACATGACTTGGGGACCATGTGGTTTTGACCATACTCGGGACTCATGGAGCTCCTCCTCAGTTCTCCATAGAATCACCATCATCCACCCTTGGGACCCCTTGATTAGTGCTGCCCACTTCCCTCCCGACAAAAGGTCACATTAGTCAGTGAACAGCCATCCTCGACTCAATATGTGTGGGGAGAGATTGTCATGGAGGCTGGGAAAATCTAGAAAAGGTCCCAACCAGCCTCAAAAGACAAGTGAGACTTGCCAAATGGGCCCAATTCATGGGGCTAATTCCTTCTCCTACAGTGCTTCAGAATGGCATAATTAGTAACTTTTGAGAAATACCAGCTTGTTGCTGGCTAGTAAGGCTCAGCCTTCCATACTCTGAACCACTTATCTAAGTCAACAAGGATGAGGAAGAAGACAGAGAAGAGATGGAAAAGGAAAAGGGACAAGGTTGGACACCAGACAGAACCTCACACCAAATCACACAAACTTCTGAACATCGAATTTTGAAAATAGTAGTCTCTGTTTGTGGGAATCTAGCGCTCTTCTTCACACCGTGCAAGTGGAAGGTGTTGCTCTCCCCACTTTACAGATGAGAAAGTCAAAGGTATATGATTTGGTGATTAATCCAATATCTCACAATTAGAGAGATTAGCTGAATTTAGTTATTCAATTAGCTGAAATTTCCAAGCAAAGTGTTATCGCAGCTCTTTCAACCTCTATAAAAACCTATCTAAATATTAACCAAAGGATGGTCAATGAGCTTGGACAGAAAACAATGAGAACCCAAAGAAATGTGGGGGAACGATTTAATCCTAAGATGCTCTAAATTCTTTATCATTGTCCTGTTATTCATACCACTGTTGACAATTTTCTCAACGTAGAGAAGCATCAAAGCAAGCACTCAATGTTCTGCTTTATTTAATTTAAGTAATCTCCTAGATTCTCTTCTTTTCTACTTCTCAGTTCAGTGACATTGGCCAACAAGGTCTTTCCAAGATTTCATAGCAGAAAATGGATTCAGTCTCCGGCAATGGTCTCCAAACCCAGCAGCCTCTCCCTGAACCCCCAGCTTCCCCAGGCCCATCAAACCTTATATCCAGCTATGCAAACGTTGTTTTCACCTTCCTAGCCCTCCTTTTCTAGTCAGCTTCACATACTCTCAATCCTGACCCCTTAAATCCCAAAATACAACTAAGGAATGAAGGATCCTCAGCCATCAGACCCAGCTCACCACTAACTCACAACATCCAAATGCAACTTAGCCCCATGAGGTACTTACTACCCTGGTATTTGTTCCTCGTCCTTTCCACTAATCTCTTCCCCAGAATAACATATACAGACCTTCTCATTTTGTCCTAAGACCTCAGTGCAGGTCAAATACTGATCTCTTTTTCCACCGAGCAGCTGGAGAGCTAGAGCAGATGCATCCAATCTATGGCCTGCCATTTTGTGCGCCTGTATTTTGTATGTTTGTTTTGGTTTGGTTTGGTTTTTTTGAGTTTTTTGTTTGTGCTGAGTGTAAAGAAGCTGTCTTAGGCCACATGATATACATATATAAATGTTAAAACTTTCTGTTAAAATTTTTTTTGAAACATTTTTTAGATCAAGGGCAAAAGGCCAATGGGCTTCAGGTTGGACACACCTGTACCAAGTAAGCTTCATCTTGGGGTCCCCTTCATTTATGATCTGTCCCTTCCTCCTGCCTCCTGCTTCATGCCTCTCCCCTTAGACTTATTCCCCCTCCATGCTCCTCCTGAAAACCAGGCGGTGTTTCCTTCTTCCTCCAAGGACCTGAAGCACTTTTGTTCACGTCTTTCATTTGGCTTTTAAGTCCCCAGCCAGCTACTCATTATCATTTTTCCCTTGAATTTTCTTTTAATATTTTAAATTGCACAAACAACAGTCTGACTTATCTCTTTTTATGCACATACCCAGTCGACTCAACCAGATTGGGTGTCCTCCAAGGCTCTGTCCTTTCCCATCTGCTCGTCTCTCTTTCTAATGACTCCTTTGGAGAGATTTCATCCACTTGCATAACACCACGTATGCCGTGCTTAGTTTTACCACAAAACCCTGTTCAGGTGACACTGAGAGTCTCATAGTCCTTTCTCTTTTTCCTTATCAAACAACATGCCACTACTTTGTCCAGGCTACCGCAGGTACCAATGAAATCTTCCACAGAAAACAGAAGTCAATAGTTATTCATTCTCTCAATTTCTATAGTATTCCTGTCCATATAAAAGTTATAATGTTCGTGTATATTCTTGTCTTATTGCGTGAGTGTGTGTACCTCCTATTTCCCTAAATACAATGGGAGTTTCCTGTTACATATCTTCAGTTTTGTATTTCTCTAACACAGTGATAGATACTCTGACGGTGACTTTTCGTTACTGGATATGGGCACGCCATCTGTATTTTAAGAGGCAGAGCATAATTCAGATTTTTAGTATCAAATATAATGCAGTAAACTAAGGCCACAATGACTCTACACTGAGCAAATTCTGGAGACAAAACAAACAAGATTTAAACTCTTGGAGCAAAGGTTTTAGGGCTTACAAATCTGCTTTCACAGGGCACTAAGTTCAATGACAATGCCGAGAGCTCCCAATTTCACAGGTTTGCCTTACTGCATTATCTGTGAGCAGAAACACACACTTTGAGAACGGCACTCTGGACCAAGAACTCAGCCCTCATTTTCCTAAGTGGAAAGTTGCATGTGGCCAAGCAAAGCTGCCCTGATGAAAGCCAGTGCATTGAGCTTCCTTTCAAATCAGCAGCCATAATTGCCACTAGCATTTAACATGGCACCAATCATATCTGTGTTCTGGGGCCAAGAACGTTGGCCAGCTCAGCACCTTCTGAAACCCAGGTGGCTGAAATCCAAGGCAAACAAGACTGAACAGATGAATCACAGCAGGGAGAACCCAGCAGCTGCCATTGTAATCCAGTGAGCTCACCCACAATCCACCAGGGGAGGGTGGAACCTGTCATGTGCTGGGTTTAGGGCCCATTCAGCCTTCAGCCCTATGAAGTTAAGTCTCTCACAATTGCTAATAATAAAAAAATTCTTCTTTTGCCCCTTTCTGGTCAGAATTGTTGTTAGCTCTCCTGGATTAGAGAGCTAGGCCTCATGGCATCCCACACAATAGACTGACTCTCACAAATGCAGACTTCACGCAGGTAACAAAAAGCCAACAACACACAGTCCGGCCTCTTTCATTATGAATCAGGCTCACAGAAGCAAGGAACCTCTGAGGATATCCATAAAGTTCTTAAGACAGTATTCTAATAAGACAGGTCCTCAATGTCTATCAGTTCAAAAGTCATCAGAGCGGAAACTGAAGGTAAAGTTGAGATACCACCGATTCAGCAGCTTCTGAATTTTGTTACAGATTTTTTTTTTTTCAGGTCTAGAAATAGCAATTTGAAGAAAGGAATAAAATAATATATTATTCATTTTTTTTCCAAAAATAATGGGCTGTCACTACCAATCCATAGGTCCCTTACATATTGGTATAGAGAGCACTTGTAGCCATTGTCCTCTAAGGCCAGCATGCTTTTTAAAATCCTCCCCAAGAACTAGACCTTGGCCTGGGGCAGAACTGCAATCTGTTCATTCATTCAACAAATATTTTCAAGCATGTCCTATGTGCCAGATATAATTATGATGTCTGGAATCTAATAATTATAAAAGAAGGGAAAATATCTACTCTTTGGAAGCTTGTATTCTAGTCAAAGGAGAGAGGCAAGTAACAAACAAACAAACAAAAAAAAAAAAATAGACCACCAGACAGTGTTAAAGTTTGGATCTTGAATGTCTCCCAAAGGCTAATATTTTAAAGGCTTGGTCCCACCCTGTCATGCTATTGAGAGACGGTGAAGCCTTTAGGAAACAGAGACTATGAGAGGGAAGTTAGGTCATTGGGAGTGTCAAGTGGAGTGTCAGGCCCCTCCTCTTCCTCTGTCTTTGTGTATTATCTGCCAGAAATCAATAGCATTTTCTTCTAGACAAACCTGCAATGATGTACTACCTCAATACATGCCCAAAACTAATAAGACCAGGATAACGTGGCAACTTCTGAAACCATGAGCCAAGATAAACCTTTCTTTTTTGTAAGGTGATTAACACAGATATTTCATTACATTAATACACTTGACTGAAACACGTAATGATAGGTAATATGTAGATTCGAAAGGACAGGGAATGCCCACAGGTGACGGAAATGTAGATTGTGGAGGGTCTTCAGTGAAGGCTTCGTAGAAGGTTATGGGCAGATAAAAAGGCAGGGAGGAGTGGACAAAGGGAAGTTTGTAGAATTGAGAGGTAGTTTTTGGCTTGGGAAGGAGAGAAGTTTGTATATTCACAGGCTAGCAAGAGACTAAAGTACCTTGAAGAAAATGAACACAAGGGTCAGCAGAAGGGACTCAGACAGGAAAGGTGGTGGGAAGCCAGATTTATGACCTTAAGGACTCTGGGCTTTGACTTAGCACATCAGATGGGGCTTTGTCAGGAGAAAAAAAGTCATGTTGATCATTTCTTTGAACAGTGCTAATTTTATATAAACAACTGTTATCTTGGAACAAAATCATCAATCAGGGTTTGAAAGGGTAGAAAGAGAATGCTAAGATTGCTGAGAGATAGCAACCATGTGAAGCTGCCTCCACCGCAGGGCTGAAGGTAACAGAAGATGATGTTGGAACATCCTAATCTAGAAGCTCAGAGAAGGCTCCCACAGGGCTAGAGCACAAACCTCGATGATGAGACAGCAGCTGACCTCCTGTCCCTGATGAGGCATGAGCACATTGCTTGCACAGTGTGAGAAGGACTGCAAAGTAAACAGGACTGATGCTTCAGGAAGGTACTGTCCCTTACCAGCCTTAGGCAGAAGGGTTGGGGTGCCGCTGTAGGAGCTGTAGGTCAATA
The DNA here is from genome assembly GCA_004027205.1 of Ctenodactylus gundi. NCBI lineage: Eukaryota > Metazoa > Chordata > Mammalia > Rodentia > Ctenodactylidae > Ctenodactylus > Ctenodactylus gundi. Next base: position 468,795 of record PVKB01000291.1, on the reverse strand, counting down.
CAAGTCCACAGGAAACAAGGCAGGAAAGAGCAAGATCATCTCTCCTTCAGCAGCCATCTCCCTCCAGCTCCCCCTACTGGCCAAAACCAACGGGTTGGGCTGGCAAAGGAGAAATCCAGTCTTAAGGTCCCAGCACTGGCAACATCAGACCCAGCGTGGAACAATAGGTTTATAGAAGTAACAGTTCACATAACAACTTCTGAATGAAACAAGAAGGCCCCAAGGGATTTCAAAAAAGAGTGAAAAGGGCTCACTCACTCTGACGGTCATGAGGATGTAGAACGGGGAGTTCAATTCTGGATACAAGAGTCCCATGAGATTTGCAGATGACTTGCACGTGAGCTGTGAAAGAAAGAGGAGTCGAGGGTGACTTCCTCTCTTCTGCCAGGGTAACTATTAAATAGAAGCGACTGACTGGAGGGAGACGTGAGGAGGGGACACACAAAGAAGGAAAAGGATGATGTAGGGCTCTGACCCGGTAAAATAAGGTTTGAGGAACTTGTTAGCAATCCAAATGGCAATGCTGGCAGGCAGCTGGATGCGGAACCTGAGCAGGATCTAGGTTAGAGGTGGATAAAGGCAATTCACCCACCATCCGATGGATTTAAAAGCCACATGATTGGATGTGGTCACCAGTGTCATGTTACTTGGCTCAGCCACACAAGGGCTAGGAACTATCATTAGGAGTCAAAATAATGTGGATTTGAGTCCCAATTGTAACCAGCACGGGATTCACTCAGGCATTGCCTCCCCACTCTAAGTCTGGATTCCTTCGTCTGCAGTACTGGGGAAATACTAGTACTGACTTTAGAGATCGCATATGAGAATTAAATGCAGTAGGGAAAAGAAAGTCCTTACACCAGAGCCTGACATGAATTCTTTCAAAACGGAAACTAGTTGAGTTGGAAATGTAGCTGAGTAGTAAAGCTCCTGTCTAGCACGTCCAAGGCCCTGGATTCAATTCCAGGCACATTAATGCGCGCGTGCGCGTGCACACACACACACACACACACACACACACACACACACAGAGCCACCACCACCACCAAACAAATGAACAAAACGTACAACTTTCATTCTCTTATTATTATTAATCAATGATCCATGGATACCCACAGCCAGAAACCTAAACCTACCCATATAAGATCTCAAAGACAAAAGAGCTGATTTATGCTAATGTGACAACTTATTCATTGCAGGAAAGGTACATGGTGGCATCTTGTATCAAATAGGCTTATAAACCATGCTTTGAACCAATGTGGCCTTCTTTTTATTAACACATTTATTTTAAGTACTCAACTCTCTAGATTTGTGCTTGTCACAGCCTGCTCCTACTTCTCAAGCGGGAAAAGAGGGAAAACAGTCAAGTTTGTGCTCTTCAAGGAGAACACTGAGGACAAGAGAAATTGAGAACGAAGCTGAGTGCCTTCTGCTGCTGTGCTTGAGGATATGAACAAGGGAAGTGTTCCTCTTGTTTAAACCTCACTGGCTGTAAGAAGAGACACCGGACAGCCACCATCAAAGAAAAAAGAAAACCAAACCAGGCATGGTGGCACACACCTATGATCCCAACACATCACCAAGAAGGCTGAGATAGGATCTATTATGAGGCCAGCTCGGGCTATATAGTGGGTGAGACTCTGTCTCAAAGCAACTAATAGAGAAAAAGAAAAGAAAAAAAAATACAGATCCACATAAGACACTTAGAGGACACTGTCAGCAAATCCTGTATCATATTAAAACTGAGCTTGCAGTGTGAGCCCAAGACAAACACAGCACCCTGGCCTCAGGCTGAACCACCAGGACATCTGTGTGTTCCTGCCATGCATGTGTCTGGTGAGCCACAGATGAGTCAGGGACGAGCACTGCAGCGTGACAACTCTGGGCTCCCACACACCAGGCGTCACTGGCTCAGAGTCGGCCTGGGAACAGAGCCCTGTACTCCATTAATGGTTTGTCTCTCATTAAGCATTTTCACATTGAGCAGTGCTGGCTTCCAAGAACTCAACTACAGGGTTATAGAAGGTTCTACTGTATTCCTGGTCTGGGAACTGAGTCCAGCTGCCTGCACGAATGTTCCCTTCTGAGGAGATAGATAAGTCAGTTCAGGAAACCAAGGCATGAATCACAAAGTACAGAAAAAAGTCCAGCAGAGGAGTGAAGGGAATTGGACTTCCTCCGAGGCCATTCTCCTAAGGGACTGGAACCCCAGGGTGATACCAGAGACCTTCTCTATAGGTCAGTGTGAAAGTCCCTTTACCAAAATCCCTCCAGAGTCACCTTCCTAGGGACCAAAACCTTTCATGTGGTTCTGCTTGCAGCAGTGTTTCCCAAACAAGTGTCCCAACACTTTCACAATAAGACAAACTCCACTGCCCAAAGATTCTCTTCCAAACAGCTGTTCCTGGAGACAAGTAGGGCTCTGTGTAGAACAGGGATTCTCAGCATTGGCTGCACATTGCTGTCTCCAGGTGAACATTCCAAGTGCTGATGCCCAGTCTCCACCTGTCAATCAGCCTCTTGAGAATGGGCCCAGGCATCAATATTTGTTTTCAATGTTCAAAAGTTTTGACTTTGAAGTTGCATCTTAGAACTCTCTATTCTAGATGCACAACTCCCTCCCTGATGCTAAAGCCACTGCTGACTGTTAAGATTATTTTTCTAAGACAGCAGAATTCATAGTTGCTCTAAGCTCCCTTGCTCCTCACCTTCCTTCTTTCCCTCCTTCCTTACATTCTTCCTCCCCTGATATAAATGAACAGAACAGACCACATCTTTCACCTTGACCCCAACCTCAGCTAAAGTGAAGTTTGGTCCCTCCTGACATGCTTCAATTGAAATCTGAGCACACTGTGTGGCCCGTCAGGGCATCTCTCCAACCCAGCCAGGAATGGGAAAAGCCTGACTCCAAGTGAGAGAAAAAGCCTCATCGCAAAAGTTGGTAAGATAAGGAAATACCTGCCCTCTGGGGAGAAGTCACACATCACACAGTCTATGGGATTGCTCTGCTCTAACTCCAGCCTTGGTCAGCTCTGTGCATGACCCACTGAACACAGCAGCATCTTGCCTGGGAAATTCAAATGTTGCTAAAAATACAGTAGACAGTTCTAGTGTAAATGCCCAGGCTTTGCGTTCTGCCAATGGTTGGTTCAAAATAAACCACCAGAGGTGACTTACTCACTGTAACTGCTTAGAAAATAGTATCAGGATGAACCTGAGAGCTGGAAAGTCTTCTTTCCTTCCCTGTGCCTCTGTTTCCCTACCTGTCACATGGACGTGGCAAATCTGGACACCTGAACCCCCCAGGCTCAGGTGAAGATGGAGTTTCAATCATCCTCACTTCAACACCAGAACACTTTCGTATTCACATGCTTCCCAGCGCTTGCTTGCCACCCCCTCCCCCTCTTTTTTTTTTTATTCATTCCTGAAAGCTTCTATTATCAATCACTGCATGAGGTAAATTTTCAAATCAGAAGCTAAGGTTTTTAAGCTGCATGACTCCTATTATAGGCAAAAGGAGGCAGGTGACCAACACCAATGTGATCTCAAAAATCCACTCCATAGCTTCCTCCCTCCTCATTCATTCATTTGCTTTCATGGCATGAATCAAGGACTGTCCATTAACAAACCCCTCCCTGAGGATCGTTCTACCTTTCACAGAGGGCGCAGGAACAGGGAAGTGGAGACAGTGAACCAAGAGAGAGAAGGGAAGGGAAGCAGGTGGAGAGTATCTTTCGTAGGCCCTTTCTCACGTCCACCAGCAGGATCCATGAGGCAGAAATCCGTGTTGAGACAGAGTATCTGGCTCTCTCTCCATCATCCTTGCTTCTCTTTCCCCATCATTGTGGTGTCCCTAAGGAATACTTGTGCTCAATGGTGGGGACATCCTGACTGCACATTCAGCAGCCCTGAGGCCCACTTGGCTCTGCCTTTCTGTCCCCATAAAGGCACCGTCCTGATCTCTACAGCTCTGGCCTCCTGATTCTTCATCAGGCTGTTTGGACTGAACAGTCATTTGCATGTGCCTTTGGTGTGGGGTACATCTTTTAAATGACATCTAGAGCTGATAGGATCTCTATTCCTTGGACATCTGGCTGACCCTGACACAAACCCTCAATTCCGGGCCTTTGAGCAGCCAAAATTTCTCCTGTAATATCAGCCAATTTGAGGGACTTGGCCACAATGCTCTCTGCCTCTGTTTCCCACAGGCTCACAGGCTATCCCTAGTCTGGGTCATACTGTCCCTTACCACTGCCCCCTCAAAGTAATCAGTATGACAGCAAGAAGGGCAAAGAGAAAGTTTTATATCTTGCATAAATAAAGAGGCCATGATTCATCCCATCGAATTCCAAAGTCCCGTCAAGAGAGGGCAGGGCTTTCTCTCTTTCTGCCCTCCTCCTACCCAGGGCTCAGCGTCTTTGCTTCTCCAGGATTTCCTCTGGAAAGTCCAATCTCCTTCCTTTTCCTCTGTAAAGTGGATCAGCTCAAGTTTGCAAACTTAACTGCTCAATACAAACAAGTTTTCTATTCCCTGAGGTCCTGAGTCATTTTCTGAGGAATGGGCTCACATCCGGCAATTTCTAATTCTAATTCAAGATTGCCACCAAAGCCAAGTGAGCTACTGCACCCTGTAATCTCAGCTACCCAGGAGTTTGAGGTAGGAAGATCACAAGTTTGAAGCCAGCTGGGATAACTTAACAAGATCCTGTCTCATAAAATTAAGAACGGGCTGGCATTGTAGTTCAGCACAAGAGTACTTACCTAGCACGCATAAGGCTCTAGGGAGATTTCCCCCTTGTCTTTCAGGGTCCTGCATCTATCAGCTCATCTGATGTGACTCCTCACATCAGATCCTTCACACCTGAGTTAGCCAAGGGCTGGCCAGTGACCAATGAGAAGATGGGGCACGAACAGTCTGTCTGCAAGGGCATGTCAATACTGTAGCAACTAATCAGATCCAGTTAGTGGTATTTTCAGGGGTTTGGATTGGAGCACAATCAGTTACAGCTGGGAGCAGCAGGTGAAGCAGCTAAGGCCACAGCAAGTAGGCCACAAGGCATCATGAGAAGAGGAGAGATCATAAGAGCTGGGCCCAGTGATACAGTCCTGTAATCCCAGCACTCTGAGAGGCTGAGCCAGAAGAATCACAAGATCGAGCACAACCTGAGCAACTTAGTAAGACTGTCTCAAAATCAAACATAAAAATGGTTTGGGCTGGGGATATAGCTCAGTGTAAAAGCCCTGGGCTCCATCTCTTATACCACACACACACACAAAAGCCACAAGGCGCAAGGAAGCATAAGTCACAAGGTTCAGAGCAGTGGTGGGATTGGTTGGCAGCAGTAGAAAGAGGCAATAGAAGCAGGGCAGAGACTCGAGGTGGTGGGGAATGACAGATCACATCTCTTCCCTTTGGGCTGTGGCTGTGAAGCTGTAGGCAGGCTGGTATTTCTAGTCTACTGACCCATCCGTGGAAACAAGTACAATAACCGTCTCTTGTCTTGGGTCCCTGAGGCTTTCTCGGCTCCCTGAAATTTCAAGCAAGAACCCTGGCTCTGAACAAACTCTAATGCCTGTATCAGAGCACTCACCATTCTCCCACCCTTCCCTTTCGGGCAGAGATTTGTGCTGCTCAGGCCCCTGTTCCCCATTCACAGCCTCCACCACATGATCAACATTCAAAGTCTGATTCCCTTCCAGTCTAGCCCTCTAAACTATGCCGATGGTCTCTGCCTAATTGCCTGTATTTCCTTATATATCATCAAATCCAGATAGTTACTGTAGAAGAAATAAATTCTCAATTCCAGATCCTCAACTTCACCCTCTGTGATGACCAACACACTGCCATAAACAGTGGAGACTAGAACAGTTGCTGGGATCCATGGGAAGAAGATCAAACAATAACTTTCAGTAAAAACAAATCCTGTGATTCTCTCCTGCCACATCTGCATAGTTCTCATATATTCGGATAAGATATAAAATGGCCAGGACCAAATGTCCTCAGGTGAAGTACAAGCTGCTCAGTTCTAAGAAGTTTTCTAGCTCCTAGTGTGCAGAACAGCAATTCCATACACACTCATGCACACTCATACACATGCATGTGCACTCGTACACATACTACAGGAGAGTTGGTTCTGGAAAATTCAGAAAAAAAAAATCAACAGAGCCAGGAAAGGAGAGCTCCAGCAAGCAGCAAAGGGGTGACCCTGTCTGTTCAGTGTGGTTGATGTCAAAGGAATAATACTAGCCTTTGCTTACTGTCAGAAATGTCCTCCTGTTTCTAAAGGACAGGGTTCAGTCATTTTCTCTGCAGGAGTCTCTCTGTCTTTTCCTAGCTGAAAATCACCAACTTTATTGATACTCAACATGTAAATATAGCCTATATTTACCTCATGTGACACTTATATACATGTTAATCTCAATTTAGTCTCCATTTCAAGAATCCAGATTATTACAGGGGGATTACAGCTCCCAGGCCTCTGTATCTACAATCCCGTATACATTTTTTTCCTATTTCCAATAAATTATAGCTGTCTTGTAGGTCACTCTGCAGTGCAAACCAGCCATATACTTGGGAAGCCTGCCTGTGCAGTACAGGTATGACCTCACATGGTGGGCCTCTGTGCCTGGCTTCACCTAACAACACAGACGGTGTTCACACCAAGATGTTCCCATTGGCATGGCCATGGGTAAAGTATACACCCATTGCTGGAAATATCATTCAGGACACAAGACTGCAAGCGTTTCTTTGTTATAGAGGTTCATTCTGGAAAATGTTGTAATCCATCAACAAAGTAAAAGATTTTGAATCATTTGATACTTCAACTTCCATTAATTAAAAGATTCCTTTCTATATCAGCATGGACACCATGTCTGAGACCACTGATTTCTCAGATGATTTAAAAGGCTTACCACTTGAATTTTTGACATTTGACAACTGAGCAAAGAGAATAAATGCTAGCATTACGAAACTCATAGAAAATCCACGCATATGAGAAAGAATCATGACAACTTTCTCTTTCTCAGAATATGCTTACCAATAACCCCCCACCTTTAGCACCGGCCACATATGTATGACAACCCAGCAAGGACCATTAATCTCTGAACAAAGAAAGAAAGATAGACCATGACAATCTTATTATGCATTTCTTTCATTTTAATTCTTTGTAATTTTGTATGGTTTCTCATTCCCTATAAATGAACTCCAAAGCCAGGCCTGGATGCATATGTCTATGATTCTAGAGTTGAGAAAGGTTGAAGCAGGAGGATCCACAAGTTCAAGCTCAGCCTTGACAATTTACAAACTTAGCAAGACCCTATCTCAAAATAAAAAGGGGCAGGGCTAGGATATAGTTGAGTAGAAAGGCCCTGGGTTCAATCTCCATTACCAAGGAAAAAAGATTCCATTATCTTTTTAATGGGATACTCTTCAGAATGTTATGTGAGATACTCTCAATACCAGGAGTAGAAGTCATGTGATTTAAAGAGGTTCTGGAAGACATTGACTGGGCCAGAGATTTATATAAGAACCGCTCTCTGGTCTTGAAGAAAGAAGGTATTTTAAAAGGAATCCTAAAGAAAAACACCAAACACTCTTACTTTTTAACTGAATGATGTGGTTTTTGTATTTTGGTAAAACTGTCAGTTTCTCAGCCATAAAATTAGCACACACCTCTTCTGAGTCTCTATCATTTGAAATATGACGACTAGAACCTGCTCCACTCATCCACCAGCTAAGATTCTAGAAGCAAAAGATAATCATCTCAAAAAAGCAGGCCCCATAAATGAGAATAAAAATGAAATAAAGGTACACAGCCACTAAACAGCTTCAAAATCTTGCTAGTCACTGAGAAGACAGGGGTTTCTCCAGTTTGGGGCTTGGCTACTTCTCTTCCAGGGTCCAGGCAGCAGTTGGGTGAATATGCTGACCTGAGCATCCACAAGACCACCAGGTGGCTTTTCCACATACTTCACACATTTCTGGTTCAGGAAGGCATGAGCTTTGAGATGGGGTAATTTCCAGGACAGAGGGTGTGGGATACCAGTTACATGGAGTTGGTAATTATCTATGGGAAGGACAAGAATCAGGAGAAAAGAGGAGGAGATAGATAGATTAAAATAAATCCAAGGAAGTCTAGCATTTTCCCTCACTGCCAAAGTTATATCCTTTCAACACATCAGGAGCGGGCTGATAATCCCCCGAAGTCAAAGGGCAACAGGGACCCCCTCAGAGACCCAGGCGTTACAGCGAAACACACCAAGAAAACTTAGGCACGTAAACTTTGCAGACATTGTGCAATACCACCGGGGGAAACCTCCACCACCTCTCCCAGTCGTAGCCCTGTCAAAAGACAAATGTCTCTTTCATGTAAGGATCAAACAGTATCGAAGGCAGTAACACAAGCAAAACTTCAGTGACATTGATTTTGCATGTTAGTGGAGTTGCTTCTAAAGAGAAACCCCCATGACTGCCGGAGAGTTTCTTAACCTGAGAAGTGTAATTGTGCAGCTCACTTTGCAGCCACACACAGGCCAACAGGAACAAGCTCATCTTGCCTCTCTGACAGCATCACACTGACACTCCAATTACCTGATAAATGCAGCAATGTTTTCCTAGCCAGCCAGGAGAACTTCAAAAAAAGCTTAACCTTACTCCTCTTCTGCTTCTACCAACCTTCCACTTTTGTTTTCCTGATTAAGTCTCTACAATAAATGTATTATCACTGCATGAATGAAATTCATAAAACAATCCCAGGCCTGAATTCAAATCTTGACTGTTGTTTATCAGCAGCATGATGTTGTCACCTACACCCTTTAAATTTCAGTTTGTCTATAACACAGAAGTTGCTATGAGAAATACAAAGATGTCATAATGTTTGTTGCCATGCCAGTAAATAGCAAATAATTGTCTTATTTAAGATTTAACATGAAAAGTACGTTTCATTTCAGTGCCTCTTCAACATATTAGTAAACTATTTTTAGTTTTATGCGGAAATGTTGTGCTTCAAATATACTAAGAGATTTTCAAGAGAAACCAGTATTTAATTTGAGAGCACCACCGTCCCAAGAGCAACAAAGAAATACCTGAATTTTGTATATTTGAAAAATAATTACAGATCATTAACTTGATGGTAATGTTACTAATAAAAAAATACTAAAGTCAACACCCAAACTTGCTTATAAGTTTTGTCTTGGATTTTGCCAGTCCAAAAATGTCAGCAAAGAATGTTGCAAGTTATCGCTCAGCTCCACTCTACTTTATCAGGATTTCTACTAACGCAGCTGAAGGCCCTCTGCTGCACTCATCTGTCTACTCCTCATTGCAATGTGAGCACCTATGGATAAGATCTACATCCGAGCTGTTTTTGAACATACCTGGCCAGGATGAATCAGTATATGATCAGTCCACCCCCTCAGTAGGCAACGTAAGACACAATCTTTAAACAAGAACTAGTCTGTTAAGTTTACTTGATGTTTGTATCCATTAAGATTAAGCTCAGCTGTAACTATCAAAACTCTTAACCAAATGATGTAATTCAAACAGAGTGTGCTTCTTGCTCATATAGATCTCAAGAGGAGGCAGGAACTTAGATGACTTGTGTCTTACTGATCTAGTACTGTGCGGTTTTCATTGCCAAGTTCACATTCTGGTTCAAGGGTCTCCAAAGTTTCAGTGATTACAGCCACAATCCAGGTAGCACAGAGAAAGAACAGTTTCCATGTGTATTTGGGTAGCAAAATAGGTGTACTTTGTCAAATAATACTATTTTCCTTTCAATAGCCATTTTCCCTTTTCAATAACAGAAATTTAGTTTTTTTCCAGCTTACAGCCACCTATAACACTTCCCAGTCCATCCTGCAATGTGGCCATTTAAGTAGGTCTTAGACAATAAGGCATAAAAAGCAGAGGTATTGTGTGGTATTTCTGGGACTTTTCTCTTCTTTAAGACAAACACAGTGTGATGGCTAGAGTCCTGGTAGCCATCTTAGATCATAAAGACCATAATGACAAAATCTACAACTTAGGACTGACAAATTAGCAATGGGCTGGAAAGAAACTGAGTATCTAAAAGCATCATGGAGGAACCAGCCTTGGACTGCCAATGATGAACCATTTTTTTTTTTTTAATGCTGGAGATGGAACCTAGACTTTGAACATCTTTAATACATGCTCTACAATTAAGTTACATCCCCAGCCCCAAGAATAAACTCTTATCTTTTTCATGCCACTGTTGCAAGGTATTTTCCTCTCCTTCTAATCCTAATCAGTACAGGACAATGAAGTAATGTCTTCTCCCTCTCCCTATCTATCAGTTACCAGTAGCATGCTCTGTTGCCGATGGCGGCGATCACTGAGTCTTCTTTCACAGGGAGTAGCAAATAAAGGATACATGGCTCATAACTTTTATTTTTGCAAAGTATGAAAATTTTATAACAAAAAGAAATAAAACATGAAGTACCAACAATTCCCTGGATAGCAACTGCAAGATACAAAAATTTTTTTTAACTTCACAGAGCATTTCTGTCACTATATAAAATCTGTAGCTATGTTCTCAGTATATAGCTGACAGGAAGAGAACATATTATTAAGTAAATAATTATTAATCTACATACTTGAGAAAATAAACTCAGCAGAAAAAAAAAAAAAAACAATTATTGACCTAGACCAAAGAAGCAAATTAAGACTTCTTTTCCACTTGCCTTGAAAGGGAATCTGATGAGCAACAAGACTACTTCATTTAATTCTTTCAAGACCCTTCAGTAGAAGTTCAAGACACAGCATTCATCAAAACAACTTCATAACTGAACTGGTACCAACATACCCAAGAAGGCTAAGAATATTTTCCAGTCTAATAGTTGTTACGGAATCTCTACGATTCCACTGGAACTACATTATGATGGTTAATCTTGATTGTCAACTTGGTTGGATTGAGAAACACCTAGGAAACTAGGAAAGCACATTTATGAGGATGTTTCTAGAAACAACTGACATGGAGGAGAGCAAACTGGGGGGGGGCGGGGGGGGGGGGGACACACATTCTTCCTGAGCAACACCATCCAACAGACCGAAGCCTGGAAGACTACAGGTGGAAGAAAAAAAGAATAGACCCTCCCTCTTCTCCCTCCCTCCCTCCTTCCCTCTTTCACTCATTTCCTAGATATCATGGGGTGAGCAGTTGTCCTCCACCACCACATCCTGTCATCACAATGCTTTGCCTTATCACAGGCCCACTGTAACAGAGCCAGTTTACCATGGACTGAAACCTCTGGAACCATGGGCCAAAATAAATTCTCTTCTTCTTTAAGTTGACTTTGTCAGGTATCTTGTGACAATGACAGAAATCTAATACCTATTCAAGTCATCTCAATTTTTATTCTATTTATCTATGAGTTCAGGTTGCCTCCAAGTTAAAGTAGTTTTGTGAACTGGCACCACAGACAGACCAAGATTGTAAGGGTATAAGAAAGCACCACATTGGGAGCTTTTTTGAATCTTTCTGCAAGGCCCTATTTTGAGATCCAAAGGTCACAACACATCCTGTGACAGAGAAAAAAATATCAGTAAACCTAGAGTCCACTGCAAGATCTAGATTCTTGTCCCAGGTCTATTACAAGCATTTGGCATAAATTTGGACAAGTGTCTTAATTGTTCTCCTCTCTCGTTTCTGTTAAATAGGAGCAATAAAACTTTAAACACAGTAGTCTCTACTTCCCCATGGAGGATAAATTCAAAGACACCAAGTGGATGTTCCAAGCCTCAGGTAGTATTTGATTTCTATATTTACTACAGTCTTCCTGTCCATACACGTGGCATAGAGTATAGAAACTCTAGCAGGATAGGGTGAGGTGGCTTAAGATTTCATTATGCTACTCAGAGAAAATGGAATTTAAAACCTGTGAATTGCTTATTTCTACAATTTTTCCATTTAACATTTTATACTGCTGTTGATAACAAGCAGCTGAACCCAGAGAAGGCAAAATGGCAGATAAGCAGGATTAATTTTGATGAGGTCCAACAATATCCAAAAACAATTTATAAGGGTCAAGAGCCAAATCCATATATGTTTGTGTAACTGGTTATGCTTGAGTTATAAGCAGCAAAACATACACTGTGCTATCTCAAGCTCCTGTGTGTGTGTGTGTGAGTGTGTGCAGGTGTGTTTATGTATTTAAATATATATATGTAGGACATTTGGAAGAAATATCAAGCTGTTAAATAATGGTAACCTTTTAGAGGAGGGTTTTTAAAAAAATACACCTTAGGTAGTAGCCATATAATACTTTTAAAATTAAGAAACCATATGTGGCTTAACTGAGGTTTTTTTCCCATGATTAAATATGAGAAGGCCAAATCTAAAAGACTAGAGGAAGAGTATTCATTTAGCAATAATAATGTGTGCTCCAAGCCTGCAGTTCTCCGTATCTTCACCCTGGCGACCCACATCATTCCTACTTCAAATGGATGCTAATGCTAGCTTCCCCCTAGCAACAGAACAGCAAGATTTAGGAAACAGAAATACTTAAAATTGCTTGAAGCAGCCCCCAGGTATTCAATATGTCCACAATGAATATTCAGAAATTATATGGGGTTAGTTTATGTTTCCAGCACTAGAAAACAAAGCAAAATACATACCATGGCACCCACAGTTCCAAGGACTATATATATATTTTTTGAGACAGGGTCTCACTCTGTAGCCCAGGCTGGTCCTGAACCCACTGTGAAGCCCAGGCTGACCTTGAACTCACAGCAATCCTCCTGTCTCAGCCTCCTGAGTGCTGGAATTACAGGTGTGCGCCACCACACCTGGCTACTTTGGTGCTGGGGAATCGAACTCGGTACTTAACACTTGGCTTAGTGCTTGCTAGACAAGCGCTTTAACTGCTGAGCCATTCCTCCAGTCCCCAAGGACTATCTTTTGATCCAAACAGCAACCCTACTTCAGGCAGAAAGAACTCAGGTAGAAAGTATAGGTCTTCCTCTTTCTCTCTTTCTTTCTTTCTTTCTTTCTTTCTTTCTTTTTTTCCTTTTTGGCAATCCATTTCAAATCCTCCCCACTTAGGCATAAAGTTCCCCCCAAAATATGGAGAACAGATCTTAGGCCTATGATCAATAAATCTCTTGCCCTTCCTTCTCTCAGAAATTAAGGAGAAAATCATTTACCTCAGTACAAAATTAATGAGACCACTTTACTCACTGGACTCTCCAACTGTTCATCGTGATCGCTTTTTCCTCCATTCTATTCTATCTTGAAAGCTCTAAATTCCATAGAACAGGCACATCCAGAGCCCCTCCCACAATCCTAACAATCACTACTATCTCAATCCATATGTCAGGCTCTTTCCAATATCACCCAGAAGGCGAGTCAAGAAAAAGTCCAGGAGAAGAGGATGCCAGAAAGGTACGCTTGCTGTGGTGACCAATAAAGATGTTCCTCAGAAAAGCAAAAGTAGAATTGCCATGTGACCTCAGTATATACTTCTGGGTACATGACCCCAAAAGGGGTGAGAGCAAAGACCTGAAGAGATCTTTGTGCATCCCGCTCACAACACCCAAACAAAGCAATCTCGGAGTCCATCAATGGATGAATGAATTAGCTAAATGGGGAAGCTACGTCTGGTAGAAAATCATTTACCCCTCAAAAGACAGGAAATTTGGACACATGCTATGACATAGATGAACCTTAAGGACATTAGGCTATATGAAAGAAACCGGTCACAAAAAGACAAGTACTGTGTGGTTCTACTTATGTGAGGTAGGGTCATCAAATCCATAGAGACAGAAAGTAGAACGGTGAGCGTCAGGGCCTGGAGGAAGAAATAATGGGGAATTGTTTAACAGGTGAAGAGCGTCAGGTTTCCCAAATGAAAGAGTTCTCAAGATCAGTTGCAAGATAGTGTGAAAGTATTTATAAATACACTTCTTAGCTGAGATGTTTAAAACGTGGTTAAGAAGGGAAATTTTATTGTATGTATATTTTATTACAATTTTTTTGAGGTACAGCTAGTCAAGACTGGTCCTAAACTCACTATGTAGGCCAGGTTGGCCTCAAACTCACAGCAATCCTCCTGCCTCAGCCTCCCATGTGCTGGGATTATAGATGTGCACCACCACACTTGGTTTATGTGGTGCTAGGGAATTGAACCCAGGTTCTTGTGCTTGCTAGACAAGCACTTTTACCACTGTGCTAGTCCCCTAGCCCTTTATTGCAATTTTTAAGAGGGGATGAATGCTGTAATTTTCTATGTCCTTCCCCAGAGCCAAGAGTACCATGTATCCAGCCTGCCTCAGAACTCTGAAGTCCAGGAGTACTTTGTACAAGGCTCATCTATGGCACACCAAAAAGGATTTTTTGGCAAATAATCTCAGCCAATAGAAACCTTTCCACCTCTAAACTTCCATATTTACATAATTAAGACCTAAATCCCTATTTATGATACAGAAGAATAGTTCTAAATGTAAGATGTGCCCTAATAATGGAAAAATTTACATGTTTCAGATGTGCTCATATAAATAGAAAATGAAGAAGCTCCCACTGGTAGTAGTATTTATTTCTTAATCTGGATGATGGTTATATGTTTATACTCATGCGTAAATTCCCTGAGCTATATGGTTAGGATTTTCTGCATGTAGGTTAAGCCCATTTTTCAGCCCTACTTTGCTGTCATTTGCTTCATTCATACAGCCATTGACCTCTCACAAGGTAACAAATTTTCAAAGGCCTCACAGGCCCTAGCAGAGTGCTAGGCTTCCACAAGAAATTCAAGCTTTTCCTGTCAACACTATTGAAATTTGGTGTCCAGGAGTGTCAGAGGGAGGAAGGCAAGGCAAAAGGCAGTGGAATACTTTCCCAATGTCTTCAGCATCAGGGAAACAAACACTCCTGACCCCAAGCTGCAGGTCAGTGCTGCATCCATGACCATCAGCACACGCCCATGGACAGAGGAAACAAAGCTGGAACTGGCGATAACCAAGGCCCTGGGAAAGCAGCCATTTTGATTGAAAAAGGCATATCGATATGCATACAAACACAGGCACACATCACACCCAACTACACATGACAGAGGTGAAAGTTGATGCCTATTTTGAGGCTTGCAGATGGCAAGCTCTTGTGAGTTGTTGTGATGCCATGAGGGCAGCCGAAGTTGAAACCAGAACTCCTCAATCTTGAAAACGCCAACAACTACCATTTACTCCAAGAAACACAGATGCCAGCCCCAAAGTAGAAGGGCTGAAAGCAAAGCATCGCCAAAGAGGAGTGAGGAAGGCCTCAAAGTACCTGGGTGGAGGGGGTTGGTGTGAGCCTGCTGTTGGAGAAGACCCTGGACCTTGGATACTGAGTTTGAATGCAGTCTGGTGTTTTGGGACAGCAGGGAGATTTTTACACAGAGTGGAGAAGAGTGATGTCTGGCAGGCCTGGGAGGTAATAACTAGAATACAGGCCATTTCCAGGAAGGGTTGGGAGCCACTTCCTCCTCGGCCTCCTCCTCCTCTTCATTCGGTATCCCCTCCCTGTTCCTCTTCTTCCTCTGCTTCAGTTTCTCTTAACATGAGCAGAGATAAAGGTGGTGATGAAGGGACACAGGGGAAAATCTGGCGCCAGAGAGATGACTAAGGTCTGACTCAAACCTCACGCTTGTGTGTGACTCGTGAGGAAAAGGAATGGAAGCCAACAGAGATTCTAAGCAGGCGTGGCCCCGGGCAGCCTTGCGGCCCTCACGCCACAGAGCAACCTACACATACTCTCAGGTCCAGGTTGAGTTAAGGGCGAACCAGGAGGCCCTGAGTTCTCATGTGTCTCTCTCTTTCCAATGTCCTCTCATTTGACAAATCAAATAGGATCCTGAAGGAAAAGCAAAGGAGGGAGGGGGAGGCCTCTTTCTCCCCCAGATTTATGGCATTCTGGATGCAGCTTGTGTTTGTCAGGCCAAAATGGTTAGGGTGGGCTAATAGAGTAGAATTACAGCTTCCTATAATAGGGAAAGTTAAATAGACAAGCTCTCCTACCCTGAGGACAGCGAAGCAGAGGTCAGAGCTAGTGGCTTGGAACATGAATGGCCCTTCCCCTCCGCTCCTTTTCACATGTGGCCCGGCAACAGTAGCAGACAGATGCGACACAAAGAGAGACACACCTGATTAACCATGAATACAACAGCTGTCGTTCCACCCTCTCCCTCCGCCCCCAGCAGCTACCCATACCCTGGCTCTCTTCATTTCTGCCTTTCAGCTAGCATGAGGAAATTAAACCTACCATTAAAACCCAAGTTAGTGGGAGGGTGTCAGCAGCCGGGCCTTTGTTTCTCTGCTCACAGACATGTAATAGGTACCTTCTGATTTGTCCTTTCATCTGGAGAAGAGCTGGGGCCCACTGCTGAGCACTCCCTAAGCTCGAAACCTGAGACTCAGAGACAAGACACCCATGGGAGGGCTAAGATAGAGTGACTCGAATGAAGAAGGGGAAGGTACACCTGCAAATTCACAACTCTCTTTCCCTTTCCTCCTCCTCCTCAATCACTGGTCTCTGCGCTGCTGGAAATCCCTGCCAGTAAAAAACATTCACCCTTGGTCAAATCAGCAATTCCGGGTTTACAGCTAGGAAGTGGATTCAATGCAAGTGCGGTCTTTCCATGAGAACATGCTTACCTCACTCCCTCGTGAGTTGGCGGTAACAAAGAAGAATCACATGGCGCAGGGGTTGCCTCTCCTAGAGAGATACATCCCTGAGGTCAAGTTAACATGCAAGACCTTGAAAGTCAGATAAAGGAGGGCTTCTAAGGGCTGCACTGCAAGTGTTTTCTAAATAAAATGAAACATGGTTACATGAGCTTACACAAACCCAGGGTGCAAATTTTAGTTTTTCTTCAGTTTTATTTTCCCTTCAGGTGTTTTGGGGGTTCATTTGTTTTGTTTTGGGGGTAACCTCAGGTTAATCATTTGACTTATGTAAATCCCCAATTCTATTTCTTAAAATGACTCTAGTCTATTGTCAAAAACCTATCTCTAGTTTCAAAGAGGGACTCATAAAAATGATAAGAAATCACTGTTTAAACACAAAGCATGACAGCATAATAATGGGATGATAACAAAGTAATGACACAATCATGCAAGAATTCAACAAATATTTACTTCTTCATGTGAGTGGGAAAATAAAGAAATAATTAAAGATGTCACAGGCAGTCTCACAGTTTCTAATGAAGGCCCAGGCCCACTGCACAGATCTACCTTCTACTAAGAAATCACGAGATACCATATCCAGGACATGCGGACACAGTAAATGCTACAAAAGTCTGCAACAGACAATGAGGACTAAAAACCATACTTTCACGGGACACTGAAAACTATTTTAAAATACAAAAGTAGCCTCCTGGGGTGGGAAACTTCAGGTACATCTTTCACGTCATAGACGAGCTGTGATACCCCCTGTCAAATTGACCCAGGGTCCCCCTCGGGGCAATTTGCAAAGATCCAGCTCATTTTGCCATCAATGCCATCTCTGTAGCTCTCCTCCTGGCATCCAAACCCCTCTCCCCTTTCTCACAGGGCTCACTGTTTAAGCCGAGTAAGCCTGTCTGTTTTCAATTCTTAACTTTTCACACATGGCAAACGAGTGGAACTTTGAACGCTGTGATCATCTGGCTGATGAGCAAACTGTTTTCCATTTCTGGCAACAAATACTTCTGGCTTATCATGACGGGAAGAAAAGGGATGAAAATATACTAGGGTTGGATTTCGTTGATAACATTTGTCATCTTTGCAGCTGAAAGAAAAAATCTAGCGTAGAAAATTCTCCTTTGGTGTTGCAGCAAATGGCAAAAGAACCGACACCACTGTGGAGATGCCAATTAAATTGCATTCAAAAGTGAAGTGGTTGGTATGATTTAAAAAATATACAATGTCACAGCAGAAGAATCAGGACCGGATGAGGAGTGAGGAGCTGGGCACCTGGCCTTGAAGCCTCATCGGTACAGTTGGTGCCTCCTAAAGGTTCACTTCACACATCTGAAGCTATCTTTTTTTGTATTTGATTGTTAGAGCTACTAGAACAAATCCCTCAAGCTGGGTTGCTTAACATAGGTGCATTTCTTCATAGATCTGGACGCCAGAAGCCTATGATCAAGGTGTTGGCATGTTTGACCTCTTCTGAGATCTCTTTCCTTGGCTTGTAGGTGGCCATCTTCTTGTGTCTTCACATCAACTTCCCTCTGTATGTATCTGTGTCTTAATCTCTTCTTATAAGAACCCCAATCGGGTTGGAGCAAGGCCAGCTTACATGACCTCACTTAATCTTCATTTGCCCATAAAGGCCCTATCTCCAAGTTCAATTACAGACTGAAGTACTGGGGGTTAGGACTTAAATATATGAGAGTTGGAGGAATACCATCCAATCCATAATATCCTCTGAAGTGCTTATGATTCAAATAAAAAAAATAAGACTCAAATCTTCACTCAAAATACTCATGAGTCCATGGCCACAAACAGAGGAAGAGGAATTTTCAGATGACATCTATTTTGTCATTACTTACTCGCCCATGACCAACAAGAAGGAAGCTGGGTGGTGGTCACATCACGGGAAAGCAGTCTCACATCAGGAAAGGCAGTCTCCCAGGGTCCAGTGGGCGTGTGAGCCACGAAGCCACACTCCAGAAGAACAGTAACACTGATAAACAAGATTGCTGCTGTTGCGTGGAAAGTGCTCGGCAAATGACTGCATTTTCTCACCCTATCGACCATGACCATTCACAAAAGTCCTTAGCAAAAAGGTCTTTAACATTTAGAAATGGCAAAAAACAAAGAAATGAATCATCAGACACACAGAACACTCTCCCTACAGCCCTTTTATCTGAGCTAAAACATGACTTCCTACAAGGTCAAAAAGAGAAAAGTGGTAAGGGATGACTAACAGGGGTGACAGGGCAGATGTAGACGACTTTAGGACAGTATGAACTTTCGAAACAGGCAAGGTTAAATGTTGAGATGAAGGTGGGTGTGCAGCCTCCCTCAGACACATATGATTCAGGGACAATTGTGAATAAGAGGTTCCCAAAAAAGACATGAATGTGTAATTTACTTAATAGTTCCACCAACGTGCAGCAGTGGGCTGGGTATGACGATTCTAAATACCCTGTGACACATATTTACAAAAGAACTGGTAGCTGTATTTTAGATGACAGTTTCTTACTAATCAGCCTTCCCATAGCCTGTTTGTAGCACTGTGAATCACCAGAATCTGTCTTGGGGAAACATGGTAAGTCATGAGCCATGTGCTGGCAGTGACTGGCAAGTGACGGAAGGCCAGCAGCCCATGACTACTGAAGTCCATAGCAAGGATAGCACTGCACGTGGGAATGTGTTATGGGTTGAACTATACTTCTCAAGAAGATATGTTAAAGTCCTAACTCCTCATGCCTCGGAATGTGGCCTTCTTTAATAGTGGGATGTTGCAAATGTAATCAGTTGAAATGAGGTCATACTGGAATAGGGCTGGCCCTTAATCCAATATGACTGGAAAATTCAGACTAATAAGAACTCACAGACAGAACATCATATGACAAGAGAGACAGAGACGAGGATGGTGCACTTATCCAAGGATTTCCAGAAAAGTCCAAATACTAGAATAGGCAAGAGTCTCTCCTACATGTTTCAGACAGAGCTTTGGCTGCTAATACCTTCATTTCATACCTCAACTAGAAGAAAATAACCATCTTAAGCCTACCAGTGTTCAGTGCTTTGTACAGTACATAAGATATCACAACGAATCCAACAAGATTCACAGCACACATGTTCTTGCCCCATGGCTTCTAACACAGCATTCTTAAAAGATTTTCAGTCTTAGGAACTTAATCTTTTTCCAAGTTTTAGAAGCCACAGGAGACTTTTATTGGTCTTCAACCTGTTGTATAAATATTCCGTAGGTCAGACCTGGAGACTGACTTTCTCCCTGTTTTTCATGGTGACTTCCTCCGTCACCTCAGCTTATCCCTGAGCAGCATGAACTCTGGCAAATCTCTTGGCTTCCATCTCTTCATCTTCAAAATGAGGTACTTGCAATAAAGCAATGTTAGACAGAAACATCAGTGACCATGACTCCCATTACGCTAGTGTTCTATACTTCCAAATAATAGTTAAGAAAGGGCATGCATACTCAGTTTATGTTATTCCTGGAATTTTGTTTTTAAAATGAAGTGGAAAATATTTGTTGAACAAACAGTTTATGCAGGTGGCAAGAATAAAGAAAAGAACATGAATCCAAAGGATGTACAGTCTGTTACTTAGCCAACCAACACTTACTGGTGCTGATAGAGAGACTGAACATACAGACAGTGGTCAGGCTATATGCAAACTAGGACTGTGACCCACAGTAACCAGTCCAGGAAAGCACGCTGCTATGGACAGCAACCAGCCCAGGAAGCCATCTTCCTATCATGATGTCAGCCTGGTCTTCAGCTCATTGTCTCTCAACAATCAGAGGCTAAATAACAATCCCTGTAACAACTGGTCCAAAAGAGCCAAAGCATGATCATTTGCTGTCAAATTCCTTAATTTTTACCCCTATTTCCAACTTAGGACCAACTAGAGCAAAATACACACTTTAGCCAATGATGCTGGACGTCACAGCGCTAGTTAGCCACCTCCAGTGTTCCCTGTGCCATGAGCCTTTAACCAGCACACACGTGAAGCCTTCCCTTGCTCCCATTCTAAAACTTTCCCACTCCTCTGCCTACTTTAGAGCCGCTGCCAAAACAAGTGATACTAGCTGAGTGTCTTGTTACAGCAAGCTCTGAATAGCCAGATTTTGCTTGTTCTTCCCAGTTGTCTTCATTTATTTCTACACTATCAAACTGAGCACATTCTGTGTTCGACTCTTGGAGGGTAGGAGAAAACACGAGGGGCTAAAAGATGTAATTCTTGAAATTTGAGATAAAGTGTGAAAAAAGAAAGAAAAAATACAGTGATTTTCTTAGCTACTTATTCATTACTGTAACAGATTATGTGTCATCTGTGACTTAGGGAGAAAAGATTTACTTTAACTCACAGTTTCAGAAGGTCTCAGTTCATTCGTGGGCAGCCAGCAATGCTGGAAGCACACGGCAGAGCTGGGGTCGAGCTGCCCACAGCACAGCAGACTGGAAGTCAAGCCAGCAAGGAAAGGCAGAGCTGCACACATCCTTCCAGGCCATGTCCCAGCAACCTGCTCACTGCAGATCAAGCCTCAGTGATCTTCCTTCCAGGTCATGTACCCAGTTATGTGCCACTCTCGCGTAATCAAATATGTGCCTCTAACCCATCACACCTCCTGACCAGGCCACAACTCTTTTTTCCTCCCATTTTATTTATGTGTGTATGTGTGCATGTGTTTGTGTTCTGTATGTATGTGTGTGAGATACACATTGTTTACAGTGAATGTGAGTATTTTGTGCACATACACATCACATCAAAATTCCACCCCCTTCTCTCCCACTTTTTGGCCCTCCCACAACTTCCCCTGCCCACTGACTCCCACTATCATCCCATCTGATTTTCTTTTGTATACCATCTCACTTCTCTTTCCCACTCTCTCACCCTCCCCTTCCTTTCTCTCTCCACAAGTCCATCTTCTTACATTCTTTCATTTCTCTTACATTTTTTGTGGTTTGCTTTCCTTATATTAGAGGAACCATATAATATTTAACTTTCTGGGTTTGGTTCATTTTGTTGAGTGGAATGGTTTCAAGGGACATCCATTTTCCTAAAAATGACTCAGATGTGCCTGCCATTCTTAATGGCAGAGTAATGCTCCATTGTGTCCATAAGCTGTATCTTCTTTATCCAGTTATCTGTACTCGGGTATATTGGCTTCTTCCAAGGTTTGACTACTATCAATTGTGCTGCTATACAGAAGACATCCAGGTATCATTACATCGATCAGATTTCTTAGGCTAAACTTATATCAAAGACCAAATAAGTAATTGCTACATGAAAAGAACTTAAGTCTGTATCACAAAAGTATATCACATATAACGACATAGATATAAATGGCATACTTAATTATTTAAGAATTTTTAAAGAATTCTTTCCCAAAGAGGAGCAGGAAGAAACAAGTAATGTTATCTTTATAAATGTAGTTGCAGAGCCTGAAATTGAGAGGTAAAGTTTAAAAGTCACAGGCTGAACTGATAGCTGACTGAGTTCTTTGCCAACAGACTATCTTTGCTGCTCACTGACGGCTTCGGGGAAAAGACCCCAAGAACCATCTATTTACCAACTCTTACAGTTTTCATAACTAATAATATCTTAAATAAAAATCACTGCCTTCTGCTGCTCCACTCCAGCTAAATATCTATACACATCAGAAACGTTTCAGAGATTAACATTTTATACCAATTCCCAAGGTGGAATATAATGCTATGTTTTACAAACTCATATGCTAATAAAAATAATAATTATACGGGGAAGCTTCACAGATTTTCTGAGAAAGCTGGGACTGTTTTAGTGGGATACCCATTAAATGACTGATGTCTGTTTTTGCTTACACCTTCTCTTTAGAGGTTTCCTTTCCTCCATGTTCTTCTGTGCTGACTATCTCTCTGCCTCTCTCAGAGATTCCTTCAAGTATTTTCTAAAATGCTGGGCTAGTGCTCACAAATTTCCTTAAGGATTCTTGGTCATAAAAATTTGTTATTTCTCCTTCAATTTTCAGGGATAATTTTGCTGGACACAACAACCTGGACTGACACTTGGTTTTTCTGTTGTTGTTGTTTGTTTGTTTGTTTTTGAGACAAGGTCTTGCTCTATAGCCCAGGCTGATCCTGAACTTACTATGTTCACTATGTAGCTCAGACTAGCCTTGAACTCACAGCAATCCTCCTGCCTCAGCCTCCAAAATGCTGGGATTCAACAGGTGTGCACCACCACACCCAGCTTTATGTGGTGCTGGAGAATTGAATTCTGGCCTTGTGATTGCTAAGCAAGCAATTTAACTGCTGTGCCATTCCTCCAGCCCCAACATTTGTTATCTTTTAAAGCTTAAAATATTTTGCTCCAGAATCTCCTGGCCTTTAAAGTTTACACTGAGAAATCTGTAGTAATTTGAATGGGTTTGCCTCGGTAAAATAATGTCTGTTTTTCTCTTGCTGCTCTACTGTTGTCTCTTTATGTTGTATTTCTGAGGTTTTGATTATGATATGTCTTGGCAAATCTTATTGTTGGTTGAAGTTATTTGGTGTTCTTTTTTTTTAAGTAGAAAGTAGATTTATTGGGTAAGTGAGATAAAAAGTTTGAACTCCCCTGCAAGCAGGAGGAGGGGCAAAGGCACCACATCTGGTGTTCTATATGCTCCCTGTACATGTATGCACCACCAAGCCCAGCTTATGTGGTGCTGGGGAATCAAACTCAGGTACCACAGTGATTTCGTCGCTGAACCATTCCTCTAGCCCTATTCTCAACATTTTAAGGGAATCCACAAGGAGATATTGCGTAGCTCTGTTAGTGGGCCACCATCTTGACTGGAAGTCCTCTCCAACTCTTAATAGTATATGTTTCTGCAGGCATTCACATCACCCAAATAGATGAGGCTTTGGGGGGACATTCCAGGTCCAAACCATAACAACACCTAAGCAAATAATAACAATCAGGAATAATAAGTCTCCAATCAAGTTCTTGACAATGAACATCGAAGAACACAGAACGAACTTTAGACTAAGGAGATTAGATATGAATTCAATTTCTGGACACACAAGAGAGCTACTACTATAATCCCCATGCTTACAAGTTACACAAAATTGTAAGTTTATGGGAACAGGAAGGAACCTTGGCAAAAAAATAAACCTTTGTTTGTTTCATGACTATTTTAACTGTCACCTTAAGAGTAGTTGGGTTATTGGGAAGGTTCCTTCTTTTCTTTCATAATCCCAAAGTGAATCCAGACATGCCTTTAGTCATCAAACTGTAGACAGGACACTTTGCCCAGTTTGTGGTTCAGCTTACTGATGTTCCCACTCCAATCTTTCCTTGTTGCCCCGAAAATTTTTTGGTAGTTGGTATATCAGATCTTTATCCATGCCAGGTGACATTGAAGGCCAAACAGGGGAAGCCTGAAATTATTAAGTGGGATAGAGATCTGAAAGATTAAGGCAGAAATGTAACCATTATTCCAGTAGCCAAAGTCTTGGCTGGAAAGTATGCCTTCAAAACTTCGGGCTTATTAACATAGTATCACTAAAATCACTCAGACTGTGGCGGCTAGTGATGGCAGACAGGTAGTGTTTGCCACTTAGGGAACTTCCCTTTGAAAGTAAAAACTTGAAGAAGCAGAAAATGCTTACTTATCTAGGATAATGAGAGAGAGAGAGAGAGAGAGAGAGAGAGAGAGAGAGGAGAAATGAGGCATACCTGCACAAATGCTTCTCCCAGAGCAACTAAAGTTCCTCTTCTTTCAATAAAGTGAACAAAGTGAAGTAGAAGATGAGGAGAGCTCAGGAAATTTACTCAAAGCAAAGGTGCTCCCATCAGGGGGGTGGGGGAGTGGGGAGTAACAAATGTTCCCATGTAACTGCTATAACAGGCAGGGCTAAGACTGAAGGGTTGAAGGAAATACACATACACACACAGAGCCACAGATGCTATGGTCACATTTTGTAGCTCTAGGATTCGTAGCAGAATCCAAGTCTGTAGGGAATGAGTGCCCTCATGGAATCACCCAAGCCAAGGATTGCCCTTAGCATGTGCCAGTGCTGGAGGTACACAAATGTGGGGTCCTGAATCCCTCTGCTGCGTGGCTCTGTAATTACTCAAGGTCACTTGTCCCCTGGGTGCTCTGGCCCAGTAACGTGTTGGAGATAGAAACAGCTACCCTACTACATATATGAGATGGGAGACAAAAGAGAAAAAGTCCTCTGAATAGCTCAGGTTCACATTTAAAAGCACAGGGAAGATTCTATAGTAAGTGAAAATTGTAATTTTCTTTTCTTATGAAACAGGACAAATGTGGAAAGCCTTTTGTCATCCCACAAAACTTTTCAGCACCGAAGAATCTGTACCAGAGTAGACTCTACAAAAGGAAACAGCTGGGAGGGACCGGGAGGCCCACCTACCTGCAGCTTAAGGGCTGGGTGTTGGTGAATCAATTTGGAGAGTGAATAGCCAGCGGGCTTAATGACACATCTGTAATTAATTACACTGATAATTCTGGAACCCTGGACAAATTCCCTTATGCCCTCGGGGAAGCTTTATCTGAATCATTCCTTAGGAACAAGAGACCGGCACATCCCTACTTCAGGAGTTACTCCTAGGAGGATGGCATGGATTGAAAGGCACCTGATGTTACCTCTGCCACTGCATGAAGAAGAAACAACATACTGGTGGACTTGTCCTTGGCTGTGACTTTTTTGTAACTCCACTTTGGTTTTAGATCTAGTTTTTTAAAAAAAAAAAAGATAGAAAAAAAGGAAAAAGAGAAGAAAGAGGGGTTAAAGGAAAAGAGCAAAGGAGGGCTATGTTTGCAAGTAAAGGGCAAGAGGAAGGAATTTCCTGAAGCACCTCAGTCAGAGCTTTGTGTATTGCAGACACGCAGAAAGGCTGAACAGAAAATGTACTTCCAGTTGGAATGGAAGGATGTCCTATGTCATTTCATTTTTGTCAATAACGTTCTCATTAGTTTCCACAGTTCACTCTGACCCCTGCTATGCTCCCTGCCATCTGCTCCCCTCACACCTGTACACTCATCACAGAGCCAGTGCCATGGTAGGTTCTGCAGGCACAAAGAGAAAGGACGGGATACCTCCTGCCCTCGGGGAGACCCTGGGATGTGGCTGTTTATAGCACAATGTGAGATCCAGCCTAAGTGGAGGAAAACAAACAGAACTGGGTAGCTCAAAGGACTGGACTCTAAGAGGGGAGGTGGAAGATCACAGGAGGGATTCTCAGTTGAGTTCTCTAAGAAACAGAGTGAGACTTATCTGAGTATAAGAGGTTTCCTGGAGGGAGTGAGGGATGCCTTGCTGGTCCCACACAGAATTAAGAGTGATGTAGGGATGGCCTTCCAGGGGTGTTACGCGTGGAGGCAAGGGAGCCAGGCCTCAGTACCCTGCCTAGACCATTTGTTAGATGTGGGAAGTCCCCCAGGGATGTTCCCAGGAGCCAAGGACAATTCCCAGGGAGAGATTCGTGTGAACCCACAACAGGCAGCATCTTAGTTTTGGGGAAAAAGAGCACTTCCTGCCTGACCAGGTGGCGGCAAGGTACAGCATCCACTGCGGGGGCTTCCGGGAGAGAGAAGCTGGGAGCTAGATCTCGGAATTTGCCAATACTGAGGAGAAGAGAAAAGGGTTCTAGGCTGAAAGAACAGTGACCGGACCTTCAGAGAACATCAGGATCATCATGGCTAGACGGCAGGGCCAGAGGAGAGGAGTGGGAAAGATGAGCCAGAAAAGGGAGTAGCCAGGTCACCAAGAGCTCCTCTTCCCAGGTAGAGAGCCTGGACTTCATCTTAAAAACTGCAGATGAAGCCAAGGCAAGATTAGCAACAGTGTCTGAAAGTGTTTTGGTTTATTCTCATAAGATTTGAAAAAATTAATCAAGGACAAAGGAGAAAATAAACTGTACTTGTAATTTCACAACCCAGGGGTAACCATAATTAACATTGTGATAGTTTCCTTCTGTTATTTTTCTATCTATAGATATAGGTATCTAGGCAAACATAGACTTTTTAAAAAAGAAAACTCAGATATATAGATGTACAGATTTGGATGTGCGTTTCTAATTTACATTATAAGCATCTTTGTGTCAGTAAATGTTTTTCAAACACATGATTTAAATAATAGCAGAGAATTCTATCATCAGATTTAATTAACATTTCCTTTGCTATTGGACGCTTAAGTTTCTTTCTAGATCTTTGTCAACAATTCTTAGTATATACTGAGATAAATCCCCAGCAAGAAAATCATCAGGCCAAAAGACAGGAACATTTTAACAAAACTAAATTTTAAAAAATTCAAAAGTGAGATATTTGAGAACAGCTAAGCATTGCAACAGGAATACATAGGCCACAGAAAACAATGGGTATACCTAAAGACTTTGGGACAAAAATGAAGAGGTTTACATCAGATATTTTGAAGCAATAATCCTTGCCCACAATGATTAAAAACAACAGTGGCCTGAGGTTGAACAGACAGCTGTGGGTAGCTGTCCCTGCAAGAGTCACTTTTTGTATGAGATCGTGGCAGCCTCTTGCAAACTTGTGGTTTGGATCAGATAGTCTTTTGTGACAGTTACCACCATGTAATCACGTGTAAGAACACTTTCATCATAACTTCTCAGTTTTATTTAGTTTTCTTCTTGTTAGGGTTGACACAAATGACTCCATTTTGATTCTGACAACTTTTACATTTCTTTTCCAACTTTAAGTTTGACAACACCAATGCAGAAGGTTTGAGAGATAAAGCTAGATGCTTAAAATGCATTTTCTTTGTTTCCTTTATTTTTGGCTAAGTGACTCCTGTGTCTTCCCAGAGTACAGGGGCAGATCCTAACAAATGATCAGTGTTTTAGTTAATCTAAGGTCTGTCATAAGAGGCATCGCCTAATGCTTTCTGTCATGTACGGTGTTGTCAAGAGCAAGTGGAGGGCTTCTTATCTGCCACCTCTGAAATTTAGTTGTCCTGACCCTCAACCAATGCAAGTATTCAGATTTCATTTCCTCCTTCCTGTTGGAATAGACCCAAAAGTCCAAAGCCTCACATCGGATGACCTTTAAAGTCCCTTCTCCTCCTGAAACGTTCTGATGTTATCACTGGAAAAGTTCCTGTCCGAATGAGCTGCATTATTAGCAGTACTTTCAACATAATGCTCCTTCCCTGGAGGCAGACCGAGGAAGAACCTTTAAGTCTCTCCTACTGACATAACAGAAATTGCCCCAAACGCTTTCGGGTTTATCTTTATTTGTGCTGCTGCCTATAAATTACTTTCTCATGGGATATGGTTTGAATTACAGTAACAATCCATTTCTTCCTCCATTGGTTGCCAGCCCTTCCCTAGGGTCGTGGAATACTTCTTTTTGATGTTCATATTCTAATTTTAATCTAAGTGTTATGTTTTGCTGATCGTCCCTGGAGCCTACATCAGACATAATTCTTGTGCAACAGGAAGTTAGGTTCCGGTAATGTGACCGGTTCCGTTCGTTAGGACCCTTCTGACAACACACATTCTCCAAACAGTCTTCCGGACATGTGTTTATAATCACGTGGAGTTATCTCTATGGCAGCTTGAAGTCTCCCATTTGAAGTGGCCTTCGGGTTGTGCTCATTAGTTTGGCCTGCGCCTGGGTTTTGTTGTTGTTTTTTTAAATCTGGCATCTCAGGAGGCTAAACAGTCTCATGAAAAGAAAAGCCAATCAGTATTAGGAAATCTAGATGTTGGCATAGTTCTGCCACTAACAATCTAGGTGACAGGAAGAGATTTGCCTTCCCTCTACCATCTCGCAGAGTTATCCAGAGGATAAGACAAAATAATGCTCATCAAAACAAAAGACAACGTTCACCATTGTACAGATAAAGGTGGTATCTTACTGCAGTGATCTTGTTTATATGAAAGGGGCAGGAAAGAATACATCCCATAAATAAAATGCAATCACTCAGAAAGTATTTTAAATCTACTAGAACAACAGCAGGCATTCGAAGATAAAGAAAAAACAGAAAACAATGCACACAGTTGAGGGGTTCAGAGATTAGCAGTAGGAAAGCAGACATGCAAATAGTTACAACGACGTTAAGCACTTTAATGAACCTATGTAAAATGTGATGTAGGAACATAGAGAAGGAAGTTACTAACCCTGCTGGAGGAACCAGCAAAAAACTAAGAAGCTGTGGGTAATGTTTAAGAAGCCTCTTGAGGGATAAAAAAGATAACACCTAGGCAGATAAGCTAGGGGAGTGGGGAGCATCATCTGTAAAATCTCCACGAAGCAAAAGGACACAGAATGTTCAGTGACCAGAAGTCAGTGGGTGTGGGAGAGGGCTCTGTGTGTCAGGAAGTAATTAGGCTGGCAGCAGGCAGGTGTCTTGTTCTCCAGCCTGGGATGTTACATTTGTCTACAAGGGCAAAATGGAGCCAATGAATGACACACGCTGAACATGGATATATTAGTCATGGTCCAGGCAAGAAACATATGGCATGCCAAAATTGGTAATCTGAGAAGAGTTTATAAAGGGATTATGTTCAAAGGTGTGGGCAATGTGAGAGAAACCACAAGGGGCCCTGCTGCCATCCTTGGGCTTGTCAGGATTAAAACAGTTATTGGAATTTGAAGGAGAGGAGCCTGCCAGAGTCATCCAATGCTAGAGGTCAGTCTGTTGCTGCATGCATCCGGCCTAGAGGGAAGTTTTAAAAAGGAGGTGGGGAAATAAGAGACCCCTATATTGCTCCCATCTCTCCCATTTACCACTGTTTCCAACTGGTCAAACCCAGCCAGAAGCCAGAGGGCAAAGGAGCTTCTGGGAAAGAAGGCAGAGCAGAGAAGGACAGGCTGGGAGGAGCAAGGCAAGGTCCCTTAGCACCAGGCAAGGGACACCAGGGTGAAATTTCATCTCTCACCAAGCATAATATGGAGAAAGGGGACTGGGGAGAGAGCACAAAGGAGACAGCCTAGGCGGGAAATGACCTGGGACTTTACAAGGCAACAAGGGAGTGATCGATTCAGAGAACAGTCAGACAACACAATTAGAAGCACCTAGGAGTGGCTACCACTGTTATCACTTTTTTCCCCCTCACACGTGGGTTATTCATCAGGTAATAAATAAAACAATAAGAAAACAAGACAATTCAGTGGGATACAGCCTGTCCTTTTCCATGCCCGAGACCATGTTCATCTTCTTTCATTTTGGAGCTGGTCCCAATCCTTGGATTCAGAAGTCATGAACTTAATAAAGGTTACTTCAACTCTGTCAGGTCTCTGAAAATCCATCACATGTGAAGCACCACAGTGACTGCAGTGGGCTGAATGGTGGTCCTCCAAGAGATATGTCCACATTCTGTAGCCTGGAAATGTGGCTTTAATGCAAAAATAATCTTTGCAGATGTAACTGAGTTAAAGATCTTGAAATGAGAACTTCTTGGATTATTCAGGTGAACCCACACAGAAAAGGTCATGAGAAGATAAAAACAACGACTGAAAGTGAACAATTCAGAGTACTTGCAGGTTGTCCCTCTGGAAGTCCTAAGGAAAAATCCTTTCTGTCCCTCAGTTTCTGGTGGCTATTTAATTCAATCTTTGCTTTCCTCTAACTGTGAGATGGAAGAGATAAAGAACTTCTGGAAGATGAAGTTGAGTGTCTTTCTAGAAAAAACACTGGAAACCATCTCTCTCACTAATGTTCACTGTCTGGACATGGAAAATCAAGCACTAATGCTATAGCACTGGAAATCAAACTCTACCACAAGGATAGCTGTCCTAGAATCAAGTCAATGCTACACATGCAAAAGAGAGGCAGAGGGAGAGAGAGCCCATGTACCCACAAGGTTCATTAAACCCCTGCACTCCTCCTGGGCCAGGAAGTGTTCTTTCTGTCACATTCACTTTTTTCTATTAACTGCCAATGAAAGCATCCTAACCCAGCCAGTGTCTTCTGAAATCACAATGTCCAAGAGTTTTCCGTGAAGATCCTGTCACTCATAAGATGTCCTATCTCAGTGACAAATAAGACCACGTGCACTAAAGGCGCTAGCCCAAAACACAGGCCATGCGAGGCACATAGGAAACAGTCTCACTTCTTGCCTAGTGCACTCTCTCACAGAGACCCAGCACTACTTCAGAATGCTTTCTGTGCACCAACCAGGTCCCAGCAGCCCTCAGGTAGCTCAGGGGTTATAAGACTTTCTGCCTCTGGTGACTGGGACCAGTGATCAAGCTGCCTTGACAAGTACATAACTGAGGTATTAGGTGGCCACCTGGGTAAGCCCAGAGATGCCCACTGTTCAATGGCTTCAAACAGGGCAAAGCAGCACCAACACTAACTGTGCCATCGGAAGCCCAGTAAAATGTGCTTCTCAGTCATTCAGAGACAGCTTAAAATGTTTCACACCTGAGTCATCTATGCCAGGCTCCATCCTCAAACTGCAGGTGCGCAAAGGGCTGATTTCAGAAGGAGCCCAATCACTACCACATGAGATGGCAGCAGGCTTACAGAACTGCTAAAGAAGCCCACAACCTGGATCAGCAGCTTCCCTTGAAAAAGAGACCAATGGATTTCCCCACCCTTTCTCCCTAAATGGCCTAGTTCTAGAATTTGACCCATCAGAAGATGAGGAAGGGAAAAAAATGAAGGAAGAAGCAAGAGAGGTGAAGGGTAGGGAGGAAGGAAAGGCAAGAAGGAGGGAGCAGTAGACGGCAGGAAGAAAGAAGCTGCAGAAATGGGATGCGCCTCAGGCGTCCTTGAACTACAGCACAGCTACAGAGCGATCTGTTCTCTAATGGGCCCTAAGCAATCCCCCAAAGGATTGCTCTTTTGGTTAAAATTCATTCTTAGTTCATATGTGAATCTTATGGCAACCTCATGAGATACTTAAAGAGAGCTGGGGATGTTGTGAAAAACAAAGCTAAAAACTGGTCAGTGAACAGCGGATTGGGTGAAAGGCTCCCTCCCCATTTGCAGATGACTCACTAGGGTGACTCAGTGCTTGTCAGGCAGTGATCCATCAGGCCCATCTGTAGCTCACCTTCCTCTTCCTAGCTGGAAGGAAATGAATGATTCACCAGATAAAATGCACTAAGTGTTTTGGGTTTCTTCTGATATGCGCAAATGGGGCATCATCATCTCCCGCCATCTCCCGGGTGTTCAGGAGCATCCTGACGTGGGGAATGGAGGAAGTCGTAGGGGTGGGGAGCTCTTCCTTTCATAAAGATGTTAACTAAAACTGAATGCCTCCAACAAAACGAAGAGCTAGAATCTTCCTAACATAAGATTCTGGTTGTTATTTTAACTTTCAAAAATTCATTTTCTTGTAGAACTTCAGGAAAGTAAGAAAAAGAAAATCTTGATATGCCTATCTAAACTTCTATTTCACAGATATTAACTCTCCCTTTCACCCTGAAAAGCTATGAAGTATCCTGTAGCATTTAAATATTTACACTTTTATGTCTTTGCCATATAATCACCTCAACTTGAGCTTTATGCAAATATGTGACCTCTTCAAACAGAAAATGAAGCCAAGTTACTCACAGAAGGGAAACCCATGACAACCTTCATTACTGCATGCCAAAAATGTCAGGCAAATCTGCTAACGTACCAGGACTGAGATAAAACCAGCCCAGGCAGCACACAGGAGTTCCTTTTCAAACACACCAAGGGCTAACAAAATACTGACCCTTAAATTTATTTGGAAAATGAGCCAGTGCTTTTTTTTTTTCTTTAGCAAAGACCACTTGGTGACCCAGCCTTCCAGTCAAACAGCTGCAGTGTGTCCTGTTTCCCCGGAGCATTAAGTTCTAAAGGCTGCTAGCGTTAACACATTTTGCCAGAAATAACTTAAAGCCTTTCCTGAACAGGCACCAAGGCCCTTGTAACAATACAGTCATCTCAAATTAACATTTCTACTTAAAGTAACTAAGGCTGATTTTTTTGTTTGTGACTAAGATTTATATTGGAACACTGCCGTGGAGGAAGGCGAGATCTAACACATTCACCCCCAAGCAGGGCACTGACTGACAAGCAGGAATTGAGCAAGAGGGCTAAGTGCAGATGGCAAACACCAAAACTGTTTCGGAAAAGGAAACACTTTCTCCACATAATCATTCACTCTGGGTTGAACTGAAGCCTTGACCAGGCAGGAGACCCAAGGGTAGAGTCTTCCTCTCCCCAAAGATTTTATTTGCCTACAAACACTTAATAGAAAGCCACAATTGGTACAAATAAATAGAGAACAAATAGAGAACCAAGGTCACTTGCAAGCCCCAAATGAAGAACAACCAAAAGGTTCTTCTTAGGTAAATGCGACATTCATACCATCTATATCACTCAAGAACAATCAGTGTATACACAATGACTTGGATGGATTTCAAGGACATTATGCTGAGTGAAAGCAAGCAGTCTCAGTGTACTGTATGCTGTACAATACTGCTGTGAAAGCATTCTCACAATAATAATACTATAGATGGGAGAACAGATAGTAATAGTCATGAGACTAGGAATGATGGGTGGGTTTGATCACACAGGTGTAGTAGGTTAATTAGCTTTCTGCAGCTATGAAAAGAATACATGAAATTATAAGGGAGAAGGAATTAATCTGGCATTGTTTTAGAGGTTTCAGTCCACGGCCATTGGCTCTGTTGTGTTTGGGTTGTGGCAAAGTAGACCATCAGAGTGGGGAGTAGCTATGATGGTCTACTTTGCCACAACCCAAACTCAACAGCAAAGAAGCAAAGAGAAAGGAAGCAGAAGGGTCAGGGTCCAAATATGCCTTTCCAGGGCATGCTTCTAATGACCCATCTCTCTCCCTCTAGGATCTACCTTCTGAAAGTTCTACCTCCTTCTAACAGTGCCACAGGCTGAAGATCAAGCCTTTAGTGTGAGGACCTTTAGGGAACACTTATCCAACCACAGTGGATCTCAAGAGGGAGATCTCTGTAGTGATGAAGTAGATCTGAATCTTGATGCATCTACATGTGTGATAAGATGGCACAGAACTATATGTATACATTGCACCAATGTCAATTTCCTGGTTTTGGTGTAGTACTATAATTATGTAAAGTGGTGGTTTGGACCTGGAGTGTCCCCCAAAAGCCTCATGTTCCTATGGATATTATGTAGGGCTGGGATGTGAGGCCTGTCTGGAAGGGGTGAATACCTAGGACCTGACCTGGAGGGGCATATGCTGGTTCTGCCCTTCCTCCCAGTCTCTCTCTTCCACCATACTGTAAGGATCTGTGCCCCAGGAACCCTGGTTCCAGCCCCACCATGTGATTCTACCATTTTCCAGACACCCATGAATGGACTCAAACTGTAAGCTAAAATAAATCTTTCCTCCTTAAGTTGTGGATGTCAGATATTGAGTCACAGCAACGAGAAAGTAACTAAGACATGTAAGATGTGATTATTGGAGAAAACCAGGAGACGGATACATGAGGTCACTCTGTATCATCTTTGCTGCCATTGCAACATTTTGAAAATTTATAGTTATTCAGTTTTTTTTAAATCAAAGGAGAGAAAGAACCAAGAATGAAGGGGAAAGCAAAAGGGGGGGGGAAAAGGAAAAAATGTGGGATGGATATTGACAACTCCAGAGACGAAAGGTGACAGGAAAGATTTGGAGGCAGGGACAGCAGAGTAAATATTAGAGGTCACAGTCAGGCAAGCTGACAGCCAAAAGCTGTTTGGATTGTAAATTGTAAATGAACTCAGTGGACAGAGAAGGGGAAAGATCATTGAACTGTTACCCCTGAATGACAAGGGCAAAAACAAAGCACAGCAAGCTGGAAGACATGGAGTAAATGTGGCAGCAGCAGCTACAGGGAGGTCCAGTGGGGACCAAGGCGAGCGGGAGGGGTAGATGTAGCGGCCCATGCCCCTCGGGATGTGACACGTATCACACCCAAGAACGAAGGCTGACTGAGGAAAATGTCGGTTCGCAGGGAAAATACTGAGGAGGAAAGTAAACCACAGGAACCAGTAAGTTCAGGAAGAAGAGGCCAAATTTGGAGGAATGAGCAGAATTACTGACAAAATAATAACGAGGTGATGGGAGAGTTTCAGAGACAGGTGAGTCAGAAAGAGAAAAGAGCTAACTCAGAGTGGGAAAATGACAGGAAAAAAATAGATTTTGGAAAGAAAAAGTGAGCAGCCAGGCACAGTGGCTCCCTACGAAGTCCTTCTCTATGTGGGTCTACACATGATCAACACCACATCCTGAATTTTCAAGATTTACTTAAGAAAAATCTTTGTTGCCTCTTGATACACATCAGGTATACATAACGTCTGATTTTCCTTCCAAAACCACCAGATCTTCATGAGCGCCATTCTTGTGAAAGTGATGCAAAACTGCAGGAGTCTGCACTGCCTTCGGGTGGTTAAGAGCTGAGGAGCCACCTTTGCAGCAGACGTCTTAAAGTCCCCCAGAGCTATAGGTCACGAACGTAGTCGCAAAGCTTCTATGTTCCCACGAGTATGACATTAAAATCTGGAAATCAGTAATTCAAAAATCTCAGGATCTGAGGTTCCGTGTGGGCATAAAGGAATTATCACACAATGTTTTGGTCACTTTCACATCACTGTGAATCAATATCCAACATCTACAACTTTAGAGAAGAAAGACTCACTTTAGCTTACAGTTTCAGAAGATTTCAGTCTGTTCCCAGACAGATGGTTGGAAAATGATGGAATCCCACAATGGGGCTGCAGCTAGCGCCAGAGCCGGAGACGGTGCTCTGGAGACAGAGATACTCACAAAATGGCAGGGCAGAGCCAAGACTGGGAGAAAGGACGAAACCAGCACATGCCCCTCCATGCCAAGCCCCAAGCATCCACCCCTTCTAGCCAGACCTCATCTCTCAACAGTTCACAAAATTTACAGGAGCATGAGGCTTTTTGGGGGACACTCCAGATCCAAACCATGACATACAGTAAAATCTCTGTTTGTATCTCCACAAAAGACATTCTAAGGAGGGCAGCTCCTAAGTGAAGGGAAGTTTGCCAGCTATTGTTCCCTGTTAAATTATGTTCCCATGACAATACGAAGCAAATCTCATTTCTCTTAACAGTTGTTACATAAATCCCTTACCAGGAAGCACTTACGCATTTTTGTGTAGAATGCTTTGATAAACCAGATCAAGGCTGGGCCTCCAGGCCCATGGGTGGCGAGGTACCAGGGTTGGGAGGATGAGAAAAGCTAAACATTTTCTGCCAAGAGACTGTACATGGAGGGGAAGACTTCTCTAGCATGGAAATTTGAAGAAGCTACTCGGGGAAAGGTTTTAAAGACCCACAGGCCAACAGCCAAGAATAGAAAGATAAGGAACTTCTAATGGCAGACTGGAGAATGAAATCCTGAGCATTATGAGGTGTAAATTTTCTCTTTAGTCTCCATGGTGAAATCATCAGTGAAATCCTCATCCTTTCCCTTGCTGAGGGAATTTTCTTTGAGGAAATGTCTAAGTGTAGAGCTTTGCTTAAAGACTGGAACAAGGCAAAAACAGGTACAACAAGTACCCTTCCACTGACTATTAACTGTTTTTGTTTAAGATGTGAAAATTCAAAACATAGCACAGGAAGAAGAAGAGTGGGGGGAAGGGATGTATACTTTCTTCTTTTATTAAATTTTTAAATTCTCAGTCACTTATTCTTTTTATTGGTTTCCAAACAGGCCCTGTGGGAGAGGTGTGATAGCCTGAGGTTTATCACATGGGTGTCACCACTTTCACTCCTCCCAAACCTTCAAGCACATGTAGGCACCACAAAGATCATTTTCAGCTTTAATATCTTTTCTCTTCCCTGAATCTCCAAACCCTTCCCAACTGCCACAGATTAATCTTCGTGTCTTTAAAAGGGTGACAGGTATTTCCTTTGTTCTTTGCTACTTCCTCAAATGGGATATCACTGATTTTAGCTCTTCATTCTGTAGAACATCCTGGTTCACTCTTTTACCAAATTACCAGGAAATTTCACCACTACCTGAAATACTGTTTGGTTTCTTTTTCAAGAATAGCTGGTCACTGTAAGAAGTGAAAAATGAAAGTAAATCTATAATTTGATCCCTTTGCAATTAAATTCTATCACAGACAGTCTAGATCTTTATTATCCTTTGTGCTGAATCCAGGCTGTAAGCTTCCTTCCGTGCTAAAAACACACTTGAAAGCAAGAGTTCAGCGGGGGTATGTGCCGGTTTCCCTCACACATGTACCTGCGGGCAGTGCACAGAGCAGCTTTCCAACAGGGGACAGGCAGCCATGGAGGTGCAACCAGAACAGGTCTAGAAATTAGAAAGACCCATCTCCAATCCTGGTTCTGTCCTCACAGGAGTACCTCTTTTGATTCTTACAGCTTAGAAGTTATTAAAACAAGGGTAAAGTTTGCCTTGTAGATAATAAACAAAAATACAAGGCATGCCATGGCTTGGTCAAGTGTACCCTAAAGGCCCATGTGTTAAAGGCCTGGCCCCCAGCCTGGGGGGGTGGGGGGGAGTTAGGTCAACAGAAGTATGCCCTTTAAGAGAGTATTTGGGCCCTGGCTCTTCCTCTTCATCTCTCTGCCCACCTCTGCTCCTCCTCCTGATCCACTCCGCTGGCTGCCATAGGTAAACAGCTTCACTCTGCATGTGATCCCTGCCATGGTGTCCTGGCTCAGCACAGATCTAAAAGCAACAGGGTCAAACAACCATGAACAGAAACCTCTGGAACTGTAAGCCAAAATAAATCCGGCCTCTTTTTAAGTTATCTCAGGTATTTGATACAATAAGAGAAAACTGACCAACACATGGCACATAGTAGATACTGATCCAAGGTTCCTTATTCTCAACCACACAAATCAGAACTGATCAGAAAATGAATAAATAGAAAACTCCAATAATTTCCTGCTGTCTTAGCTACTTTACTTTGTCTCAAATTCACTTTTTTCCATGCTGTCCTCTCTGTGCCACAATTCTGCCCTCTAATTTTTTCTACATCCTCTCCTACCCAACCAGTGTATAATGATCCTCTGTTCACAGAAGAAACAGTACTGCAACAATTTGCTAAAGTAGGGTTGGGGTCATAGTTCTGCAGTTAAAGTGTTTGACTACCATGCTCAAAGCCCTGGGTTTGATTCTCCGACATCACATAAAAATTAACCAGGTACGGTGGTGCATGTCACTAATCCCAGCACTTGGGAGGCTGAGGCAAGAGGATTGTCATGAGTTGGAGGCCAGCCTGGGCTCCACAGGGAGTTCAGGACCAGCCTGAAGGCATGACCTTGTCTCAAGAAAAACAAAAAAAACCAAACAAACAAAAACAACAAAAAAAATTTGATGAAGTAACTGTGAATGTTAGAAGTAGCTGAGTCACATGATACCAGGTCACTGGGGTTATTGGAGGAGAAAGGATTACAGCATCAGGTATCGTCCAGTATACAAACAGACACAGCAGGGTAGAAAGATGACTTTTTGTAAGTTATCCAAAGATCTTCATATCCTCCATGTTCCTTTCACAACATATACAAAATAATAGTCTTGGTTAAAAATATTTATCATTCACAGTGACCATCTTCAAAAGTCTCAACCATCCACTCCACACATATCTACTGATTATCACTCTATGACTCTCTCACTTGTCAATCAATATATGTGCTCTCCATCAGCAACAGAAGCAGGTGCTCTGTCAATAAGGTTCCTTCCAGGTAGGGAAATCTTTGCTCTAGCCTCCCCACCTGTCTCTAAGGCCATGAGAGAAAGGTTCCCACTGCAGGAAGTCATCACAAAAGGTTATAGAGACGGCTGGAGGAATGGCTCAGTGGTTAAAGTGCTTGCTTAGCAAGTGCTAAGTCAAGCTCTAAGTACCCGAGTTCGATTCCTCAGCACCACATAAGGCGGGCATGGTGGCACACAGAACACTGAAGGGGAAGGATTGCCGTGAGACCAAGACCAGTCTGGGCTCCATAGTGAGTCCAGGACTAGCCTAGACTACAGAGCGAGACTCTGTCAAAAGAAAAAAGAAAGGAAGGACGGAAGCAAGGAAGGAAGGAAGGAAGCTATCGAGAAAGAAAGCCATTGGAAGCGATTTTAAAATACCATTTTCCTTTTCTGCAGGTTCTAATACAACTTATGACACTAGGACCACGGTCCTTCTGTGACCACAGCAGTGATTCCCTTTTTCTTCCTGTCATGTTTTCTTACCAGGTCTACACTGCTTTTCATCACTCATGGCTGTGAGTACTACCCTCTACAAATACTATGGTTCCACTTGTACATATTTCTTTGATTTGATTTCTCATAGGAACTGAGTAGCTTGCTTGACTTGGCTCGTAGGCCAAGTACCTGATGAGTAGGTGGCAGATTGAAAAAAAATATATTTATAATATATATACATATATGTATATGTATGTATGTATATGATGTTTGTATGTATGTATATGTATGTATGTATATGATGTTTAGTGAAATTTGAACTTCAAATAAAATTTATTAAGTTGCATGTTTCACATAATATTTAGATATACAGAAAAACTTGTTAGTGTAAGCTTTATACATAAGAGGTAATTCTATGTTTTTACCTAGAAATTCCACTGGTGTATCACCTAAAACCTAACAGGGATTTCTCTATCTGTCCAGCCCTTGGTATCTGGACACCAGAGATGGCTCTGTGCAGCAGATCTCTACTAGTCTCTGGCTATAGGAGGCAGAGAGGAGAAAATAAGTCACTTCTGATAACTTGCATATACAAATTATCTACCTGGACAAGAGGACTCCACCCCAGTCTACTGACTCAAGGTGACTGACTGCACTTTAAGCAATGAGACAAAGTAAGGACAACAAAGAGAGAAAAAATATTGCAAAACAGTGGCAGGTGGCAGATCTGCCCTTCTTAGAAAATGAATTCCCCCATGAGTCCCCACCAACCCTACCTTGTAAACACATCCTAAATCACAGTTGAGTGCAGTGGGAAGTGTGGTGTGTATTTTCCTTAGAAAATCACCACTGCCTACTAAGCCATCACAGACGTTAGAGTCACAGTTTTGGGTATTTTTCAAGCAGCAGAAAAATAAACACCCATGCCCAGAATTCAAAAAAATCTCCAGAGATTGAGGGCAAGTCCACAACATCCAAGAGACTTAGGAGCATATTTTCTCCTTAGAGAATGAGGACCCTTTTTCCTTTGTAATATGATTTCCTGGCTGGAGAGGAACTATTAGGCATCCTGAGATGCTCTGCAGAAATGCAAGATGATATTGTATTGTATTAATGTCACTTAATGGTAGCTGTCAATGATAGTGATGGAATAAATATGGAAAAGGAAATTACTGTAATTGATTGACAGTCTGGAATCTTCCATATTCGACCTAATGAGAGAACCCTATGAGTAGCAGCTTCCAGTGCAGGCTATTAATGCAAATCATATGCACCGTACTGGCATGCTGAATTATGCAATGCCATGTGAATGTCTAATCCATTTCACCAGGCTTGTCTTTATCCAGGAAAAAAAAATATTTCACTGACATGCTGATTAGTATATTAGGAGAGTTTAAGAAGTTGGGTGCTAAAGTACGTGCCATCGTGGTGCTATTAATTTAGCTCTGAACAAGACAAACAGCTCTATGCAGCCATCGAAATCACTACGTAAGTCTACAAGATAACTTTGTCAAGACTGATGGGAATTTACAGAAAACTCTTGTGATATGTGGAAGGAATTAGCAAACAGATAAGGAGTACATCATTTTTCTAGAAAACCACTGTCAAAGACTCAGTACTCATGCAGAACTAGATATCTGCCAAGACACCTACAATGCCTGCACCACAGCTGTTTTCTTAGATGTTTGGAAATCTGTGGGAACTCTTCATAGAACCAGATGTAGGAGGTCCAGCAGACAACAGGTACAAATAAGGTTTAGGGACTTCTTTGGGGACTTCATGTAGATTTAAGCAACATCTGAGCATCAACATTAGTAAAACACTCTGGAGGAACATACTCTCATACTGGCCTGTTGGGATGAAAAATAAGTTGCCAGTTACCATTACTTACACATCCCAAGAACTCAGAGCTTTAAGAATTCTAGAATCTTAAGCTGTTTACTCTCTGCACATTTTAATCTTTGGAATTTGGATCCCTAGAAGTGTCTAGACTTCTAACTATGCTTCCCACCACTTCTTATAAATTAATTCATGCCTGACTGCTTACAGGTACCAAAATGTCCCCAGGTGGAAAAGCATAAAAACTTTAAGAAAAAGAATAAGGTGGTGTTGTGACTGTAATTTTTCAGTAATGCTCTCAAAAGTCTTAGGTAGATGCATCAGTAGACTTTTCTCTTAATTCCAAAAAAAATCTCTGAACATCTTTGATGTGCCAGGTACTCTCTAGACCCTGGCTATATAAGCAGTGCTCTAGCCCTTGAAGCCTGTGTTCCAGGGGAGGAGGCCAATATGGGTGGTCATTAGAAGAGGACATAAAGAATGTCACCAAGGAGAAGGCACAGGGACACAGCAAAGGACTGACCTCTCTGGGAAGCTCGCACTGCGCGGGGGAGGGAGTACCTACAACAGCACTCAATAGATAGTGGGTATGCATACACGCTGGAATGGCTAAATGAACCCACAACACATACATGATCATACTTACCATTTTTGTCCAGAGAACATCAAAGATCTACTCTTTAAGTAGTTTTCAAGTATACAACATACTGTTATTACCTGTACTGACCACTTTGTATAATGCAAGGTTTAAATGTACTTCTCCCAACTACAGGAAACTTCTATCCTTTGAACAACTACTCCCTAGCCTCCCCACCTCAAGCCCCAGCCTCTAACAACCAGCATCAGACTTTCTGCTTCTATGACTTCTATTTGATAGAGTCTACATAAAAGTGAGATTGTGCAGTATTTGTATCTCTGTGCTCGGCATATTTCATTTAGCATAATGTCTTTAAGGTTCATTCATATTGCTGCACATGAAAGGATTTCCTTTTTTATGACTGAATAAAATAAAATACCATTGTACCTTATTATAGCTATCTAAGGTGTCTCCCCAAAAATGTCGCTGAACTGAAGGCTTGGATGCCAGCTGATGGACTTTTGGGAAGCGATTGGATCATGAGGTCTCTAACACCATCCATCTAGGAGTTAATACGCTGATGAGATCATAATTAGGTGTGATACTGGGAAGTGTTGAAGGAAGCAGGTCATGGGGTCATGACCTTGAGGGCTATATCTAGTCTGTGCACTCTCTCTCTCCTCTCTCTTCCCCCTCTTTTCTCTCTCTGATGATTTGGACTTGAAATTTCTCTGAAAAGCTTCATGTGTTTGGAGAGTATCTGTATGAGTGAACTAATCCATAGCTTTTTCCATGCTTTCAAGAGGTGAGCCGGATCAGAAGGGGCGGATCACTGGAGCATGACCTGGAAGGCTACTCCTTCCTCCTCAGCTCTGCCCTTCATTCACTGTGCCTCCTGTTGTGATGGAATGAACAGTTTTTTTCAGGCTAGGTCCTCTGCCATGTCCTTTCACCATGACAGGCCATGCATCAATGGACTGAGACCTTCTGAAACTTTAAGCTAAAATAAGCCTTTCTTCCCTTAAGTTTGAGTGATGGGTATTATGTCTCAGTAATGGTAAAGAAATTAAGAGTTTCTCTCTTTCTCTCCCTCCCTCTCCCATTTGCTATGAGTTAAGAAATTTTCCTCCACCACAATCTTTCTCTATTATGTTCTGCTTTACATAGATCTAAAGCAATGAAGCCAGTACTCTGTGGATTGAAAAGTCTGAAATTATGAGCTGAAATAAAACAATAAATCTTCCCTCTTTTAAGTCGACTCAGGTATTCTGTCACAGCAACAAAATGATGACTAACATACACATACCCATGTGCTAAGTTTTCTTTAACTGTTCATACAGTGATGGACATCTAAGTTGATTCCGTATCTTGGCTTGTGACTAGGGCTGCAAAGAATACGAGACTGTGGTGATTTCTCTAACATACCACTTTTATTTCCTTTGGATATATGCCTAGAAGTGAAATTATTGGATCATATCACAGTCCTATTTTTTTGAGGATTCTCCACAACGTTTTCCACGATGGCTATATCAGACATTGGCTTTACTTATAAAAATTTAATGATAATTTAGTAACATACGTGTAAAAAAACATAATCCTTATGATTTCACTGTCATATGCATTTGTATCTTTCCCCTTTCTAAATAAACCAATTTAAATTTTAAAAGTGAGTCAACTTAAAGAAAATATTAAGCCATGAATAAATAAATTAGTATTGGAATATAGCACAGATGGAATTTGATCCACGAATGACTGGACAAAGGGAAGGTTATGAGGAAGGTGAGGGCTCCCTAGAGAAAGGCCTGGGGAGAGCAGTGAAATAACAAAACCAAGAGAAAAATAAGTCAATGCAGAAAGTTCCTCAGTGCTCTCACACATATTATTTCCTCCTTTCACCATCACCAGTCCCCTGTGGTGTAATGTATTCTTGTTGAGTTTTCTATAGAATAATTGAGGCCCTTACAAGGTTAAGTAAAACACTACAGGTCACCCAGCAAATTAGCAACAGAGGTAGAATTACAACAGAGGCCATCCCTCACCCAACTGAGAACAGAGTCCCTAGACTCCAAATTTTTGAGTGGATAGCAGGATTGAAAACAAAACTTTACGTCAAGAAAATGAAGCAAAATAGAGGGCTTCTGCAGAAAAAATAAGGCTGCAGCTGGCTTGAAGAATACAACCTTGTTTTGGTTACTATGTGCCTTTTGAATGAACCATTTTAAAGTTCCTTGTAGAAGCCTGCTAAATGTATTTTCTGCCTCCTTTCAAGAAAGAGGTAAATCCCTAAAAAGTAGGTTGGTATTATGGTTTGGATCTGGAGTGTCCCCCCAAAAGCCTCATGTGTTTGGATGTAGCGGTATAACTGTGGAACTGTATGCAGTTAGGAGGTAAGGCTTGGCTGAAAGGGGTGAATGCTTGACTTGAAGAAATTGTGCCAACTTGTTGAGATTCGGAGTGGGGAAGCACTCAGGGTGCAGCTTCCAGGTGTGTGCTACTGATTTATGGGCCAGAAAGTGAGGAAGGGGCACCTACCCTGGTTTTGCGGAAGCCCAACTGGCAGCTTGAACTGAGTAAAGAAAGGAAGAAGAAACGCTGTTACAGCTTCTTCCTGGGATAGCTCTGGTCTTGCCTGAGTCTCCAGACACTGACTCACTTGGCTTCTGTCTACAAATCCCTGAGTAGTTCTCCAGCCTTTGCCATGTGCTTCCACCATTGCCAGCTGCCATGAACAGATTGTGTGAGATCTTCCAAAACTGTGAGCTGGATAACTCTTTCCCCCCTTAAGCTGTGGATATCAATTATTTTGGCTCAGTAATGAGAAAATAACTAAGACAGTTGGGACATACTGTAATCATACTGAAGAAGTCCATTTCCTATCCAAAAATAATGTCTACCTCTCACAAGAACAAGAAGGGATATACCATGAAAAGTGGGGGTATTTTTCTTAACTTCAACCTGGCTTCTGATTATCCTGAGAACACAATAAATGGC
Source organism: Ctenodactylus gundi (assembly GCA_004027205.1). NCBI lineage: Eukaryota > Metazoa > Chordata > Mammalia > Rodentia > Ctenodactylidae > Ctenodactylus > Ctenodactylus gundi. The sequence continues at coordinate 424,612 of PVKB01000291.1, read as the reverse complement.
AGCTTGATAAGCACTTATTTACCCCATAGTGAAATCAGCTTTTTTGCCATTTCCCACCAACCTAGAGATCTTGAATTCCACAAGCCTGTTTTTCATTGCATGAAGAAAGGCAAAGGATGTTCCACCAAAATCTTTTCCAGGACTCTGTGTTCTCTTGTTGCACAGGCATCTCAGTCTCAGCCAGTACCTACTCACAGTGCCTCCCCAACTCTTTGGCTTCTACCCTGTCTTTTCCCATAGTCCTTCTCTTCCTCTATCCCCTAGGCTCTCAGGGACTTCCAGCATCTGTGCTCCTGGTACATCCATGCACCTGACATTCATATATGAGCTCTGCTCTGGATTCTGGGCAACTACCCACACATGGGCCTTGTTCCCACACAGCCTGTACACTAGTGGGAAAAGACAAACAAATAAACCAATAGGTTAAAAAAATGAGATAATGCCACACAAGTGTACTTTTTAAATGGAATCTCAATGGGTCATCAGTGACAATGTCATGTGTGACTATTCCGTGAAGTTAGAGATTTCCAGCACCTCTAGCCACCTTCCACAGTAAATACCAGTAAAGCCCCAGTTCCAACTACCAAAGACACACACACACACACACACACATACACACACACACACACACATTTACACACTTTTCTCAATATATATGTGAAGCTATAGTCCTGCCCCCATGAAAATACACTTCTCCACCACAGATTATTGAACAAGAGGGAGGACAGAGGGGGGGAAAAAGAGAAGCTCACATGACACTGGGCAATGTAAGCAGGTATACCATTTCCCAAGGCTTGCTGTAGCAAAGTACCACAAACTGGGTGGCTTAAATCACAAAAAGTACATTAACTCACAGTTTCAGATACAAGAAATCCAACATCAACATATCAGCAATCTTGGTTTCTTCTGAGGGACGTGAGGAAAGATGTGTTTTCCAGCTTCCTTCTCAGCTTCTATTGGCCCTGGGTATGCATTGATTGACTGATTGATTTTTGGCTTGCAGGTGTCATTCGCTGCACACTTTCCTATTGTCTCGGTGTCTGGAAAGAAGGTGTCCTGATAATCGTGATCAGGTATTTACAACCTTTATCCAGGTGGAGCCTCCAAAAGAACTCAACCAGGAAACAACCAATACTCAATTCTGAGAACTTCTGCTCCACAAGGGAAAGCAGTCTGGGGATGTCCACTGAGAACCATACCAGGTCTTACAGACTGTCATCTTTCAAGTAGAAGCCAGGAAATGACTTATATGTGTTTCTGAGCACAAAGGACAGAGTCAGATGATCTTCCAGGTGCCCTTCGGTTATGATGAGCATCCGGAATGTCCCACGAAAGACTCATTATGTTGATGGCTTGGTCCCCAGCAAAGCAGTGCTCAGAGACGGGGCTTTTGGAAAGTGACTGAATCCTAAGGGCTTTAACCTCATCAGTGGATTAATTTATTGATGGACTCACAATTTTAAGGCATTATTAAGAGGTGGTAAGAGAATTCAGGAGGTAGGGTCTCACTGAAAGGAGCAGAGTATGGCGATGTGCCCTTAGCCGTGGTCCCTTACCCCCTTTCCTCCCTAGTCTCCCTCTCTCTGTCTCTCCTCACCCCTCTATCCACCATAGGGTGAGCAGCTTTCTTCTACCATGCTCTTCTACCATGATGTTTCTGCTTCACTACAAGCATAAAACCAATAGTGCCATAAATAAAACTCTGAAACTATGAGCCAAAATAAGCCTTTCTTCCTTTAAGTTATTATTCTCAAGGATTTTTTTAATCACAGTAATTAAAAGTTGACTAACTCACCTTTCAACTGCAGTAATACACAGAATTAGCAGTTTTCATTCTGTGAGTCAAAACAAGGATCTGTCTCTGCCATCTTAAACAACTCAGGTCATGGGAGGATAGGGTACATTCATCCTGGTCCTCGCTCCCTTCTCTTTCCAGATAACAATGGCACATGCAGCAACTACCATTTCCCTTCACAGCTGTACCAATGCACATCTCTTCCAATGAATTAATATTTCCATCTCAATGAACAAGAACAAGTTAACATGCCGACAGCATGGGCTACCTTCCAGGGTTTGTCTGCTGACAGATTAAAAAGTATGTCAACAAGACTTTATATTAACAAATACTGCAAAGCAGAAGCCTTTGTTTGTTTTGCTTTGCTTTGCTATCTTGATTTATTGCTAATGTTGCTGAATCCACACCTACATTCATGCAAAGGTAGACAGACCATGTGGTGTCAGCCCAGCCAAGACATCAGTGTGTCAAAGTGACCGCAAATCGCATCTGTAGCCTGTCAGTTGGTTGCTCCAACCTGCTCAATGAATCAGCCATGTGAGGAATGGCAAACAAGTAGGGGGCAGTTTCTTTATTATGCAAGTTGGGAGGGTGACATGGTTGTCATAAAACGCACTTTTAAATGGCTAAGTCTTAGTTTCAATATCCTGCAGCAGGTTTTAGGCAACTCTGAGAAAAATATTTTTTGAAAGGTATCTTTAGGCTGGAGGAATAGCTCAGCAGTTAAAGCGCTTGCCTAGTAAGTACTAGGGACCCGAGTTCAATTCCCCAGCAACACATAAGCTGGGAGTTGTGTTGCATGCCTGTAATTCTGGCATTCAGGAAGCTGATCCAGGAGGATTGCCATGAGTTCAAGACCTCAGTAAGCTCAGAACCAACATGGACTATAGAGCGAGACCTTATCTCAAAAGAAAAAAAAAAAGAAAGGTATCTTTAATTTTTTAAAAAATAATGCATTACCTCTGAAATTTTTCTCACTATCCTCTTCAGGTGTTTGTTTACCAGTGGTGGTTAAGGGCTTACTTCAATACATAGTCACTGCATAGGCAAGGACTAAGCCATAGCTGAGATGGCCAACGGATCAATCCCAGCCCACTACCAGCTTTTGGACAGTCTGGGAACTAAGAATGGCTTTCACATTTTTAAATGGTTGAAAAAAATCAAAAGAATCATATTTCCTAACATATGATCATATTGCATCACACATGAGAATGAAAATTACATGAAATTCAAGCTTCGATATCCATACATAAGCTACGCTGACACCAGGCCGGGTCTGCTCATTCACATGCTACCTGTGACTGTTCTTGGGAAAGAACACAACTGAACACTCTCCTCAGAGGCCACGTGGCCATGCAAAGCACAGAATATGGACATCAGGCCCTTTAGAGGAAAAGCACCTCCACTGCTCTAGAGTGTGAGAAAGAAAAGTAATTGATTCTGAAGTGTTTCCCATTGCTCTTCTACCTGTTGGATATTACATTAAAAGCATAGAAAAATCTACTTTGAGCCCCTACTCTGAGCCAGGTAACATGCTAGGATGGGATTGTCAGAATAGTCCTTGCTCTCAGAGCTCAGACTCCAGCAGAAGAACAGGTATAAGTCAACTAGCTGTGTAAACGCGGGGGCTAAAGATGCTCCCTGGCTAAGGGCTCCAAAGAGGAGGTACATGGAGCTACAAATGCACAAAAGAGGTGACTGACCTTTTGTTTTAGAAGATCAGGTAAGATCTGCCAAAGTAGAAGTTAATGACTGGTCTGGGATTTACAGGAAATGTGGACTTTAACAAGGGAAAAGAGAAGAGGAAGAGTAGCCTGTTGACCTCATCTTTCTAGCTTCCTTCTACCCTTTTCTGTGCTGGGATAGAATGAAGCACAGGAAATGAGGGGAGTGGGGATTGGGAGAAGGTAGACAGTGAGGAGGGCCAGGCTGGGAAGAAACAGAAGAGTTTATATTTCCACTAAGAACAGGAAAAATCTGTACAAAAATCAGCAGTGCTTCTCCATTAGCAAAACTCCAGAACCAACCAAAAGACCACGGGGGAATAGATAATTAAATGATAAACCAGTTGTGTTAGTTTGGGTTCTTTCAAAAAGCAGAATTTACAGAGATTATAATAAAAAGGATCTGTCTGGAAGGCTTACAAACCTGAGGATAGAGATAGTCCAAGATGGCAGTCTGAAAGTTTAAGGGCTGCAGTGTTCAATGCCTGCTCAGCCAAGAAGTAGAACTCCCGTCCAGGACTTCAGGACAGCCAGTGAGAGTCTGCTGCTACGGACCTCGGTTGTTCAAAGAACAATGGCGAAAACTGGAGCCTGAGGGTCAGCAACTGAAGATCAGCAAGGGGCAGACAGGTGCAAACTGAGAAAATATGTAATGAAGATCTGTAGCATGTAGCAAGTTGACATCTGTAGACAATTGTGAAGGCGAGAGCTTTCCCAGAGAAAAAAGCTGTAACAATCGTTTTTTTCTTCCCTCTTTTTATACACTTCCAAGTTGGGCCTCCCACAACTGGGTGGGTGCTCTTCTCTCATTTGCTGGCCCACAAATCACTCACACTCTAATTCAGTCTGGTTCCCAATTGCCTAATCTAGGGGTGGTTCCCAAACCCCAATCCAGGCGTGGTTCCTGATTGCCTCAAATTGACATAATCTCTCCAACTGTCATACCAGTCTTCCAAGCAATTGTTTAAAAATGGTGAAAATAAACCTACTGCAACTACATGCAACAGTGTAGATGAATTTTGGCAAGATTATAAAACGAAAAAGAAAAACCAAGTTGCAAAACATAACATAGCACGATATACTTTTTAGAAAGCTAAAGGTAACCAAATTTAACAGGACAGTTTTAGCAATAAATTTATTAATCAATGATACATGTTTATAAGCATATATTTATAGATCTATGTAAAATATATTTCCACAGAGCAAAGGAATAGATAAATATAAGGCTCAAAAGTATGAGCTGCCAGCCATTACAGGCTGGGGCAGCACTGTTAGTCAGATGAATGCCATTGTTAATGTCCCACTTCTTGTGGGCAAGAGATTCATAGGTATTTATTATATTAAAAATTAAAAATGGCCATGAGAAGTTATTAAAGCAATTTATAACAAAGCATAGCATGATCCAATTAGCAGTTCAAAATGATCTCTGTGGCTGTACTGAGAAGAGTCCTTTGGAACAGTACAAAGATGCAAGTGGGGAGAGTGTGGACAAGCTACTCTAGGGCTTGATGTGGCTCAGAAGTAAAATGTTTGCCTAGCGCTGTGTGAGGTCGTAGGTTCCATCCAGGGCCGAGGAAAGACAAAAAAAAAAAAAAAAAAGAGGCTATTACTAATGTACAGACAGGGACGATGGCTAGAGGCTTAGAAGAAAGAAAAGGTAGCAGAGATGGAGACCGTTGTCCCTTTGCTCAAACCAATTTGCTGTCAATTTTTAAATTTACAGCATTATTATGAAAGAGACAACAACTAACCACTCCAGTAAGTAAAGAGTAGAAAGGAGTATGAATCAGGACAGGGTCTTCGACCAATAAATTTCCAAGCTTCAGCCTTAAAAAAGATGTTACCAGATGAATGAACGTAGACTACATCTGAATGACAATTTGGAGACCCTTAGAAGTAATTTCAGCAAGAGAGGACTCACATAAAATCATCTTACTTCCTATAAAAAGAAAATCAAAAATCACAACAAAAACTACCTGTGGAAAATGTCACTCCTTCTTCCATTGTATCTATCTATCTCCACAAATGCACCAGAAATTAGTAGCAATTCAGGGAAACTGATTTCCCAACCAGCATGCATAGCTTGGCTGACTGCTCATTCATAAATGCAATCTGAGGCACAAGGGTCAAGGCCAAAGTCCAAGAAGGCAAGTGAGGATTGGGACACAGAGCTGCTCTGCATTGTTAAGAGGCAGATGCCACCTTTTAGCACGTCAAAAGGCAAGGGGCACAGGCCTTTCGGGGCTCAGTTGCTTGGTCTCTCCCTTGGTCATTTGCTATGAGAGTATTTTGTGAAGTGAAGCTTGGGGTCTGGAGGGGCTATCTTATCTGATCCTTCCTAGCCTGGGCTACCTTGGGGACCTGTGAATCTGAATAACACAGATAAAGACCCTCTCTAAAGATTAATTACCACCCCTAAGAAGCAATGTCAAAACATTTCTCCCTAATGTTAAGTAACAATCACAGGAGACCATTGGTTGGGACTGGGCAACCAAGCAGACCAAAAGGCAAAAGCAAGTCCCTATTCCCAGCATTCTGTGAGGCTGAGGAAGGAGGAGGATCATAAGTTCAAGGCCAACCAGGGCAATTTAGAGACTTAGCAAGACCCTGTCTCAAAACCAAAACCAAAAAATGCGCTAGAGATGCATCTCAGTGTGAAGACCCTGGGCTCTATCCCTAGTACCATTAAAAACAGACAAAAAAGAGTCACTCATGCTAAAGTTTCATGGCACCAAGCCAAAACCAAGTAGCAGGCATGTGATCTTCAAAGATATCAGGATTAGAGTGATAACAGCCGCATTTCTCAAACAGCCCAGTTCCAACTGTTATGATTTAATAAAAAAAAAATCTTCCCTCCTTATCATACAAAAAAAGGTAACTTGAAGTCAACTTAATATTGGCCATTTTTCTGTAGTTCTACCTCCTTCTTCCCACCATACAAGGAAAGTAACTTTGAAATGGCTGGCTACCTTGCAGTCTCTGTTTCTGCTTGCTTCATCCCTGTTCTGTCTATAAAACCAATCTTTTTTTCTCAGTGCAGGGGAACATTCATTCTACTTTCTGGAATAAAGCAATGCCAATTCCAGAGTCACAAATAAAACCAATTAAGATTTCCACAGTACACTGTTGGCATTCTGTTCGGATATTGCCTTGGGTGCCCTACTTTGCCACATCATAATTAAACAGTCCAGAATCACTTCAAGCTCTCTCCCCCCTGGTTTTGTTTCCCCTGCAGACTTAGGACACCAAATGAGGGCAAAGGTGGTGAAAAGTCTTCCTGGTAGTGACAGACTGTTGTTTTTACACCCTGGCGGACAGGCCTATCCTCTGCAGCGCGCCTCTGTCCTCCCTGGGCTCCTTTTGCATCTGGTGATTCATTGGTTATTGCATCGCAAACAAATCACATAAAGAAAAACAAAGAGGTAATGGGTCCCCCACCCCACCCTCCACTACATCCCATCTTTTCTCAAGTCCCCCTTCTCCAGGAATGAAAAATATGTGACATTATTTACAATTCAGATTTCACAGTTCTACAGGCTTTGACAACTTCCAAGTGAGTGTTCTCACTCCAGAGATGTAAGACAAGGAAATGCCCTTCAAATGATATGAATAATAATAATGATAATCTTTCAAAACTGCTGGGATGACAAAGGCTGAGAAAGCCTTAAAGATAAACAGATTTTGAATTCTGAAAAATCCAGAGGGTGGTTTGTGCAGACAGACGTACACATGGCACCCTGGTGGCGCTGGGAGTTGCGGGTGTCTGCTTTTCACTGGAGAGCTTGAGTGGGAGCACCCGCGTATGTGCCCTGCAGAAATGGGAATTATGTACTCCGCTAACCCTGACGACATCACAGTTAACTCATTTACATTGGAAGTTGAGCAGATTTGCCCCAAGTAACAACAGATAAACCTATCTGTAAACCTTAGCACTGCAGAACTAGAAAGGGCCTGGGAAGAGATCAACTAACCAGAATCGCTAGTGGAACAGGACAAGAAACTGAGCTGAGTCTTCAGGCGACTGGCCCAGCGGTAGAGCGGGGGCTAGAAAGCAGCATTTCCAGTCCCCTGAGGCTTTTGAGCAAAAGGATTCTGTTATCTTACAATAGACAGAAAAGCAATGAAGAAAATAGGATGAAGAGAAAAAGAAATTGAAACAGAGAGGGAAGGATGGAAGCGATAGGGAGTGAAGCAACCACAAAAGCGACTTCTGCCTGGGACCGCTCTATCTCCCCCTGTACCTGCCGCATCTCACTCACTCTTCCCTGAGTCTGTCTTCCCTGTCTTCACAGGCTGGCTCCTGAGAGAGCACAGCCTTAGTTAGTTTACTCCAAATCCCTTTGAAAGGGGCCTGCAAGTCGGCACGACACTGGGGGTGGGGGTGGAAGGTGGTAGTGACGGACAGTCCGAATTTTGCAGAACCTTGCCCCTCCTCCCCAGGCCTATCCTACCACTGCCAAAAAGGAAGTAAGACAGGACCACACAGGCTTCCGAGGGCAGCTCAGACACATCACCTGGATTTGCAAAACTGCAGAATCTTGGTCACTGCCCTCTCTGAACCTAAGGGACCAGAATCTGCATTTTAACAAGACGCTCGGATGACTCCAATGCACACTGAAGTTTAAGAAGCAGTGATACGAAGAATACTTGAAATGTTCCTTCATATGTATGCTTCCTGCAGTCACAAACTTCCTTCCAGTCCCCGGGAGAAAGACAGGTCAGAGATGTTTAAAGACTGAGCAAGACTTACATGGTCTTTTAAATGCTAAAAATCCATCCTGAGTGTGCTTCAAGAGCAGACCCATTCATTTTAAACAGTTCATCCTCCCCTCCAACTCGAGCGCATGCTCTCTCTCTCTCTCTCTCTCTCTCTCTCTCTCTCTCTCTCTCTCACACACACACACACACACACACTGCAACTGCACTCTGGTCTCTTCCCTTAGGGCTACCTGTCACCTGTGACACATAAATGAGAAGTCCTCTAACAGGCCCAGTTTTGCAAAATCTGAAAGATGTTGATGTGTAATCTGTCCAGCCATTACTGAACCAGAAATGTTCAATAGACGGAGACGGAAGGATGTAAATATTTTTGAACTTGTCCAATCCTGCAGCAAAGTGAATCTCCTTCCACACCTTGATGAAAATGGGAGGCTCCTCTGGTATGGAACAGGGTGGCTTGGATGGTCCCGATGCTGAGTAAAGGTAATCTTGCACCCAAGATCGTTAATGGGCAGCCCCATGGCAAAATCACAATAGAAAGTTAGCAGGAGAAAATTTTCAGTTTCCAATGAGGAAAAATTTCAGTTCCAATGAGGGAGTAATAAACAAAGAATGAACAACAACAGTAACAGAAAAACACTTTGCAAAGGATACTATACTGTGAAGATGGTGAGAGGATACTGACTTATATGATTACTTCCCCAACTGCTATGTTGCCCCTGGAGTCACAGTGACAGTGAGAATATCTTGTGAAATAATCCCTATGCCAACATCAGGGAACAGCCCTGCCCTTTGATCCAAACAGATACAATCTGGAAAGCTACCTTACTCACACACACCTCCGGTTAGGCTGCTCAAAATAAGATCTCTGAAGGAAGGGGGGAGGAGGAGACAAGTGCATGCAGACGTAGAAAAAGTAAGTTTTTTAAAAGGGGGGAGAGGGGAGAAATTCTAGACTTTAAATCCAATGCTTATGATATTAACAGACACTGCCAATGTGCGATGTACAGGCATTTTATGGCCTTCAAAGGTTTTACTCCATCTGCAGATTTCTGCCAGTTGTGTTTATATTTACAGCGATACGCAATTCTTCATAACACAAAAGCTCAAACTTCTACCTTAGAGGAACTGAGTTCTATAGCTTTTACCTTTTTCTTTCTACAGACACACACAATATGTATGCACAGACCACCATCATAATGTAACTCCCCAGTGTCCACCACAACAATAATATCGTGTTACTCACTGAACATTTAGGCACAAAGGTCTTGGCCACCAAGTCTGAATGTAAGCCTCATTACCTCGGAATTTCCCCTATCCTGCAGAGACAAGCTGTTAAGCTTTACTTCTGAATTGGAAATAATGGAAAGTAAGACTTCATGATCACAGAAAACTCCAGTTACCATCTCATTTGTTGAAATGCAACAAAAACACATACACAGGTAGCCACCCTGGCACATGCCTACAAGCCCAGAACTCTGGGAGGCTGAGTCATGAGGATTGTAAATTTAAGCTTAGCCTGGGCAAATTAACAATGTAGGGAAAACTTGTCTCAAAATAGAAAATGAAAAGGGGGAGGGGGAGGGGGGGAATAGGGATGTAGCTGAGTGTGAAGGCCCTGGGTTCAATCCTCAGTGTCACAAAACATTCATGCACACAAACACACACTTTCACATCCATACCCACATATGCTTCCCAGGCCTTAAAAAGATATTTTTCTGTGTTTTTATTAGACTTTGAATGCAGCCCAGTGACACTGAAAGTCTGAGGACAGTCCAATCTGCTTCATATTTGAGCCAGCTCTGGGCAACACCAGGAAATTGTTGGCCAGTCCTATCCTGCTATAAAAATAAGCAAACCTGAGTCCTGTTTTGTCTTCATCACGTGCAGGCTGATGGAAGCCAGGACCCAGCCATAAAGATTCAGGATATTTTGCCTCTTCAGAAGAAGTCTGGTGGACACGGAGACAAAAAATACTTTAAATATGGAACAAGCCTTCTCAAATGGGGAGCCGAGCAGAGAAGGAGGGTTGGCTTGTTGCCATTCTGCAAATGTGTTTTCCAAGCCAATTACAATGCAGCGACCGAGCAGTGTATCTGTTCCTCCACCAGATTGCTTAGGCCAATCAGCTGTGCTGGGCTTTCTCGAACCCCCTCGTTCTTGGGTAGGGGGGAGAGTTCTCTATAGAAGCCTCTTGATATAAGAAAGGATCTCTTTTAAAAAGGACAGCTTTTATTTTCCCATCTGTTTCCTCTCACAGCACAATTTGGGGTCAACTCAGGTCTTCCAACATTCAGAAGGATAATTTGGCACTTTCCTTCGGTGACTGGGGATGTCGACTGGAAAGGGCTTACTTTTACTACTGATTTCACCACAGAGGTGCACGGGGTGATGGGAACACTCCCCAACTGCCTGGATCTGAGGCGCTGTTATAAATAGATGGGGGTGAGTGACTTTGAAAGGGCAAAAAAGAAACACACCCAAAGAAAAGGGTGTTAATTGAAGTTGTTTTCAGAGATTGCAAATCCCTCTATCTGCTTAAAGCAAATGAGGCATGAATGCTGCAAAGACCGCTATGCTGCTGGACCGGCCACCCTATATGGAAGGAGACGTGGCAGCCTTTTGTGGCCACTCTGGCTTTTAAAATGGTGACAGTAGCTTCTCAAGTGCAAACTACTGGGACACGACATGGCACGACCACAGACACTAGGTCACAAACAACTGAAAACTTTTATGCGGAATCCAAGTAAAAAGGAATAAAGAACAAAACACAGACTTTTTATGCAGCTGCTGAATGAGTGAACTCTCCCTGATCCTCACCTTCTCCTCCTCCTCAGGGGTGAGCTCCCTAACCACAGAGATAATCAAGTTAATGGGTGTGCTGGCTAGCATGGAATACAAGCCACAAAACCTCTGTGCCCACCATATCAGGCTCCCGTGCTACATCAGGGATCCTTCTTCTTTCTCTTCTTCTGCAAAACTAAAGGGCACCAGGAGCAATACCCACTATAACCACAGTCCAATTTTTTATTTGTAGTATAGTGCTAAAAATTAAAAATAAAATCATTTACATTAAAATTGTCCTTGTGAAAGAATATAATGTTTTGTGTCACCAGGAAAAGGAGGGGAAAGAGATACAAAAGAGAAAGAGGGATTTCTTTTTAGGCAAGTCTTCCCCGTGGTGTAAAAGGAACTACCCTGATAAAACGAAGAGCCTGCATGTTTTTTTTCTTTTTCTTTTTCCCATTTTATTGGTATGTACAAGTGCAGAATTTAAGGTTTACAATGGAGTTGAGCATTTTGTGCACATACGTATCTTGTCAAGGTGACAAGGGCTTTCCTGCTCTCCTTTTGCCCCTCCCCCTACCCTCCCTTCCCTCTCTCCACCCCCACACTGTCCCCCTCTTTCGCTTTGTCTTTCGTCTAAAGTTCCGTGAGATAGTTGTGGTCTGGGTCTCTCATATCAGAGAGACCATCTGATGTTTCACCTTCTGCTTCTGACTCACTTCACTAAGCATGATGTTCTCAAGTTTCTTCCATTTGCCTGTGAAAACCTCCACGCTGTTGGACCTTACAGATGCGTAGTATTCCACTGTGTATAAGTACCAGTTTGTGTATCCACTGGTCTGTTGATGGGTATTTTGGTGACTTCCATGTTCTAGCTATTGTTAGTTGTGCTGCTATGAACACGGGTATACATATATCTCTGTTGTATGTTGTTCTTGCTGGATCAAAGTGGATATTTATTTCTAGTCTTTTTGAGAGCTCTCCATACTGCTTTCCAGAGTGGTCGAACGAATTTACACTCCCACCAGCAGTGCAGGAGGGTTCCTTTCTCCCCACAGCCTCGCCAGCACTGAGCCTGCATGTTTAAAGTCAAAGCAGTAGGAAGCCAGGCCTGGTGGCACAGGCCTGTAATCCCAGCATTGTGGGAGGTTGAGGCAGGCAGATCACAAATTCAAGCCCAGCTGGCTAACTTTCTAAGACCCTGTCTCAAAACTAAAATTATGGGCTGGGGATGTAGATTAGTGTGAGTTCCTTGGGTTGAACCTCTGTTACTGAAAAAAAATAAAATTATGAGAAAAATGTGCTATCATACTCATATTAAAGTATGTAAAAATTAGATATAATATCTAATTATTTACTTAACAAAAAAGGTTCATTAAATTTTTAACTATAAATGCGATTGTTTTTATTTTGGGTGTGTGTTTATGTTTGGTCAAGCAGAAACCTTGCATACCAGCTATCTGGTTCGAAACCAAAACCAATGAATTTTTGTGTAACAGTGAGAGCTTTGAGCTAAATTTCTTAGAGCTTACTTTTGCCTCCATCCCCATTCAATTTCCAGGACTATGCCCTGCCCTCCAGGAAAGGGGGCTCATCAGGCAGGGAGTACAGCTAGTAGGACTAGACTAGACAAGGTAGGAGCAAGTGCAGTCACAATAGGTGCTAAGACCCTCCCAGTCTAGCAGGATTTTATGAGTACAATGTTTGTATTCCTCCAATAATTCCTTGATTGAGGCCGACAGTGATGGTAATGAGAGGTCAGACTTTTGCAGGATAATTAATTTTAATGAAATCACAAGGGTGAGATCCTCAGGATGTGTCTGCTATGATCTGAATGTTGGTGTCCCCCAAAATTCATAGGCTGAAACTTACCCCCAAGGTATGACATTTGAAGGTGGAGCCTTGGGGAAGTGATTGGACTAGTGTATGAACAGGATTCATACCTTTATAAAAACAGAAAAGGCTAGAGAGAGACCCTCCTTCCTCTACCACAAGAGAACACAGCAATGAGGAGCTATCTCTGAAGCAGGACCCGCCCTTTCAAGACACTTACTCTGCTGATGCCTTGATGCTGTGCTATTCAGTGTCTAGAACAGCAAGCAATAAATTTCTGCTGTTTATAAATTACCGAGTCTAATCTGGGCATGGTAATACGCACCTTTAATTCCAGCACTCTGGGAGGCTAGGGCAGAAAAATCACAAATCAGAGCTCAGCCTCAAGGACTTAGTGGCACTCTGTCTCAAATAAATAATAACAAACCTATTCTATGACATTTCATTATGGCAGCTGAATGGACTGCAATCGCGCCCTAATGAGAGGAAGGCAAAATTCTCTTCCTCTCTCCAGGCACACATGGCTAGAAAAACAACATATGAGCACAAAACCACATGAGTAAGACATAGCCATCCTCAAGCCAGGAAGCTGACCATACCAGTAGAGATATACATTTCTACAGTTTAAGCCACACAGGTGGTGGCATTTTATGGCAGGCTGAGTTGACTAAGATACAGAGCAAATCCATTCTGACTTTCTCTCCCCTATCAGCATGCAAACTTGTCACCAAGGTCACCTCCCTTCCACTGCTAAAAAGAATCCCTCCATATACAGACCCAGTAGAACTTCCTTCCTTCTACTGATCATGGGATTAAGTTTCTGATTTCTGGAGGTGGGGAGTGGGGAGATGTAGAATTAAAATGTGTATGCACGCACATGTGTTTTTGGACACATTAGCCAAGGAACACCCTCTTTCAATGACCACCTAGAAAAATCTAACATCCGCTGGTGGATTTTCTCCACTAGCATTCCAGAGAGAGAGATGCCCTGTCTGTCTCCTCCCATCTGCACTCAGCTACCTCCAATGTGTGCAACATGTCTGGTTCTTATAAATATCCTCTTGAAGGGGGTGAAAAGGTCACCCTGACTCACATCAGCCAAAGCAAGAAGGCATTGGTGGGCCTTGTCTCCGTCAATGATGCATTTTACAAACCTCTTAGCAACAACAAGCCTCTTCGTTACTGAAGTGAAATGTTTCTGAAGCACAGAGGCACAAAAAATACACAGTCTGGGTACACCCAGACACACAAAACTCTCGCACTTGACACTGTACTTCCACGTGGCTGGGTTGAATGGAAGGACTGGCAGGGCAGAGGGCAGAAGGAAAGAGGCCAAACTGAACATCAATTTCTACTCTACATTCAGCTCCACCTGTCACTAAATACACACTCATTGTCTCTGGACCTGCAGATAATTTAGCTACAGATTCACCAGGGTAATTAGCCTTGGTTTTCTTGAGTTTTTCCAAGGGCAAAGCATCAAAAAAAAGTATTATAATTCAGTATCATGAAAGCATCATGAAGAATGCTATTGTAATTAAATCAGAAATTATCATCTCACTGATACATTCCCATATATGTATAAGAAAAAGGTGGGGTAAGAAAAGAAGAGGCTATAGAGAAGAAAACTCCGAACATGAGTTAAGTGCTGAGGCACGGACTGACTGCAACCCAGCCCAGATGCCCTCCAGGGAAGAGAAGGCTCAGGCTTTCTGGAGTCCCCCGACCCCCCAAAAAGAAAAAAATACTCTTACTGGACTGGGCCATCAGAAGTTTCCTGACTGTGTCAGGAAAGGATAATGAAAATGGTATAATTCCACATGCGTGGGGACATTTTCTACACGCTTCCAGGAAGTATTTCCAGGACACCAGGCCCACAAGCCATAACCACCTACCAGCCACACTGCTCTTAAATTTGAGAACACTCAAAGGCAGTATTTCTCAGATTAGAGCTATTGGGAACAGCAGATACGTCATACAACAGAAAAATGGAAGCAGAGCAGAGAAGTCAAGGCCATGAATGATGCCCACTTGTTCTGTCTCTTTGGCATGATGGAGAGTTGTGTAGGCATCCCTTCACATACCTAAGCTGTAAGGACATGTCCCCTAAGAGGGGGGCCTACACTGCACTTAGTTCTCCATGTGGTCTCCTGGCTGCCTACTCTCCTTTATCCACACACCTTCCAGAAGCTCAAACTTTCTTCCCTCCCCACTCTATTCTAATTGTTTAAACCTTCTTATGCAACATATTTTAACCTTATTGTGCAAGACAGACAAGGTGCTCTGTTTCTGCCTTAACAAGTGTTCCTACAAAATGAGGCAAGCACTCAGGCAGCTTTATCTCAGATATCTTGTGCTAGGACAGTCCTTCTGCTGGAGTCCTAAACCACAATGACTCCATCCACAAATCATTAATCCCAGACCCATGTCTATAGATGACTGAGGCTTTGGTCATTTGACCCAGATACTCTCTGCCTTACTGGTCTTCACTCAAACTGATGGACATTTAGAAAACCCTTACTGTCAGGTCAGTTAAAATTTTTCTTCAGTCTTAGATGATGGATACAATCACACTGGATAATGCTTGGTGCAGTTTCATCCTTGGTCTACATGTGGGTCATTCTCTTGCTTGTCTTCTCCTGTTTGTTTCATCTGTCCACTTGGTTCCCATTTACTATCCTCATTAACCACCACCCCCCAAAAGCAATTATCCCTATGTATTTACTATCCATCTTTCTTTATGCATTCTTGCAAAATGTTTAATGCTTTTTGATATACGTGTATTTCTAACTTGCAGTAATGATCTGTGTTTATACATCTTGTCTCTCCCTTTTTTAATCAGTATTTGCTATTGTACATTTATACCACTGCTTCTAAGTATTGTGTAGGATTTCCATAGCATATACCTACCACCTTTTACCTACTTACTAAGTGATGATGAGATGGCTTCTAGCTTTCCATCACCATGATGCTATGGCAGTGTATTAATATGAACATTACGACATATTTCCCCATACACACCTATGTGGAAATGTCTTTGGGATACATGCCTAGTTGTAGAATAGCTGGGTCACAGTGCACGCAGATATCCAATTCATCTCAATGGCTATGTATCAACCCAGACTCTTACTGATAGCACAAGAGTGACCCTACAGAATCCAAACCCTGTTCCTCATCAGTTGATATCACCCAGTTTTCTGATGTTTTTTCTTGCCCAGACTAGTATGAAGCAAAACCTCATTTCATTTGCGTTGTTCTGGTTATGCATACACATAAACATCTACTTACATGGTTGCTGCATTTTGGGTTTTCTTCTTTCTAAAACGCCTATTCATACCTTTTGTTCATTTTCTTTAATGGATTTGATTTGCAGGCCTTTGCACATTTCTTATATTAATATTCTGTCAACTTTAAATACTGTAAATATCTTCTTCTACTCTGCTATCCCTCTATCAACTTCACCTATAAAATCCTCCCATGAAATAAAATTAAACAAAAAATACACATCAATTTTCCTTGTCTTATAACTCACAGTCCTAAAACCTCACTTAAGAAATCCTTCCTTACCTTTCTCACAAAGATATTTTCCAAACACTTCCTGTGTTAACTCTAAAACTTTTATCTCTCATCCATTCCCTACAGTAGATCTGGAGTCCACTGTGCAATGTAAGACAAGAATCTTGTGCTCATTGTTTCTAGTACATTGAGGCATTTTTGTCATTTTTCTTAAAGCCATTAATTTATTTCATGGAGCTCCATCCTGTTCCTCTAAAGTCCAGGCCTTCTCTAAGCTTTCTGCCCGTTCCATTGGTCTATATACCTTTTATAACTCACAATTTGCATTAGCATGGTTTTGTTACATATTTTAAATCTGAGTATGTTCCCATTTCATCTTTGTTTTTTAATATTAACTTGTCCAGTTCTGAATCCTTCCTCTTTCAAAAATTTAAGTTCCTGAAAAGAAAACACAATTGGAAGAATCATAGTCTAAACAATATTAAGTTGTTCATCCAAGAACATGATATATATTCGTATCATTTTCTATGTCTCTTATTAGAGGTTTAAAGCTTTATCTCATAGAGGTCTGATGTAATTTTGATTAAATCAACTCCTAAATGTTATTTTGTTTTAGTTACCATTGGAAGGGCATATTATTTTTTTCTTATTGTATTTCCTTAATAAATCAAGTGCAAAAAAAAAACAGTATAGCAGAGTGGAAACAGATATCATCACTCTTGTAAATTAATCTTTCTTGTTAACAAAGAAAGGAGTTCTTCCTGAGCTAGGCTCTGAAAGTATGTCAAACCTAGAAGCTCTTTCGCTTACGGTTATCAGTCTCTTCAATCTCCTCCTCCTCCTCCTCCTCTTCTTCTTCTTCTTCTTCTTCTTCTTCTTCCTCTTCTTCCTCTTCCTCTTTTCTACACTGGGGATTGAACCCTGGGCCTTTCCACTATGGTACATTCACAGTTCTTTTTCTTTTCTATTCACTAAGTTACCTGGGCTGGGCTCACATTTCCAATGCTGCTTCTCATTCTCCCAGAGTGCTGAGATTACACATGTGCACTATTACACCCAGCTCAATCCCTCTTTCTTTTTCCAAAATTTTTTTCAAGTCTTCCAACATGGAACACCCATTCTTTCTCTTTACAGAAGGGATTCCTGCTTGCTTTTTGCAAATGCACTAAGTTCAGCTGCTCTGAGTGGAAGTTTAGTGCATGAGTGGGACAGAGAATGAGCTCTAGTTTTGTGAACGAGAACAAAACTGAGTGCCTAATTCCAGTTAATATTTTAATCTCCACCCAGGAGCACTCTGGCCATCTCCCAACTGGTTTCCTCCGTAATTGCAAAGAATATCTTGCCAAGTCAAGCATTAATCTTCCTTGGAGACATCACAACGTAATCTCCTGTGAGGAAAAGATATCCCTATAGCCCATGTGACTTTGATCTTGCCCCTTTCAAAATAATAAGTTCTGGCATGAGTATGTGATAGAACTCTTTACTCTTGCTTCAGCTTGATACAGATTGCAGCAGAGATCTTAGTAGCTATAAACAGCTCTCTTTCTACCAACCCCAGAGGATAGCATTGGCTCTGATTAAATTTTTCTAATTTGTTTTGTTTGACTGCATGAGAATCTTGTAATAGGGATTATGAGTATGAGAGAGAAAGGATAGTTTAAACTTCCAAAATCCCAAGGAAGACCACCAAAGTTACGTGACTGTCTTACTTACTCGCTCTTTGATGGGACAAAATACCCTACATTCACAACTTAAAAGTGGAAAGATTTATTTAGCGCAGTTTCAGACGGTCTCACACAGTATGCTCACTGGCAGCCAACAACAGTGGAAGTCCATGGCAGAGGCTGAAGAGCTGCTCGTGGCATTGCGGACAGAAGCCAAGTGAAGCAGGAGCAAGCCGGAGACTCGGGCAAGGCCAGAGCCCTCCCAGGAAAAAGAGGCAACAATGTTTCTTCTTCCTTCCTTTACTTAGTTCAAGCTGTTAGTTGGGCCCCCACGCCCAGGGTGGGTGCTCCTCACTCACTTTCTGGCTCACAAATCAAAAACACACATCTGGAAGCTCCGCTTGGATGTCCCCTCAACATCAACAAGTTGACACAGTCCTTTAGGTCAAACCCCAAGCATCTACCCCCTCTAGCCAGGACCTATGCCGCAATAGCACAGGTTCCATAATTATCCCCTATGTCCAAGCGCATGAAGCTTCTGAGGATCCAAACCACCCCAGTGACCCAAAGCTTCTCTCCCTGCCACTCCAGGGCTCCAGTTACCAGTATGAAATCCAGTTACAAGGCAACAGGATTATTTACAGTCTTTCCAAATTCCTAAGCATTTAAACATAAGTCAAGACCGCTTCTACCTTGGAGAACACTTCACTTGCAGAAAAATTAACTCCTTTATTTCATAGTTGCTTCAAGTTCCTTTGCTCTCAATCAGACTTTTCTTCTTGGCTCTCCTTGTCATTCAAGCACTGTTTCCCACCCAACCTTCAATAGTCAAAAACCACTTCAGCTGAAAAGTATCAGTTTAGAGGCATACCATCAAATCTTAAGTTTTACACAGTGAAATTCAGCTGGATCTTAAAAATCAATTCCTTCTGGGCTTTTTACGTGTTCCTGTTTTCACAACAGAATTTACTACTTCCTCTCTCCTAAGTCACTTATGTACCACTCCGGGTCAAACACATTCATCATGCCCAATTAGGCAAAAACAGGAATTTCAAGGAAATCAGATTCTCTCTTTCTCCCTTTCTAATAATGAATGCAGGCTAAAACCAACACTTCTATAATAAAACTTTTCTCTCTTTTTTTTTTTTTGGCATGGGGAATTGAGCACAGGGCCTTCACAATGAACTATGTCCCTGCTCTCCCCCCTTCTTCAGAGTCACAATCTAAACAGTAAATTATTATTAAGCTATTACTAATACTATAACAAATTTCTCAGATTGGGTTTGAACTTCCATTTCTCCTGCCTCAGCCACCTCAGTGCTGGGATTATAGGTACATATTACCATGCTTGGCCAGTAATAAAATTTACTAATGATACTATTAATAGTATTTAATTATCCTCAGCTTTGCGTCTTCCCTTAATTCTGCTCAGCCTAACAGCCTAGGCACTCCACATGGCGAACTATACCTGACTTGGTCTTCCTTATCTCTCCCATCACAGGGGGTATATTCTAGGTATTTCTCAATATATTTGAGGTGCTATTTTGTTTTTGTGTTTGTGGAGCTGGGGGTTGAATTTAGGGTCTCACACAAGCTAGGCAAGTGCTTTAGCACCAAGCTACATCCCCAGCCCTCAACTCATATTGTTGTGAACTAACTAATCTACCCCATTTCTAAAACTCTCACACATCTCTGGGGTATGAGGGCACCCACTTCAATTCTGGCTTCTTGAGAGAGCTATTTAATTCATAGAAGAGCACCAGAGTGAGTGTGTACTGGAGTATTTGAAGCTGACATGTGTGGACACTGCCGCATCCCTTGAGTTTTGCTTTTTCTCTTTGAAGACAGTGTTCTGTTTCATATTCTACTGTTATGCAAGACATGCCATAGCTGCTGTAATGTGTGCCCAAGAAACAGAGGGTGTAGCTCCAAGGATTTTGGGTCCCTGATGAACATATCATTATGCATTCATAATGCTGAGGTGCATTACTATGTCTGCAGCAGCCTGTGAAGGAGGCCCTGCTGAGCAGGATGAAGGAAGTCTGGGCAATTAATTGGTAGCGCTGAATTGTTAACATTCCCGGTGCTCTGCAGCACAGGGCTCTTGGCTGGCCGCTGAAGAAAGTAACCAGGGGGATGAAGGGCGGACTAGAGGGGGGAAGAATCTCTCATTAAAACCCCAATCAAGCCTTTTCAGCACTTTTCTCCCCACAAGACATTTGCATTGAGTTCAAAATGCTACACTTGTTGAATGCTATTATCATAACAAATCCCTGTTCTTTCCTAAAACTGAAATTATTTGTTTTCCTTGGAAGATTTTTGTGTGGGGTGCACACTGGAAAGCTTACAGGCTGGATCCCCATGAGGATGTATGTTTACCCTACAGTGTCTCTGAATATATGCATTTTTGTACATGTGCATATGTAGGTATGCATATTGTCATATGGAGATACACATGTTACAGCTGAGCAAAGATTCTCATTATAACACGTTCCAAGTTGTATCTTTCTCCCCTTCCTCCCTTTCTTCCTACATTCTGTCTTTCCTTAGTATTAAAATGAAAAAGAATCAGATATTTCTCAAAATTGACCAGGTTATTACCTAGGGCACTTTCGGCTACAAAAAGGTTAGAGCAGATGCCAGTGAAATTGTGTGCATAACCATGCCTCCTGAAGCTGCTTCCCCTGCCTGCCTTGGCCACAGGGGAGCTCCCAGAAGCCACATACACTTATCATGCTCCTATTCCCTACCATACTGATTAGGACAAGTGTGGGCACAAGACCTATCCTGGACTCGTGAGAATTCAAATTCCAGACCCTTGAACTCTGGAATAAAAATTAAGAAAGAGGTAGCTACTGGGGTGTGGCTCTGTTCTCCCCCAGGTGGACTGAAGGGAAAATGAAGTCATCAAGTTGAACAAAGAAACGAAAATAAAACGAGCAGACATAAGAGAAAGAAAAGAAATGGAAAGAAACTGATGCTCAGTGCCCAGTGGTACAAATAAACCTCCTATCTCTAGGGCGGACTGGTCTAGCTGACTTACGGATTCATAGAGTGAGTACCCTTCCACTGATGTTCAGAGCCAGGGAAGAAAAGTTAAGATATGTGGGTAGAGGGGTGAGGAAACTTACTAAGGAACTAAGAAGGGAATACTGAACCTGAGGAGAAAGGTTCCTATGCTTCCTATTTTATTTCCACTTCACCCAGCTGCGAACTTCCGGCAATAAAATCAATCATCAAATACATCTTATTTGGAGACAAGTATTGGTATATTATGGTCATGATAAAATGCAACCCATATTGGGAGAGGAACTCAAAGATTCCATGAGCTATATAATATCTAGTCACTTTACTGAGAAATCTATAAATATAAAGCCATGAAGAGAAAAGCTAACTTTGTGAATATAATCAATGTATTCCTAAATGTTCATATTTTACAAAGGTGAGGTCATTTGAGCAGCATTAAAGGGATTACCATCCCCCAAGCATCCCCTACCTTTCTTAGCCACCATGTTGCTCCCAACTAAATCCATTACTATAGTCATTCCTCTATATTCTATGAGGTCTGTTCCTTGAAACTTCCTTTTAAGATACAAATAGTGTAGTGGAAGATTTTATATATTCAATCAGCAATACAAGAGCATGAATTCATAAATTCACTCATCAGATTAGTTAGCTGATTTTTTTGGGGGGCGGGGAGGGTCTCACTTGGTAGTCTAGGCTGGCCTCAAACTCACAGAAATCCTCCTGTCTCAGCCTCCTAGGTGCTAGGATTACAGGCATATGCCAGCAGGCCCAGTTTATGTGGTGTTAGGAAATCAAAACTCAGGGCCTGTGCTTTCTAGATAAGAGCTCTAATCACTGTGGTATTCCTCCAGCCCCAACTGGATGACATTTTAAAATCCTGAGGACCTAGGTTATCAGATGGTAATCTTTAGTGGGAAGGAAAACAAATTTCTTTTGAGTTGAAGACAAGACTCTTCATGAAGACGAGAATCTTCATCATATGCTTGAGAGTCTATTAGTGGCAAATAATAAGCATGACCCTGCTCCTTTCCCAAGCAGCCAAAAATTAAGTGAAGACTGTGACACGTAAACACATATTGCAAATTATACACTGTATTGGTTTTGCCCTAAAGTATTCCCAAAAAGTTTTATGTGTCTGGAAGATGACAGGATCACGTGATGCTATACTCATCAAGGGCTTCATCCATTGAAGAGTTCAGCATCTTCAAGTGCTGTTACAAAGGGAGATCTTGTGGGAAGGGGGTCCCTGGGATGTGATGCAGAAAAGTGTATTCTTGTCCCTCCTTCCATTCCCTCCCTCTGCTGCCTGGCTCCCATGGGGTGAGCACTTTTCCTCCACCGTGCCCATCTACTCTTCTGTTTCCCCTTTGGAGCCAACCACGAACTGAATCCTCCACAAAACAATGAACTAAAACAAGCCCCTCTTACCTTAAGTTGAGAGTATCAGGTATTTTTTTCAGGGATGGAGAAGTGACAAACATACATAGCAACTGAGGTTTGTAGCTGAGGCAGTACAAACATGTGGGTTGGGAAGGGGTTACCGAGTTTCATAGAAGGGACATAGCTTGGGTTGGGTCTTTACCACAAGAGAAATCCAGGTAATGACACCAGCACTGCACACAGATGGCATGCTACAGGGAATTGTGGAATGAAACTTGATATGGCTTTCCATCACAAAGAAAAGGGGAGGGCCAGAAGAAGCAGATGAGATGGTTACAGGGATAGGATCATAAAGTCTCTTAACATGTCCCAAAGGATTTGGATTTTTTTAAAAAAATACATACAACTCCTGGAAGATTTGCTAGCTATAATAAGCTACCTACTGGCTAGGATAAAATATACAGAACCAGTAGGAATGAGTAAGAAAATTGTTTCTGAGTTCTCAGGAGGAAGAAGTCAGGGACTTGTATAAGGGAAAACCAATTGGGCTTATTCAGGATTTCCAAGCCTTGGGCTCCAAGGTCCAAGAACATAAATACTTTCTTATGGGTTTTTCTTTTCTCATATTTTGATTATTTATAAGGCTTATGACCAAGGCATATGATTTCCTTATAACACTTCCTTATAGTATTTGGGTCCTCACTTCCAAAACAGACTGACATTTAGGGAGTTGTAGGACTAATATTTATGAGTTTTTCTGTGTTTAGATTTAAGTGATTAACTCACTAAATCATGCTAAGTCCATCATGCATGATGCTGTCTAGAATGAAAATCTGTGTCAGGGTGAAAAGCTACCACTTTTGCTCATAATCATTTAGGGTCATTTAAAACCCATCTCTGTGAGATATTGTGAAGGAGGGGGGATAAAAGCAGTCAAAGTTTTTTGTTTTGTTTTGTTTTTTAAATGAAGGTCACCCAGAACAAAGCTAATAACATAATGGAAGAAGATATTTCAATGCTGAAATAGAAAAAGGGTTATCATTCTGGATTTGTGCTGTAAACAAATTCCCGTCAAACTGTAAGACTGGGGCAGCTGTTCTGCAGAGGATCTGATTGCGCCTGCCCAGTGCAGTGCACACATGCATTCTGACCCAGTAATGCTGGACTTGAGACATGAAGTATACAATGTATGCTACTAATTCTTAGGGATTCTCTCACAGGTCACCAAGAAGACACACACGAGTATGCTCTTAGCAACGGTGGTGGTCACGGGAAGTTGGAGGAAGACACCATGGCTATCACCATGGGGACAAAAGGAAATAGGGAAGTACTCGCTGGAACACTCTGACACCGAGTCAGTGCACACCACGACACGGAGGCATGAGAGCACGGTGAGCAGGAAAGACAGAAGCAGAAGGACATTTTTATATGTCAAATATGTAAATTTAAAACACGGGGTTGCAAAACATAAAATACATGGTTTAAAGATGCAGGCAAAAAGAAATATACATAGACGTATTAAGCTGCCTGACTATGAAGAAGACAAGAAGAGCAGAGCAAAAGAGCGTACAGTCAGCCAAAGAAAGACACTGTGGGTCTGACCTGGAATGTCTCCCAAAGCGTCATGTATTTGGATGGTACAGATTACCTATGGAACTACGTGCTGTTAAGCAATAGGCCCTTCACCTGGAGGGTTGGATTATGGGCATGAGGTAGATTAGATGTGTGGTAGAAGACAGATGTGTGATAGACTGTAGATTATAGGTATGTGACAGATTAGAGGCTTAAACCCAGAAGGAGTGGAACACTGAGGCTGGACCTAGAGGAGGAGGGTCACTGGGAAGGGACCTCCAAGGCCATGTGCTACTCCCTCTCCTCCTCCCTGACCTGGAATCCCATTTGCAATGCAGTGAGGAGCTGCCTTCACCCCAGCCTCTGCCAGGGGCTTCCACCGTTGCCAGCCACCCATGAATGGACCATAACCTTGTGAGACTGTGAGCTAAAATAAACTTTTCTTCCCTTAATTTGAGCATATCAGGTGTTGAGTCATACAACAAAAGTATGGAAAAGATATATCCAGAAAAGACCTGGATTACGTGTGCTGCAAACTGACCTTGTGTACCTGAGGTGCAAAAGCAACAAAGAAGAGGCAAAGGAAGCCCCCCACCCCAAGGTCCTTGCCCCGAGGGCACAATCAATGGGCTCCCTTCCAAGTTCCTTACAGTACCTAACACCACATCCCATCTTTGGGCAGTGACGGCTCTTTAGAACAGAGATATTTTATTGATCTGGTTACATAAAAGATCCCAGTTCTCTGAGAAGCTGAAGCAGGAAGACTGCAAGTTCAAGTCAAGTCTGGATAACTTAGTGACTTAGTGAGATTTTGCATCAAAATCAAAACTAAAAATAGGACTGGGGATGTAGTTTGGTGTGAAGGCTGTTGGTTGGATCTCTACTACCAGAAATTTTACTTGCAAATGAGTGAATAAAAAGGAATGATCAACTTAATAGAGGGTGGCCAGGAGACACAGTTATTCTCAGTAAGTAAATAACTGCTAATGCCCTCTTATTTGCTGGGCACCATGGGAAACCCTGAGAATGAGATGAGCAATGAGGGACAGTCCCTCTCCCCACAGAGCTCAGCCTACACAGGAAATGGACAAGTCCAGGAATAATCAAGATACACTGTGATGATTATTGTGTTGCAGATAAGAACATAGGGCCCCAGGACACAGGGAAAGGGCTCCTAACCCAACTGTGGAAGGTCAGGAAGAGCATCCCAAGAGACTGATGCTAAACATAGTCCCAAAAGTTACAAGAGAAAAAAGCTGGGAGAAAGTGGTATATACGAAGCAGAAGAAATCACGTATTTCTGAGCCTGAGGTCAGAACATTACTGTAATAGCTCTAATACCAACTTCATAAGAGTCTGTCTTTCTAGCCTTATGATATAAAATAGCAGTTAATTAAGCAAGCAGAGCTGCACACCATTATTCATGCTCTAGAGCCATCATTATCAAAGAAAGAACTGCTTGCTGGGTAAAGTATTAAGACAAAAAATACTTTTGTTCTTTTTTCAGAGCAAGCAAATGTACACATCCAAGTAGATATTGCTAGAGCCATCCAATAGCAATAAAGCACATGTCACTGTTCTATGAAATCACTTCTGAAAGGACTTGGAGCAGTCCTGAGGTTTGAAGGAAAAGGCCTTTAGCCTGCCAACCTCGTTCACATGTCTCTTGTTTTCCGTTCATTACATGATTCTAATTCTTCATTTGTATGTGAGCATAGATGCTCACAGCCGATCTACTCTGGAACACATTTTCTCACTCTAGAAAATGTTGTCTATACATGCACGTGTGTACGTGTGTGTGTGTGTGTGTGTGTGTGTGTGTGTGTGTGTGTCTTTGGGTTTGAACCAGCTTGGTGAGCTGAAAATGAAAGAAGAGTCATTAGGAAGGCCATGTCTACAGAGAACACACAAGATCTTCAAGGAGTCTCCAACATCGGACTGCACCAGCATCCCCTGGAGGACTTGCTGAAATAGTGCCAGCAGCCAGGCCCTATCCAGCATGTCTAATTCAGGAGGTCTCTTCTAAAGCTGGAGACCTGCATTTCTAAACAGTTACTGGTCCTGCTGATGTTGCTGGTCCAGTAGCTACACTTTGAGAAGAATCATGAACTACTCTGGTTTTATTGATGAATATACTGAAACCAGGACAATATACATGATCTATGTAAAATCATACAAGTTCTTGGGGACTCAACCAAGAATATTCTCTTAGAGGAATAGAGTAGATAGAAAATGAAGAGCTGTGAAGATTTTTGGACCAAGGTCCAAACTACCAGTGGATCCTAAGTGGAGAAGAGACATCATCTTGGACTCTTTACAGTCATCTTTCTTCTCCCTTCATCCAAGCCTGAGATGTACCACCAAATACCGGGTGAAGTTGCAGCAGCAGCAAAGGAGGCCAAGGTACATACAAGCTGAGCATCAACAGAACCCTGGACACCACTGTGAGCGGTGGTACTTAGTACTGTATCACTGCGCAGGTGCTGGCCTGATCTAATTTGGAACTCTAGAAACTAGTGACAACAGTTGAGCATGTCCTTGTTCAAGCCCCAGGACATCTGAAAAGGCAAACATGTGTTCCTGCAGAGCAACCTTAAGAACCTATTCCACCTGTTGGCCCCAGGAATCACACAGCGATAGCAGTTGTGTAAACCTGACCAATCCCAAGAAATCCTGACACACGAAGAGACTGCAGCCAGCCTCGCTCTCCCACTGTCACCCTGCCATTGTGAGGGTTGGATTCTGAGAGAATGATAGCCACAGCAGTTCTAGGACTTTCAGTGCTTTAACCAAACGGGGGAAGGGGAGGGGAACTCCACAAAAGCAACAACAGGCCTGTTTACCAGAAAGAAGGCTTAATGGGCTCCCAGAGAAAGAGCAGGAAGTGTGCACTTTCATTCTCATTTGTCAGCGCTGAGGCGGAGATCCCAGAATGGACAAAAGATTCTGGCTTGCCTCCCTGGTTTTGTTGTCTACCCCTCCCTCTTTTTTTATGAGGAATTTGATGGGGTAAGACAAGTAAGTCATCAGGGGGGCCCTTGCCATCAGCAATGTCAGTTATTGAGTTGAAGGTGCATTGTTTAGGCATTAAGAGGTCAGAGGTCAAGTCTCCTGACTGTTTATCATATCTAGAGCCTGGAACACTGTGATCTCACAGGACTAACCAATGGTCCTTGTTTCGAGCAACTGAATCATTAAAAGATTATTTTTTACTGGATTATATCATGACATGTTATTACAAAGATGAAAATGTGATGCTTTTGCAAGAAGTGTAATTATTCTGAGTACCACCAAAAATAATAACTCTGTCCATTGAATTGTTTTGTTCAATGAGATGTAACAATTACAGGGCTGGTAAACCGCTGTGTCACTATCTCTAAATCTGCTTCAGGTTGTCTTTTACAGCTACATGGGTATGTGATTTTTTTTTTTTATCTCTACAGTTTCGGTCAAGATGTGACTTAATAGGAGGGTTTATGTTTTTCATTCTACCGAATCCTAGCCTACATTAGCCAGCTGCTATTTGTGTAAGTCATGTCATAGTTATTTTATTTCTTCTTATAGCAGATAAGGTCATGAGTCACTTATTGACAAGACATCTTCTGAAAACATACCATTATGTGATTTCATGGCTGTACAAACATCCTTGAGTGTACTTACGCCAATAGACAGTCTAGGTCAATCTCCTGACATGGTCTCTTGATACAATCAAGAGATGCGCTAAACACAGATGATATGTGGCTGCTGTTGATGTAACGGCATATTGTTTTATAGTAACCTCTTTTTATTAAAGTAAGACTCTATGCTAAAATAATAATAGAACGTACAGTAAGACAAACTAGTAACATAGTCACTCATTACCAAGCATTAGGCACGGTATGTATTAGTATATGAGCTACGCTACATTTTTATACAACTGGCAGTCCATAGGTCTGTCGACAGTGGCATCATCACAAACACACAAGAAATGAGTTATACGATGATGTCATAATGGCCATGATATCACTGATTGGAATTTCCCAGTTTTATCACAATCTTATGGGGTCACTATGCCATATATGTAATCTGGTTGTTGATTGAAACATCATGATGCAGTACATGGCTGTACTTTATAAATATTGCTGGGCTATTCCATAAATCAATTATCAACTTTACTTAGAAAGCTTACTGCTATTGAATAATTACAGTAATCTAACCAGCAGCCAGAGCTACATATAGCTCACCTGACCCTCTATGGTCACTACCAAAAAGACCAAAGGAATTTGCAAGGACTCCATCTGCTAAGCCCCTTCCTCTTTAAAAGGGCTTCCAAGATTGGGCGTAGAGAAGGAAAAATTTTCTTTACTTCAATTTTTTATCATATAACCTACCTCAGGATTGCTAAAAGTGCAGTCTTTCAGAAGAACAGTACACACCATGCTGAGCTAACACCTCATGCTCTACTATAAAGAGAATTAAAGCCATCTTCCAAATCTAAGTCAATTCTTGTGGTTTACATTCTTCCCTCTGTCCTCCCCACCCCCAGCACCATGTGCACTGGTGAAACTCTGATGTGGTACTGTAGGGTTCCCAAGATCCACACCTACCCACTCACAACTTGTATAAAAGTGCTCCCTACAAAACTCTTCTATTTTTAATTGTGGGAATGGCTGATTTACTTCCAAAGAATGTTCAAAAATTTTAGGAGCTATGAAAAGAACCATAATTATCAACAATTGCTTAGGCAGCTTAACCCTTATGTAAAATATGATGCATACAAATGGGTTTATTTTGAACCAGTTCAAACTGTTAAACCTGAGTCTAGTACAAGCTTTATCCCAAGGCAGTGCTCAGCAACAACACAGTAGCAAGCACCTTGGCTATATGTCTTCCTATTTGGTTGGCTTGTTTTATGTCTTTGCATGTTTAAATAGGCAATGGGAACGTTAATTAAAATGCAATCATGCAGATAAATTATACCATGTTCCTAAAAAACAAAATGAAAGCCTTTTTCATTGCAAAATCTTTGTAATATCCAAGGCAAAATGACAGTGGAATCCTGAACACAGAGGAAACAAACCTTCCATGATTTTCACATTTAAACCCAAAATTTGTTTCTGGGTCTATCTGTTATATATGGCACATACAACACATTAATTTTGAGCAGTTCCTTGCAAAACTCATGCCTCAGAGTACTTAATGTTAATGTTCAAGTTTTAGGGAATTGAATGATTTGTACTGGTTTTGTTCCAACTGCAAAATAGGAAGTATAATGTATATTTCAAATCCTACTTCAGTCCAAGGGCAAGGACAGCTCCAATGATCAAGGACTACTAGCGCATTCTCCACCAAACTTGCTGCTTACCAGCTCTCAAATGATCTACACTGCAAATAAACAAAGGCTAAAACAACTATGCTAACACCCAAACTATTACATCTCTCTGAACCTTAGTTTCTTACCCTCTATGATGAGCCGTAGCAAGGCACTGTTAACAACTTGTAAGCTTATAGACTCATTTGAGAATTTGATGAAAATCATTCTTCAGACAAACAACAAAGGTATTATGTCCCACAAAACTGTGCCCACGAATCCACTGATCCTCTGAGGCAGATCACAGATGGGTATCCCACTCATCTTCATTCAAGACCTTGTTTGGAACTATAACCTGTCCCATATACCAACACTGCACACTGAGAAATTAGTATTTGCCCTCCAAAATAAAAAATTAATTTTACTTCAGCATGAGGTATTCTGCCGTGTGTATCACTTATATCCCAGAAAAAAACTAGAAACAACTCACATCACATAACAATTTTGGCATTGTTCAAAGCATAAGAGAGTATAAAAGTTCTTGGACTCAACTGTAAAAGCATAAACTCTATTGTGGTCCTGCACTTCTAGGTCACAGTCTCCCCACATAAGTACACTATCTTACAGTTTCCAGTCCTAGATTCTCTTGACTTTCTGTAGGGGCTACAGGAGAAGCCCCGTTCCTGTGTGGGTGCTTGGTTCTCCTAAACTGTCCTCCTTCTTCTCTCCAGATCTGTCCTGCACAGCATTTTTCATGAAATGTACCAGAAAACAATGTGCTTTATAGCCAAAAATATTGTGAAATTCTGCACCTTGGAGATCTCCAAATGATTTGATCATGTTAACAGAGCTGAGAAGTTATTACTGAAGACATCAGTTGAACTTTGTTTCACCTAGTGTTACAAAACTCTATGTGATTATAGAATAGTTCTTTTCCTCTCGCACTATTGGAGTAGACTTGGAGAAACTCCAAGATCTGGTTTCTACCATGGTCTCAGCCTACAAATCCCTGTGAGTTTAACCTAGGTTCTGTGTTTACTGGGTTCACTTGTCAAGTAACTCTCACATCAGAATATTCTGTTCATTGACCCAATTTTGTTCACTGGTATTGTCAAGCCACCTGGGTCCACACCCCTCCACTAGCAGTTCATATTCCCTCTCCTTCACAATTCACATTAGCATATAAAAAAGACAGTCTTCGCCCAGTACAAGAAATAACCCCACTGACTCCTCTTCAAATGTGCTCCATAGAATATTAGCAAATTAGAGCTGAAAGGACTTGAGAGAGCACCCACTCTTCTAACTACACAAATAAGAAAACAGACTTAAAAGCTTAAGTGACTATAGTAAAAAGACCAGAGCATAGACTTCTGATTTTCAGTTCAAAGGCCCTACAAGGTGGTTGGAGCTTTCTAGAGGAATACAAAATTAATTCACTCCAGACAGTAAATTTACTAATTTGCAGCAAGATGTCATTGTGTCAGTGGCATATAAGACCAATTATCTACACAGTGATCTACCAAAGATCAATTTACACTCAGATGCTTCCTTGGTAAGACTGGACTTAGTGACAGAAGTAGGGGTTTTTTTGTTTTGTTTTGTTTTGTTTTGTTTTTTGAGATAGGGTCTCACTTTGTAGTCCAGGCTGCTCCCAAACTCATTATGTACCCAGGCTGCCCTCAAACTCACAGCAATCCTCCTGCCTCAACCTCACAAGTGCTGAGATTACAGGCATCCATCACCACACCATCCTATGTGATGCCAGGGTATTAAACTCAAGGCCTGGCATTTGCTAGGCAAGTCTCTAACTGCTGCGCTGGGACTCCAGCCACAAAGTTAGATTTTCTTAATGCACTGATGTTCTCAAGAGAGCACTGGACCGATTCTAACTCTCCCACTCACCAGATAGAAGATCTTAACATCATTGGGCCCCATCTACCAAAGGGCAGACTGGACGACTGCCTTTAGTTCCATTTTAGCCCCACCTTAGGATTCTATAATTCTAAGTTATTTCCTTTAAATTATTCTGCCTTTATCTTCAGCATCCCTTTTTATATTTTAACACAAAAGCTACTAGCTCTTGATCTGGAGTCCTTTTACTTTATAACCATTGAATTTTAGAGTGGAATCCTTTTTCTTGTATTACAACTGGCATGGAAAAATGAAAATTTAAAACTTTGAAAGTTTTTTCTTTTTCTTTCTTAGAGAAAAATAGCTTCTCAAAACTTTTACAGGCTGGGGTATAAACTACCAGCTCCACCTCTCCCCAACCCAGATAATGAGCAGAATACACAGATACTCCCATGAGGATTTCAAAGCCTAGTTTTATTTCCAGGCAAGGGACGGAAGGGCCAGGGCTCAGGAAGCGACGCTACCTACCTGGACATGTCTATAATCTCACTGTATTCCCTCCCTGACTGTTCCTTGCTATAAAAGAACCCAACACGCCTATACACAATGAGATGGTGATTTAGATGATAAGACTCCTCCTTCTCCTTGGAACTAGCTTTGCATAAACCCTTTCTCCTTTTTTGCCAAAATAAATGGCTTCCTTTGATTTGATCAGCAGCAAGCAAACAAACCTCAGTGTATGGACCTAAGTAGTTGGTAACACTATCGTCAGAATTAGATAAATCTCAAGACTCTTGAATAAAACATCTTTTTAAAAAATTAAAAGAAGCTAAGCCAATATTTCACAACTGCTGAGTTGGTTTTCAGCAAATATCGAAGTTCCCATCTCCTCCTAGAATCCCTGAAAGAATAGTTTCCTGCATATTCACCAATATCTATTCATTCTCCACCAAAGAAAAACCTAGGTCCTCGAGAGAGTTCTCAGGAATGGCAGAGCTGGTTGTATGTGAAATCTAGACCACTCCACTCGATAGTCTTGGCAGCTTTCTGTAATACCAAATCACAGTGCCATTAACTTCACACTGTTATGGCAGAGTCTTCTAATTCAGGTTTGTGATAGTGCTTTTAAATCACAACAACTGCTAAATTGTTTCATTTATTTAAAGACTGTCCACCATTCGCAAGACCTCTGGGCCTAGGTACAAAATACGGCTACTAAAAGTGGACCACGACAGCAGCTCTGCGAAATCAACGAGCCACACATTAGCACATTTTCACCAGCAAAACTATGCACGGCAACAACGATGAACTATAAGAAACATATGATTCTTGTTCACACTTACATAAAATAGTGACAGTGCTGTTAGTAATTAGTCACCAGATCCCCAACTGCTTTGTTCTTTGGCATTAGTAATATGCCACTTGAAGTTTTACAGCAAATTAACATTACTCTCATTCAACTGTTTCAAAGTCCTTTGAAAATGTGCTATCCTTCTTTATCCAAAAAGACAATGTGCCTCACTATAAGATGTGCATGCACATGAACAGTTTGCTTCCACCCTTAAGTTCATAATGTACAGAGACATCTGTTTCTACTAGAGAGCCACCTTGGTATAGACTCATACTGTTCTGACATGATAATGTGGAGTTAAACAGAATGTCCATCAGTAGGAAAGATTATTTCACTAGTTAAAGTTAACTCACTTGTCTGGGAAATAAGTTTATTGACATGTAACTCAGTCAAACCACCAAGCCTATCAGATAAGAGTGCATGATAGCAAATTCTGAATATACCCAAGACATCTGCGTAATTACAACTCAGTCTTGTTCTGTAGTCAGCTCAAAGACAAAAAACATATTGCCAGAGTTGGGTGATAATATTGGTCTTATAACCAATGTCAAATCTATTAAATTCAGTTTTAATTTTTCTACTTTAGTGACCTAATAATATCTGTTGATGTCTAAATTTCTTACGAAGGTGAATGGGGTGATATCTACGTAAATAAAGAAGAGTCATATAGACTGAGCAAGATTCCAAAATTGGACTTCAAATTTTATTCCTAAAAAGTAGGTGTTTATATTGAAATGAAATAAAGAAAGGAGAGAAGGAAAGAAGAAAAAAAAGGTAGGAAGGAAGGAAGGAAGGCAGGCAGGCAGGCAGGCAGGCCCACCTAATTTCATTTGGAGTAACTCTCCTCACCTTTGCCTCACAAAAGATCCAGCAGATAAAGTTTACAGTTACACAATACCAAGGAATTGCTTGTTTTCTTCTGTAACTGTAACTAAACAATCAGTGTACGTCTTCTCACTGGATAACATAGACTCATAAGGGCTGAAGTCTCATCACTCCATTTCCAAATCCATCTAAAACCCCCAGATCTTTGACTACCCATTTCCAATTGAAATATGTGCGCCTCAATCAGCTGTCTAGCAGAGAAGACAAACTGAGTCCCAAAGCTCCAGATTTTGCTAGAGGATTAAATATTTTACGTGTTCTAAGTACAGATTCTAAAGTTACATTTACGCTTTTCTGTCCCGTATTCTAATTCCATCAAATGCTGTGTCGTTATTGTTGCTGAATGTGTTATCTTCTCCATATGAAAATGCTCCTGATTCACCAACAGAAAAATGAGTTCTTGTGAATTTCTCCTTCTGGAGAGAAACTGCATGCATTATCCACCATTTCTCTAAATTCCTATCATGACCATATGGAAGATGAATGGCTGGATTAAAAAGGCCCGCATGAGGTCTGGGAGAGACAGTCAGACAGTAACATGAAAGAAACTTAAGTTCATGATCTTTACTCTTATTATCATAAACAAATAAATTGAACTAATCATCTCAGGAATTAAAAGAATATAATAAGTGTTCAGTGAGGAAATATTACCTTAAGTATTTAAACGATACATTCCAGATTCTAACTTTTTTTTTTTTTTACTATATTGGCAAACAGAAAAGAATTAGAGGATTGGTAACAAATGTTTTGCTCCTGCAAGTAATTATTCCACTTAAAACCAAATACTCAAACTTCTTTTCCCATTCCACAAAGTGAGTTCTTCGATTGTTTCGGATAAAAGGCTTAGATGATCTGTTGTCTCTAGCCAGAACGACCGCATATGTTCAATAATATATCAGTTTCATCAGCCTCCACAGAATAGGCACATATGACAATAAATCATTTTGGGAACTTCCTGAATCCCAGCCAAGTTGTAGACAATAAAAGATCCTGCTTGTA
Organism: Ctenodactylus gundi; assembly: GCA_004027205.1. Classification (NCBI taxonomy): domain Eukaryota; kingdom Metazoa; phylum Chordata; class Mammalia; order Rodentia; family Ctenodactylidae; genus Ctenodactylus; species Ctenodactylus gundi. The sequence continues at coordinate 390,219 of PVKB01000291.1, read as the reverse complement.
AAGTCAGCTATAAAAGTTAATTTCATACAGGTTCCCCAGCACACATGCTATGGTTCAGTTCCAAACAGATGTGATCTTGGAACAGCCATGGAAAATGGCATGAAGAATTTTCACTAACTTTCCATATCAGGAGGTCCAAATATTGGTGTTTTGTGTAACCTTTGGTCATTATCACAATGCAGCAGGTATGAAAAATGAATTCTTCAAGCTTTTCTAATGCCTTAGATACTGTTCTTTGTAGCCTGAAGTATTTTTCCACATTGAAGATGATCCATCAAGCCAGACATGCAGAGACAAAAAAGAGGGGGAGTGGGGAAGAAAGAAAAAAGGAATTCTTACAGAGCAAAATAACAAAGGCAACAGACATTTGAGACTGCACTGGACAAGAATTTTTTTTCTTTCTTTCCTTTTTTTTTTTTTTTTTGGAAGTAGAAAGTAACTTCATTGGGAGAAGTATAAAGAAAAGGTGAAGAAAACAACAGAACTCCTCTGAAAGCATGGGAAGAACCAGAGCACCCAAGAATTTCTTGAAATAAGAACTTTTACGTACTTCCTTACAAGCTTTTGCCTGTAGATGTCCCATCAGACAGCCACAGAGACACCTAGCCTGTCCACTCACCTATGCAGTGGGCACAAGAGGAGCTTCAGAGGAAAGGGAAAAGATGAACCTTGACCACAGAGGCTCAGTTATAAGAACTGATTTAAAATGTGTATGTTTATCAAAAATTACTTTGACCTTAGGCATAAAGGTCACAGTAAAATCTTTCCCTATTCTGTGAAGTTCCTCTGTTCACTCTTACTCATTCCTAAGAATCCCCATGATTTTAGACTAAAGCCATGTTTCTGCTGATTTTAAACAATCGTTGGGTTCCTGGTAAATCACCTCTTCGTCGGATTTTTGTAATTTGGGCTATTTTCTATGCACTGGCAGATCTTGCCGTTAAAGGTTCTCTGGAAATTATTTGCAACAGTAATGACCAATCCTTCAACTTATCTTTTGTTGGAATGGAGATTTTTCAAAATGGGATAAAGACAGACATCTCCACAGTGGCCCTGCTGAGCTTGAGAGCACAGACCACAACTGGTTCTGGAGGCATTGCAGGACATTTAAATGCCTAGGGCAGAATGAAGGCATCATTAACATGTTAATTATACACCTGAAATTAATTAGGGCTAACCCAGGGATTAAGGAGCTCCAGGCCAAATAAAAAGTAGGATAATGATGTTATGCTGTAGATATGTATATCATCACATCTTATACAAACAGAAGGCTTTAAAATGACAACTCACATTTTTTTACCAGATATTTTATATAATTATTGAGCCAATCTTCTAAAGTTGTGTGGGACTCTTATTTCAAGAAAACAGAGGATCATAGTTTGGATCTTAAATATCTCCCAAAGGCTTGCCTGTGGTCCAATTGGGAGGTGGCGTCTAGAGAGGAGAAGTTAGGTCACTGCGGCCTGCTCTTGATGAGGGTCTTGGAGCCTAGGCCCTCCTTTCTCTCCCTTTCACTTCCTAGACACCATGAGGTGAGCAGCTTCCTTGACAGCCTGCTCTCACCAACATACATTGTGCAGCCAAGGCCCAGAGCAACATGGCCAAAGGACCATGGACCTCTAAACCCATGAGGCAAAACAAACCTTTCCTCCCTTCAAATTGTTGCTTTGCTTTGTTTTGTTTGTTTGCTTATTTCAGTATTAGATACCCAATTTAGAGCCTTCATTCTAAGCTACATCCCTGGCTCATTTTTTTTAGTTTTGACTTTGAGACAAGGTCTCACTCAATCACTACACTGTCCAGGCTAGATTTAAATTTGCAGTCCTCCTGCCTCAGCCTCCCAGAGTGCTGAGATTATAGGCCTGTGGCACCCGGGCCAAGCTGTCTATTCCAGGTATTTTTGGCACAACAAACAGCTAACTAACACAGAAGTTCAATGGTGTTAGCAATTATCTGAGTCCATTCCTCTGCTATAACAAAACACCTAAAAAGTACAAAGGAGACCGAGCAAATCTTCCCCGGGGCATAACCCTGACAGGGCAGGTAGTTTAGTAATCACAACTCCAGAGCATCCGTCATGCTGCATGCTGGTACTATGCAGGGAAGTGGAGGGGGCATTCTCATAGAAGATGTGAGAAATGAGGTTTTCTGTCCACTCAGCCACTGACCAGCTTGGCAGGCCACTTAAATTCTGGAGTCTCCTTTTCTTATCTTTGAAAGCAAGGACAGTAGATTAGAAAACGAATCCTAAGATCCATCTCTGATTTGATCTACTACCTTGAGTTGTATGGGTGGAGATGACTGAGACGAACTATTTTTTTAGCAAAGGGATAGGAAATAGGCTTTGGAGATCACCCCATACTTAATCACAGGGGTCATGTATTTTTTTTAAAATGTGTGCCAAGTCATGGGTGGGGTAAGAGCAGAACCAGATAAGGTATGTGCCATGATACCAGGATAAGACAGTCCAACACGGGCAAGCCAAAAAGCACAGCAATGAGAACTACGGTCAATTCACTAGCCTCTGTAAAACTTTCAGCAAGTCTCTCCTGAGGCTGGTTCTCAGCCTATTGATTGCTTTTCTCTGAATCAAGTGCATGTGGTTTGGCTTCGCCAAGGTCAGAAATCAAACACATGGACCATGATCAGTCTTATTCTTCCCTGAGGAGCATAGTGTATCATGATGTCTCCCTCCACATTCCCACAATCGTCACTCGTGACCAACTGAGCTAGTGCCACAGCAGGGACAGATCTCACATCCTATCCCAGGGCTGTGTCCTCCGGTCCTTCCCATATTTTCCAACTCAGAACACAGCAGGGATCCCCTGGCACTCTGTCAGTGAGCATTAGAGTTCTCAACTGTTTAAGCTATTGTCTTTGGCAATGCAAAAAAGCGGAGCTGAGTCGACATCCAGACACTACGATGAGAATGATTCCTTCATCTAGCAATCCTATGACAACCACTGGGCCATACTTACAACTAGAACGTTCGCAGCTCAGAGCAGTTTCTGCCTAGCATCACTTGTTTTCATCAGAACAGGCTAATTTAGAACATCATAGAAGTCATTTTTTATTTTACTTAATGGGTCAGGTCTTTGCAGAAAAACTGGGCATTCTATAAGATAATACATGGGACTTCAGTGGTAAGATAGATTCTCATCTGGATCCCAAGGCACAGCTTTCTACCTGACAAGATGTGAGTCACTGGTTGCTAGCCCATATTGCACCTTTAAAAGTGTGGGCCCCAAAAGTTGTTCTTTATATATTCTAGGTTTGAAATATAGACAGGCCCTATCTCCCAATAGCATACAGCTCCAAATATGTGAGGCTTTTGAGGGACATTCCATATCTAAACCATAGCTTGAGGTAAGAATTTAAAACAAGCTTCCTGTTTCACAGGTAAAGAACCTGACACACAAAAGGGATGAGCCATTTGTCCTGGCCACATTTGCCCAGAAACAGGCTTGTGGCTTTCAGACTACTCCATATCCCTAGCTTTGGGTGACAACTATAAGAACTGTTCAAAGGAAAGGTCCTTTGTATTGATCACGGATTTCCTGTGATCCTGGAATTACTTTTGTAGGTTACATAACAGTGCTCCAGGAAGGATCTCTCAGCAGGAAAACCTGGACATTAATTGATGTTAAAACTTTGGCATCTAAATGCAAGACTTCTACAAGTTGGCTCCTCATTGAAGACGGAAGTTACACATTAGTACAGTTACACAAGAATCTTCCCTGATACTATCATCATCACTTCATACAGCTATTTTTTCCAATTTAAAACATGTACTTTTTCGCTGAAACAACTGCATAATGTTACAGTTTGGGGAAAGAAAATGAGAAAATTCTGAATACTTTAGAGAATTTCTATTCTAGCAAAAGGACCATAAACACTAGGTTTTTTTTAATAGTCCCAATCCAACTAATTCGGTTGGTTTGTAATTAATCTTTAAAAATACCCGAATAGATACCAGACCATTGAAAGATGTTAAAAAGGAAATTGACACTCGAATAGTAGCAATCATAATATAATCTTAGCAGTACTTTCACACTTAACATATTTCCAGAGACTGACCTCCTGTTCATCCCCATGATCTCTCTAAACTGGCTCCTACCACCCCAATTGCATAGATTAACCAGCATGGCCAAGTTGGTCACAAATGGGATTCACATACCAGTCTTGTGTATCAAGTCTGATTTTCTTTCATTATACAGAACAAACCTCAGTAGTGCATGGTCTTTTTACAATATATTAGAAAATCTATTTCTAAACTTGAACATTCACTAATTTTCACTAATTTTTTTTCACTGCTAGGGATGGAACCCAGTATTTAGCACCGGGTTATATCCACAGCCATTTTTTGATTTTCTATTTTGAGACAGAGTCCCACCAAGTCACTAAGTTGCCCAGGCTGGGCCAGGCCCAGAGATGCAGGCTTATAACCCTAGCACTTAGGGAGGCTTAGGCAGGAGGATGGCAAGTTTGGGCCCAGACTGGGCAACTTAGTGACTCAGCAAGACTCTGCCTCAAATAAACAATACAAAGGGGCTAGAGGTATAGCTCAAGCTGAAGGTCTTGAGTTCTATTTCCAATACCACAAACAAATTCTTTTCTTAATAAAAAATAAACTGTCCAGGCTGGGCTTGAACTTTCAATCCACCTGCCTCAGCCTCCCAGCATGCTGGGATTAGAGGGCTGCAAGTAAAACATTATCATGTGGACCAAGAGTCTTAAGTACAGAACCAGACAAGGTAGGCAGTCCTGCCGAGGGTCGGTGACCTGCACAATGCTGAGACCGTCTTACCTTGCGCCAACAGCCAAGAGAAACCAATCCAGCTTTCCGGGGCAGACGCCTTCCCACAATTCACCTCTGTATTTCAGATTTCATCATCTCACTTCATCTCCAGCTCCAAAAAGCCTCCTGGGGAGAAGACTTTAAACTCTGGGTATAGCTCTGTACTATCAGCGTCTATCAGGTCACAAGGGGTCTGCAGTTCCCCAGCATCTCCCGGTAGAGGGAGAGCACCCCACTGACCACTGAGGAACCACACTTGGGGCTACCCTGTTACAGAGCTACCAAGGGATGGCCAAGGACAGACTTGGTGTCCAGAGAACAAAGACAAAAGTGCTTGGCCAGTTGATAGTTAATTGTTTGTCTTTCTAATTAGAATTTTAATTTTGTTCATTGGTGTTTTCTTCAACTCTTAGGACAGCATCTGACAAGTAATCAATCAGGGTTAAATGAATATTTCTTAAAAGGGGAGGGAGGGAAAGAAGCATGAAGGGAAGAAGCCAAGGAGGACAAAAAGGACGGGATGGGAAGGAGCAAAGCGGAGAGAGAGGGACGTAAGGAGGACAGAGAGACAGAGAACTGAAGATAGGAAGGAGTCTTACGCTTATACAACTGCCTCTGGAGGTGAATAGGTTCAGTTTACAAGCTATTAAAAACAGTTTTATCACAATATGCCTCTTCCTGGGGACTTCCTCCCCCCTCCCTCCCCCAGTATCAGCTGGCTCATTCAGCTCAGAAGAACCTCTTTCTACAGTATAAGCAAACAAGAGTATCTGCTCTAGAAGGGAATGCCTTCGTTATGGAGGGAACTCCCCCCCGCCCCCACCCCTTCCCGCCAATGTCTAGCTCCCTCAGGTTTCCTCCTGGCCCCTGGGAATGGGGAGAGCCTTGGAACTGCAGCCTTCGGGGAGTCCCTCTAGCTTTACTGGAAATCTACTTATTCTCTCCTGCCTCCCAGCTGTGCCCTGGAGTCCAGGCTTGGCTGAACTTTCCACCCTTGGCTTTGTTTGTGTTCCTCAAGCCAATGGATGAGCCAGCCCAGAAAACCAAGCCTGCCTCTTCCAGAAGCCATATGTTTTCCGTCTCATCTCTCCAGTCTTCATCAGGTGGGTTCTGTTTCCAGTTTACAATGGGCCCCATTCCCAACATTCTCAGCCCCCTCACAACAGCTTCTCAAGGTCCTGAGGTATCATGTTCTCCAGTGCCTCAGACACCTGTTCCTTGCCCTGAGCTTCTAATTACCCAATTTGGCAAGGTCGGGACCACTGAAAGACATTCATTGCAGAGAAAAGGAAAGTTCTCCTGGCAGACAGTTGCCTGAAATTTGTTCCTACTTCTAGATGGCTTGGTAACTTTCCTATGTTTAGGTGAAAGCTAAAATGATGGACTGCTCCCAGCTAGAAAGCATTCATGGGCGGTCAGAGAATGTCTCAGGAGGTCCATTCTATGTACTCACAAGGACAATGCAAGTTCCCTTCCAAGGAAGGAAGGAGAAGGGGAAGCAGAAAGGAAAGGAGAAGATGAAAGGAATGGAAGGGAAAAGAAGGGGAACGGAGAAGAGAACAGTAGGGAGAGGGGAGAGAGGGGAGGGAAAGAAAGGAGGAGGATAGAGAAGAAAGAGGGAAGACAGGGAGGGAGAAAAGGAGAAAGAGAGAAGAAGAGGAAGGAGGAAGGAAGTGGTTTCATTAAGTAATTTCCACAAACTAGACTTTGCACAAAGTCCTTGAACTCCATTACCCATTTGACTCTTGGGAACAATCCTGTAAATGGAAGAGCATTATTCTTCAGATTTTTCCAAAAGAGAAAACTGAGATTTATAGAAACTGAGTAATGTGATCACGGTCACACAGCTAACACTCAAAACCACAGAGGTTAGATTCTTTGCATAGTCCTTGTAGACTTCCCTCCCTCTACCCACTCACCCTGGCTCTGATGTTCTTAATTTCTGCATGAAAGTTCCCACCTTTCTGGAACATCTAGGAATCTGAGAGTACACTTTTTTCTGTTCTTATCATTGGCATTATGTAGGAGTATCCTCCATGCAAAAATAAAATATCAATGACTGGCCTGTAAAGGTACATAGATATTTGAACTACAAAAGTGATAAATGAGAGCTATCTTGTCAAAATAAGCAAAACTACTACACCTACACATAGTAAGAAATAAATCTGATGTGACCATTTAAAGCATGTTGTCAATTTGAAGGGATTAAGAAGTACCCAGCCAATGCATAGGGGGAAGCCTTGGGTGTGAATGACATATAAGCCAGCCAATGAGGTAAGATCCACCCTGGACCCCACCAAGAAACAGACAGCTCAAACTAAACTAAAAGGAACATTATTACAGCTTCTTCTACTGGGACAGCTGCGGCCTCTGCCATTGTCTTTAGACACTGACATGATTCTGTCTTCACGTTGCCAATCTCCACCACAGATCTGCTCTATCTTCAGGTCTACACTATCACCTTTGCACATCAACCTACAGCACAGACTCATACTGGCTATCCTACAGCAGCTCCTAGGCTCTTCATCTCCTGAAGGTGACTTCAGAGCAGAAAAAGGGTACTTTCAAATTCCTAGATGTTCCAGAAAGGTGGATACCTCAGTGTAAACATTAAGAAAGCGAGAGCCAGGATGAGAAGGTAGAGGAGGGAAGTTGTAGCCCTTCATGTTGACAAAATGCTTTAAATGGTCACATCAGATTTCATTTCTTATTATGTGAAGGTGTAGTAGTTTTGCTTATTTTGACAATACAGCTCTCATTTTGATCTTGGACTCACTTTAGATTTGTAAACAACCCTTATAAATTCACACACACACACACACACACACACAATTTCTTCTAATTCTGTTTATCCAATAATCCTAATCAATATACCCGGCTTCTCTCAAATTTTGTTTTGCAACTGATTCAGATTAAGGAAAGGCTCCTGAAAAAGTTTAACTATTCACTCACAAATATCCATTCTCCACATTTTTAATAATAAAACTCCTAATTTATACCTAGGCATAGCCACTCATTGAGGGACTATATTTTCCAGACTCCTTTGCAGCTCTGGAATGGCCAAACTGCAACCAATGGGATGTGAACAGAAGGACAGGTACCACTTCCAAGCAATGTCCTTGGGGGGAAAAAAAACACAGCCCACACTCCTGGCTGTTTTCTTCCTTCTTATTGGCTACAGCTGTAAATGCTGCCTTGTATCCAGCCCCAGCCTACTGACCTCTGGAGTACTGTTTAAGAGAAAAAGAAATTTCAATCCTGTTGGATCATTATATTTTCAGATCTTTCTGTTTTAATACCCCAGAGGTGCTACAACAAATAAAGGAGCTTAAGATTCTCAACTTAGAGTACTGCTGGCAGAGTACACACCGAAATTTTGAAGTATTCGAAGCTTCTAGCTTAATTATTTAATTATATGTCAGCTGACTTGTTAGTTTATATTTTTGAGCATCTGCTCATTTACTAATATATTTATCTCTCTATCTACCTACCTATCTATACATTACATTATCCAGCATTCAAAAAATTTAGCCTCTGAACTATGTCTGGTAGTATAGATTAGTAATCCCAGCACTCTGGGAGGCTGAGACAGGAGTATTACAAATCTGTGCCCAGCCTGGAAAACTAAATAATTTAATGAGACTCTGTCCCAAAATCAAAAGCAAAAATAAATAAATAAATAAACAAATAAAAAATAAAAAAATAAAAACTGGAGACGTAGCATAATGCAAAGGCCCCAGATTTCATCCCCAGAACTAGAAAAAATAAAATCCCTCTAGCTACAGAGACCAGACAGATACAGAAATACCATAAGACAGTACTACACACAGCAGCAACTGATGGTGAGCACTCAGCCACATTCTTCCTAACATTCTATAGTGATGGTTCAGGCCACAGGGGCCTCTAATCTGCAATAAGATGTCGTGGTGTTTTAATCTGTTCTCTCTCTTCCAAGTCACTTACTTTGCCTCTACCTGAAATGTTCCAATTATCAAATGGTCCCAGTGTGACTATCAAGGTCCTCAAGCCCTTGGACTTCATGACGTGGGTGTGCCAGCCTCTTCAGCAGGTCTCTGGTCCTAGAGCTCATGGAAATGGATGGGCCAACCAGCCCAATGCATATTTTCTTTTTTAAAACTCATACACTCTTAACATTGGAGATAATCTCTCAGAGCCTCTGTTCTTGCCATGCAAATAACAAATGTCCATGCAAAGTCATGTTGCCCATATGTGCCTCACACTGATGACTGCTTTCCAGGAGCCAAAGAAAAGGAGCTATGAAAGTGGCCTGGATGTCCAGAATCAAAGCTGGGACAGGAAAAGATGAGCAGGCTTCGGCAAAACCAGGATACAAATTGATGAAATGAGCAGGAATATGGATCGATTTTCATTTCATACTATTGGCAAGAGATTCTGAAACCAGTTGTTTAATCAATTATTTCATTGTTCACTAAGAGGGAAAGGAGTGTCTGTCCACGCACTGGCTGACATTAAATAAAATGCACATACACAGTGGTGTTCATTTATCACGTTGGATTTATTATAGCCAAGTTATGGGAGAAAATGAAGAGGTTTCCAAACTTTCGTGGATTTGAGAGTGGTCTCCATCTTGCCATGAGGGGAGCAATCACATGGGAGACAAAGAGAATGTGGTTGTATGTTAAAGGAGCTGCCAGACTACTTGCTACAAATCTAACTATGTTCCTATGTAAAAATGGGACAGCAATGTGGATTCTTTCTGCAAGCCACTGACAAATCAAAGTACCTAACGTGCAGCTTGCCCCGTAACCAAGAGTTGCTCACTCAGTTAATTACAAATAAACATTTAGAGAATGCTACCATGTGTTTTTGCATGAAATAAGAACCTAAGGTGATATGGAAGGAAAGGCTACTGGTATATAATATGCAAAGATTACTTATAATCTTTATGTTTATTTGCATATTATCATAATATGCAAATAATCCCTGAGCAGAAACTTACCTTTTCTGAAAAAGGGTAGATTTTGGAAAACTGGCAAACACACAGCATGAAGGGCCAGAGACATGTGCAGGAATGCTCAGAAACTGGAAGGGATCTCCAAGGACATGAACTCAGGAAAGGAAAATAATAATTCACTGAATGTTTTCCACAAGCAGGACAACAGAGCAGGCCCAGCCAGAACAGAGATTTGATGGGCACACAGGGATTATTTTCAGTTTGCAGATGCCGGGTGACCTTTGGTGATCAGGGTCACATAGAACCATGGGAAAAAAAAAACTATAGAAAGGAACTGGAGGGTGATACAAAACCCTGAATATACAGTATCAAAATATCTATATGATCTTCTGTACCTATAATTCACCAAATAATTTCAGGCTTGGCCCCGATATTTCCATATGTTGTGGGAAATCACTTGGGAGGCCAACTGAGTATTTGTGGCAGCTAAGAGATGCCAGCTCTGGCAAGGGAGTTGAAGACTGCTGGGGGCAGTAACCTACATTGCGTGAGGAGAGAAACAAAGTACAATTCGAAGGGTACAGACGGTAGAGCTATGGGACCCTCCAGCTCTTGTCCCTTCTCCAGCAACAAGCTCACACACTTGTGCTAGCAAACACCCCAGGTTCGGCTCTCTGGGTCCAGGTAGCTAGCCTGGGTTATTCCTTGATCTGTAGATTTTAAAACCTTTTCCCAACAGAGTAAAGGACCGAAGCATCTGGATTCCACCAGCTCCTTCTCACTTGCATATAGCAGTTTGATCATGGCAGAAATATCCATTCCAGGTGGTGGGTAAATAGCATGCAGAACAGAAAAATGACCTTTCCCAAAGGACTCAAGAGCTCCTAAGAATGAGGGAAAAGAGAAAGAAGAAATCCTTTCCCCAACCTCTGACTTCAAGGCCATGGCTATATCCATAATAAGGCACATTCTGCTTTGTGTTCTCTAGAAAACCACACAGCCCATCCCACCCCACCAGCCTGCAGTTTGTGAGCTGAGCTAGGATTGCCTGTCCTGGGCCCAGGCCTGGGGTGGAAGGGAGGGGAAGATAAGCAGAAAACTCAGGGCAGAGAAGCATGGGAAATGATCTCCCCACAAGTCTTAATTTTCCCTTACCTATGCTTCTCACCCAGCACCTTGCTCCCCATCCTCAAGGAGCCATTTCTAAATCACATACATCATGAACAGGAGGACACAGGGAGGACAGCTCTGCCCCTGCAACCTGACACTTAGCCCAGGGAAAGCCGCGATTTGACCCACATGGGGCAGCCAGATGGCTCCTTGTCTGCCCGTGTTTCCGTAGATAGCTCCAAGCTCAGCAGCACAAACAGGGAAGACCCTCTCCACAAGCAGATCGATCATCCTTCCTCTCAGCACCCGACTGCCGCAGGACAGGGAGGCCCCGACGCACCTTTGCTTCCTTGGATACTCCACCGCTAAAAATCATTCATTTTCCTTTGCTTAATCTCCTCTTTTCACCACCAGGACAGTGTGAAGTCTGAAAAACCTGTGCTCAGCACAAGGCCAAACAGAGAAAAGAAGAAGCCAGCGCGAGATGTTTTCTCCAGCACACTGCCTGGGGAGTCTGGCCTTGACTTTGACATGTGCTGGAGGTGTGGCGTCCAAAGTAAACCTTTTGAACTGTTTTTTGGAACCTCCAAAAAGACTACACACATCAAAGGGGATCTGATCCCCTGCACAGTGCATTGCAGGCATCATTAAGCATTTTGCATGAATCAACCACCTTCTGAAAAAGAAAGGAAACTCAAACTCAAAGCACATGGCCAGCTTGTGGCCCCAACTGCAGCTTGAGCACATGCTCACCACATGTCTTCGCCTGGTTTAATGGAATCAAATCCCACAGACACCCAGGGCTTCTCTATCACAAGAGCCCTCTCTACGCCTTCACAGGCCGGGACACAACAGGGCCATGTGTTGGAGCTGCTGCATTCCCGCAAGCAGCCTCTCCTTGTGGAGCTCACACAAACATTGACTTGAGGCACAAGAGGAGTCCTACTGGGCCACTCCCAGCAGGGTCAGGTTAGGAAGCAGTGTGGGACTGGACAGTGTGGGGCTGTGTCCTTGGTAAATAGTATGCAGAACAGTATTCTGATGGCTCTGCAGAAGATCCAAGCCCAGAAAGAAGGCAGAACCGGGGACAAATCCTGAGTCTGCCATTCCATTAGATAACTTTTCTGTTGCTAGACAAAATGCTTGACACTTAAAATTTCAAGGAGGGGAGGTATTTTTTTGACTTACAATTTCAGCAGTCTCAGTCCATGGTCAGCTGGCTACAAGACAGAAATATCATGGCCAAACAAAGCTGCTTAGTTTATATGAGGCTAGAAAGCAGCGCTCAGGGGAGGAGCCCCAGCAAGGGCACACCCCCAGTGACTCATCTCCAAGCAGGCCCCACCTCCAACAGCTCATTCAGCTACGAACATAAGGGGACTAACTCACTGAAAAGCATAATACTCCATAGTCCAATGGCCTCTGTAGGAGTCTCCTGGGCCAGTCAAGGTGACAATTAAGATTAGCTGGCACGGCCATCTACTCTCATGGGATTTATTTGATTTTCTTCAGGCAACTGCAACCATAGGAAAAGGTCTGAGTTGTAACTCAGAGGCTGTGGTAATCCCTGCATCTCCTTGAGTCTAAGGAGATGGTCTCCTCCTGGTCTGTCAGTAGGCTATGCTATCTGCAGAGGGATAGCTGGCAGAGATCATTTGAAGGCAGAGAAGGAGGGGCCCGGGAGGACATGTGTCCTCTTCAGTCCCCACTAACTACTTTCAGAGCAATAGGGAGATATTCAACCCTGAGACTTCACTGGAGGTACACAAAAGAGTTTTTAAAACAAAATACTATAATTCTTGGTGCTTTTTAAAAATCATCTTGGCAAAGAAGAAGTTCTAAGTTCAGGAAAAGAAAAAGGCTTAAAATAAGGTTCACAAGACTGCCCACATTCTGAGTTGTTAATTAATAGTCTCAATTTCCGTTGAGATCGACATCAATGGGAACTATATAAAACCAGTGAGTGGGTGACATTACTCCATTCAGAAAGAGGAGAAGAAGAAATAAGCTGAATTAGAATCACAGAAGGCAAATAAACTGTTTCTCTAAGTTAAATTTCTAGAAATAAACATTGTTACCTACACTGCTAGCTGAAACACTTCAGCCCATGACCAATCAGTCCCCTGAATCAATTCAACACCTTGAAATCCTGAGTCATGGTACTGAGCATGTTGTGTTTCAGGCACTAAGTACCAGTACCCTGGATGCAGGAAGGAAAGAATTGGTCTCCACCTCCAAGAAGCTTATGGTCCTATAGAAGATATGCATACATACAAACTGAACATGTGCATACACACACACACACACACACACACACACACACACAAATTGTATGGTAGACTATAAGATCTTCCAGGGCAGATACATTGTCTTACTCATTCTTTCATACCCATTACCTAGCCAGGATCTAAAGAAAGCAGGCAATCATTAAATGTTTGTTGAATAAACACAAGGTAGATAACATGTACTTCACATGGACTGCAGTGGCACAAGAAGGGTATGATAACGCTATTTTGGGGTAAACTCAGATGATGACTGTTCAATATACCTTGGCAGTAATTCTCCCTGGCATCGGTTTCAACTGCTCAGAACTGAATCATATCAGTTGCTAAATATTTTTATTATTATCCACAGGAGAAATGAGAAATCCTAGAGCTGGGTCTTAAAGACCAAGTGGATGTTTCCTGAACAGAAAATGCATGAGAAGCATATTTGGGACAGAAAGACCAGAGCAGACAAAGGCAAAGAGATACAAACTCTGTCAAAGAAGTTGGAAAATTAAGAAAAGAGTTTGTTGGGAATGGGGTATAGTCACGTGGTAGGGTGTGTGCCTAACATGCACAAAGGCTGGGTTCCATCACCAGCACAAAAAGAAAGAGGGAGGGGAAAAAGAGGGAAGTTGGATTGACACACAAGAGCCAAGTTCTGCAACCTTATCTACCATGCATAGTTCTTCAGTCCCTGTCCTGAGGTGATGCAGAATCTTCAGAGGGCTTAAACAGAAAGAGTCTAAAGACTTTGGTGAAAAAAGAAAGAGATCTGAGGAAAGAAGATGTGCTTGAAGACTTTAGAAATGGCAAGTGGAAAACATGCAGAGTCAGCCCTAAGGCATTGCTGGTGGCTTGGGGGAATGCATGACATGGGACATCTGGGAAGTAAGCTGTCCTTGCACAGGGTACAGGAACTGGTTGGGTGTTCAAGGCAACAGAAGAGAATGCACGTAATGAGGGAGATGACTGTTCTGCTAATATGATAGGGAAGTAACTGGGTACGTACACTGGGACTGGAGAAGTGAAGAGTTACACAACATGGCACACTCGTTTTTGTCATGTCAGGTGGAGCCATCCAGTGCGAGCTCTTATGTCCTAGAATTCAAAGTTCAAGTAGACGTGCCCTAGAGAACAGACCTCAGACTTCTGCCAGTGTGGGAATTTGCATGATGTCTCTTTCCACTGTCTCACACAGAGACAATCAGACAATCTCTCTCGATCTCTCTCTCTCTGTCTCTCTCTCTTTCTCCCTCTCTCTCCCTCTCTTCCTCCCTTAATTTTAAGATTCATCATCCTTTTTATAAGAACATTTCCACGTTTGACAAAAACCTGATGCTAATTCAGAAGATGCCTCAGAATGTAGTGCACAATTAGAAAGCGCCTATGACACTGATGAGTTAAAGTTACAATAAAACCAGCTCCGGGAACACTTCCAAATAGGGAGAAACACTCGTACTTCATTTCTCATGTATGTCCCAAGGAGCTCACAAGGAAACTCCAGTGCTCAGTACCTCAAGAAAACTCCCCTTTTAAAGGAGAAAAAGTAAATAAAAAAGAGAAACCTTGGAACATGTCAGAACCTAGCACATGCCCACTGCTCTATCTAGCTCACCAGCAGACTTCCAAGAGACAATCATGGTCCCACCAGACATTTATCAGTTTAATTATGAATATGAAATCCTGAGCAGTCAAGAGGTGGATGGCCTTACTATCTCTTTTCCTTCTGATGCTTTCCATACAATCCTGGCTTTGTCCATAGCCAAGAAACTTTTACTACACCTTCATACCAACCAATCTACTCTGAACTCAATGAGTCCATTCCTGTCTAGTCCACACTGGATATATGTAGAATAAGGTTCTCTCCCCTCACTCACCAAAAAAGAAAATATAATCTATATGATTAGAGCATAGCCAAAGGGATCATCAAGATGGACTTGACTTTTCCCCCTTATCTGCATGTGAATTAAATCAGACATGTTAGTCCCATATTGCCACCTGGCTGAGGCCTGGAACAAATAGGAAACGTTCATGAGACAAGACAGCAAGATGCCCATAAGAGATCAGCCTTACAATAAATATTCCCAAAAAAGAAGGTCATAGTATCTCACCATTTGGAGAAATGCGTTCTGGTCATTCCTGTGAAGTAGATGGCTTGCATGTGTACCACTTTGCCAACAGTTGCGGTTTGGATCTGTGATGTCCCCCAAACCCACATGTATTTGAATGCTGGATTTCACATCCACTGGATTTCATGTGCTGTTAGGAGGTGGGGTCTGGTCAAGAGGGGGAGATTACAGGTGCCTGGTGGATCACAGGTGTGTGGCAGATTTTAGATATGAGACCTGGAAGGGAATGAGCTATAAACTCTCACCCCAGCTTCTTCTGGAGGCCCTTGCTTCTTTTTCTTGTAGTGCCATAAGGAAACTGTCCTCGACCAGATTGTTCCTGCCATTGCCAGTTATCTGTGATTAAACTGAGATCTTCTGAAACTGTGAGCTAAAACAAATCTTTCCTCTCTTAAGTTGTGAATGTCAGGTATTCTGTCTTAACAATGAAAAAGTGACTGAAACAGAAATTGGTACAAGAGAAGCGAGGTCACTGCCGTGACTTGACCTGAAAATGTCATTTAGAGACTTTAGAACTGGTTCATAGGAAGACTTTTAAAAGCTCTGAAGATGCTAGCTACAGAAGCCATAAGAGATTGTAAGCTGAATTTGATTGAAGATTCTAGTCAGACCTCGGAAGACCAGAATGTTGAAAGAAGTGTGGATTGTAAAGGCCAAGCTTAAGAGGTTTCAGATGGGAAGGAGGACTGTAAGAAACCATTCATGCTATGCTCTGGCAAAAAGTGTTGGCATTTTTCCCGTCCCAAGACTTAGCCTGAAACTGGGATTAAGAGTAGTGGGAGTAATTAATCTAGCAGAGGAAATTTCAAGGTGGTCCAATGTTCAAGTTGTCAAATGGATACTGCCTGAGGCTTTTAGCCAATCCACAGTAAAAAGCAGGGTGAGAGCCAAGGTTTTCCTAGGAAAAGCTGTAACAACGTTTCTTCTTCCTTCCTTTTATTAAATTCATGCTGCCAAATGGGCAGCCCACACCAGGGTAGGTATTCTTCTCTCATTTCCTGGCCAGTAAATTAATCACACACACCTGAAAGCACCACCCTGGGCATTTCCTAATCTCAATAAATTGACTTAATCCCTAGAGGTCAAGTCCCAGTCAACCACCCCTTCAGGCCAGACCCCACCTCCCAAAAAGGACATGGTTTCACAGGTGTCCCACTGCATTCAAATACATGAGGCTTTCAGGGCACATTCCAGATCCAAACTGTATGACAACAGTCATGCACAATGTAATGACATTTTGGCCAATGGCAAACTGTATATATAATGGCCATCCCATGAAATTTTATCTCTTAATATTATAATTGTTTAAGTTTGTGTAAATACACTCTATGATGTTAGCACAATAGTGCCTAAGAATGGCACATTTTTCAAAACATGCCCCACCATCCTGAGATGCACAACTATATAGCTGATACTATCTAAGGTAGTTCTGTTCTATAGAGTTACCCTGAACATGGAACTAGCAAATACTAAGCCACTGCTCCTAGGGGAAAGACAGGGTTAAGTCTCCATGAGCCTCTGATCACAACATTTTTGTCAATCAATATGTAACATTGTTTTATGTGTACCTCTATTTAAAGTCACCTTATTTGCTAGGCCCAGTGGCACAGGCCTGTAATACCAGCACTTAGGGAGGTTAAGGCAGGAGAATTGCAAGTTCAGCCTGAGCAACTTAGTAACGTAGAAAGATCTTATCTCAAACATTAAAAAGGCCTCGCTTCAAGCAAATAAATAAATAAACAAGGTCACCTTAATTGATATATGTTGATTCATTAACATCAAATTCACAGTCAACAGCAATATAACTCATGCCTGACCAGTGCTTCTCTAGCACATGATTTCCTCTGTAAGGAGCACTGCAGCTTTCTTGGGCTGAGGAGCACCCGAAAGCTCTTCACTTTATGCCAGGGGCCCATTTAAACCAGGGAAATCACCAACAGAAAGCATAAGAAAGAGAAAACCAGGACTCTAAATAAATCACATAAAACACACTTCCTGAAACACTAGAGCCCAGACAAAAAGGCAGGGAACTGCCCTGCCCAGCCTCAGGTAGGAGAGTGCCCATCGGCAGCTCAAGGTTTACTCAGCTCTGAGTATGTCTGCAAGCAAATGGGATGCACTGAGAGTACTGATTTGGGGTTACAAATAAAAATTAAGAAGTAGTTAATTTGAACTAAATCTGGCATGTGAGGGAGCACAACTTTAAATCTTCTGCCCACTTCCTCAGAACTTCATTTTTAGGGTCTACAGTTCACTGCCTTTGAGAGCTTCTGTCTTACACAACTAACAAACACGGACCAACGTCAGAGATTCAGCTTGCACTGACTCTGCTGATTTGCACAGACCTTCTCTTCCCTAGTGTCCTCCCAAGTTCCTGACGTATCATACTCATCCTAACGCAAAATTCCACACTGTCTAGGAAAGCCCTCCAGGCAATAACAACAAACTCGGTGGTGGTGGTGGGGGGGGGGGGGGGGACCCCTTGGAGGAGAGCTCCAGGATATCTTAAACTTGAGAAAAACATATAATACTCAGCGTGATGAGGAAGTACAAATACTCAAACTACGACCAGCTGAGTGCCTATCCAACAGTTCCTGCCTCACTACTAGTTCAAAACTGTGTCATTAGCTAGTGCAACATTCCTTTCAAAGA
Organism: Ctenodactylus gundi; assembly: GCA_004027205.1. NCBI lineage: Eukaryota > Metazoa > Chordata > Mammalia > Rodentia > Ctenodactylidae > Ctenodactylus > Ctenodactylus gundi. The sequence goes on along the minus strand of PVKB01000291.1, from coordinate 372,327 downwards.
GGACATATCTTTGCAAAGCCAGGGTTTCAACACTTGTGGTGATAAAAAGCAAGAACTGCCCAAAATCAATTATGGAACTGGAGATGAAGGGGGTGGTGTCTAATCTGGCTCCAAAGTTATCTTAAAGCATGACTTTATAATTTCCTTTCTCACTACTTCAAAAATTATGCTTCTCAATTATTCTAACCCACAGAGTTCAACAGCTTGCTTTATGACACTTCCAATAGCAGTGAACTATAATAAGAATTAAGTGAACTGTTCGTGGAAAAATCTGGCCAAGTCATGAATACGAGAAACTGCTATTGACCTTCCTGTTAGATATAAACTGAACTTCCCTAACATGACATCAGGAATATCTTTTTGTTTTTTTTTCCTCAGGAAATTTCAGAATAGGTTTGGAGGGGATTTTTTTGTTTGGTAGTTTGGTTTGCTTTCGATTTTCTTGTTGGGGGTGGGTATTGGTTTTATGATATTGCTGTTTGGTTTTGGGGTTTTGTCATTTTCGTGGTAAGTCCACCACACTGCCACCACCACTATTTATTCATGCTTTCTGCAGGAATAGGAGGAAAGTTTGCCCTGATATTTGATCAGCAGTCTCCCTGCTAGGGAATGAGAGCGTATTACATGCCCAATCATCCCTCCAGCCACCTGGTCCCCTTTTCTCTCTTTCCCTGCAGTCACAGGAAGTTTAAAAGCAACCTGTGATCTTTTTAATCATGTTCTTTTCAATTCCCAATGTTCTCTGCTATCTGGCTACCACCTGCATGCAAAGCAATGAACATGAACAGTTAATTTTTTTTTCCCATTTTCATCATGGGGAAAAAACTGAGAAATACACTGAGTGCTTACAGGGAAAAAAAAAATATATATATATATATATATATATATATATATATATATATATATATATGTATGTATGTATGTCTTGGTTTTTCTTCCATCTCATTTAGAACCTGAGAGTCAGGTGGGGGGTTCACCTCATCCACCCCTTCACCAATTACCCAAGTGTTCAGAAATTTTTCCAGGTTCATGGTAAAACTTCTACAATGGGACCGTCATTGCTTCACACACCCTTTCCAAGGAGAGCAGGTCATTGGCAAGTGTATGTCCTATTCAGTCAGGTTTTCTGAGGGTCCATTGTTTGACCTTAGTCTCTTCTGTATCATCCCAGGGGAAAATCTCTTTTCTCCACTAAAAGCAAAAAAAAAAAAAAAAAAAAAGCATCTATTTTTACCAAAGGAAAAATCTCTAGGTCCTATTAAGCCCGCTCTGCCTGCCCCAAATTCTAGCAATACTCACTGATGAGCTGAGAATAACAGGAAGTGACTGGACAATATATAAGCACTATAGATTCTTTCTATGCCAAAAAACAAGTGCTTATATTAAGAAAAGAAGTGCTATGGATATAACAACAGTAGAGGGCACAGTTAGTGTGTGCAATTTGGTGGGTTTGATCCCCAGCACCACACATACAAACACACACACACACACACACACACACACACCTTAAAATGAAAATAAATATATGACTAAATACTCTTCTCATCTTAAATTTAATGATTCAATCGATATCTCTGAGTGTTTCTTCAGGGTGTCTTTGCATGTGACTATGGACAAATTCTATAACATCCCTCCACTTTCCCTCTGTTGGTCATTTCAGAGAATCTACTACAGACTCATCTGTATGTTCGATACTAGAGATATGAAGACAAACAGGGCCCAGATACTGTCCTCAAAAAAATAAATAAATAAATAAAAGCAGAGTTTAAAAAAAAAAACAGATGCTTTAAAAAGAAATAACTAGCTGTGGACAGTAGCACATACCTGTAACCCCTGCTACTTTGGGAGGCTGAGATGTGAGGATCACAAATTCAAGTGAATCACAGAAACCTGAGTCACTCTCCAATTACTGAATGAAAATACCCACACTCACAACTGAAAGGAGGAGAGGTTTGTTTGGGCTCAAAATTTCAGCCCATATTTTTTGACTTTGAGGCAGACATAATAGCAGAAGGGTGTGACAGAGCAAAGATACTTAGTTCATCATGGCCTGGAAGCAGAGAGAGGAGGGAGGTGTCAGAGAGGGAGACGTGCTCTAAACGTGTATTTTTAGCGACATGCCTCTTCTAACCAGGCTCTACTTAGATTAATCCACTGATAAGTATGGTACCTCCATGATTTAATCGCCTTCCAAAAGCCCCACCCACACACCCACACACATGAGACTTTAGGGGACCATTCTAGATCTAAACCATACCACACTGTTTCCAAACAAAATTTTAAAAGGGCTGGGGATGTAGCTCAGTGCTACAGTACTGGCTTTAGCATGCAAGAGCTCCTGGATTCAATCTTCAGCACAAAAATAAGAAGAGAATTGGAGAGGAGAGGACAGGACAGGACAGAACGGAACAGAACAAGACAGACTAAATGTCCAAAAACACAGCAAGGAAGTCAGAGAACTCACAGGAGAAAATACTATGTGGGAGATTGTCCCCAGCCGCCCAGGGGCCTTGGGGTGCAGAGGAAGGGCATCTCAGGCAGGAGGGCAGTGCAGGCACAGGGTGCACACATGAGAAGCATTCAAGAATAAACAAAGGGTAGCTGGCACTTCTCAGCCTCTCAGCTTGTCCCCCAATTCAAGGCCGCCTCCTTCCAAATTATCTTTATCCTGAGCCAGAACATTTCTAAAATGCAGTTCTCTTAAAAACCCTCTGTAGCTACTCCTTCTTATTCTTTGAAAAGCACCCTAACCTCTTACCACCCCTAGGCTCTCCAGTTTCAACTTCATCATCCTGTCGGTCTCTGGTGGCCACCCCTCTGTCTCTGCCACGCCCCGCTACTCCACCCGGCACTCCAGGACCTAGCTGGAGCTACTTTCAATGAGAAATCCTTCCCAACTCCCAGGTCTACTTAGATATTTCTTCCAGATGTCCCTGAAAAGTCCTGCACTTCATGACAGACTATACCTTAATAACTGATTTATTTGTTTCTACACCAAAGTACTGCCAGGTATTAATATTTAAAAGAGTAGGGGCTCTATACATATGTATAGAAGTAAGGGAAGGAGGAAGAAGAGAAATGGGAAAATGTGCCTGAGACACTAAGAAAGAGTTAATAAAAGAGTCAGGAAAAAGTAATTAAAAAATACTAGAAAAAAAGAATCGTATCGCATGAGCAAAATGGAAGACAGCCTCTCACTAGAATTTTCTTAAAAGAAATGCTCTGGAGAAACCAGATAACTAATAATTAAAACTGGTTTGCTTTGTCTTTTCTTTTCTTTTCTTTCTCTTTCTTTCTCTCTCTCTTTCTTTCTTTCTTTCTTTCTTTCTTTCTTTCTTTCTTTCTTTCTTTCCTTTTGGTACCATGAAGTTAAGTCTGGTGAAAACCATGGGCCCCCTCTCAAACAGTATTTTTAAATATATAGAGGACAATACATACAGTAATAAGTGAAACTACTTATAGTAGAGTTGTCAAAATATTCAAACATCAAAGAGTCACAGACAAGCTTCTCTGTGAACACATTAAAGTAATAAAATTGAGCAGCAGGTCCACAAACTAGCACAATTTCTCAATAGTGCTGAGAGAAAAGGGATACTTCGAGATAACTATTATGGCTGTCATGTTAACAGTACTGTAGTTTGTTGCCTTCATTTGTAACTGAGGGAAATGCTAAATTTCAGTCAGAGGATAGCAAAAGCAACTTCCTTGTCCAACTTCAGAGCCCCTACATTAGGAACACTTACCCAAACCATCAAATTGGCAGGGAGGTCCTTGCTGATTCTAGCCAGAGCAGCTTGAGGTAAGTGGCAGAAGCAAAAGCCAGCACAAATGATGTGATAAGTGAATGGGAGGAGAGAAAGTGGAGGCCATGATTATACATTCCTCTCTCCAGATGGCTTTGTGGACAAATAAGTAAAAAGGTTTAAAATAGCTTGAAGGAGAAGAAATATCCAGGGGCTACAGAAATAGAACGCGCCATGTTCTCGTGTCCCCAAACGTGACGTCAGGGACATGGCTCACTCCCTGTTTGTTGGAAGTGGTTCCTGCACTGTGAACAAAAGGCAATAGTCCAGGTCAGCAAGTTATTAGTCCTGTGTTTCCTAAGGCAGTGAGGTTATGCAGCCTCAGAGCCAGACTTGCAGCAAAGGAGAGACAGTTGATGCTACAGGATTCTCTCTCGGGAAACTACCTAACTATCTTTGCCTGGAAGATCACACATAATGGGTTAACATCTCAGTCAGTCTAAGATTTCCTCTCTCCATGTCATGCTGACTAGAGAGAAGACCAGTAAAAAGAATTCTTCTAGTCTACGGAGAAGATGAAGACTCTCAGAAACTTGCTCCAAATACAGCCCTTTTTGTACAAATGAGAGATGATCTCAAGGCAATGAAAGTTATTGAATCTTTTATTTTTCTGGGTCAAGATTCAGCACCATTAACAGCAGCTGACAGCTAAAGCCATGTGATTTTTAAAAGGAGAGGAAGAACATATATATACAACAAGACTCAAAAACATAAGAGATCAGACCCAGCAGTTACTAAACATAGAACATAACCAAAGCAAAAATGGTAAACCTTTAAGTTTCTTAATAACCACCCTCTATCAGCCATGGTGGGAGGGGGTGGGAAAAAGCCCCTGAGGTCTGATGAGCTGGGTAGGGGCACCCTTAGAGAGTGTGCGGAGAAAGAAAACAGAAGGAAAGCTGTGTAAATATGCAAATACCCTATGCAAATCCAGGCTTTGATTTTCCAGGAACTGAGGGTAATTGAGTGGTTAGAGACCTGTCTTTCAGTCTCCACCCCTCCTCCTCAGAAACAATCCTGGATTTGTTAGCTGGTTGCCCTTATCTGGCAAAACTCAGTCCAAGGTAAATCAAATTAAATGTCCTCTGATCCCAAGAACAGTGACCAGGGCAGTCTCTGGGTACAGGGAAGCTGGAACTTCCACGCAGTGCTTTTATGCTCTAACACTGGGCCTCATGTGAGGTCTTGGAGCCTAAAGGATCTGTTACATCATAATCAAAGATTGATCACTGAACACTGTTGATCTCACTATTCCACGTAAAGAGGTCAAAGCCCTTTCCAGGAGTGACCTCCCCTAGCCTCGGGGCACCTCTGTGCACTCATCCAGCTGGCAGCCCAACTTATCAGGCCACATTCTGGCTCCATAATAAGTAAGGGATTTCTTCAAGGTCACCTGGCAGAGGAGGCCAAGCCTTGGATAACACTAACTCTTAACCTTGTGTCTTATCATTTATGGCTCTATTTATCCCAACCCACGCGCTGCAAGGGAACTGCAAAAAGCACTCCTTTCCAAGAGTACCCAAGGTTGTCCCTAGAGGAATCCATCTGAAATTCTGAGAGGATCCAACCTAGGGGTTAGGGAGAGAGAGAACAGGAGAGGAGAGAGACAGAGCAAGAGAGAAAGGGAGAAAGAGAGGTGGGGGGCAGAAACAGAGAGACAACATTTGCCAAATTTAACAGCTCAGCTCCTGTTTCCAGTGCCCCACCCTCGGGCTGCATATAGTAGACTATCTCTGGATTCCTTGAGTCAATGTGCATTGAACAGGACTCTGTAAATCACTGAGTTACTGCTCTTAGGCAATATGAGACTTCCTGGCTTTCAAGTAACACAGAACCTTAAAGATGAAGTATGCCACCAAGCACAGTAGTACTCGGCTCCACAGAGCTCCGGTTGGGAGCTTGCTTTGGAGATTAATGGCCTCCCGCTTGGCACTCTCAGCTCCATTTAGTTATCAGTATGTCCTGCAGATGTATAAGCAAGACAAGCTCCTGCTCTTAAGAACACAGCTCGAGGAAGGCCAGACAGGGCCAACCTGCTCTCAGGAGGGGATTTTGGGAAGACTATGCTCCGACTTAGTGCAAACACTTCAGACCCAGAACAGAGGTTTCTGTCTCCTGCAGCAGTGAACTCTTAGCTCACATGCCCACAGCAAATCTGCCCTGAGTGGCAGAGTGACAATTCAGTGGCTGAGAAACAGACATATTCTGTTCGAGTATTTTTCCCCTCTCTGTGCAAGAGGACAGCTGAGCGTGAAAGGATGGGGCAGGGAAGGCAGATGCCTGCAGGTGTCCATACTCACATGGTGGCTCCGCGTTCTATTGTTTTCTCCCCTACGGCTGAGGCAGGAGGGCCACAAGTCCAAGGCTTGCTTGGACAAATAACACTAAAATATGAGCTGAGGATACAATTTAGTGCAAAGGCCCTGATCTGGATCTCTAATATGCATGAGAGACGGAAGGAATCCCCTGTATCTACAGGTTTAGCTTGTGCATGAAGCCAATACCACCTTAGTCATATAAAAATACCCACGAGACCCTAAGGGGCAGGGGCTCAAGTGGAATTAAAAGAAAGGACAAAAATAGGTGTTAGCTGATACCCCACTCCATACAAAGATTCTGAGGCTGCAGGATGGATCAAGCTATTGATTGCCACATGGCCTCACATAATCCCTGTAATATCTCCTTAGTACTGGCCATAAGCCAGAGAATGGACAAGTACAACAGTCACAGGGAATCAACCCTGTTTCCACATCTGCTCTTCTGAAATAAAATAGTTGCTGGGAGACATTTACAAAATGCTTACCACGTATGTATTATGAGATCCTCTCTAAGGGAGAAGCAGAGTGGAAACTCCCACTCTGCCACGCCCTCCTGGTGGCACAATGTCAAGGGGCCTCCTTCCTCTTGAAGGCCCTGATCAAATCCAACATGCAAGCCCCAACACAGGCAGCTTCACATGTCTTTCCTGCTTCCACAAGAAGCCAGGCACGGAAGCAGCCATGCACACAGCTTGGCTCCTGGTCCAAGATGCACCTTCCACAGAAACTTTCTGTGGCTTTGTAGTCCCTGGATTTCATCCTATTCCACTCAGCACACACCCTGGGTGTTTCAAAACTCCTCCAAAATCGTAGCCTCGGCCTCCTACTGCAGCCTTGGTTTCTTCCTCTGCAGACCACCCCCACTCATCATGTTCTTATCCACCCCAGGAGGACAGATTTCTTATCCACCCCAGGAGGACAGATTTTTCCATGAAGACAGCTGGCCACATGTGCTGTATATCCCTGATGCCAAGGGACTTCATTTCTATAACCATTTCTCCCCCACATCTTTATTCTAGCTCTTTCTATGGCTGCTGCCTTTCTGACCTCAAACAAGCAAGTCAAGACTGGGCGTGGGACAGGTGGAAAGGTCCCTTTGTAGAGCTTCACCTCCCTTCTTCTCCACCAACCTCTGGCTCAGGTCACCTCCGTCTGCCGCTGTGTTGTCTCTTTCCTTCCTCAGGCAATCTGGGCCTCACCTCTCCACTCCCTGAACCACAAGTTCTCCCATCAGCAGAAACTTTTGACCACACCCCTTAATAACATTTTCTCATTCACCTTTAACTTCATAAAACATTTCACCATTTGATATAACACCCTCTTCTATGCCTATGATGTTCCCATTCTGATTTCTACAGCACTGGGTGCTCCTGGGTTTATCACTACCCGGGCATTTCCTTTCTGTCTCCTAAACTGGTTCTTCTCCAAAGACTGAAGCAAGAGGATGATCTATCCCCAGCGCACATTACTCTTCACTCGTGTTCTTTCCACATCATTTGCCTGCTCTGAAATACCTCATGTCCTCGATGCTGGTGGAACAAGTTACCAATTCATTATCCTAGTCTTGGCAGTCTCCCACATGGCCCGGCCCTGCCGGCCAACATCATCTGCTCTGGCCACTTCCTGCCATCCGCTGGACCACAGATATGCTTTTATCAACTCCAAGGCTCTATCTGGCCCATATCCCTTCTAGCTCTTTCTCCATCTAAATCCTCCTTCTATTTAAAAATCTAGCTAAATTTGCTAATATTACCATCTTACATTCTCAAATATCTCCTCAAAACCTATAGTGCAGGAGGTCCCAACTCTAGATCACCAACTAGGCCAGTGCTGACCCATGGCCTGCTAGGAATTGTGCTGCACAACAGGACATAAGCCATGAGCCAGTGTGTGAAACTTCATCTATGTTTATAGCTACTTCCCACTATTCATATTACTGCCTGAGTCTTACTCCCATCAGATCAGCAGCAGCATGAGATTTTTGTAAGAGCAGAAACTTATTGTGAACTACACATGCAAGGGATCCAGACTGCATGCTCCTTAGAAGAATCTGAGACCTGGAAGATATGGAGTGAAGCTGATATGGAGATGCTAGCACCATTACTCCCTCATTTCCTAGACTGAAGCAAAACTATGTTCTACAAAGTTTTTGGTAGCAAACTCAAAACCGTTACTAGAGTGTATATATTGAAGTCAAACATAAAATGTATTAAACGAGTTCATTTTGTAAACATTTACTTGATGTATGTATCCTTTAATCTTGTCCATCATGGAATAAGCAAAATGTGACACACCTTTCTACATATTGCTTACTTTGCAAACACAGTGAGCACAGCGTGAATTGTTACATATTATAGTTTTCATTTCTTGTGTTTAGATGAACAAATTCAGTCCTAAATAGACCTGCTTCATCTTCCTTCTTAGGTTTGGATCTTGACTGTTCCCCAAAGTCCGTGTGTTGAAGAAAGAACCTCTAGGAGGCAGGGCTTACTGGAAACAAGCGAGGTTGCTGGGACATGCCCTTGAAGGGCAGACTAGGACTCCAGCCCCTTCCTCTATTTCTGTCTCTACTTCTTGGGCCCCATGAAATGAGCAGCTTTCTTCACTTGTCATCCCCACCATGATATTCTGCCTCACCACAGGCCCAAAGCATTGGGATCAAGTGATCATGGACTGAAGCTTCTGAAACTATGAACTAAAATGAACCTTTCTTCTTTATAAGGTAGTTAATTTAGGTATTTTGTCACAGTGGTGGAAACTTGACTAACACTCTCCTACTACTGAAGGGATTGAGGTAAACTGTCCTTAGCTTGCTGTGCTGTGTCACACTTGGCTGTGTGGCTTAAACAGAACAGGATAGCTTATTCCACCAACATGGTTAATCTTGAGAAGGCAACACCCAGACTTTTACTTTCTTACAAAAATAGAACACTTTGTTAAAAACATCTAAATATAAACACCTCACAGCATTACAGCAAACATTATGTTTAAAAGACAACACAGGCGCAACTTACAGTCAAAGAAAACAGCTTGTGGGGAAAATTACAGAATCTTTACTTCCTCTTTTTTCTTTTTAGCATGCAGGTTTGCTTGAAAGGAAGCTCTTTTCAGGTGCATAGGCCTAAATCAGTACTAATGTCATTAACCATCTCTGCTCCTCTCTCCTGCTTTTCTTTGCCAAGATAAAAGAGACTGAGTGGCATGTGAACATGTGTTCAAGGTGGAGCAAGAGAAGCAGAAGATGCTGCTCATCTTGGAGCTTTATTAGTCATGTGACCCTCAGTAAACGGCGTCCTGTATTCAAAAAATGGGGTGAGTAATTTCCATTTTAATCATCGAAGTCCTACAGAAGTTGCTGCAAGAACTGAATGGTAGGAAGATGTGAAAGAGCTTGGTGAGAGTCCGGCACATACAGGCAACTCAACAAATACTTGTGAAACCTACAAAAAAATCTCAACCACATAACATGTAAGGAGTGACCTAAAATTGTGGTGAATGTTTCAACATTTAAAAAAGATACAGTAAGAGACACCTTGTCATTAAGCCCTTCACAATACTATTTCTCTCTTGAAAAATACTTAACCTGTCATTCTTGCCACTTTCTGAAGGAGTTCTGGGAGTCCTCTTTTATGAATGTCTTTACTTGAGCTGTTGTGGTTGCCTTGATGTTCTGAATCAATTCAAAACATTTCCCTTTAGTGGCCATCTTGACTTTGGGGAAGAGTCAGAAGTCACACAGTGCTAGGTCCAGTGAGTGGAGTGGGTGAGAACACACTGTGCTGTTTTACCAAGTTGGCCTTTCCATCAGATGACACTCAGCACCAGCATTTACCATAGTCTTTCATCACATCTCATACAGAGATTCCTAAAAGAGGACTTTCAGAAATTCTTCACAACATGGCAAGAACCGGGCCTATAATCCCAGTATTCTAGAAGGCTGAGGCAGGACAATCATAAGTTTGACTCCCACCTGAGCAACTAGCGAGACTCTGTGGGGCTGGGGGTGTAGCCCAGAGTGAAGGCCCCAGGATCGATACTTAGTCCAAAAAAAAAAAAAAAACATGGCAAGAATGATAGGATACTCTTAAGCAAAGGAGAGTATTTTGAGGGGTGTTAATGGCAATGTGCCTTTTATTGTAACAATTTTTTAGACTTTAAACACATACCATATTTTTCATAAGCCCTTCTGTGGCTCGCAAATGATTAACTTCTAATCAAATTTCATTCTTTAAACAGAGAGAAAAATTGTGCCTTTCATAACAGGTAGCAGAGTCTCTTGCACAGACTCGGATACTGACGATTCTGGCCTTGCAACTGTAGGGCTAAGAAGTTTAGCCCCCTCCCATAAACAGTAAAGATTCATGGGCATGCAAGTTAAAGGACATGGTACACTGTTTGCAAAGACAGCCACCAACAATCTTCTTGACTGTGTGCACCTCTACATGCTGCTCCTCACAGTCAGAGATGAGCATCTCCTATCACTGATTACTTGTTTTGTCCAACAGAATGCAAAAAGGTGACACCGTGTCACTTACAGGCCTCAGGACAAGTTGTCCTTGCTAGGCGGGGGTATAACTCAGCAGTTACGGTGCTTGCCTAGCAAGCACAAGGCCCTGGGTCCAATTTTCCTGTACCATACAACCTGGACATGGTAGCACATGTTTATAATCCCAGCACTTGGGAGGCTGACTCAGAGGGATTGCCATGTGCTCAAGGGCCAGCCTGGGCTACAAAGTGAATTCAGGACCAGCCTGGACGACAAAGCAAAACCCTGCATAGAAAAATAAAAAGCACTGACCTTACCAAGGCTGACCACCAAGTAAAGAAGCAAGACAAGACTACAGAGCAAATGATGAGAGAACTTGCAGAGAAGTTTCATGGAAAACCAAGACCACCACCAAAAGCCATCAGTAAGGCTCTGGACAATGGCCCTCATGGATTTCCCGGACCTAGCCACTCCTAAATGAATGACCAACAGGGAGCTCTAGCTCACCTCAAGAATAGTAGGCCATCTTAGCTCACCCACCGGACTGTGAAAAGTAATATAATGTTGTTTTAAGTCACAAAGTTTTGGGATGGCTTGTTACGTACACAGTAAGTGATGGATACAGAAGAAAGAATGACTCCTGTGGTTCTCAGACATATGACACCAGATCTGCCAACCCAATGCCTCCCCAGCCTGTGACCTCAGTCAGAGAAGACACCTACCTGTAATTTCAGCCACCTTTGCTTGAAGATATATATCCTACATAGTCATATTCTGAGGTGATGGCTTTAATATGTCTTTGGAGTTCGTTTTTATTATTTTGTTCTATCTGCTGTAGATTATCACTAAAATGGTACACAAGAAATAACACAGAGGGAAGAATCAGGGAGATAAGCGAGGTCCCTGCACAGGGCCTGTACCACTTCCTCTTCATCAATTGGATCCGCCAATTCACTGCTTTTAAATTCCTATTTTCCACTCCTAAGGGAATGCCTTATTGTTAAACTCTACAATAAAAATAATACTAGCTAACATTTATTACATTCCTACCATGTAGGGATCAGTGCCAAGCATTTCAGGAGTATTATACCACTTAACTTTTCAAACAACTCTGTGAAGCAGATCCATTCATTTATCAAAAATTAATCAACTAGGCACTCTTCCAGGTGCTGGGAATACAGAAAGAAATGACATGGACAAAGAAAGCCCCTGCTGTTGTGGCATTTGCATGTCAGTGCTGGAGAGGTGACAAACACATAGTGTGTAGGACCGTGAGAAATGCAGACTATGAAAAAAATAAAGCAGAGTAAAAGCCCAGTGGTTAAGTGATCTTTGAGCAAGAAGTGAGGGTGTCAGGCCCAGACAGGGGTGGATAGGGGAGAACATTCCAGGTGAGGACAATTTCCTGAGGCAGGAGTGTACTTTCTGTGTTCTAGGAGAAACAAAGAGGTCCAGATATCTGTATCAAGGAAAAACATTGCCAAAGGAAAAGTCAGAGAGTGAAGAAGGAGTCAAATCAAACAGGGACTCTGAAGTCGTAATAAGGACTTTGGATTTTCTCTGAATGGACTAGCAGGGCATACTAGAGTACCCAATTGACCTTTTTGGAAAAAAATCACACTGGTTACTGTTTAGCTGGGGAACAGGTACCAGGTCAGAGGACAATGTATTCATGCAAGTGAAATGTAATGGTGACTTAAGCAAAGGTGACGGGAGAAAAGGAGGGGAGAAGGAACAGACTCCTAGAAACATCTAGAAGACAGAGCTGTCTAGGTTTGCTGGTATTTAGGGTTAGGAGAAAGAGAGAGCTCTGCTGCTATGAGCATCATTATGTCTGGTCTACAAATGCAGACATGAAAACAGATCAACTGGTCCAAGATAATACAGCAAATAAGCGCAAAGCCTCACCTCCACTCAGGGCCCATTTCAGTTCAGGGTGCCTTGTCTTCACCACCCTGCCCTCCTCACTTCTAAGACCTCTAATTGCATAAGCTGGAAACTCAGCAGGTCAAGCTGTCCCAGTTCCACTCTGCCCCATCTACATATGAGATGGAAACAGGCCAAAACCCTGTGTCAACAGAAAAGACTGACAGACCAAATTAATACCATGCCCTTGTGACTTGAATAACCTTTCCTCTTCATGTGAAATGCAAGACCTAAAGCCATACACGTGACAGGAGCAAGCTCTTGGCCCCAGCCACGGCAGGCTTTACCAACCAGGCTTGGCAATCACGAGGATGGTCTCAAATTCAAGTGAATGCTTTTTCTCTTTTGGAAAAGTTGCCAGACAACCCGTTATAAGTGATTACTTAAAGATGTCAGAATAGGGGCTGAAGGAATAGCACAGCGGTTAGAACACTTGCCTAGGAAGCACAAAGCCCGAAGTTTGATTTTCCATCATCACATTAAGACGGGCACACCTATAATTCCAGCACACAGGAGGTTGAGGCAGGAGGATTGCTGTGAGTTCAAGGCCAGCCTGGGCTATACAGCAAGTTCAGGACCAGCCTAGACTATAAAAATTCTATTTCAAAAAAAAAAAGCATAATATCATTCTAAAGAAGACCTAAAAAAGAATAGACTTTAAAGAATTTTAAAATATGTTATTGAAACTTTCCTGGCTAAGCTTCTTTCTTGTCACTGTGACAGAATACCCGACATCCACAAATTAAAGGGGGAAAGATTTATTTTTAGCTCACAGTTTCCAAAGGGCTCAGTCCATTCACAGGTGACTGGCAGAAGTAGTAAGTGGCGGAGGCAAGCCAGAGGAAAGCAGTTCATGGCATGGCAGACAGGAAGCCAAATGAGCAAGGAAAGCCGAGCTAGCATATATCCTTCCAGGTCACGGCCTCATGATCCACGCCTTCTGGGTCAAGCTTCGGTGGCTCATCTCTTTGGGCCAAACCCCAGTGTCCTGCCCCTTCTGACCAGGCCCCAACTCTTAACAGCACATGGTTCCAAAGCGACTCCACAACGTCCAAATACCTGAGGCCCTGAGAGACATAACATGGCCATGCAATAACACTAAGTGTGATGTTGGGAAAAAGGTCTTCCAGTAACTTCTATGAACAGAAGAGTATGTCGCATGGGGGGTACACTGCTGCTTTCGTTGAAAAAAGAAGAGAGAGAGAGCTTTCTTATTCTACCTAGAATTTTCTTGCAAGGGCACTTTCTCAATGTGATACAAGGAGGATGGGGGTAGTCAGTGATAGAGACTCACCCAGCGTGCCATCGGGTCTATCCACAGTGACAAAAGTAACAACAAAATGTGACACCATGATAAGGCAAATGTGCTTGTGTGTGGGGGTGTTTCTTAGAAGAAATATGTGGTGCAAAGAATCTCACACAGAAAGAAAGAAAGAGAGAAAGAAAGAAAGAGCCATTGTAAGTAATTAGTCATGACCATCTACTATGTTTTTGACTTTTATAAAATATTAAAGCCTCATTAAAATTCTTTTAACATAAAATATTTTGATCACCAGCCAAAGTCCCTTCCCCTATTTTCAAATTTCCTGTCACCAAAGTGAACAAAAGGGCCTTCTGTGGATTACTGGCCCCTCACCTCTCCTTCCAAAGCAGAGAACTCCCAGATTTTCAGTCACAAGGCCTCAGATAGCCCAGAAGTCCAACTGTTAAGAGCTCCAATTTCCAACTGAGGAATCACAGGCAGAGAGAGTGAACGATAACTGACATCACAATTTACTGCCCCAAAAACAACCTTCTCAACTCAAAGCAAAACCATAATTGTGGGTGAGAAAGACCCTCTCCATTAACAGGCTGTGAAAGAGTGATTTACGATGCATTCTCTCTCACAGCAGAAGGCTCTGGGCAGTCACAAACACAGGTTTTGTGTATTCAGAGGCAAAGCTCAGAGGAGCAGAAGAAAGTAAAAAGGACATTCGGCATGGGAAGTGTGCCTCTTTCCACCACATTTATTCCATAAAGTCAAGCAGTAAGAGCCCTTGGAAAATGCCCCATTAGGGAAACAAACTTGCACCACGGTAATGACAAAGACCGTCCACTTCCTTTTTTTTTTTTTTTTTTTTTTTGGCTTTTCTCCCCCTTCTTATAAGTAGTTCCCTATCCACTGAAATCTGCTGTTTGCTATTTATGGCTTACAGGAAGACGGTACTCACATCAGTGAGGAAAAGGATAATACAATTTTAAGTCACAGAATAACACAGACCTGACCTTGGAGATAGGTGATTCAAAATAGTACTAAGATCTGGTATCAAGGGAGCTGTCAGTTTTAAAGGCAAAATAACACTCTAAGTTAAGCAGGCGTCTAAGAGTACACTTTACTGACACTACCAGAAGAAAGGCCTGGCAAAGAGACTTCAGGAGCCTTTGGGAAATGAAATGGGGAGAGAAAGACAAAAAGCCCCAAGGAAAGAGAACTGAATCCAGTGACCAAGACTTCAGAGGAACTGCCTAGATAGAAACTGTGAGTGGAGATGCTTCTTACCTGGTGTCCCCATCCAAGCCAGCATACTTCCATGAGAGACAGAAACAGGAGCCCATTGCATCTGCTCCCCAAAACCTGGAGTGCTTTGTACATTTTTTTTTAAGTCAGAATGGATGTCTCTTTTGCAGAAGCACAACACTTGATTTCCTCTCAAGGTAGACATGGTCTCCAAACAAAATTAGTCTTTGGAAATTGCCTCTAGGGGGCTGAAAATTAGTCAGTCTTAGGACTGGGAAATGGCTCCCTGTGAAGGGAGAAATGACTTGGATCATGGTGTTCTGTTCTGGGTTTTCCACAGGAGACACAGACATGTACCTTACATGATGGAAAAAATTAGAGATTTTTTTTTAAATGAAACCTAGGGTTTATACAACCTGTCTTTGAGCAAGTTAACGTAAGCTCTAAATCTTATCTCTCAAGGAGTTGTACTAATTATACCAGTGACTTGCTGTGGATACGACCCATGGTGATTTATCCAAGGTGCCTGGCACAAGGCCATCCATATACTGGTGCTCAAGGTAAGGAGACCCCTCCTATGCTGTAAACCTAGAGTTAATTGGCCTAAACCCAGACATATGACTCTCTGGGATCAACAGGGCTGGGGAGCAGGTGGCTATGCTGGCTGTGCTGAGACCAGGCATGAGAAAAAACTAACCATCTAAGCAAAAGAAATGGACTGTTCCCTGTCAAGATGACCTAGAAGAGAAAAGGAGAGTGTTTGCTGGTCATCTACCAGCAGTCTGGCCATGGAGAGGGTTGTAAGATACAGGACATGACACCAGTGATCTTTCAATTTCAGGGAAATGAAGAATCTTTTTTGTTACATGTATAAGTGTAAGTATGTTCCCAAAATAGCTTGGACATTCTCTGCCAGAGATGGTATTTGTGGCTCATCTAAAATTCAAACATCGCTGGCACCCCACTATTGTTATTTGCTAAAACTGACAACCCCAATGAACTATTTATATAGAAAGACCCAGAAAACTGAAAAATCAGGAAAAAAAAACTGTAGAGTACCTGTTATCCAGTTTGCCCACATGACCTTAGGGGATCTTTCATGCCTGTTCTTAGATGGGATCAAGTAGCTGGGGAAGGGACAGCACAAGAAACTGTGTGGGAAAGAATAAAGCCAGGCCTGGGATGAAGACGAGGACAGGGGAGGATGAAGAGGGAAGAAAAAGCAGGAAAGAGAGAACAGTACGGTAGGAAAAGGGGCTCAAAAGAAGAAAAGCAGGCAGGCAGATATGAAGGACTCCTTGGCTAGCTGCAAAAGACAAATTGAGCACATAAGCACCATGAACCATTTTCTTATGATTTAAGGATGGATGTGAAACTCATTTCCTGCCACCAGGTGCTAGGAGAGAAGCCTGTCTTCTGCTGCCCCTTTCCAGGATGTAGGGCACTGGGGTGCAGGGGTTCATCACCATGGCAGCAGTCACTAAGTGTCTCAGAACCCTGGGGCACTAATCAGATTCCCCAACTAAAGGCTGTGCTTTCTGCACTTGGATCACTGGGTTTTTTTCCAGGCACCATCTCACCTTCACCACAATCACTGTGTCTTTCTTCAGCAGAGGAAATAAGTCCACCACTGCCCCCATCACTCCCACCTCCTCAAATCCTCAGCTGCTCCTCACGTCATCTAAAATGCAAGTCACACCTGCTGGCCCTTTCACCCGAGCCTGCGCTGTGGGCAGTGGGGAAACGGGAGTGAGGTGAAGGCAGTAACACTGGGCCAGTGGAATCATCCCTCAGGATCCCATAGTCATAAGCTATGTGGACACTCAGAGCAAGACTTTGAAGCCGGGCCTGGTGGTATAGGTCTATAACCCCAGCACTTTCGAGGCTTAAGCAGGAGGAGCACAAGTCCAAGCCCAACCTGGGCAATTCAGTGACTTAATGAGACACTTTCTCAAAATCAAAACCAAAAAAAAAAAAAAATGGCTGGGATGTAGCATAGTGTGAAGGCCCTGGGTGCCATCACAGAAAACAAAAACACCAAGACACTCTCAGAGCAAAGTGCAAATAAATGGAAGATAGACAAAGCAGATTCGAAAAAACATGGTTATCCGTTCCTCTGGGCCATAGGGAACGCCCTACAACCTGTGACATTTTCAGGCTTTCCCCACTGAATAAATAGAAAGGAAGTAGAGTCTGGGACTTGTGCAGGACAAAGGAATCCCATGGCCCCAGAAGCCAGCAAAGCCGTGGTTTGTTGGCCATGAAGGAAACACCAAGTCTTGAATTTCCTCCTTCCTGCTGTCGGAAATGCAGAGCTGATGGAGCCCATTCCATCACCCTCAACCCACACACCTCAAGGAGCGGAAAACACAAGTCTGAAAGTCAAAGGAGGAAGGTAGGAGAGGAAATTGCAAGGTCAAAGTGATGCCTGGAGGAGCCTGATTACTCAACATGTTTAAAGCATTATTAGACGTTTGAGATGTAGCTGCACAGAATGAAAGGGGGAGGGAGCCTAAAGAACTGCAGGAAAAGAAGGGGCTATAAACTTGAGATCCCTCCTGGAGTTTTACTGAAGGGCCTGCCACACTCCAGGGTGCAAGTTCAGAGAGGGCAAATGGGTAAGGAATCAGCCAGCCAAGCACAAAAGGAAAGGAGTGTGGAGTAGAGGTTAATTGTGGCCGTCAGAGATGAGTGGTTACATGGGGAGATTCATTTAAAATTAACGAGGCATTGGTTGCATTTTATAGGATCTTCCTAGGTAGCAAGATCATAAGCCAAAGGGACAGAAATAGAATGATTCTTCAGAAACTTTCCTGACCAACCCTAGAGCCAAGTAGACAGACACTGGGTTTCCACATCAGAAAAGCACAATATACATGGATGTCATGAGGCAAGGACCGGATGGTCCTGTCTGATGAGCTAGCACTGGAACCAGCCAGACACCGCACAGCAGTCGCAGGGACAGGCAAGACTGTACGGCCCTAAGAATTTACATATTTGACACTTGAAATTGAACTATTTGCACTTTCATGAGGCCACAATAAAGGACCTCAAAAACTACAGGTAGATGCCACATTACGACATCTCAGTGGACAGCAGAATGTACAATCAATAGTAGTCCCATAAGATTATACTGCCTAGTGAGGTCACTACCATCTTAGTTTGTGTAAGTACACTCTGTGACACGTACACAATGATAAAGTCTAGCAAAACGTTTCTCAGAACGTAGTCACATCAGTAATCACACCGGTGACTACTGTATGATTGTACTGTGTTTAAACCCCTTCATCTTATCATTGCCACCCTCAGGATCAATGTAAGCAAGTCCTGCTTCGCATTTATTCCTCTAGCAAGGTGCAGGAACTTCCAGAATCTGACTTGGGATAGGAATCAGGGTGAACTAACCTGTTAATATCTATCAAGATAATCTTTTTATAATCAGAAAATAGGGTAAAGGTTGCCACTTCTAGAAAGCTCTCCAAATACCTGAAGCATGTAGAATGATTTGCTGCTTTGTATATTTTGTTCATATTCCTAGTATCTCATCTGCTTGGAGAATTGTTTTGGTTTGGTTTTTATAACTACTGTTAGATTCAGGAGTGGGAACTGTATCTCCACTGCATAGTGTAATGAAACTTCCATAAAATTTCTGCTCTAGGTGAAGGAATGAAAAGGCACAGTAAGTCTCTTACTGTAATAGCTAACCAGAGGTAAAGATGTATTAAAGAAGAAAGTACATGTCCTAAAGCCATAAGCTAAGAAAGAAGACAGTCACCGTGACAGACTATAGATCCAGCAGTATCTGCTTACCTGAGAGTACAAGGCAGAAGTCACTGGGGTAGGGAAAATGAGGAAGGAGAAGGAACTGGAACGAAAGATTACCATATGATATCAAAGTTTTCCAAAGCCAGAAAGCAGAGACTCCTAAGACGATCAGAAACCAGAAATCATGAAAACAACCATGATCTCATGTAGCCCCCAAATGCCTTGGTCCTGAAGCCGCCATGTCTATGATTACAATTAACTGTTCACCACTGAGTTTCTCACAAACCCCACCCCATGAAGAAACCTAAATTAGCAGAGGAAGGACACTGACATGGATTGACCAGCTCTTTCTTTTCTTCTCCAAAAAGGCCCTGCGGGGAGGTCAGAGGATAGTCACAGTCCAGAGAGGAGGAAATGAGCCATGCTGATGAGATGTCCAGATTCACAGCCATGTACCCCAGCAAAGGAGCTCAGCTTCTGCTGAGGAAAATACCCACTAGGACTGTTCTCACATGTCAGGCAGAGCCAGTGGCCAAAAACCTTCCTCTTTATTTAGTTGTCTTTCCACCCACACAAAAATATACCCATTTTGAGCTTCTAGGGTAGGAGAAAGAGAATGTATTTATTATTTTTTATCAAGATTTCCTGCCTCTTAATAAATGTTAGGCTCAGAGTAGATATTCAAAGCCACATGACAGAAGGATGATGTGTCCTAGGAAAGACACGCAGTTCAGGATTGTCATTCTGAGTGTAAAGGAAGAAACAAAAGGAACTGAGCAGTGAAGGCCTCAGAGTCCACATAAGAAAGAGGCTTTATCTTCACTCTTTAAGATGTGGGAGCCATGAAGGATCAGTGGGGGTGTCACGAGGCCTCTTCTCAGATGCATGACACTGTGGAAGGTAGACCCGGGGGCAGCAGAACTGGGGGCCATTGTAACAGGGCTGACAACCATAGCCGGGTAAAGGAGGAGGAGAGATATGAACAAGCTGTGTCGGGAGCTGTGCCAGGGCTAGCAGTGCAGATGATCAGTCTCTCCTGCTCAACTCTGGGGAGGATGAGACTGGGAATTATCTGCCAATCCAAATGTCATCATCAAGATGGTCTTGGTTGACCTTGGAGGCCACACTAACCTTATAGTCAGGTAAAACTTTCTATTTAAGGAAATAAATGCCCCCACTTTCACCCATGCTGGGTGATGGAGGATGAATGTACTTGAATTTGGGAAGGGCAGGACCATCTTTGCTCTGCAGGGCAGGAGGCCCAGAGATAGAGCCTGGTAAGTCCTCTTTGGATACATGGAAAAGTAGAGAGAGGAAGCAGCAGAGTATGTTAGAAGCAAAGCATGCCTGGAAGCCCTTAGAGAATCCTCTGCTGGGGTAAAAGAAAAGCACATGAGTGGGTGATGTGGAAACTTCTACAACAGAGGAAATGACAAGTCAGTAGAGCACAGCAGTGCCTAGGGCTGGTCCACGCATCAGGTACAAGTGATCAAATCCTACCAGGATGAATTTGTGAAACAAGTGAGCATCCATTGAGGATACTCAGAACCGTAAGGCAGAACCCCAAGAGATGATGAACTTCATCCATTGTGGACACCAGGAGCTCTCAAATTGACTGTGGCTTGAACAGTATAAGAAATAAGACCTTACTAAACTGATTAGTGGAACATTCCAGCTACCCCAGATTTCATGTGTATAAATAATCTATGGTCTAGGGACCAACTCTACTAGCACTCATTAGATATGGATTTTGTTTGTGATATGGGAGGGAGTAAGGTTTTCAGAACTCAGAGAAATATTTCCAAATGGGAGGCCCAGCAGCTACCTCTGTTCACAAGGACCCCTGAAATCAACCAACAACCCTTGCCAAAGTGACACGTCCAATAGTTTAGATTTGGAATGTCCTCCCAAAGGGCTATGTGTTCCGATCTTGTCTGATCTCAGAAACTAAGCAGTATTGGGCCTGGTTAGTACTTGGATGGGAGACCAAAGGTCTATGTGTTAAAGAACTGGTCCCCAAGGTAGCACTATTGGGGAAGTGATGGACCTTTTCAGAGGTGGGGCCTAGTGGGGATATTAGGGCACTAGGGATGTGCCCTGGAAGAGAACTGTGGGACCCTGATCTCTTTCCCTCTCTTCTATTCCAACTATAGGGTGACTGGTTTTGCTCTACCACAATACGTGCACTCCTTCAGGGCCAACCAAACAAGGACTGAAGTCTCCAAAACTATAAGCCAAAACAAATCTTCCCTCTTTACAAGTTGATTAGCTCAGGTATTTGTTATCATGAGGGAAAGCTGACTACCACACTGCCAGAGAAAGCTGAACTCACAAGCGAAGAGCTCAGCTTGATGGAATTCAGCATGTTAAAATCCCTCCCCTAGCCCGATTTCTCTGGGCTTTATTATACATGATCAAGTGAGTTTGAATGAAACTGTCTCCAAGTCCTCATTTTTATTTCATACTGACAATATTATTTTTATCAAGCTCATATTTCATGCAGCTTTATTCTGCTCTGACTTTCCTGAACCAGGGGAAATTATCTTGTTCCTTCCCCTGAGTTTGAAAGAAAACCCTTTCCATAACTAATGTTTATCAGCCGCACAATTTCTTTTGCAAAGGAATTGAAATCTTAACGGAGAAAAGAAACAAATATCAGAACTGGGTTGATAGAAAGACCAAGAAAAACATAAGAAGAATCCACATTTCTAGGAGTTCTGCCCTCTCTATTCTTTTTTGATAACACTGGCTATGTGGATTGAAGGTTCCTGCAGGGCAGCCTTTAATTCTCCACTTCTGGACCACAGGAAAATCCCTGGAGAAGGGCAGGGGTAGTCTGAACAGCAAGGGGATAGGAGGATGGGTACGAGCCAGGATCCTCCAGGGGAAAAAAAAAAAAAAAAAAAAAAAAACAGAACTAATAGATTATATACATCTACAGAGAGAAGGGACAGAGAACGAAATTTCAATAACTCGTGTGATTATAGGAGCTGGTGGTCTGAAATCCATAGGAGATCAACACGCTAGAAACTTAAATATGACTTGCTGCAGCCTTCAGGCAGAATTCCTTTCTTTCTGAGAAACCTCATTTCTGTGTGTGTGTATGTGTGTTTGTGCTACTAGGGACTGAACACATGGCCTTACACATGCTAGACAAGCACTCCACCACTGAGCTACACCTACAGCTTGTTTTTCTCTTCAGTGATTGGAGAAGCCTACCCACATTATCCAGGGGAGACGGGAGATGGGAGATGCTAACCACATCTACAAAAACCTTCCCAGAGACACCTAGGGCTTGAGCACTGGACGAAACAACTGGGTAATACCATCACTCAGTCAAGGTTACACATTAGACTAACCATAATGCTGGGGCTGCAGGAAGTAGAAAACAGGTTGGTCCTGGTTACTCAGGGTATTTGAGGCCACTGATATTTACTACCGTCAACAAGAGCATTTTAACATTTTAAATATTTTAATTCGTGGTCTCCCTTCTAGATGAGGCTTTTACAGAAGCTCACGTCCCTTCTTAGTTGAAGCTTCAACTTTCTGCTGGTTCTAAAATGCAACCCAGCAAGGTTATTGGC
This sequence comes from Ctenodactylus gundi, assembly GCA_004027205.1. Taxonomy (NCBI): domain Eukaryota; kingdom Metazoa; phylum Chordata; class Mammalia; order Rodentia; family Ctenodactylidae; genus Ctenodactylus; species Ctenodactylus gundi. Next base: position 349,948 of record PVKB01000291.1, on the reverse strand, counting down.
GGAAGAAGCGAAACAGAAAGAGAAAAGCCAAAAGAGGCCCCGTGAAGCAATTCCTGGGAGGGGCTCATCTACAGCAGCAGGGATAGATTGCTAAAAAAAATTTTAAAAATAAAAAAAATAAAATAAAAGGTTTTGCCCTTCATGACAAAATCTTGTCCCCAAAACTCATATTCACTTTTAAATCACTGGGAGGAAGGGTAGTTACCATAATCACTGTGAGAGCAGATGCATACTTACTACTATTAACATAGCAACAACAGCTCCCTCCCATTTATTGAGAATTTATTAAACAATACCTCATGAAGCCTTCACAATAACATCTGAAAGGTAAAAGTTCTTACATATGTTCTTCAGATGGAAAAAACTGAGGCTTCATAAGATCGAGTTCAGCACCATCTACATGTTAAATGAAAGAGTCAGGATTTAGACTCATCTTCATTCAAATCGAAATCCAGGCTCTCTGCCTAATCCTACAGAAGCAAATGGCTGAGCTGATCAGAGGTAATGGACGGACTTGACTTGTTCTAATTTAGGTAATCAGGTAAACAATGCCTAGCATTAAGGACTGACAGTTTTTTTAAACCAGAATGTAAGAGTAATTTCTACTGTCAGTAGTTCATCTCTAAGCAAACCTCAAACACTTAGAGTTAATTTTTCAGATCTGTGAATCCTTGTTTTTTTGTTTTGGTCCAAACTCTTCAATTTCTTTCTAGCTCCATAAATTAAATGTTGAAGTTCATAACAGAATGCAAATTATGGCCCATACTCTAATGCAAATAATTATTAACAATGAGGTATACAACTACAAATTTATCAGTATGTTTTGCTGCTGTAATATTTTGAATGGCATCCTCCTACCCCCAAAGCAATAATACTTTGATTGCAAACTATTTCCCTTACCAAATATATTCCTTCCCACAGAGAACTGCTACCATGGAAATCTAGGCAATAGATTCATTTTTGTGGCATTGCATATCAAATTTGACAACATAATTCAGACATTTGGTAAAAGTACATCTTTGTCTACATCTTCAGAAGAAGACTTAATAGCATTTATTTCTCAAATTTTCATACAGTACATCCTTTATGCTGACATCAAAAATGAAGGGGAGTGGATTTTGTTTTGTTTTTGGTTCAGTTTTATGAATTTCAGACGCCTGAAGAAGTTCCCAAAGTTAAAAAGTCACCAGAAGTCAGGTGGTGATAGAAAAAATAATTTACAATTCCATACAAATGGAATTCACATTTGACAATTCAGTAGTAATGGCTGGTCCCTCTCCTGCCATACCCCTAGCCACACATGCTCCTTACCACACTCTCCAATGCCAAAGTCCTTTGGAAAGATTACTCTGAATTGGATCCATGAGAAACAAATTGGACTTATTTCACTCCAAGAAATTGGAACCATATATAATAAAAGAAAGCCAAATTATGCTTGGAACTAGGATATGCTTGGTTCCGATTTCTTGTGACAAAATAGTTCCAGATTACAGCTAAAGAGTACAATGTGGAATAAATCCTTTCTTATTTTTAGATATTACAAATATCTCCAGTATGGTACTTTCGGGGAAAAAAAGTTCTTACTTCATTCTGGGCTCATGATATTACTATTCTCTGAAGGGTAAGATTTTGTATGAAAAGGACATCTTAGACACCAGGGCAAGGTGTTTATTTACTGGTGTCACCAAAAAACCTTGCGAGAGGAGGTTTCATAGTTAATCTCAAAGCTTGCAACCCAGGTAGTTTCATAGTGGGGTTTCAGTGAGTTTCTATTAAAGATCTATTAAATTCATTATTCATAGCTTACTCAAATGAAATTGTCCCAAAGTCACTTCTGCTTTCACCTCAAATATGAATAAAAGTAGAGAGGAGAGGCTTGCTTTCTGGCCCACCAATGAGCAATTAATGCCTCCAAAAGCATACTTCAAACAATATTTTTTAAAACATCTATTATTAAGGATACTGATATGCTTTTATGTCTTAATCATTCTCATCAACAAAGTATTGCCATTAGTTTGAACTCAAACAAAAGGCTACAATAGAGACAATATCTTTCACTTATTTATGCCAAAATGTCAACAGAAAAGTTCCTTTGACCCATGCCTGTGTTAGAGGCAACAAACGAGTACTCTAGTTTATCATTTATCTTTTCAGTTGTCACTCTTTTTCCCTCCATTAATCCTACCTATTTTCTTAATGGCTTTCACAGCATCGATAAACAAAGAATGTTGAGAAAATACTTAAATCATCAAATTTGGAGTGAGAAGAATCCACTAGTGTAAGTATGGAGGATGGTGAGAGGCTCAGAATCTGTGGACAGATAGGGTCTGTGCAAAGATCCAAAAGGTCCACAGGGAGAAGATGGGGGCCAGACCAGGGCAGGAATTGAGCAGGTAAGGAGCAGGAGACAAAGAGTAGGACCAACAATGCTTCATGACTGAATGAGTGATCAGACATGTAGGAGCAAGGATAAGGAACCCATAGTATTAATTCCCAAATATCTACCCAGAGCAACAGGTAAACTGTAGGGTTGTATACTTATTAAGGAAATGACATTAGGATGGTGAAACCTAGAGGGGTACAGAGGCTATAAGCTGAATTTTAAGTATAACTTTGGGACACCCAGGAGATATCCATGTAAACTGTTCGATAAATAACAGATAGAAAGGCCTCCTTTAGAGAATACAGACTGGAGAGCCCGCACGTTTACCTGGTATAAGAACTTTTGTGTAGGGAGAGAGAGTGTAGGGCCTAGGAACAAAACAGATGAAACAGCAACTGGATCTTTAAAGGCAGGTAGCAAAGAGATACTCACAAAAGAAACTGAAAAGAAGCAGTTGGTGAAGAAAGAGGAGAATCAGGAATCTTGGGAGAAAAGCAAGGGCACAAATTTAAAGAGAGGATTTGTTAACACTATAAACTGATGACGTGCCAAGAAAAGTGAGGGCCTGAGAAGAGTCCACGAGCCTTGGGAAGCTGGAGGTTAACAATGACCTTGGCAGAAAACAGTTTTTCTCAAGCTGGGAAAATGAAAGTCGAAGTTCAGTGGGTTGAGGACGAAATGACAGATGAGGCCATGGGCACAGCATATAAAGACTAATGGTTCTAGAAATGTGGACATGAGAAGAAGGAGCGAGGTGAGACCTACACACTTGAAGGATGATGACACAAGGTCATATGAAAATCTGCTGTGACTGTGAAACACCTTGACCATAAGTAAGCAAAAATCTGTACTATGAAATCAACATGTAAAATACATTGCCTTGCATTGGTAACTTTTCTTGTGTGGGTATGATCTTCCTGATTAGACATGAGCTTCAAGAAACAAGTGGACTATGTCCTAACTCATAGTCTTACAGGACATAAAAATGTAAATATGACAGATATAATCCACTGTATCTCTTCATCACACAGTTGAAAAAACCCAAGGCCAAGAGAGTGAGTAGTTCAAAGTCATACACAGTAGTTAGGTAAAGAGTCCATTGGGGCCCTTTACATACAGATTTCCTACAATGGGGAAGGGAAGGTTTTGTTTTCTAACACAATTATCTGAAAATTCCAGTCTGAGGACCATCTCCAAAGACTAGCTGGACTTGATCTTCGGGAAAAAAGAAAGGAGGAAAGGAAGAAAGGAAGGAAGGAAGGAATGAAGGAAGGAAGGAAGGAAAGAAGGAAGGAAGACAGCGAGAAAGAAAGAAAGAAAGAAAGAAAGAAAGAAAGAAAGAAAGAAAGAAAAGCCCTGATAAATGAATTGATTTCCTTCAAATATTTCATTACAGCATTCTTTTGTTTGGTTTATGTTTTGCTTTGTAGTAGAGGTTGAACCCAGGGCCTTCACAATGAGCTACATCTCCACCTTATTATTTATTTATTAATGTACTTATGCATTTATTCATTCATTCATTTATATTTTGAAGCATGGTCTCACTAAGTTGTTCAGTTGCCCCGGCTGGGCTTGAACGTGTAACACTCCTGTCTCAGCCTCAGTCTCAGCCTCCCAGAGCATACAGCCAATATGTGTCATCTTTATCTGGATAAAACAAAAAGAAGTCTCTGTTGCACTCCCAAATTGGAAATGATTGGTAGGTGCAAAGTTTTAGAGCAACTTACTTTCCCAATTCCTCTTACCTCTGTACCTTGCTCACTTCTGCCCTGATTAATGTTAAATGGAAGTATCTGCACATGACTACAGAAGACTCCCTCGGATTTGTCTGTTCTATCAACAGCCAATGTATTGCAAAGCTTCCAAAAACAAGATTTGCCTGGTGTTTCATAGCCATCATACTGCAAGGCTTTCAAAAAACAAAATTAATTGGCAAGACCCTAACTAGTTATGGGAGTGGTACTCTATGGGTTCCCTTCGGACTTCAAGTGATTAGAGGACAAAGACCACAACTTTGAACATTTTCAATTTCTCCACATTACTTTAAGGAACTAAGTTTAAGGCACTTTGAATCATCTAGTATCAGGTAAATATAGTTGCTCTACGTAGAGAAAAAGAAGTAACCCAGTTTCAGGACAACTGATTTATTATGTACAGAGAAACTTCTTGTTAGTTTCCCAAAAGTTATCTCTTCTCTTGTTATTTGGAAGGCACAGTAATTTTCCACTTACTCTCTACTGATGTAAAACAGATTTGTCTGAAACTTAGGGAAAGCTCCATTTTGCCTTGGCGTTTCTTTTATTTATTTTATTTTTTTTTTTCCTGGTAGACCACTATAATCTCTTGGCTGTGCATGCCTGTATTGGACTTGGCTACTGCATCGTACTGCACTTGCAAAAATGTTCTTTTCTAGACGTGTCGAGAAAAAGCCTCTACAAGCTGAACTAATACCATCTGCCTCTCCAAAATGCCTTAATTGTATTGGCAAAAAGAGCATTTCATATTTTTTTAAAGCCGACTGTAACAAGATTGTTAGAGCAGCACCGTTAAAAGGATAATGACAGTGTTACCCTCAAATAGATTTTCTTAAAATAATTGCTTTCCCCTATGCGTGCTGGCAAGGCACTTGTGAAATTCTGTTGGGGTCGACAGGTTCTTTGATGCACCTACCAGCAGATTGTTTTTCTGACCCATTCCTTCTTTTTTCACATCCATATTCCCTCCAGCTGTAAGTAACTATCAACACTTATTTTTGTACCATAGCACAGTCCAGTGCCTTTTTTCTTTTTTTAACATGGTAAATAGGTGGCTTCCTCATTAGGCCAGCAGTTGCTGCTCCTTTATTTCATATTGATGGAAACATTCTTATTCTGGGAATGAAACAAGCATTGATCTTGTAGGCATCTCCATCCCAGGCGCTGACGAGCTAACTATGAAATTCCAGGTCTGCACATGTGCTTCTGGCCACAGGTGAATCTAAGAAGCCTGCCAGTGGCCTTCCAGAAGGGGTCAGGTGTCCACCCCTATGGGTGAGGATCGAATCGAATTCAGGCTGCACCGGCTGCCCATGGGAGCTAGAGAGTCAGATGTGGGAAGTGTGGCAGGCTGGAGGATAGGATAGGAAGTGAGGGAGAATGAAGCCTGTCTCTGGACTAAAAGGAGGAGATTTCTAACACATGAAGCCAAAGGTGTTTATTTGGAAGAGAGCAGTGAAATAATGCAGGCAGAAGTAGAGAGCTTAAGGAGACTCCTAGAGGTGAACGTGTGCAGATAGACAGGGCATTTGATAGCAGCCCCGCACTCTTTCTCTAGGCAAGAAATGATTTACACAAGACAAAAACTGGAGTCCATATTCATTGTTTTATTTTATGATCAACTGAACCTGAGGCAGCCTCTAAACTACCACAGAACGTTCAGTCTCTGGGTGAACACAGTCACTTGATAATGGCACACATATAAGTCAGAGGCTGAAGGCATCTGCTTCATTTTGTTGACGCTGGATTTCAGGTCAGCTAATGTCATTAGATTGGCAGACCATCTTGTCAAACCAACCTCACATAAGTAAATGAATGGTTTATATAATGGAACGTAAGTTCTTCTCTCTCTGTCTCTGTTTAGAATAATGTATTAAATATAGGATCGAGTCTGTGAGCACTTGATTTCTTCCTAAGTGATGCATGAGGACAGATGAAGGCAAATTGAAACATTTTTCCACTATGTTACCTTTTCAGCCCATTTGTTTATAATTTCCCAACGATTTATATGGAGAATCCACCACCATTTATTGATTGGAAAAATGACGCAAAGAGACTGAGAAACACCAATAAATTGATGGAAAAGTGCTTGGTTAACTAGAGTGCTACTGAAATGCATCATAAGGAGTAGTTACCTCAAGATCACTCACCCAAGAAGGAGCCAGAACTCAGGACGTCTTACTCCTCACAGAGCAGACCCTGGCACAAAAGGCCTGAGTCCAGTATGTCTTTGCACCTCACTTAGGTACTCCAGAGGGGTCCCTACTTATTTCCAGGCACAGGTCTAGGTTTGGTTAGCAAAGTAAACCAAGTAGTAGAGCAGGGACTCTCAAGCTTTAATGTGCAAATAAATCAAGTGGAATCTTATTTAAAAGAGAATTTGATTCAGTAAGTCTTGGGTACGGCCTAATGTTTCCCCTTTCCCACACCCTCCACCCCCGGCACTAGGAATGACCCCAGGATCTTATACACATAAGCAAGCTCTTTACCACTGAGTTTGGATCACCAACCTTCTTATTTTAAGACACAGTCTCACTAAATCGGCCAGGATGGCCTCAAATTTGCAACCCTCTTGCTTCAGGCTCTCAAGTAGCTAGGATTACCACGGTACACCACTGCAGTTGGATGCATTTCTAATAAGCATTTAAGTGATGCCAATGCTCCTGACCCAAAATGCTGCCCCAGTGTAAGGCTAATGGAGAGATGCGTAGACTCCCTTAGTCACTAACTTTTCAGAAGCCAACAAAGACCATCTCTGAAAGAAGACATTTTTTTGTTCATTTAGTGTTCAAGATACAAAAATGAAAGCAACCAGGCGGGGGTGCCCAGAAGGCAACAAAAGATGAAAAGCTGAGGTTTAGAAAGAGAATTGGGGTGTGAACAAGATTCTGGAAACCAGGATAGCGATCAATCAGTTGATTCCAAGAGCATAAATAAATACGTGGATAGTTAAGCTTATAGATGAACAGAAAAAATACACAGCAAAGACTTCAAACAGGCCACACTACCCTGTTGGCACATGTAAAGCCCCATTTCTAATTTTTAAAAACACATTCTCATTTATTTATTCATTCATTCATTCATTTTATCTTCCTACCGAGCAAATTTCTAATGTGTACCCTCTTATCTACATACTGTTCTTAAGTATGTCTTACCTTGTCTGTATGCTTTTCAACTGAGGTATAACATGCACACAAGCCAACAGCCTTAATTGTGAAGCTTGCTAAATTTACACACATCTGCATATACCTATGTAAGCAGCACCAAAGTCCAGGCACAGAACATCTTTCTGCAGCTTGGCGCACGCGTTCTTAATTTACATAAGTGACATTTTTGCCACAGAGGTCATTGTGTTTCTTACCTCTCATTCCACAGCACCATATTTTCAAGGTTGATGGTGCTACTATGTTTATATATTTGGTTCCAGCCCCTTCCTAGTATCACCTATCATGCATAAGCCACATTTCATTTGACAGTTCCCAACGAAGGACATCTAAATTGCTTCCAAGTCTCTACAAATACTCTAGCATGAGCATCCTCATTTATGTTCTCTTCCAGATCCATATGAGAATTTCTTTTTCCTTTCTGGGATTTTTAACCAAGAAACTGGGTATTGAGTCAGAGTCTACATATCTTACTTTAATGAAAAATTGTCAGGCTTCCTTTCAGGATGGTTCTACGTATCTGCATTTGCAAATCTTTTTCTCTGGAGTCAAACTTACATTTCTTTTCACTGTGTACTGTGTAAAACTGGATTCAAGACAGCCAGGTTTTATGAGAGATACATGGAGATTTTGCATATTAATAGCAACTCATTCATTCATGAGAAAGCCCTATCACAATATGCTGAGTACTTTTCTAGGGGCTGGGAATACAGCTGGAAAGAAGAAAAAAATCTCAATCCCCAGGAAATTTATTTTCTAGTAATTGAAACCAGTAAGAGGTTGAAATCACTTAGGAAGAGAGCACAGAGTATGGGAAAGAAAGCCAAGGACAGGATTCCAAGAGAAAAAAATGTTCTAAGAGATATCAGGAGAACCAGGAGAAAGTAATGGCACAGAAGCCAAAGAGAAAAGAATCTCAAGGACAGTACAATGTTCTAGGGGGAGCATAATTAGGTGGTGTTTGGGGCTGGAGAATAGAACAGTGGTTAAAGCACTTGCCTAGCAAGCACAAGTCCCTGGGTTCAATTCCCTACCACCGCATATACAGAATGTAGTGGCATGGGTTTGTAATCCCAGTACTTGGAAAGTGGAGGCCAGCCTGGGCTACATAGTGAGTTCAGATCAACCAGCTACAGAGCAAGAGCCTGTCTTAAAACATAAAATAAAAAAAGGTAGTATTTAGTCACCAAGAAGGCTTTGGCACAATGTGTGATGGCAAATCAGAATCACAGGGTTGCATATACTCTGTAGTCCTCAGTCACATCCCAGCCCACATATCTCTACTTTTCCGAAAGCAATGTGCCCTCTTTCTACCTTTGGTCATCAGTCTCCTCTAAAAATGAACAGGCCTGGCTCTCCCATTCCTCTAGAGCACATTCTGAATTTTGGGGGTGTAAACACCACTTTGTGATGAAGAAGAAAATGTTGCTGATTGTCCTGAAGAGTAGAACTTCGGTCCTATCCACGAAGCTAGCCAATGGATGAAAAATAAAATTAGTCTGTAAAATTAAAGAACTGTAAGTACTTGATAGAATTTTTTTCTAGTCTGACAGATGGAAAGATAGTGTTAGCTGTCATATTGCAACTGTGACTTTGTTGTGGTCTAATGGTCCCCCTCTTGCCCTTTGTCATGATGTGCCCCGTCCACCCTACGTGTTCATTCCTGTTCTCACATTCCCCCCTTCTGACCTAAGCATGACTGCGGGAGGACTCTCCACTTCAATTTCTACTCACTGCATGTCCCCATGAGTCTCATCACTGCCATTTGCAGGATTGCCAATACTTTTCTATTGCTTTAGGGTGGAGCCCATGAGTCTGAATCATAGCGCTTCTCAACCTGGACACACACCACTCCACACCTCTGATTTCCCATTACTTCACAATGTCATCTTCTGGTCCTACTACAACGGCCTACTTGACCTTGTCTAAACCACAGGGCTCCTGCTGCCCTTCATTCCTTGCTGCCGCCACTTTGCAGGTTTGGATTCCCCTCCCCACTCAGCAAATTCCACATCCTCTACCCCGCAATGGCTTTGCCTCCACTCCCAGAATAGCAGTTCTCAAACTTTCTAATTTTGGAACTCTTTTATATCCTTAAAACTGAACTGAATCCAAAAAGCTTTTATTTGGTGAATTAACCTGTCAACTTCACCATAACAAAAGTTAAATGCAGGAAGTATCTATGTGTTAAATCATTAGAGAACTACCCCTACTATACATTATCATTAAAATTTACTTTGTGAAAAATAACTAAATCTTCCAAAACAAAAATTGATGACAGTATTTTCAGTTTTTAAAACAAATTTTCTTAGTATCTGGCTTAACACAAGACAACTTGATTCTCATATCTACTCTATATTCAATCTTTTGTGATGAGTTATTTTGGTTGAAGTATATGAAAATCAGCTGCACAGATTTTTTTGTAGTAGGTAAAAAGAGTAAATATTTAATAGCCTTTTCAGATGATTGTGGGTATGTATTTCTCAGACTAATCAAAGCTGGAAAAGCAATAGTTTATTATAATTTAGTTGTCAAAAAAACCCGAAGTTAGTTATAGTATCAAATCTGAAACTTTATGAGTAGATTTTTTCATAGTCTACTACATTGAAATTTATTGATCTATTTGCCCTTTAAATGGATTTTTACCTACATATGATTTTATAGCTTTGAGTACTAGCCATTTGAAAAATATTGATTCACCAAGTTATGCAGAACTTTGAAAGTCAACACATTCATTACAAAATATATATTTTTTAAACCCCACACATTCATATAAACAACAATTTCATCAGAAAAATCTTCAAATATTGAAAAAGTGTCAAGTTCAGTGTGGGGAATACAAGCTTCTCAGAATTCTACTTTCTATTTGAAAGTTAAAATTTCCTAATTAGTAACAAAAATGTCAATTCTTTTCCTTGAAGTCAGAGGCTCTCTTTGTTCGTTTCCAAGAAAATGTTTGGCAAACACTCAAATCTGAATAACTTCAGTTTACCTGTCAGTCATTGCAACAAAATACAGCACTACCACCACCTTACCACCCCAAAGATTCATTCATTTCCCAATCCTGTGACTATTACACAGATGTGACTAAATTAAGACATGGCCACAAAAGAGGGGCTTATTCTGTATTACCCAGGTAGGCCCTAAATCCAGTAACAAATTCCTTGTAAAAGAGAAGCAGAAAAAGGTTTGAAACACCACTAATACATGACAAAATTATGACCAGACAATAAGGCAAGGCATGAAACAGATTCTCACTCCAGAGCTCCAAGACAGAGTACCACTCTGCCAGCACCTTCATTTTAAACATCTGGTCTTCAGAACTGAGAGAGTACATTCCTGTTGTTTCATGACATTCAGGCTGTGGTGATTTGCTACAACAACCTAGGAAACTCACAGTTATTCTTACAGATAAGAATTGAGGTTCCATGAAAAGGTTGCCAGCCTTCTTCAAGTCAGTCTCAGGCACTGTCTTCTCAAAATGGCCACTGTATTTCAATAAGGAGCAAAAGTGATTTATACACAATTCTCACATCATCACCAAAATATTAAAAGATATGAACTCAAAAGCTGGGGATATAACTCAGTGGTAAGAGTTCTTGCCTAGCACGTACAAGGCCCAGCACCACAAAAAAATTAAAAAGAGGGAGAAAGAATTGAGACTTCATAAATTATGATATTTCATCCCTGACACTCTTCATCGCAACAGGCATTTCTTATACCATATTAAGTGTCAGTAAAGAATACTGTGAAAGAGAGCACTAATGCCTTGGGTCTGTGTAAAAGAACAGAAGTTTTACCTACCATCACATTTGTGTCACAAGTGCAAATAACACAGGAAAAAAAAATAGCATTATCTGGAAAATTCTTTTGACCTCAAAGATTCACTGAAAATATCTCAGAGTCTCCAGGTTCTGCAAGACATATTTTGGCAAACATAGTAAGACATTAACTGTGAAATGTCAGTGATGAGAATATTGATGTTTACCAAACTTGTCTTCAAATTTTTCTATCTTTAAAAGTGTAATTATGGGGGAGAAAAGTGTTGTTTGTGTGACCATAAAAAAAAAAATTTTTTTCACTCCATGTTGCTTAAACTAAGGGCAGAAACTCCTACATTGGCCTGTCAAGTAGTAGCTCCGGGCTGCTTGTCCAGCCTCATCTCTTGTCCTCTGAACACACTATCCATTGATGACCTGCAGGCACTGGGCAGCTTGCAGGTACCCAAATGCATAATGGTCTGTCATGAACCTATGCTTTTCCTCACGCTGTTCACCACTTCAAAGTGCTAGTCGTCTCCCTCCACCTTCTTTGTTCTCTAGGGAAAATTTAATTTAGCCTTCAAGTTTTGGCTCTAATATTTCTTCCCTCAGGAATCTCCCCTGCTTCCCGCAGCCTGACCTTAAACCTTTTACTCCTAGAGTCACATTAAAGAGAGGAGCAGTTAACACGTGTCCATGACATCAGCAAACACAAGTTGCTAAAACATCAATGAATAAGGGAACAGAGGACACCAGTTAACTCAAGTCCCCACGGGTGTTTCCTTACATAACAGGTGGCACGTACATCAATAACGACAGTGCAAGGAAACAGTGTTCTAAATGGGTTCATTTGGCTTCCTCACTGGCCTACCTCTCAAAAGTATTTGTACTCAGGACATACTCTACACCAGGGGTTCCCAACTGGCCGGGCCCTGCTCCACTCTTCTGTCAGTGTGCTCCTCTCAGGTTCTAATGCTGCTGACTGGCAGGAGGCGGGGCTTCACTCCCCACTGGCCTGCCGGGGATACTCTCACAATTTCAAAGCTGTCCTTTAACAACTTACCGCGTTAACAAGTATCCCCCATATACACCCACCTTCTTAAGAGACTGATCTTCAACTAAACCAGTCCCTGGTGTTCAAAATGTTGAGGATCACTGTTCTAAATAAGCACAGGTCAATTCTGAGAAAGCTGTCCCAGGCCATGGTTGTGACTTGCAAAGACTCTTAGGCCAAGCCATACAGGGTAAATAAGGTATACAGTCTTTCTTCCTTCCTACCTTTCTCTCTCTCTCTTTCTAACCAAAGATTGAATCCAGGGCCTTCAAACTGATCTACATCACCAGAATTTTTCTTTTCTTTTTTTTTCTTTTTCTTTTTTTTTTTTTTACTTTGAGTCAGGATCTTGCTAAGTCCCTTAAGTTGCCCAGCCTGGGCTCAAATTTGTGATCCTCCTATATCAGTTTCCCAGAATGCTTGGGTTACAGATGTGGACCACCACTCTCAGCTAGTACCCAGTTTTTCTTAATAAAAAAATCTTTTTTCTCTATCTAAATAGATCATATATTGAAAATATATTTAAGGACTATCCGTTTGAAGAATGTCTGCCTAGGATACCCATGTGTCTTCAGCCAGCTAAGTCTTCTCTTCCTGTACCACTTCTATCATCACAGCACAATGTTGCTGAAACTTAATTATCTGGATTTCCTTCTCGTCCTTGATTGCAAACTCCATGAAAGCAAAGACTGTTCGGCTCATTTTTATATCCTAAGGTTATCCCAGTGCCTGGAACTTATGACATAATCAATAACAATTTACTAACTACCTTATAGTGAGGAAGGGCCCTATACATGTAACAATTCAGACATCTATTGTACAAATTCCAATATAGTGTCTATATTGCCAAAAGAAACAAAGCTCTCAAGGAGAGATCCCAGCTCCCTCGGTGATTCACTTAATCAATCAAGTATTTAGGGGACAACAAATACCAGCAACTTGGAGGCCTTGAGTTGAAAGCCTGGAAATGCAGAGCCAAACAAAGTCCCTGTCCTTCTGGAATGAATAATGAAAACTTCACAAACACTGTGGAGACACTGGAGAAAGATTTCAAGCATGTTCTGTTTCCACAAAACAAAAGTGAGGACCCTCCAGGGTAACTCAGAATTTCAATGTAAGAATCTGAAGAAACCTAAGGTTCCAATCCAAGTACTAGCCAGGCCTGACCGTGCTTGGCTTCTGAGATCAAACGAGATCAGGAGTGTTCAAGGTAGTATGGCTATAGATGCAACCTAAGGCCAAGATTGTTAAGTACAAGCTCTTAGGCCATTCAGTATATGACCAAAAAAAAAAAAAAAAAAAAAAACCACAAAAAAAAAAAAAAGAAAAGAAAAAGAAAAACCAAGTTAACCAGAGTGGAAAGAATTCCTTTAAAAAAATCTATATAATATATTTAAATGTCCATTCATAGATTGAAAGAAAACATGAATCTTTTTCTAAGTGTTCATGAGCCAAGTGATTGTTTTTCAGGTCCTAAGGCAAATTTACTACTTACTACACCCAGGAGAGATTCCATAATAGTCTGCATGTATTAAATCATTTCACATTTATAACCTAATTAACCCTCATACCATGTCTAATCATTTAGCCCTTAGACCTGGCAACCAGAGTCCTGCTCTGGGTTCCTCCCCTCGCAACCACATCCAGCTACCCTGAGCTTATGCCTCCTGCACAGCACATAACTTCAAAGCTATGAGCCACCCAGAACCTGCCTGTACTCCCATTTACTTCTAGCATGGCTTCCAAATGTAACCAATACAAGGTTCTCAGTGAGATTTGGACTTTAGTCAACTGGTAAGTCATTTTTTTAGTGTCCATCTCATACTTAGTATGTCTTGGAAAAGCCAATTTCTACCCATCTTTCATGACGGGGGCCAGATGCTGCCACAACTTCCTCATTTGCCCCTAACCACCGATTCAATCACTTGCTATCTCAGCATTACTACTGACCTCGTGTGTAATTCTCCTACAGGGTTTTTTCTTTTCCATCTCCTAGCATAGGACAGTCACTTGCAGACACGTCTTCTCTTCTGTACTAGACAAAAGCTCCACAACCACAAAGACATGCATGTCCCATGACTGCCCTACCACCGCATGTTCTTCCCTTACAGTATATCAGCTTTGCCATTGAAATTGTTGGGACTCAAATATGACACGTGGGTACTATCCTAGTTAATTTCTTTCACTGCTAGTGCGCACTACTCAACACTCACAACTTAAGAGTAGAAAGGTTTGTTTTGGTTCACTGCTTAAAGAAGCCCCAATCCATTCACAGGTGACTAGCAATGATGGAAAGGTCTAACGGAGGCCTAGCTGCAGAAAAGTTGTTCACAGTATGGCAGCATGGCAAAATAGGAGGCAGAGAGGGGGCCAGGGGAAGAGCAGAGCTAGCCCACATCCTTCAAGGTCATGTTCCAGCAATTCATCCCTTCCTAGTCAAGCCACAGTGATCCACCCTTCCAACAAGGTCCAACCTCTTAACAGCACAGGAAATCAATGAATTAATCCCCAGGATTGAGTCACTTTCTAAATAGGAGGCTTTGGGGGGACATTCCAAATTCTACCATACAGGCAGGTTGAACGTTTCAATTTAAAAGAAACTAAAGCCTCGAGAACCTCAAAACCAAGGTCTCTCTAACCTTCCATTGTTTTTCCCCACCCCATTCCAAACACAGGAAGGGGCTTTGTCTGAAGTCCCTCTAGCTGCCTGAAGACTGAATCCACAAAAATAATGGCTTCAATCTTCTTACTGAAATACTACTGTGACATGTAAGCCAGATCATCAACTTCATTGGCTTGTGAGCTGCCTCTGGGATTAGAAAAGCAGACTTCTGGGTGTGACTGGGAGGGTCAATCTGTTCCCTCGCCCTTTCCTCTCTAGTGCTGTTCCCCTGTGGTCTGCTTCCCAGCTGCCATGAAGTGAGCGGCTGTGTTCCATCATACTCTTTCCTCCATGATCTGCCTGCCTGGGAGCCAGCCAACCACAGACTAAGCCCTCTGAAAACCGTGAGCCAAAATGAACTTCTCCTCCTTTATATGGGAGTATCAGGTACTCTGTGTCCCAGTGTGAGAAAGCTGACCAACACATTAATCAATAAAGATTAAATTCATATTATGGAGAAAAGACTGAAAATCAAACATTAAGCTAAGACACCAGTAGAACTTTATCCTAATCGCTGTCTGTTCTTCAGGCCCATTCATTCTTCTAAAACTCATTTACCCTCCCTCTAAAAGTACCTACAATAGCCCATGCTTTTCCTTTCTCTGAAGGCTTACTGTTTAAACCTCAAAATCTAGTTCTTCGAGATTTGTATTTTGGGCAGGTTCCATGCATGCATGCACAGGATAAACTCATATAACTTTTCTCTTGTTAACCATTCATTAGTTCATTTCAGCAGAATCCATTACCAAACCTTCAGAGGGGAGGTCTAAACTTCTCTATAGATACTAGACCTTTATTATAAGCTAAGATTCTTATCAAGCCAGGGTATGGTCCATGTGTAGAAAAACTGTGATCCTCAGCTGAATGACTCACCATCTCTTGTTGCTACGGGATATCTGATCCTTCACCCTTTCCTCTCTTGCACAGTTTCTCTGTTCTCTGCTTCCCAGCTGCCAGGAAGTGAGCAGCTTTGCTCTATCATGCCCTTCTGCTATGATGGTTCTTGCTGTGTTCTAAGATGTTCTTCTTGCTAGGATACAATGATGGCCAATCAGGGACTAAGCCCTCTGAAACCATGGACCAAAATTAATTTCTCTTCTTGGAACTCTACACAGAACAGCTTTTCACACAGCATTACATACTAAAATTGTTGTATACTTTCTCTCTCTTCCTCTCATACTGGAAGATAATATTGATTTTCACTGAAAAACATCCACCTCATATGTATCTGTTCCATTTTTCTCTCTGAAGCTATGCCAAAAAGCAAACATTTTCTAGAAATGTAGCTCAGTGGTAAAGCACTTACTAGTGTTCATAAAGCCATGAGAGTTCAGTTCTCAGCACTACAAGATTAAAAATAAAAAATAAATTTAAGTCAATAAGAATCTTAAATATTAATATCTCAGAGTACCAGCAAATCTATAAAAAACTCAATAGGTCAACCTATAATCCATAATTCATACAAATACTTCATAAGACACAAAAATTAGACAAGAGGACACTTAGTACTATTGAAACCAGCAGCAATTATTTTTCTTTTAAAACCAAAAAACAATGAAGATCCAGTTCTGGCAATTCAACTACAATGAAGTGAGCACTCTCCTACCACAGGATGACACTGAAAATGCACTCTAGAATAATGTCTCTGGCAAAAAAGTTTGTCAAGTTGTATCCTGAACCTTGAAAACGTTCCTATTTTCTGACTTAACAATTTTGTTTGTAAAAATCTCTAAGAATACATCAGATAGTCACTTGAGATTGTTTACTGCTGGACTCTTTTTAAAAAATTGTGAAAAATAAATGCCTGACAATAGAGGAATGACTGAATAAAACCTAAAGTACAACTGTTTACTGGCTTTCTGTTACTGAAATACATGCCTCGACAATCAAATTTATGAGGACAAAAGGTTGATTTTGGCTCACAGTCTCAGAGTCTCAGTCCCTGGTGGGTTGGCCCCATTGCCTCTGGGGCTATGAAGCAGAACATCATGGCGGAAAGGCATGGCAGAAGAAGCTGCTCACTTCCTGGCAGCTGGGAAGCAAAAGAAAAAAAAAAAAAAAAGGAAGGAAGAGGGATTCCAATATCCTCCTCCAGGTCATATGCCCCAAAGATCTAACTTCTTCCCACTAGGCCCTGCCTCCCAATAGCACCACAGGCTGGTGACCAAGCTTACATGGGACTTTGAGTATACTTATCCAAGCCACAACAGTATGACAGAAGGAAAAATTGTCATAGTCACTGGAAATCATGTTTCAATTTTAAAAAGAGAATATGTGTACTAACTGGAATAGATTAGTTTCTCTTGCAGTAATACATTTCTGTTACACAAATTACACATCTATTACAGTTTAGATCTGGAATGTCCCCCAAAAGCCTCAGGTTTGGAAGGGGATTCAATCATGGGTTGATCCATTGACTTCCTATGCTGCCAGAGGTGGGGCCTGCTTGGAAGGGGTGGATCACTGGGGTTTGACCTGGAAGGAGTGAGTCACTGGGGCTTAACCCCAAAGGGGCAGATCACTGGACTGGTTTTACCTGGAAGGAATATGCTACTTTTGCCCTTCTTCTGGCTCTCAGCTTCCTATTTGCCACACCATGAACAGCTTCCCTCTGGTTAGGCCTCCACTATGTGCTTCCACCATTGTAGGCCTCCCATGAAGGGACTGAGACCTTCTGAAACTGTAAGCTAAAATAAATCCTTCCTCCCTTAAGTTGTGGGTATCAGGTATTTGGTCCCAACAATAAATAAACAACTAAACCAATATCCAATATGGTTACGCAGGCAGTTGGGGGGAGGCTCTCTCCATATAATCAGCCAGTGACCCAAACTCTAAGAGAAGCGTACTAGACACTTTCACAACTGTTAACACAAATGGAGGAAATTTTTAAAATAATACTGGGATCTTAATTGTAAAGTTATAGATAGCTCTTATTTTCTTTAACTTTTTTTAAATTTTCTACAAAGAACACATTGGTTTCTACAGTAAAGGAAAAACAATTCCCAGATTTCAGTATTAATGATACTGTCCTATATTCTCTTGCCCCTGGAAAAAACCAAATACTTCTTCTTCTTCTCTCTGCAAGTTCCTTCTAAGACCCACTGGTCTTGGGAACACTAAGAAGCCCAACAGCATCAAGTTACCTCACATGAATGTACTATGTCCATAAAATGGTAATATTGCTTGCTCTTCTACCCAAAGAGAGTACAAGAGAGCTAACCAGTATATATTCACATGAAGACATTCGTGTGGGGAGGAAGTGCTCTTTGACACAATATTGTGATGTTTTCCTTAGAGCTAGAAATAAAATTTTATCACTCTGCTATTAGATTAATATTTCACTGTTATTTAACCAAAAGACAAAACCAATTCACTTCACTGTTCTATAAGGAAATACTGCCCTTTCCAGATAGCTCAGACTTAGGAAAAACTATCTCACCATATTCACTCGAGAGAGAATAGAATTTACTGCTGGTAGCCAATTATCTGCTATCTTAAAGTCTCCCTTGGCCAACTCGCCTCTGGGACTTGCCTTTCTCTGAATCCACACTGGTCCCATCATCTGTTTGCCACAACCAGTACCGAATCATTAACTACCTTGTTTCAAGTGCCAATTTTCAAGGTTTGTTTCCCCAGAGAGGCAGGACCACTCCTGACTTCTGTTTTTACCCCCTTGCCATGTACCTCAGCACCGCTAAATAATACTCCCTGATTTGACCTGAACACTTTAAGAGAAAAAGTAAACTATGAAGTCTGAGCATGGCCCATATGACTGTTGAAGGGATTATGTCAATTTAAGGAATTAGGAAACACCCAGCATAGAGTTTATAGGTGTGTGTGAGTGACTTGTAGACCAGCAAATGGGGAAAGAACACCCACCCCGGATGTGGGAGGCCCAGCTGGCAGACTGAACTAAATAAAAGGAAGGAAGAAGAAAAACCGTTACAGTTTTTCCTCTGAAAGCTCTGAACTTCCGTCATTTTCTACAGACACGAACTTGCTCCTGCCTACATGTCCCCGATCTTCTGTCTCAGGTCTTCGCCACTGTTCTTTGAAAAATCAAGATCTACTCCAGCTCTCCTACAGTCCTGGACAGATGTTCTACCTCACATCTGGGCAGCACCAGACCCTTCAGCTCTTGCACATGCAGGGCACCATTTTGAATTATTTCTCTCTTCAGACTTGTAAGCCCTCAAACACCTTTTCTTTATAATTTCTGTCATTTATGCTTCTCCTAGAACCCTAACCAACACAGCACCCCCAACAAACACCTGACACAAATGCCTTCATGCTCGCACTAGCCATTCAAATGCTATCAGCTGGCAGAAAAAAATTAAGAGGGATACAGATTAAAAATGGGAGCAGAACAGAGCTTGACACTAAAGATCCAAATGGAGATCTCATTATGTGTGTGTGTGTGTGTGTGTGTGTGTGTGTGTGTGTGTGTGTGCGCTGCATCTTAAGAAAAATAAAAAGGACTTTCTTTTACAAGCCTGTCCACCACCCACCATCTCTCATGAACGTGCCACTGAAAGAAATCCCAGTGCCTTGGGAATAGATGGGATGCTTGCATTTGGAGTCTTTCTCTAAACTTCTTAATATGCCCCACTAGTCAAAGGTCTCTGCTGATGTGAGGAGAAATTAATTAAAGGCAGCTTCTCACTGCCTTTAACTGAGCGCCAGTATGCCATGAATGAGGGAAAATGAAGAAAGGTGTCTTGTGAGGGATAGGGATGAGTTATCACCAAACATGTGGAATTTCAATTCATGGTGTCTTGAGACATCACTTCTACTAGAGCAAAGTAAGAGTGACCTCTTGGTGAATAACTAAGCCAATACCATGTTCACTGCACAACCACAATGCTTCCTTGATGGATGGAGCTGATGTTTGGTTTGGGTGAGTGGATCTGAGGATGGGAGAAGACGATCAGTGACAGCTCAACTAGATGGCTCTCAACTAGAAACAAAACAGTGAGAGAAAATGATAAAGTGACAAAAGCATCCTCCAAGCCCCATAAGGGACTAACTCCATAGGTCCAAGAACACAAAGCTGGTGAGACTTTGCCAGGAACAGTGTGCAGTTTTATTATGATCTTCACATTGACCTTAGATTATGCAAAATTATGCATTTTGATACAAATACTACAGTCCTTCTACCGTCATCTATGTAAAATGATTACTTACCTCCCCCTTTGACTTCTTAGCTGTTAAGTATGAGATTTAATCATTTTGTTTATCTCCATGATTTATGGATGTCATAAATCACATTGTGTTTTTAGTCAAGTGGTGTCGGTCACAGTGTTGAGACCAGAGCAACTGGCATCTTAGGAAGAGGTAAAAACAAAATTGTTTATAAAGATATTTTGGAGTAAATATCTTATTGGGAGCTGAAGAAATTTATCCTGCCCACAAAATCTCTTTCAACATTCTATTTTTCTCCGGAGTAAGAACGGGAGCTGTCACTGATCATCTTCCCCCATCCTCAGATCCACTCATCCAAACCAAACATCAGCCCCATCCATCAACTTTGCCCTGCTCGGTTCACTGATAGCGTCACATATAAAATCAACATCACTCTGGTTTTGCCCAGCATGAGTGATGACTGCCCAAAGGTGGGAGGGCAAATGGAGAAAGGAAGGGTGATTGCTCTCCTAGAACTATGTAGATGGATTTTTCTCTGTGAAGGAAAAATTCCAAGTTTGCTAAATAAGTACTCAGGTGGTGACACATATTTTGAGCTGATTCAATGTAAGAATGACCTCTTGGCTAGGGATTTGAGCCAATGGCATGTTCATTGTACCACCACAATGTCACCTTCATCCAGATGGCCACTAACTAGAAGGGAAACAGTAGAAAAAGTTGCTTATGATAAGAACATTCTCCAAGGCTCGTAGGGAGCCATTTCCACAGGTCTGTGAACACACAGCTTGGTGGAGCCTTGCCAGGGGGTAGACAGACAGAACGTGTAGTTTTACTAGTACATTCACGTTGGCCTCAGATTGCACAACATGTCATTCAATGTTTAAGGCTTTTCAATCAGATCATGTTGCTTCCTATGTTTCTAATCTACATTGTAGCAATATCCTCTACACACTGCATAACAGCAATTACTTACTTCTGAGCCTCTGTGTCTGTTAGTGTCACCCTGACATATAATAATCCAGATAAGCTTTGCTGTTATGTTTGCCTGTTTGGCTATCTCAGCAAAACACCAAAGACCAGGTGGCCTAAACAACAAAAACTCTCTCGGTTCTGGAGCCTGTAAGCCCAAGACCAAGGCACCAGAGGGTTGGTTCCTCCTGAGGCCTTTCTCCTAGGCTTGCAGATGGCCACTTGCTCCCTGTGTCTTCTTGTGTTCTTCCCTCTGTGCATCTGCGTGTTGATTTCTTTTTTTTACAAGGACACCAGCCAGGCTGAAAGAAGGCCCACCCACCCGTATGACCTCATGTTACTTTAGTTCCCACTTTAAGGGCTCCATCCCCAAGTACAGTTGCATGCTGAGGTAATGGGGTTTAGGGTTCCAAAATACAAATTGGAGAGGAAGGACAGTCAGCCCTTAACACTTGTTATTCCTCGGCCTCACCAAGGTTGACATTTACATAAGTGAGTACACATGTGCATGCCCACACACTTCACATGTCCTCATAATTTTCTCAGAAATCCTAGTTCTCACTATGGTATCAAGAGCTGGGAAGCAAAGGGTTCATTTCTTGGGGCTAAAAATAGTCTCTCTACTACCAGGTGTGACCCATAACACCAGCTACAATACTGGGGAGCCTGAGGTATGAGGATTATAAGTTTAAGGGTAGCCTGAAAAGCTTAGCAACATCCTATCTCAATATTTTTGAAAGGGTGGGTGGGACCATTGAAGGGATTGTGTCAACTTGAGGCAATTAAAAACCACACCTGGATTAGGGTTTGTGAACCACGCCTAGATTGGGAATCAAGAACCAGTCTATCTTAGAGTGTGAGTGATTTGTGGGCTGTCCAATGAGAGAAGAGCACCCACCCAGATGTAGGAGGGCCAACTGGAACTCCAAGGGTATAAAAGGAAGGAAGAAGGAAGATTGTCACAGCTTCTTCCTCTGGGAAAGCTCTCACCTTCCCAACTGTCTGTGGACACCCGTTTGCTACACACAGCAGATCTGCAGCACAGATTCGCTCCAGTCTTGACTTGTGCCTGTCTGCCCATTGTTCTTCAGTCACCCAGGCTTCAGTCTTTGCCCGAGATCTGCAGCAGACTCACCTCACCAGCTGTCCTGTAGTCCCGGATGGGAGATCTACTTCAGGGCTGAGCAGCCATCCTGGACTATCTCGATCCTTGGATCTGTAAGCCTTCTTAATAGATCCTTTGTCATAAATTCTGTAAATTCTGTCTTTGAAAGAACCCAAACTAATACAGTGGGGGATGTAGCTGAGTGGTGGAGCATTTGCCAAAGATGCACAAGACCCTGGGTTCAACCTCTAGCACTGCAACAAACAAACTAGTCGCTGGAAGAAACCAGTGTGTCCCGTAAATCCTCAGTTTTACAGGCATCTAGCCCTGCTCAAGGATCCATTGCACCTCTATACTCCAGGTATGGAGAAAGTCCTAGCCATCCTCGTGGCAGCAAGAGGAAGGACATGGGTCATGCTTTCTCTGGATGCTGCATCTCCTGCCTAACTCCAGGTATCAGCCTCTGTCCTCACTGCTGTCCTAACAGAAGTGCCAAGGCTGGTGTGACTCAGCATTTATCCTTCTGGCTTAGAACGCCACACAGGTCATTGCTCTAGGGACTTTGGTCTTTCTCCCCTGCTGACAGATCCCTCAAAACTCTCCAGGTCCTGCAAGTACCCAAGGACAGGCTGCATCTCCCTACTTCGCCCAATGCTGGCAGCTGTTTTCCAGCCCTCCTCTTTAGGAAGGCTCCACCCATCCCTCCTGGTTACCCAACAAGTTCACCAGTCCCACTCCCAGGCTGTTGCCCACTGCTCTCACTGAAACACTGGCTTGGTCCTTTTATTGTTGGCCATAATGAAATCCTGACATAGGATATTTATAGAGTAGAAGTTCACTTGGCTGAGTTTCAGAGCTGCAGTCCTGAACATTTTTGGCACCAAGGACTCATTCCATGGAATTTTTCCACAGATGGGGGGTAGAAACGGGGGCATGGTGCTAGAGTCACTATCTCAGCTCCATATGGATCATCAGGCATTAGAACCTCATAAGGAGTATGCAACCTAGACCCATTGCATGTACAATTCAATTAGGGTTTGCATTCCAATGAGAATTTAAGTCACCACTGATCTGACAGGAGGCAGAGCTAAAGCAGTAATGCAAGCAATGGGGAGTGACTAAATATGAATGAAGCTTCATATACTGTCCTGTTACTTCCTGTTGTGTGACTGGTTCCCAAAGGGCCTTCATCTGGTAGAGGTCTCCTATTCTGGGACCCCTATTTTGGAGGCCAGGAATTTCAAGAGCATGACCCTGTCATCTGCTCAATGTCTTGCTGCATCATATGGTAGAGGACACAAGGTGAGATGGAGCAGGTCATAAAACCACTAATGCCCTTATAGGTCTTTATCCTGAAGCCCTCAACTCATCCTTTGTAAACACCTCCCAAGGGTCCCACCTCCAAGTATCACTGACAAATGAACTTCTGGATAAAGTTTCCAACACATGAACCTTGAAGAGCACATTCAAACTAAAGCAAACTCAGTCACATGCAGTGATCACCTTTCCCATCCTGAACACAGGGCTGGAGTCCAGTCCCAACTCTCCTCGGCTTTTGCAGAGTGGGCACACTGTCTAGCACTTCCTTACCCCCCAACACACCCTCTTCACCAATAAAGGTTAACTCAGAGGAAGAAATAGCACTCTGTTCCCTCTCAGTCCTCAGCTCCTTCTCTTGAACTGGAAGGGTTTTCTGTTTCCAGCAGTAGAGGAAATTTCCTTATGTTAGATTCACTCTTTTCCACATCATGATTTAAAGTAATACTCTATGCGCAGACTTCTGTCTTTTTTTTTTTTCTGAGACAGAGTCTTGATAGTAGTGCAAGCTGTAGTGTAAGTTGGCCTCTAACTTGTGATCATCTTGCCTCAGCCCCTGGAGTGCTGAGATTGCAGGCATGTGCCACCATTCTGGGCTTGTCCGCAGACTACGAAGGTCTACACTTCCTGTTCCTTCCTTCTCAGAAGCACAGATCTAAAGACTTTCCCTTCACACATAGGAGCCCTAAAAATAAACCCAAATGGAAGCTAAAAGAAAACACATTTCTTTATTCTAGGAGGTCCCTTCCCTTCTCTCCCACCTTTTAATTCATGGATTTGGTGCCTGACAACCTGACGTTCAAGGTACATAAATGCACTGACACGTCAAGAACATAATGCCTGTTCTTATAGGAACTGTGAGACATATGTTCTGGTACATCTCCAGAGTAAGTCAACCTGTAAAAGGCATTTATCTGGTTAATGTTTTTTCACATATCATTGCAGAAAATCATCAAATGTGTTCACTAAGAACTTATGGGTAGGAGCATTTCTCTGGTCCTTACCCTGAAAACCCCTGGCATCCAAGGAAATAAGACAATAACAATAGCAGCAAAACTGATTTCCCACCCAGGGATCTGAAGGAGCCCAACATCCTTCCTGTTCTCTTATATACCTCATTTGGGACCAAGAAGGGATGTGAAAACAAGCAGAAGAAAACACTTAGGTAGCTTTTAGTACAAACGGATCCAACTGGCTGGCTCCCTGAAAATCACTTTAAAACAAAAGGCCTGAAGGCTAGGGACATAGTTCAGAGGTTAAGGCATTTGCCTAGCCTGCGTTTGACTCCCCAGCACCCCATCAGAGAGGTGTGGTAGCACAAGCCTGTAATTCCAGCACTCAGAAGGCTGAGTCAGGAGGATTGCCTTGAGTTTAAGATTAGCCCTGAGCTATACCGTGAGCTTAGGACTAGCCTGGACGTCAGAACGGGACCCTGTCTCAAAAAAGACCAGTCTGAATTGGAGGCAATATGATTGGAAGGTCAAAAATAGAGTCAGACTGCTTGACTTCATGTACTTGCGCGCACACACACACACCTTTGTAATCCCACCAACTCAGTAGTGTGGTATGTGAAGCCTGCAAAAGGAGCAAGCCATGCAACGTACTACCTGCACTTGACACAGGGTAGATTCTCAGCCTACCTGGCTCCTTAGGACTTTTACCAAGTTGTGGGAAAGTGCTCTCAGGAATATTAATAGCTAAGATTTATTAAGTGCTTATAATATGCCAGACAGTGATACAAGTTTCTTTTTCTTAACAGATGTTTAAAAGGTATTATTTTAACAATATTTCATAGCCTTTTTCCATCCCTACCTCCATCTGTCCACCCCACTTCCACTAGTAAAATTCTAACTTGGTTCACTCAGCATTTCTCCCTGTCCTCAGCTCACCAGCCTTAATCCACAGATCAGGGAAAATACTATAAGCCTGAGAGTCAAGGAGATTTAGATTTGCAATGGGAGAATCCTGACAGGAAAAAATGATGAGCTCCAAGAAAGCACAGCAGATGAGCATGACGAGATTTTGTTGGGAAGCAAGAGTGGCCTCCAAAGACTCTTTCAAGGACAGCTGTTCTCTACTGAAGTGAAGTGAAGAGTGAAATGAGTGTTTTTGTTTCATTTCCTCAGTGCTACAGATCCAAACTTGGGCCTTAACTCACACTCCAGGTTAGTGCTGTACCACTGAGCACACTCCCAGCCCCAAGGTCAGAAAGTTTTTAAAGGTGAGAGATTCCTATACATGAACTACTATACTACACCCATGGAATTTTCTTAAGAAACTACAGTAAACATTTGAATTGCTTTTTAAAGGTTCTTTGTGAACATACTTTGAATATGAGTATAAACTTAGGACCACACATGGACCTGGCTTTATACAGGTTATGCATGCTTTCTTCTATTTTATCCTCCTAGCAATCCCAAGAGTTGGGTACTATTACAACCCTACACTTGGAGAGAAAACTGAAATGTAAAAAGAGAATTTGCATAGTCACACAGAAAATTCTGGAGCTGAATGCAAATCTACACAGTTTGACCTCAGAGCCTGCACACTGACTACTGCGCTGTGTCAGTCATTAAACCCCCTCAGCCTGTCTTCCGATAATTCACGCCTTCCAGATTACCCTGAGATTGGTGCCTAAGGAAATGAGTGCCGAGATTTCTTCTAATGAAACTGCTTCCTTTCAATAAAAAAGTAGGTGTATTTGTGTGTGTGTCTGTGTGTGTGTGTGTATGCATGTATGCATGTATGCACTTTTTAATTTAATTAAACATAACATTATTTAAAATTCAAAAGGTCCAAATAGTTACATAGCGAAGTTCTCACCTACCCTTGTCCCTCTAGCCATCTGGTTCTCCTTCCCAAAGGCAAACAATGTTAGCAGCTTCTATTGTATATTCTCAGATAAAAGCATTACAAGTAAGTGTATTTTTTTCTTTCCATTCTTTAAGTGTCAACAAAACCTACTGGGTGTCCTGCACTTGGATTGTTTCCACATTATCAATGCCTTTGAAAAAAAATCATTCCTTATTGGTAGAAAATAAGCATCCTCCTCTTTCTCTATAGTTAAAATTATCCACTAAGAATCTGCCAGGGTTTATTTAGTAAGTTCCTAACTGTTGAGCAATTAGAATATTTCTAAGCCTGTGCCCTTACTATTGATGTAAATATCCTTGCATATAATGTCATTTTGCATATGCTAGTCTACCTATAGTATAATACCTAGAAACAGAACTGCCAGGTCAAAGGCCAAGTGCATATGCACCTTTAAATAGATCCTCCCAAACTGCCCTACATAGATTATTTTTAACAGAGTACACTCCTACTCACAGTGTATAAGATCGCTGATTTTTTTTCCTACATCCTCTTCAACACTCAAGATTATTAAACTTTTTGGTCTTTGCCCATCTGACAGATGAAGATGGAAAATCCATTTCTCCTGTTGCCTCAGGGTTCTTGGGTTTAAACCGTACCTCACTGCCCACAAACCCTGTTATTCATTCACTTAAAAAATACAAGACATTTAACACATGGAGTGTTGGTCCAAGGCACCTCTTGCCCTATAAACAGCAACCTTTCTCCATAAATCTATGTGGCTTAAGATTCCTGCGATGGTTGGATCTTAGGTATGCCCTGAATCTTGACTGTGGGCTAGAAGAATAATTTTGAGAGGTTTAGAAGAACAAATAAATAATATTCCTGTCCCAATTCTCTCCCCGACCCTCACCCCACCCAGCAGTAAGTGGCACTGATTAAAAGAACCAGACAGATGGAGATCAAAATATCTGCTTTGTTTCTGAGTAAAGCTGATTGGAATCTGAAGCTTAGATCTATGACCAGATGGGTTTTCTAGTATCTGCTCCCACCACAAAAGAAACCCATGATTAAACCTCACAGTCTGACATAAACAGACCTGGGCAGGTGGGGTATCCACCGAAGCAGTGTCCACTTACTATAGGGTCTGGGAAGACAGTGAGATTCCTGAGGTCAGCTGCGGAGCAACAGAAGGGCCCAGCCACATACATTGTCCAGCCAGCCAGAGGAGCCACCACAGAGTAATGATAAAGGCACCTCACAACATGGCCAGAAGCGCACCCTCCCCCACCTCTGTGACACAACTCTTTCCCATCTGAGGCCAGCAAGGTGTCACTTGTCTATGCCGACATAAGGAGAGGTGGATAAGAATATTTCAGAAATGGCTGAACTTTCAGGGACAAAGAAAATGGGGTTTTTCTGCAGGGAACAAAAATTTTAAGTGTCAGAATAAAGAATTTAAGTGGGTCTGGTGGTACAGGACTGTAATCCCAGAACTCTGGACAGCTGATATAGGAGGATCACAACTTCAAGCTTAGCTTGGACAATTAGGAAACACAGTGATACCCCGTATCAAAATTAAAAATGGGCTGGGAATCTATCTCAGTGTAAGGGCCCTGAGCTCAATCTCTAATACCACAGAAAAAGAAAGAAAAGAAAAAGAGCATATTCATTCATTCATTCATTCATTCAATAGATGGTTGAGAATTCATTTTGTTCCAGACTCTGTGCTAAGATCAGGCTCTACAAAGATAAGCAGAACTCCGATCTTGCTTTCTATAGAAGTGACATTGTGGAATAAAGATAACTATGTAAATAAACCACACTTCTATGTACTCTAATCAGAGCATGAACAAAAAGGACGGAGAAGACTTAGCAGAAAAAGGAGCTCAAGGAATGCAATGGTGAGTCAGGCCATGAATATTATTTTATGAATAATATTTTGCAGGAAAAGTTTGGAAGCTGCACAAAACAGAAACGACAGAGCAGACAAACACAACAGTTGCAAAAGCAAAGAAAAGATCCAGGTGATGCCTGGACACAGAAGATATTTCTGTATGCATGCAAACTTGCTCAGGAGGGAAGGAAGGGACAATGGGGCTGGAAGCAGTGGCTGGGAGGTTCAAGAAACCTCCTCCTCAAGCAACAGGGCAGTTTTTATGCTGTTTCAACAAAACTGACATGATGGGATTTGTTTCAAGAAGGTCAAGCCTGGCAGCAAATGAAGAGAAAGGAGAAGGGAGGGGGATTAAAAGCAGAAAGGCCTAAAAAGAGTTAATAGCCAGGCCCAATGGCATAAGCCTGTAGTTACGGCACTCTGGAAAACTGAGGCAGGAGGATTTCAAGTTCAAGCCCAGCCTGGGCTGGGGATGTAGCTCAGTGTAAAAGACCCTGGGCTCAATTCCCAGTACCAAACACACACACATACAGAGTAAACACACTGGCCCAGGAAGATAAACTCAGTACATAAGTAATGAAAAGTAAAGACAGTCAACAGACATCTCACAGGTAGGGTGGTCATGCTGCAGTGCCTGAACAGCCACAGAGGGTGAGAGAGGAGTCAAGAGCACACAGATGCTCTGTTTGAACTATGGGGTGTAATTGAAACTGGGTACAAAAAGGAACAGACTTGTGGAAGAAGAAAACAAATTTAGCTTGGGGCATGTTATCTTAGAGTTGCCTGAAAAATGCCTAGTAGATCACGTTACTCCAACTTCTGTTTCTGTAACAAATACCTGAGATAATCAACTTAAAAAGAGGAAAGATTTATTTTGACCCAAGGCTTTGGAGGTCTCAGTCCATGGTTTGTTGGCTCTGCTGTTTCTGGGCCTGTGGCAAGGCAACACATCATGGGAAGCACCTGGTGGAGAACGATGGTCACTTTGTGGCAGTCAGGAAACAAAGAAGAGAAAGAACAAGATGCCAGAGTCCTACAATCCCAAGAGCATGACCCCAGTGACCTTCTCAAAGGTTCCACCACCTCTGAATAGCACCAAGCTGAGAACCAACCCTTTAACACAAGGGCCCCTCAAAGACATTCCAGATACAAACTGGCAGAGATGTCGGAGCTCAGGAGAAAACTCTGGGATACAGACAAGTCAACCATTCCTGATATAACCATTCCTAAAAGGAAAGCAATGGGTTACTCTCAAAGCAGTCTGCTGGGAAAATGATGACAGACCTGACACAAAGGGGAAAACACTGGAAAGCCAAACTGACAATGGGCTTATGTAACAAACCTAACAAGGCTGAGGCAGGAGGATCCCAAGTTTTGAATTCTATCTGGGCAACCTAGCAACTTATTTGCATACTGGTTAAAAAATAGTTTTTTTGAGACA
Organism: Ctenodactylus gundi; assembly: GCA_004027205.1. NCBI lineage: Eukaryota > Metazoa > Chordata > Mammalia > Rodentia > Ctenodactylidae > Ctenodactylus > Ctenodactylus gundi. Next base: position 320,488 of record PVKB01000291.1, on the reverse strand, counting down.
GGTTCTCACTCTGTCATCCAAGACGGTCCTAAACTTACTATGTAGTCCAGGCTGGCCTCCAACATATTCAATTCCCCTGCCTCAGCCTCCCAAGTGCTAGGATTACGGATGTGTGCCACCACATCCAGCTTGATCCAGGAAAAAAAAAAAAAATTGAAAGGTCTGAGGAGTAACTCAGCACAAAGGCCCTGCAGGTTTAATCCCTACTACAAAAAAGTAAAAAGTTAATACAGAAGAAACTTCAATGGAACTGAGTATAGAAGCTGAGCAAGCGAGAGATGCCTCAAATAATCACAGAGGAGTAGAAGTCATCCCCCTCCTCGCACGTGGCTAAGGCCACACTGTCCTTTACAATGTTTGGACCGTTTTCTCAGCTGTGTAGCTCCTATAATGCCTCCCTCCTCTACGACAGCATGGAAAGCTGAGCAAGAGAGTGAAATGACGCCAGTCATGTGGGAAAGTCCAATTTCCTCCCAGCACGTTCAGGAAGAAGATTAGCCCCCTTTGCCATAGACTGAAGAACAAGAGAGCAGAGGATGTCTTCAGCCACAATTTCCCACACAACCTTGCAAAAGCTCCACATTTGCCGACATCAGACAGAAAACCAACCTCCCCGTCCATGGCTTCTCACCAGTTGAGGCCTGCTCTGTCGACCAGCAGCCTTGCCAGGGGCTCCTGTACTCACCATCTGCTCCTACCAACTGCACCGCCACCTTTCACATTCCCCCTTCTTAGGACATCAGATCTTGGCACAAGATAAGCTGTGGGCCAGGAACATCCTCACTCCTTTCCACGGAATTTCTACTGATTTCTTCCAAAGCTTCCCTTCATTTTCTGAAGTGAACTTAATACACAGCTGTCATTTCTTGTCCTCTGTCTGTGAATTTGGTCTATACTGACCTTATTTTTTAAATAAAAGTAATTTTGCTATCATTATTTAGAAAAGTAGATTTTTCTGGATAAACAGAGCTTTGCCTCTAAGTATCATTTAATTCAGTCAGCTGACCAACATTTGTTGAGCTATTACTAGTTGCATGCCTAGCACTATGCTGCATGACATAGATTTTAAGTTAATGAAAGTTTAAAAGTAGAAAGCATTCATTCCATAGGCCAAAACAAGCCTGAGCCTCCATCAGGGACTGAAATGTTTACATCCAAACTCTCCCCACTCCCTGGTTTGCTAGATCTTGCTAAATTAGGTTGTCGTTTACCTTCCTTCTTTAGTCATGAGAAATGAGCAAAACTCAAAATAGTTGTGTTCTCTCACATAATTGTGAGCATCCTGTTTTAAACACAGAGCCTTGCTTTGCCGTGCCAATGGTGCTCCTGAAAATATGGCGGATGTTCCTAAGACTCATCTCATTTTCTACAAGAAGATGGGAAGCACCAACCCACCCTAGAGTGACACAAAAAGGACCAGGAAGAGCAACTGTAGGACAGAAAGCAGAGTGGCGACAGTGGTCAGTGTAAGCTGATTTTCCAAAGAAAGGCTAAAAGTACCGAGAAAACTGTGTTGATGCTTATGTGCATTGAGCCTACCCACAGACTTTAGGAATGCTGGCTACTGAGAGATGGGAATCTTGTGCTGAGAGGAAGTGACAAGGGAAAGGACCATATGATCAATGCCAAGCTTCCTCTTCTGTTTCATCATGAAGAAAATATAATCTTTATAGATTGTGATTACTTCAAATAACAAATTAATTAATAAAAGACAGATGTATCTTTATTAGAAAAATCAAAGAGGAAATAATTCCAGTAATCTACGGTCATATATCGTCCATAAAACAACCACCGTCCATCTGTACTTCCTTAACTCCAAGGTTCCCACCTTGTCTGCACATTGGAATCATGAAGGCTGTTTCCGAAGCCATGCTTCCCCATGTCCCCACCTGGTCATCATGAGTGCATCTTGTAGGAGCAGACTGAGTCCAGAAACTGATAAAAGATGACCACACAAAGCTAGCATGTGCTAGACAATGATTTGGAAAGCACTGCTTTATTTTTTTCCATTTTATTGATACGTATAAGTGCAAAATTTAAAGTTTACATTGATCTTGAGCATTTTGTGCACATACCTACCTTGGAAGGTTAAAAGACATTCCCCTCTCTCCTTTCGACCCTCCCCTTACCCATACTCCCCCCATCCACCCAACTCCATTATTTTCCACATTAAGTTCCGTGAGATAATTGTGATCTGGGTTTCTCATATCAGAGAAACCATTGGATATTTCACCTTCTCCTTCTGACTCACATCACTAAGCATGACGGTCTCAAGTTGCCTCCATTTGCCTACAAAAGCCTCCAACCTATCTGACTTTATAGATGCATAGTACTCCATTGTATATAAATACCACAGTTTGTGTATCCATTGGTCTGTTGATGAGTATTTTGGTGTCTTCCACATTTTAGCTATTCTTAGTTGTGTTGCTATGAACACGGATATACCTGTATCTCTGTTATGTGTTGTTTTTAATTCTTTTGGGAATATTCCCAGAAGAGGTATCGCTGGATCAAAGGGGATATTTATTTCCAATCTTTTGAGAGACTTCCATACTGCTTTCCATAGAGGGCTCCTTTTTCCCCACAGCCTCACCAGCACTTACGGCTGTTTGTGTCCTTGATATAGGCCAATCTCTCTGGAGTTAGATGGTATCTTAGCGATGTTTTGATTTGCATTTCTCCTATGGCTAAGGATGTTGAACATCTTTTCATGTATTTATTGGCCATTTAAACTTGGAAGCACTGCTTTAATGTCAAACTCTCAAAAGTGATTTCTCCTTGTAGGTGGCCTGTTGTATCACTGGAGACAGCCCATTTTCCCAAGTCTAATCTGCCATTTTCTTTTAAAAGCTATCTAAAAAGGATCTCAAATAAGGGAAAATAAATTTGGGACAATGCAAGCAAAGTATATGAACTACTGAATAAGACGTTTTCAAGAAAACATCAAATCTGTCTACCCAGAGATCTCAGCTTTTTCTGGCTAAGCTAGATGAAACGATGATCACAGACAGAATAAAGCCCCTCTTTACACATGATATGTGTTCACATCATGTGTATGTGCTTATACTTAATCTATGAGGGATGTCTCTGAACAAAAAGGTCTCCTTTTGTCAGACCTTCATCTAAACTGAGAGTTTAAGTAACTCGAGAGCAGGAATCACTAGGTGGCATCTTGAAGAGAAGTATGCTCCATGTTTGTGAGACATCCCCATGGCTGCTGATTGTCCCAGAGCTGGCTAATGGGCCAAAGAACAGCTATGATCTCTAACTGACAGGCACTTTGTTTTTTGGGTTTTTCCCCCACTATTTTTATTAATATACACATGTAATACATAGTATTTACAATGAATTTGGGTATTTCATGCACATATGCATCATATCAACTTTACAATCCCTTCCCATTTTTGACCCTCCCATCCTTCCCTATCCCTTCCCTCAACTCCGGCTATTACTTCATGTGGTTCTACAGAATGTCTGTGTTCTGGGTTTTCCAAGTCAGAGAGAGTATACAGTACTTAACATATTAATCTTCCGCACGTAAATCATTTCACTTAAGTCACCACTCCAACTCGGCTTCCTATTCCTCGGATGGGTCACAGTAGTTAAATCTTGATGCCTCTTCTCTGAATCCAACCAATCCCTTTATTGGGATATTTACTGTTTTTTTTTTTTTCTGTATTTTGCTATATCTTTGTTGCTATTCTTAAATCTGGCCTTACCCACCAGTTCACATTAGAAAATAACTACACGCATGTAGTTCAAAAGATTAGTAAATTTGGGAAAGAAGGAAAAAAAGTTAAAATTTCAAATGCCTTAGGTGCATACTGGAAGGTACATATTTGTACATTCACAGGGTTATCGTTGCATCAATCAGCTTTCTTAGGATAAATTTCATCAGTGACCTAATAAGTGAATTGCTCCAATAAAACACAGTTAAAACTATATCACATTGCTACATTAAATGAACTTAAATCTATACCACTTAAATATATTTAAAATGACAGATATGAAGGCAAATTTAGTTATTTCAGAATTTCCTAACTTTCATAACTTATTTACTCATATTTCACTGATTACTAACATTCTTTTTTCTCAGCTCATTCTCCTCTAGCTGTTGTCGCTTTTCCTCTGGGGTCATTGGTGTCACTGGTCTCCCTTTCACTTTCTAAGTTTCCTTTAACTACTCTCTGCAATACTGGCTCAGTGGCTGCAAATTCCTTTAAGCTGTCTATATAATGGGAAGTTTTAAGTTCTCTCTTTAAATTAAAAGACAACTTTGCTGGATATAGCAGTCTTAGTTGGCATTTATGTTCTTTTAGTGTTTAGATGACATTGATCCACGATCTCCTGGCTTTCAGAGTCTAGATTGAGAAGTCTGAAGTTATCCTGATGGGCTTATCTTTGTAGGTCACCTTCTGTTTTTCTCTTACCACTTTTAGTATTTTCTCCTTGTTTTGGGTTTCTAGAATTTTAATTATGATGTGTCGTGATGAGGATCTCTTCTGATCAAAGTTGTTTGGTGTTCTATATGCCTGCAGTAGTTCCATGTTCATTTCTTTTCTTAGATTTGGGAAATTTTCTTCCATAATTTCATTAAACATGTCCTTTAAGCCATTTTTTTTGTCCTCAGTCTTCTCCTCGATTCCCATAATTCTGAGGTTGTTTCTCCTTGAATCATCTATCAGCCATTGTAATGATTTGCTTTCTTTCTTATTTACTTTGTGTTCTGCATGGCCTGTATGTTGCAGCTCAGTCACTTTATTTTCCAGGTCTGACATTCTATTCTGAAAATGTTTAGTGTGGATGCTTATTATTTCCTGTGTGTTTTTCACTTCCTGAATATCTGCATTCAATTTTTCTATATCTCTGTTGTGTTCTTCTCTAATTTCTTGTATTGCCTTCATTATCTTCTGGTATATTTCTTCTATGGTCTCCTCTGTTTGCTTTTCAAGGCTTGCTTTTAGCTTAGCTATGTATTGGTATAGCTTTTCTGCTGTCTGTTTTATTTCCTGCTTTAATTTAGTGAACATCTAGACCCAGAAGTTACCATCATTTTTGCCATTTTCATCTTTGGATTCTGCAATTTCAGTACTCTGGTATCATCTTCTGGGACGTCAGGTCTTTTTGTAGGAGAATTGTTACCACATTTCCCCATGGTTCTGCTATCTCTGGCTGTCTCTCAGGCTGAAGTTCTGGCTCCGGACCTTCCTCCGTCTGGCCTGTGAATGCCGGCAGCTTGGAGCCATGCTGAGTCGGCTGCTTTATTTGTCCTCTTCCGATGTGACTTAAGGATTTCTGACCTGCCTGTGGCCTCCTGTCCATTGTTGGGGTGCTCCGTCCTCTCCCAGCTCCGTCAGATATCCCGGGCCAATGCGAGCTTTCCTCCATCCATAGCTGCCTGTGGCTCCAGCCGTTTGCAGCCAGCTTGCGGTGGCTTCCTGGGCTGCTGGGATTTTTTTTTCTCTCTCTGCTTTTGATGATCCTTGGGAATTTCTAACCTTCCCCTGGCCTCCTTTCAGTTGTTGGGGATGTTCCTCTCTTTCCTAGCTACACTGAACACACTTTTTCTAACTAAATTCTTGACTTTTTAAGTGGGTCGATGAGGAGATGTGCCGCACTATTACTCTGCTGCCATCTTGACTGGAAGCCCTTGACAGACACTTTGTATCAAAGTAGTAGTACCTGGAGCCTTTCTTGGGGGGGATAGCAAATAAAATTTCCTCCCAATTAAAATGTTCCAGATGAGGACCATGACCTGTTCCCCAGGGGCAGCACCATTTGAGAGCTAAAAGTAACACATTCACCTCCCAGCTTCCCACTCACTGAACTACCATTTGAAACAGGAAGACAATTATTTTCACCAGTCTCATCAGGAAGCTGCCCAGAGCCAAAACAGGTTCTCAGAGCATCCTTGAGAGACCTGGACCAGGGAGAAAGCTGGTCCACAGAGCCCTTCGCTGATGCAATCTGAGCAGATTTCCCAGGACACAAACCCTTGCTTCTTAGTTCAAGAAAATAAATTAAAATGTTAGGAAAACAATGCTCAACATCACCCTCCTTGGACTTCAGTGGCAAAAGACAGATCCAGCCCATGATAGCTCAGCTCAGCATCCAGCAAAGACCAAGGGCCACGAATGCCTGGATCCCACCAGGCTAAGTACATTCTGCTGGAGCCACTAGCAAAAGCACATGAGATAAACCAATGCATTCTTGTCCTCTGCTTTGTTGTTGTTGTTTTTTGTTTTGTTTTGTTTTTTGTTACCTGGCCTTCTTTAAAAGCCTTTTTTTCTCTTACATCAGAATCCTTCCTTCATAGAGACTCTCTAGTGATAAATTTAATTAACAGAACACAGAATCCAATCTCAGTTATGTTTCACCTCGGTGTGCTACAGGGGATCCTCAAAAACTCGTTAGAAAGAAATTACTTTAAATGAATATTTAACTCATATGAGCTCACTGTGATCTTAAATAAAATCTATCATTTGAAACATTTACAGAGATAGATGTGTTGGTGGGAGTAAGAATTATTAAAAATGAAACAAGTGGTAGGTTCTTCTAAGGTTCCAGAAGAATCACAAGGGTGCTGGTGTCATGGCTCAAATTGTACCTGTGGCCCCTCCTGTAAGAAGGTCATTCTGAGGCTAACTCTCTTATAGAAAGAAGAAATCCTATGACCATTGCTCTTCTCGCCTCCTCTTTTCTCTGTCCTCCCTCACTGTGGCAATATGGACAACTTTTCTCCAAATGTTCTTGATTCGCATGACACCACTTTCTTGAGGTCCTTCTCCTAACTCTCTGGATGCTTCTTATTGTCCTGCTTGTGGGCACATCAATCTCAAGTGCTTGGCTCCTCATGCTGTTATTGGCTTTATCCCTCAGAGCCCTCTTTCTGGGTGTCCCCATACACTCCCACAATGTCAACAGCTGTCAATTAACAGATTTCAGATGTGTATCTCTAGTCCTGATTTACACCCCATCATTATCTGGAGATAGCCTGGTCTTCATAAAGATTCCTCAAACTCACCAAGTAAAATACAAAGCAAAAGGCATCCTTCTGATTTCTAAATCCTCCTTCCAACTAGCACCATCATCTACCAACCAGAAAAGCAGAAACTCAGAGTTCATCCCTAAAACCTTCTGCTCAACCTCTATACCCCACCTGTCAACGTGTGTTTCAGTTAGGAATTGAGTCTGGCAGCTAGACAGAATAGACAGAATTCATAGTAAATCCAACAAGAAAAGATTTCCTTTTTCTCACAGTGAGAGATTCAGAAGTAGGTATCCGGGGATGGCCTGCCAAAGCCACCCTGTCACCAGCCCCTGGCCTCCTGGCCACCTTTTCTGCCATGCTTTTCATGAGGCTCTCATACTTAAGACCAAATCACAGTTAGAGATGGCTTTTCCCAAGTATCAGGAAGAAAGATAGAGAAGAGGCAATGAAAAGTTCCCACAACACAACCCACCCTTTAGTTTATCCCTTGAAGGGGTCTCTCAGAAATTCAGATTTTTAGCTGTGCATTTCACTCCTCCCAAGAACATATGGGGCCAATTCACAAAACGAAAATGGTAACCAGTAGGATGACACAAACCGAGATTGCCTATTCTACTCTCTTAATATCTTTCAAATGCAACCCCCTGTTCATTTCTTCCATGGACTAGTTCTGTCACCTCCTAATGTGACCCCTTGCCCACCCCCACGCCCCCTCTTAGTCCTCCTTCACACTGCCACCATCATTACTTTTCCTTGAGAAACATATGATCTGGCCAATCCTTGCTTAGAAAATATCAAGGGTTCCTCTTTCACCTTTAAGAAAAAGCTCAAACTGCTTGGCATGGCTTTAAGCTCTTCCCCATCTGTCTCAGAAACACCTCTGGCCCTTACCTGTCCTCTCTTCCCCCAAGCTTCATGCACACCTACCATTTCTGCCTCTCATATGTCTCAGCCCTCTCACACTGTCCTTCCTGTCTTTTAAGTGCCATCTCTGTCTGCAAGGCAGATTTAATCATGTGTAATCAACGATTAAAGATTTGAGGAAGTGCTCCCACAGAAAAGCCACCTGTTCATAGAGTAAAAAAAAAAATAGTAAAATATGTTCTTTGTTACACATGTATAAATATCACTCTGAAACACAATAAGCCTGCCTCCTCTGTCTCTCAGGACTGTGGAGTTGGTGGCAAGTTAAGAGAAAGAAGATGGAAGGGGAAAGTTCTCTGATCTCTGCTGGCCTGAAGTCAAAAGATACCCAGCCTTCTTTTTCCCAGGGAAAACAAAGATTGCCTGCTGAAGCCTATTGTGGACCCTGGTCAGCCTGGAGATGGTACCAGAGGAACCAACATTCCAGGCGTTCCTCACGAATATTTAGCTGCCATTTATTTGCCTGTTTCCAAGTTGCTGCTCCTATATAGCCAAAGTCTTTCTTTTTTGTTTTTTGTCTCATCTCCTCTCTTAAAAGATATTATTCTTTGTTTTTTAAAAAAAAGTGCTTCATAAACTGGGATTCAAAGCCACCACTGGAGAACTATTCATTCCCAGAGTGTGCACCGCACACATGTAAATGCACATGTTAATCAATTCCTGTTTGTTTTCTCTTGAAGGTCCACCTTTTGTGGCAGGAGTCCATTCCACCTGAGAACTTGGAAGAGTTGAACAAAAAAAATTATTTTTCTTCCCTTACACTCTCAAGGAAGAAAGACTTTTTTTTTCAACCTATCATTCTCTCATAGCCTTATTAGTCATGAGAGTTCAAACTTCCAAATATCTAATAGGAGAAAGGGAGAAATGCAACTTCTCACTGGAAGAACACACTGTGTCAGCCAAGACCACCCTACCTTGGTGAGAACTGACCAAAGAAAAAGTGTAGAATAACGAAAGACAAGGTAATGATGGAAAATGAGCTATATCCAATAAACACATAATCTTCTGTAAAATATATTCACCAGCCTAGATTCAATCCTGAGACGGGCAGCTTGTGGGCAAGAACAGAGAGAATCAAGAAAAAGTAAGAAGTTCACTGAAAGTGAATGTGTGGTGCTTATCCCACTTTTCTCAAAATTGAGCTGCTTCTCTGCAAATACAAGGGGGGAAACAGTGTCCATGGGCTAGCGCCGGGCAGGCAGGGGTGAAGGTAACACAAAGTATGTTCTGATAATGTCCTGAGCACAGATCCTCTGGCTATCTGGGGACCCATATAGAAAACGGGACCTTGAGTGTATTTTGCCATCAGTCAACTTGCTTCTTCCTCCGAACTTCCAGATTTTGTTCATGGCAATCAGTGCTGTCCCTTTATGGTAAATAAATGCTACTGGCAGGAAGTTGCCTGTCACCCCACCTGGTCCTAACACTTAACTTGGCTGCTGTTTTCAGCACACATGTCATCAGCAATGCGATTGGTAAAATGAGTCAAGTGTCCTGGAGAGAGAAATATAGCGATCACTAAGGCTGTCTGATGAAAGAAACGGCTAAGAACACACATCAGCTGCCTGTCGATTTATGTTACTGTAGCTCTGCGGGAAAATTCTTCTTAGAGATGTTAGCAGTAAAAAAAAAAAAAAAAAATCTCAAACCTTTGAGGATCTTAGTTTTCCAGTGACTTCCCCCTGACTGACTACTGCTTCTCTTTTCCCTACTCCCCTATTCCCACATTTTAGACACAAATGAGGAGGAAAAACTAAAGAAAGGTTGGGAAAACTTCAAAATTCTTCACCACTGCAACCCAAAGAAATGTTTTTGGGAGGGGACACGAGTTGGATAAATTATGGAAGAAAAATGAACTCAGAGTTTGGAGAAAAGGGAGGTTGGATCACTAAAAGCAAAAGCCACCTTCACTTTCCCTGATATGAACTGCATTGGTCTTCTGAGTACCCAAAATCTCACCATGGAAACTGGAACACAGCAATATATAATCAGTCATTCATCAAAGCCCACAAATGAGTGGTGCTACGGTTTGGGTCTGGAGTGTTCCCCCCAAAGGCTTCAGATATAGTGGGACAGCTGTGGAGCCACATATCATTGGGAGATAGGGACTGGCTGGAAGGGCAGATGCTTGGGGTTTGACCTGGAGGGATTGTGTCAACTTGCTGAGATTAAAGGAGGGCACCTATGTTGTGGGCCAGGAAGTGAGGCACCCACCTGGGTATGGGGGGGGCGGGGGGGGTCAACTGGCAACTTGAACTTATAAAAGAAGGAAGAAACACTGTTACAGCTTCTTCTTGGGAAGGCTCTGACCTTGCCTGAGTCACCAGCTATCAACTCACTCCTCATTTCAATTTGCTCCTGCATCACCTGGATCTTGTCTGAAATATCCTGAGTACCTTTCCTGCCTCTACCATATGCTTCCACTGTGGCCAGCTGCCCATGAATGGACTTGTGTGAGACCTTCTGAATTGTGGGGCCAAATAAATCTCTCTTCCTTTAAGTTGTGGATGTTGAGTATTTTTGTCCCAGCAATGAGAAAGTAACTAGGACAGGCGTGTTCAGCCCCAGAACTACTCACCTCCTTCTACCATTACCAAGATCTGGTAATGGCTTGAGATTAGTCATCTCCTTTTGGCCAAGTACATTGGCCATGATACTGACTTACTACCTTTTTATTCTTTCTGGTAACCTCTAGTTCTCTGACATTCACTGGTAAGTTACGCGGCAGGAAAATCCCACATCTTTAAAGAGCACAAGGGTTTCTGGGTCAAGATGGAGGCCGAGTAACAGCACTGCACAATGTCTCCTTACAGACCCACTTAAAAAGTCAAGAATTTAGTCATAAAACGCGTGTTCATCGAAACATCAAAACAAACATCAAACATCGAAAGCAAAGAAAAAAATCCCCAGCAGCCCAGGAAGCCACTCCATGCTGGCTGCAAACAGCTGGAAGCCACAGGCATCTGCAGATGGAAGAAAGCCCACATGGGCCCAGGACATCTGACAGAGCTAGGAGAGGAAGGCGCTCCCCAAGAACTGACCTGAAAAGAAGGTCAGAAGTCCTGAAGACATACCAGAAGTGGAGGAAAACAGCAGCTGACTCGGCGTGGCCCTGAGCTGCCGGCACCCACAGATCACAGATGGAGGAAAGCCTGGAGGCCAGAACCTCAGTGTGAGGTCAGCACAAATCCAGGAGAAGTGGGAATTGTTGGCAGCTGGCAGTCCCAGCCTCCAAAAAACAAGCCCACGGGTAGTGTATGCTACAAAAGCAATGTGTGCTCCCCTGAGAAAAGGCCCCCTGGATCCCAGACTAGAAGCAGCATTCGGGAGCTATAACAGGCAATGACAGAAGCAGGAGCCATTAAAAACAAAAACAAAAAAATGTCTGAGACTGAACCCATTAGAGTAAAAGAAAGCTCAGAAAACACATCAGGGGTTTTGTGGGTCACCCTTAAATAGTCCCTAGGAAGAAACTGACACACGAGGCAGAGACATGGGGGGGGGGGGGGGGGGAGGCTGACAATCTCCTGAAGGGCTCAGTGTAGAGGGCGCACTTCTAAGGGTGGAGAGCACCGCCCTGGGAAAGGGAAGCCAGGACAGACAGAGAATTTTGCTGACGGAGGAGGGGTGGAACAAGACATCTAAAAGGCCATCGGACTCTCAGGTTCCCCTCACTGCCTACTCCCAGCACAGAAAGAAGAATTGTGGTTCCCTAACACACACCATCATAGCCGTTCATAAAAATCTCTCAGCCAAGCCTCTAAAGTGAAGTCCCTCAACACCAGAAACCCGGGAAGAAGACAGGGCACCAGGGCAACCACAGAGATGACTGCAGACCCCAGATACGGATGGCACAGGCCCTGAAATAGCGGAACTCATGGAGAAGGAAGTCAAAAAGCAAATAAATGAATCAAACAACCAGTTCAAACATGATGTTCTCAAAGAAATGCAAGTATTGATCAACAGGCTTGAAGAGGATCTTACTAAGCAAATAATGGTCCTAGTGGAGACAAAGCTCACTGAGCATACTGAAGCCACAAATAAAAAGTTGGCTGAGGTAAATAAAGAAATGCAAGATATGAAGGAATATTTTAATAGAGAAGTGGAAAATCTGAAAAGAAATCTAGATGAAATTGAAGACATGAAAATTATATGTAGCAACAGGGAAGGATGACTCAGATATTGTGAGGATACAGTTTCAGACCTTGAAGACAAGGCTGAGGAAACAAATGATATAATTAGATATGACTCCAAAGTTAGAAATGAGCAAAATAGCTGGATATACCAGCTGATGGATGATTCAAAGAGAACCAATCTCAGAACTATGGGTGTGAGAGAAAAAGCAGAAGACAGCACCAATCATATAAAGAATTTATTGACAGCAATACTGCAAGAAACTTTCTCTAATCTAGGAAAAGAAATTAACTTGCAGATACAAGAAGCTTACAGAACACCAAATAAGCTGAACCAACAAGGAGACTTGCCGTGACATATCATAATCAAAACCTCACAAATACAACATAAAAAGAGAATATTAAAAGCAGCAAGAGAAAAAGAGACATTATTCTACCAAGACAAACCCATCTGAATTACTGCAGATTTCCCAAGACAAACCTTAAGGGCTTGGAGAGCCAGGAATAGGATCCTTTGAGCTTTAAAAGACAGCAAGTATCAACCCATGTTGTTATATCCAAGAAAATTATCCCTGAAAATTGACGAAGAAGAAAAAAATTTTCATGACCAAGAATCCCTTAAGAAATTTGCAACAACTACCCCAGCGTTTCAGTTATTACTTGGAGGAATCTTTGAGAGAAGCAGAGAAGCAAGTAACACTGAAAAAACATCAAGGAAAGGAAACATCTACATGGGCCATTGGTATAAAATCTTTAAAAATAGGCATGCATGAAATTAGGGATGAATCGACAGGTAAAAGGATAAATCAAAATAGGGCAAAATGTTAATAATTACTGAAATATGAGTAAACAATATATTAAAGTTTTAAAAATCTGAAATAACTAAGCATACTTATCTATTGCTTTAACTATAGTATACTTATGTGATACAGATTTAAGTCCATTTAATGTAGCAAATTGATAAAGTGTTAAGCTTGTTTAATGTAGCAATTCACTTCTTTGATGTTGAGTGTGAGTTCATCCTCTTTGAGAGAGGCAGAAAGATAAGCAGCACCAAAATAAATTGGAGGAGAAGTAACATCTAAAGAGAAAATGTAATAAAAAATAGACTGACATTTAAATCATTTGATTGATATACTTCTAAAACAGTACCAGCTGTTCTAAAAAAAAATCTGCAAAATCTTCCCACATCACTATTATTAGTAATAGTAGAGTTGTATGCAAAACAGAATAATTACATGCAACATGGGGAACTGACATAAAAATCTTTCAAAAATACATATGCACAAATGTATGGATAAACAGGCAGATAAAGTTATAAACCAAATCCCGCAAAATGTTAGTAATCCGTGAAATGTGAGTAAATAAGTTACAAAAGTTAAAAAATTCTGCAATAACTGAATTTGCCTTCATATCTGTTACTTTAAGTATACTTATGTGATATAAATTTAAGTTCATTTAATGTAGCAATGTGATATAGCTTTAACTTCATTTATTATAGCAATTCACTTATTTGGACTTTGATGCAAGTTTATCCCAAGAAAACTGATTGATGTAAAGATAACCCTGTGAATGTATGAACATGAACCTTCCAGTACGCAGCTAAGGCATTTGAAATTTAGCTCTTCTTCTTTCTCATATTTACTAGCCTTTCGAATTACATGGTTGTAGTTCTTTTCTTATGCGGACTGGTGGGTGAGGTCAGGTTCAAGAATCTCAACAAAGATACAGCAAAACATATATATAGACAGAGAGAGAGAGAAAAGAAATTCGGCAAATATCCCAAGAAAGGGATTGGCTGGACTCAGACAACAGGCATCAAATTTGACCACCGTGGCCCAATCAAGGAATAGGAAGCTGAGCTAGAGAGTGGTGATTTAAGTGAAATAATTCAGATGCAGAAGATTAAATGGGTTAAGTACTGTACAGTCTCTCTGACTTGGGAAACCCACAACCCAGGCATTCTATAGAACCACATGATGTCATAGCCGGAGCTGGGGGTAGGGACGGGGAGGGTGTAGGAGGGTCAAAAATGGGAAGCCATTGTAAAGTTGCTGTGATCTATATGTGCACAAAATACTCAAGTTCACTTTAAACATTATGTATTGCATATGTATATAAATAAAAATAGTGGGGAAAAAAGAGCACAAGGGGTTAGAAGGTGCCGTATTTTAGGGGAGAAATGATTTCTTTTCTCACCCACCACTAGATTCATGGTTGAGGTTCCTATAACAGAAGACAAATTAACAAGATAAAAGCATATGAATTTATTTAACATAAGTTCTCTGTAACCTAAGAGACATCGTAAGAAGATGAAGACCCATGCAGAGACAAACTCAAGTACCCTCAGCTGCCTGATCTTTGACAAAGGAGCCAAAAGTATCCACCGGAAAAGGGATGGCGTCTCCAACAGACGGTGCTGGGAAAATTAGACGTCCACATGCAGAAGAATAAATCTAGACACACACCTGTCATCATGTACCAAAATCAAAGTTAAGTATATCAAAGACCTAGATATCACACTGAAACACTGAACCTGTTGGAAGATAAATTAAGCAAAAATTTAAAGGATCTAGGTGTATGTAAGGACTTTCTCAATAGGACACCCAATGCAGAAGAAACAGCTTCCAGAATCAATAAATGGGATTACATCAAATTAAAAAGTTGTTGCATGGCAAAGAAAATTATCAACGGAGTGTAGAGAGAACCAACAGAATGGGAAAAAATTTCACCACCTATACCACAGGTAAGAGCTAATAACTACAGTGTACAAGGACCCAACTGGGAATGGACCCCTGAAATGCAGGGACCCAACTGGAAGATGGGTACTGGAAATAAATAGACAATTCTCAAAGAAAGAAGTACAAATGGCCAGTGAAAGGATGTTAAGCATCCCTGGTCACTGGAGAAATGCAAAACATCACTAAGATATTATATAGTCCCAGAAAGAATGATGTATATCAAGAACTCGAACAGCCATCAATACTGGCAAGGCTATGGGGAAAAAGGAACCCTCTTGCACTGCTGATGGGATTGTAAACGGGTACAACTACTATGGAAGGCAATATGGAAATTCCTCAAAAGGCTGAGAATAAATATCCCCTTTGATCCAGT
This sequence comes from Ctenodactylus gundi, assembly GCA_004027205.1. Taxonomy (NCBI): domain Eukaryota; kingdom Metazoa; phylum Chordata; class Mammalia; order Rodentia; family Ctenodactylidae; genus Ctenodactylus; species Ctenodactylus gundi. The sequence goes on along the minus strand of PVKB01000291.1, from coordinate 305,326 downwards.
AATACCTCTTCTGGGAATTTTCAAAAGTTAAAAGCATCATATAACAGTGATGTATGTATACCCATGTACATAGCAACACAATTAAGAATAGCTAAAATGTAGAAAACACCACAATACCCATCAGCAGACCAATGGATACATAAATTGTGGTATATGTACATAGTGGAATATTACTCATCTATAAAAATGAAGAGCTTTGAGGTTTTATAGGTAAATAAATGCAACTTGAGACCATCATGCTCAGTGAAGTTAGTCAGACTCAGAAGGTTAAATGTAAGTGGTTTCTCTAATATGAGAAACCCAGATTATAGTCATTTTGTAGAACTAAATGTAGAGAATAGTGGGAACTAGTGGGGAGAGGGAGGATGCGCGAGGGTCAAAAAGGGAAAGGGGAAAATTTTTTAATTTTGACACGATATATATTTGCACAAAATACTCAAGTTCAATGTAAACATTATGTATCCCATATATACACATCAATAAAATGGGGGAAAAAGATGAAGACCCAAAGAAATGGGGAAATTTTTGTATTTTTTATGACTGAGTTTGGTAAAGAAGTACACAGTCAAGGAGAAAGATGGGTTAAACAAAGAGGACATTATCTAATGGTAATAAGCAGTGAGGGAGAAGCAAGTTAGGGAGTCTACTTGGTTCGGATTCTTAATTCTGTCCTTCTGTCTTCAGAAATAAGGAGGTTCTTTTCCCCTGAGTATCAGGAAACGATCTCTCAGATGAGAGTCTTTGACTTACAGAATCCTTCCCAGGTTTTATGACATACTTTGGGGAAGAAAGAAAAAAATAAGAATAACCTTCCTGCTTCTGTTGTTTTCTCAAATTTGAAGTTGTCATATGTGGGGTAGTGTCCCCTGAATCCCAACATTATCTAGCATAAATGAGCTCATTTGATATATATTTAATTGTAACAATACTTCTATGCCTATGAAACACCCCATTCCACTATCATTTGCCTAGAAGCTCACTGCTTAGTAGTAAGGACTGAGATCAGTCCTCATTAATCTTTGGACATGCCAAGGTCATCAATGAAATTGCAATAAAGATGACTTGGAGTAAGTACCACAGCAGCCAGGACCTGAGTTAATTATGTGTGCATCTAACAACAATTTTGGAACACAACCAGATATAAATCAGTACACTGCAATAGATTTTGAATCTTTTTTTCTCTTATGGAAGCCATTCCCTGCTGATAAGAAAGCAAGCATTTTTTTCAAGTGAAGTTCTCAAGATGTTGTCTATGTTTGAGAGAAAAAAACACAAGAGAAAAGTTGTTACATGGAGCTGTTTCCTAATTTTTACATTATACTTTTGTCTGGCATACATTTCCAAATCATGAAAAATGAGTAAGACAGAGGTACCACTGCAAGGAGCAGGTTCCAAATACAGGTGTCCATAGGAAGTCACCCTTTCTGGATTCCAGCTCAAATGTGGCAAGTCAGCAGGGGAAGGAAGGGGTAAGATGTACAATAACCCACAGGTTCCCACTTGGACTAGACTGACCCCTGCAACAAAGACAGACCAACAAGAGAAAACCAAAGAGGCTTTTGCTAATGTGTATTTGAGGTGTACATGAAACATTTAGCAAATGAAAATTTCCCCAAGTCAAGAGATGGCTTTGAATTCTAGCTTATCTAACAACTTCAAAAAAGGACAGGGCATTTTTTCAGAGAAATGACAGGACAAAGGAAAAGGCAACTCGGGCAAAGGCACATAAATGGCAGCTGATGGCTGGTAGGCAAAGCGAGCTCATTTAGATTTCTCAGGTACCGCCTCCAAGCCAATAAAGTCCAACCTCATCTACAGCAGCTAACACTTGTTCTCCCTGAAAGGAGACAGTGAACAGTCCCTTTTGGTTTCAGTCAAAAAGAAGAAAGGCCGAGAGCTTTTGTCCCTCCTCTTCTTCATCTTAGCTGTCCCCAGATCTTCAAGCTGGCATATTTTGTGCTAGCACATTCTGATCTCCCACAGCAGTGACTGAGAGCTGTAATAGTAAATTTTCTCCCCTTCGCCTACTCAGTGGCAGAAAACTGACCATTCTCTCAATTTCCCCATGTCTCCGAGTGAGATAATAATCTACTCATTGAAGTATTTACCTGTGGTTTCAGCCACTGTTTTAAAGCAAAGTCTGTGTAAGTAAAGGAAAAATGAGGAATTATGCTAGCCACGCATCTCTCTAGATTTTCTTCTGAGACTGTGGGAAGAAAAGTACAGGTCTGTCAGTAAATAAGACACCAAGTCTACACCTTCCCAAGATTTTTTTACATATCAATTTGTTTTCTGGTATACGTTGCACACACATCCTAGGGAGCCACTTATTAATACTCATTCACCATAGAGAATACAAACAAAGCAGGTAAAACTTGCCGTGTCTGATGCAACTTCTTTTAGGGTTGAACAAGTGCTGATGTAAGGCTCCAGGGAGTCTCACCACTGAAACACCGAGGAGGATTGAGTGAGGAGAGAAACTTCCCTCTTGCCGCCAACATTCTATCTCTGCTTTGAAACCCCTGGGCCTTTCTTCCACTTGGCAGCCTGCTGCTTACCACACCTAAGTTAGAAAACCATGGCAGTGGAGAAGGTGTGGAACTTGTGTGTAGCCGGCCCAAGGACACTCAGATCAAAAGGACGTTTGCAGGAAGTAACCCAAAGCCCATCTTTTAAGCTTTCAGTTCTGCAGCCTGCACTCAGATTTCCCGCCATCTATCTGAGGTACTTTCTCTTTGAATGGGGGGCCACTGGGGATGTGAAAGTATACTGAGAGACTCCACGTAGGGAGATTAATTCAAGCTTTTTCATTGCTAGCACTGATTTGTACCATCCAAAGAGAGGCATTAAAAGCATTCATATTCTCTGACATGACTGGAGGAAGTTACATAAAGACTTCTGAGTTCACTGGCACCAGTTACAGTGTTAACAATGTTTTCCCCCCGAAAGCTGCTCACCCCCTCAATGAAGAAGTGGAAAGATGCACTGGATCCTGGACCTCCCCAGCCTTCTCAGTGAGAAAGAACAGCAGTAACTGGTACTGTTTTTACTCAGCTGTGTCTTAAGAGGCTTGCTTGCCACTGACGTGCACTCTTAGCATGGAAAGTTCCAGATGCAAGGTTTTCAAAAGAAACCAGATCTACAAGCCAAGTAATGAAGTGTTGGGCTACAAAATATACTACCTCCCAGGAAAGCCCCTTAAATTTAGGCAAAATTCTTTCTTTATTCACCTGTGGTTTTTCCCCAGAATTAGAAACAGTCAAACATTTCTAACCAATAGCCCCACAGGAATGGCCAGGTCTTGGTCAGTCACTGACAAACATCCAGGTAGACAGAAAGGAGAAAACGTATGAACTCTTTGGCATGCCAGGTGAATAATGGGCTTTTTGTTGCTACTGCTTTATCTTATATTTAGTACATATTATATTATATCTTCCTTTTAAAAGCAAATTCCAAGTTTTATTTCTTACGGCGTCCTTCACCTGAAGAGTCATAAAGATTTATTTGGGAGGAAAAATCCAGTTTAGATTGATTTTTTTTTTCAAATTGGCTTTCTAAATGCAAGTGATAATGACTCAATAAGAGGAAATTCATTTCCAAATGATCTCATCATTCACCTTGAACACACATCACTCAATCCCACGCTTTCCAAAGGGACCACACATCTGGTACTATTCCTGCATCCCCCTATTGATCACCGCAGCCATCCCATTAGTAGGAAATGGGGAGCCAGGATGTCATGCTTTAACACTGAAATAATAATGGTCTGCGGTGAGAGCAAAATGGAGACCCAGCTAGGGAGTGAACAGTCCCAGTATGTGGCAGGGAGGAAAAAGGACAAAAAGGATTTCGCTTGCTGATTTTCTCCCTATTATGCTGTAAAGAATGCATACTCCCCGCTACCCACCCCCCCCCCCCCCCCCCCCCCCCCCCCCCCCCCCCCCCCCCCCCCCCCCCCCGCACACATGCACATGGACCTTCATCAGGCAAATATTATGCGTTTGTTTTGTTTTGTGAGACTAAGGATTGAACCCAGGGCCTTCACACTGGGTCATATCCCCAGCCTTTTATATATGTAGTTTTTGTTATTTTGAGACATGTCTTAGTAAGTCACTAAATAGCCCAGTCAGGGTTTGAACTTAGAATCCTCCTGCCTCCACCTTCCAGAGTGCTGAGATTATAAGGGTGTGCCACCATGCGCTAACTCAGAAAAATATTAGAAGAGCTCCTTTTGACAAGAGTCAGAGGCTGAGGATCTCCTCTTTGTCCAGATCCCAAAAAGGATACTCGAAAAAACCCCAGCGAGCTCACATGGGTGGCCCCCTTCCCGTGGCACCACTCTCCAGGGTGAGCTCCCTGGAGAAGGGGCTCCCTAGGATACGTAGAGACTGAGAAGCACAAACATTTTGTGCCTTTCAAAAATACTAACGTGAGAAAACAGGCCATAGTCATTTTTTGACTAGCTGAGTAATTTCTTGGTACAAATCAGGGCCTCAGAATCCACGGACAGGATACACAGAATGATAGGGCAAGGGCCACAGGACAGAGTGAGTCATTGCAACTTTCTGCCGAAGACAGGAACCCTCACGAGCTCCATGGGCCTCAGATTTTCGCTGGGTGGTTTCCTCCTAAACTCAGCCTCAGAATTCCATGACTCGCCCCTTCCTTCTTTTTATTCCTCTCTATACATCACATTTGTCCAAGGTTCTTGTTGGTCTATAAATAACACGATTATATTATACTAGACACTGGGTTTTAAGTGCCAGCATCCTGTGTACAGTCTTACACAGTGAGATAACATACAATTTGTCTGACTGTACTCCCATGGATACTGAACCGAGGCTCTCAGCTGCTCAAAATGTTTGAGCAGTGATACTACATAATTCTAGGGGTAGGGAGGTGAAGTAAGCTTAGAGTCAGGACTCTCTCAACTTCAGGTTTTCCTCCAGGGGATTTCCCTTACGTTTGTTGTTCTTATGACCTCTGCAGTCATGACAAAGGGCTATACTTCTCCTCACACAGCATAGGGGTCACGGCTAACTCTCCTATGATAAGAGACAGGTTAACATGAGAAAAGCAAAACCAATTTATTCAATCAAAGTTGTATGAGGCATAGGAGCTGCTGAGGTTGAAATCTGGAAAGTCTCAAGTGTTCAGACCCTGGGGCACCCTATTCATCAGTAGTCTCATCCGTTGATTATTTCCTGTACTTCTGGAAGGTGGGGCCTGGTTGGAAGCATGGGTTCCTTGGTTGCAAGCTGGAAGGCGACACTTCTTGTCCCTGGATCCTCCCTCTCGGCTTCCTGGCTGCAATGGGATGAACTGCTGTCCTCCAACAGCCTGTTCTGCCATTACGCTTTCTGTCTTGGATCTGCGCCAACCATACATGAACTGAGACTTCTAAAACTGTGAGCTAAAAGAAACCTCTTCCTTCAAGTTGTGGGTGTTGAGTATTATGTCCCACAGACAGACAGTGATCAGAACAAGATCACTGAGAAATGAGGATTCGAATCCCAGAAGAGAGTATGTTATGCTTAGGCTCCATTAAGTGTGAGGAACAGTGTGAAAATATAACTGGAAACATGGCTATGCATGATCTCATGATGACAGACCAAGGGGGGCCCAGCAAGGCCTATCTGTCCAGATTCTTCATGTCTCTTCCTTCCTTCCTCCCCCTTCACCCTAACAGAGCAAGAGCCCTATGGAGTGACTCTTATACCCTACCTCCAGGCAAGACTGGTCAGAGAATTACTCTGTGGCCAGATTCAAGACAGAAATACAGGGGAAGGTCACAGTGTTCTTCTTGTTACTGAAGTCCCTATCACCTCCAGGTCAAAACACTCTGGGGCAGCATTTTCTGAGCCCAGACACCTCTCAGAGTAAGAGCATGTTGTAAATGAACAGAAAGGTTGGAAGAAATATTATTCTGTAATACACACACACACACACACACACACACACACACAGAGAGAGAGAGAGAGCAAGAATAGGAATTTTTATTTTTCTGAGTTAAATTTGCTGTCTCCAAGGGCCCTACCCAACTGGTGGGAAATTCATCTCAAACATTATTATGAGTGCTATATAGTACCACGAGAAGGGAGAGAAGATGCCAGGAGGCAGGAGGAAGAACTGCAGGTACCACCACCGTGGCTCACACTCCTCGGAAAACAGTTGGATCTTGTCATCTAAAAGGAATGAGAGATGCTCCAGTAGTCACTGTGCCTACAGGACCCCCCACAGGTCATGAAGCAGGTTGTACAAATAACTTGAAACAATCTTAGGTGACACTGAGCACAAGAATGGCTGCCAAGAGAGAAAATACTTTCTTCTCTCCACACAGGTTCTTTAATTGTGGATGTAGAAATTAAACTGGCAAGAGACAGATTAGCCCGGAGGAGTGGGGGAATGATTTCATTAAATATGTATGCACTGGGATTCACAAAGGAAAGTGGCTCAAAAAGGCAGTTTTATTTGGGGGCTTATACACCATCCCAATAAGGGATGGGAAGGGACCCCTCTGGGGGAAAAATAGAGAATTCTTTTGTAGGGGGAAGGGGGCAGTTATAGAAAAGGACCTTTTGCAAAGATAAACCGACCTTTAGGAGAATAGATGAGAGATACAATGGTATCATGACAATATCTATTTGGGTGTGGTGCTGATTTCTAATTCTAAGAAGAGATCAGAATTGTTTCAAGGGAGGGAATTTAGGACAACTGAGTTGTTGGGGGAGGTTCTGCTTTTAGGCAGGTAAGACAGTTCAGGAACTCAAATGCCTTCAACTCAAAATAACCTTAATTCCACTATCGCTGATTCTAGAATCTAGACCTCCCTTATCAGATCCCTGGACCTCCCAGGCTAAGGAATCTTAAAAACAGCCCCTCCTCTGGGTTTTATGGACTCTCTCACTCCCCACCCACTAACACCTAGTCAGTTCAATGTCTCCATACCAGGCCAATTCAGTTTTTCCACTGCAAACATTTTTCTCTAATCCCCTTGTTCACCTGGACCACAAGGTTAACCCTACCCCATGGGTCTGTAACATGAAGTATGATCTCCTGGGTACCAAAGGCTGTGGAGAAGGTGAAAATATAACAGGAAGGGTAAAAATAAATAGCCAGTAAATTTTCTTTCAAACAATGTAATGACTAAAACTCATGATGGCTCTACTTTGGGTACAGGTGTTTTCTATTGCATTTTATATTGGCATGTCTGTAAATACCATCCTATTGTTCAGATTGCAAGTAAACTTATTTCAAATTCATGACATACTGCCAAAAGCATCTTATTTCCAAGTGTTGGATCCCCTGAACAAGCTGCAAACCACTGATACTGTTGGTGTGAAGTGTGCTGTGCTGGGTCAGGCATACGGTAGGTACGCAACAACTGTTTGTTGATTCACTATCTGATAACACTATTTGATTTAATGAAAGAGAAAAAAAGAGAACAAGATACGTCTTGGGAAAGTGGCCTCTCAGGAAAGAAAAGACATGATCATGCCCCCTTAGAGCTGCATACAGTGAGAGAATTCACTAGAAGATAAAATTGCCAGGTAAAATTCAGAATGCCCAGTTAAATTTGAATTTCAGATAGTCAATAACATTTTTAGGAGAAATAGGTACATACCATGCAGTCTTTATAGTATCATTACACTAAAAACTTTTCCCATTGTATTCATTTGATCAGATTTCATCGGGCAGCCTATATTTTTGTTTGGTCAATCATCCGTCAATCCCTATAACAAGGCTCTTTTAGAGCATCAGCTTAAGAAGTTGATATCATGAATTCTGAGCCTGGTAGAGGGTAGCAGGTACAAATTGTGTTCTAAATTAGACACCAAAATAATCAGGTCCTATCATGCTTGCTGGCTTTCAGGTCTGTGTTGTTTCTTCCAGCAGCTAGCTGAAGTTGCAGCTGTCTTGCTAGGAAAGGATGGCATGCCTCTGAGCAACAGGTGTCCTGTAGGAGAGGGGATCCTGGGCTGGGGACATTTTATTTCTTTATCAAATTCCCCTTCAACTTGCAGACCAAGACCCTGCTCTCTAAGAGCATGTGTTTCCATCTCATGATTTTTTTTTCCAGTCTTTATTCAAAGCACTTCTTGTCCCCACACCTTCAGGCGCGATCCCACTTTTGAGTTACATTTGGGTTTCTCATCACATTCTTGCAAAATTCTCAAACCTCCCTCTCTCCACTGCTGCTTCTGACACTTTTGGGTCCCCTGATTTCTTTTAACCCAAGCCGTGATGATACCTTCAACATTGCCTTCTGTTTTCTCCCATAACAAATCAGTCTCCACGTCTCAAATCTTCTTTTCCTGTCAATTATCACTGGCACATAGTCCTTCCCAGCGCAGCCACACCTTCCTGAGATACCTACCCTTCACACCTCAAACCGTAACATCCCCCAGGCCACACAATTCAGGCTTCTCCTTTCCACATCTGTCTATGATTGTCATTCCCTTCTTGAAAATATTTCCATGGCCTTCAGCTTCCTGCAGAGTTAAATCTAGATGTCTTTTCCTGCCTTTCATGGCCGCTTATAATAAAGCCCTATTCTGCCTAGGAACTTCCCTTCTTAATATTTTCCCACATGTGCTCTTTTCCATAGCCAGGCCTCTGACCCCTCTCTCGAGAATCTCAACATTCTCCATCCCACATCCCCAATGAAAGCATGCTTGCAAGTGGCTGTCTAAATCCTGCCCATGGGTTTGAGGCAAGAGCAATTTTCCTTTTCATTGTAGATTCCCTAGTATAATCCATTCCACTGGGATCTCTCTCTACAGTCTTTACCTTACTACTAAGTACCATAAAGATAAAATGATAAAACTTTCCTTGTTTGATAAACCAAGATACTGGCTTCTCTCTTTGAGCAATGTAATATCTCAACATTTGCTTGAGGTGGGAGAAACTGGGTCAAGATAAAAGCTTCCACAAAATCCCCTCTATACCTCAGTCTCTGACCTTGACATCTGGCAGCACATATACTAAGCAAAAAGCTTCATTCATTCTTCCTTTCAAAATGAAAGCGGGGGTGGGGGGGGACCTCTAAATGGTATTCATTAGGATAAAAAAAAATGGCCTAAGTGTTAGAAAATATTTGTGATTTTTTTCCTGGCCTTATTCAAACTTTACCAAAAAAAAATCATTATTTTTAAAAACTTTTGCACTGGCCAACACTAAGACCCAACTCTTTAAAGAATTCTCATTCTGTTGCTTTTCATAAGTATCATATTCTGGTTCGTTCACTGCTGCCTAATCAATTCTGTGACTTCTTGTAATCCATAAACTTGTCAGTGATTTCCATAACTACTTAACCTAATGCACCAGGACAGGAAAACATGTTCCAGCAAATCCATTTCAGATACAAGTCTTAAAGCTCATAGAGAATAAAGGTGGAATTGGCCTAGATCCACTACCATAAAGAATACAGTATAATAAACACACAAACTAGCAGCTCATTCACTTATTGTCATCATCACAGAGTATGTATTGCACATGACTGTATGTGCTCTACTTCGATAGGACTGGCAGCATGGTAGGTTTGTCCACACCAGTATCATCCAAACACGTGACTGATGCACTGTGTTATGATGTCATGACATCGATGATGTTCCCTAGGCAAGAGGAATCTTCAGTTCCATATAAGTTCTTATTTTCAGCTCCGTTTCGGTCCTTATGGGACCATACCACCACGCACAAAGTCTGCTGAAACACAGTTTTGCAGCATGTGACTGTATGTAAAAAATTCAAGAAGCCAGTAAGAGGCAACTTTATTGTAATGATATCCTACGAAAATGCTCTAACTAGAGATGGGAATTGTGTGCCAGGTAGACTGACACTAGATTCCAACCAAGGAGAGCCACTTATTGAAGTTACTCTGGGTGTAGAATGGAAGGAAGCAGAGATCAGAACCAGTGAAGCCAATTAGGAAACTATGGCAACCACCCAAGTGAGGACATGAGGGCCTTGAATAAGATGGTGAGAGGAGTAGAAAGAGGATAAAGACAGTAAGTCTGAGTACATCTGCTCAGTAGACCAGTAGCCAGCAGAGCAGGTATCTGAGGTGAGGATGCCCAGAAGAAGTATGTAAGAGGAAGATGGATGTGGTTACTTGATGGGTTGATGTCTATAAGGAGGTATCTGTATGTTTTCTGGAGATGCTAGACTATGAGTCCAAGAACGATCATTATACTAGTAAAAACTATGGATTATGCCCAAGAAGAAGGAGCTGCAGGCAGAAGCCAAAGGAGCTGTCTCTTCTGGACCTATGTGAGACACAAGAGCCCAGCCACAATGCCAGTGCCCACTTGAAAAGTGGTCCAGGACAGAGATGAGTGATCTTCTGCTCTCACTCATGTATGACAGAAGATGATCAGCTCACAGAGGTCAGTGATGACTAAACTCCCTGCCAGCTGGGGGCATATCAGCAGGCTGAGCTTTGGAAGAAGCCTCAGAGTCACCTGGGGGAAAGAAAGGTAAGCTGCAGGAGTAGATCTGGGAATAAGGACAGCACAACGGCTGAGCCAAAGGGCACAAGAAGGACCAGGAACTCTCAAGAACACAGGCTGAGGGTCTGCATGAAGAGGCAAGGCTCAAGCCACAGATGGTGGTTAAGGCCTATAAAACCAGCACTCTGGGAGGCAAGAAGATTACAAGTTGAAACCATCCTAGGCAACTTCATGATTAAATGAGACCCTATCTTAAAATTGAAAAATTTTTTAAAAGGCTTGGGGCTGTGTCTCGTTGCAAAAGCCCTGGGCTCAATCTCTAATTCTACATGGGGCAGGTGTGGGAAGAGGGAAGACGCAGGCTGTTGGGCACTGAGCTCTGGCCATGCATTTGACCTCATCTATACCCACAAAGAAGCACACATGTTGCAAATAGATTCCTGCCATGCTTATCCCACTTCACTATGACCCACAGTTCACACAACTGGCTCCCTTCCCAAGCTTGGGAACATGAAAGAGTGCCATGCATGTTCATGTTCTTGGTATAGGACATGCAGGATGTAGTAGATGCCTGGTCAATACCGGCCTTCACACAGATGAAATGCCAAGAAAACACTCTCATCATCCAGTCCTCCAACTTAAAACAGCATTACTATAAAACATCAGCATAAGAAAGAAAAATCAGTAATATGCCGCCTGTGGAAACCATGATTCCTGAGGTGGCTGAGGAGTCCAGAAAGTACCTAGCCTCTTCATGTACTGCTGTTAATTGCCTGTTTTTCTCTTACCCCTTTATAAGCCAATATGATTTTGAGCTTAATGAAATAGGCTGTTCAGCCAAGAATAAGCCAGCAAATTCAGAAAGATTAAAAAAATAAAAACTTACTTTCCATGGACATGGTGATATGTTAATCAACTCTTGGAGAACAAAGAGTTAAGAACCATACTTTCCATATACCTACCAGCTTCAATCTTATGACTTGAAAGGTGACTCTACCCAGTACTGCTTGCGCCAGCAGAGAGGAGCAGAGATTTGTTTAAAATGAAAGTCTCTGGCTGGGAATAAGGCTCACTGGCAGAATATTTAAGACCCTAGGTACCATTCCCAGAATTTAAAAAAAAAAAAAAAATTCTCTGCCAGATGTGGTGGCTCATACGTATAATCTGCAAGTTCAAGGCTAACCTGGACTACATAAAAGAACCTATCTCAAAAATTAAATTAAATTAAAAAGTAAAATAAAACAAGAGTCTGTGAGGAATTGGGGTAGAAGCTGTCATCTGAAGTCCTGCTATAGAAGGTCACATGGAAGCAAACAGGGCCACCACTTGGATCTGCTACCCAAACTCCAAGAAAGCAAAGTTGGATGGGAGGGAAGGAGGAGAAAGCCCTGAAAGGCCACTTCCTGCCCTGGAAGGTTGGCTGTCTGCTCTGAACTGGGAACCCCTAAGTCACTAACACAACACAAAAGCCATAATATGATATGAAATCTTTCCAGCTGACAGAGTGAAGAACAATTTTTGTGTCCCTGTCATTGGATACAGAGGTCTCTCCCTGGCCAGTGTGCTCAGCAGGGGTCACAACACGGGGTAATCCCATTAAGTTCCAGCTGCTGTGCCCTGTTCCCTGTGATTTATGGTCATGCTGGAGCCTGGGCCCTACCAGTTAAACCCAATTTAAGCTAGTCTTGGTGAGGACACTATGTGCAAGTCAGCCTGAGGCTAGAGAGAGAAGGAAACAGAGAATTAAACGCACAGAGATGTGGGAATCTAGGATCCACAACACAAATTGTCTTCCCCTCTCCACTTTTACTTCCAGAAGCACTTTTTGTTTGTTGTTGTTGTTGTTGTTGTTTGCTTTTACTTCTCTAACAGAAGCCCACACTTTAAAGCTAGAGCATTCGACTCAAAATGTTCCTTTTATGTTATAATGAAAACTTTTTAAAAGGAAGCTCTAATACTTACATAGATTAACTATACATAGTTCATTTTATATGTGACCCAAGTCAATCCTCTTTACCAATCAAAAAAACAAGGGCCACAAAGTGGTAGGCCACAGGTCAGACACACCCACTTAGGGATCAGTAGGAACAGAACAATTACTAGATCCCAGCAGACAATTTTTCCAGTGCTAGCCTGAGGGCCTACCAGGATCCAACCCAGCTCTTTGTAGGCACTAGAGAGAATTGTTTCTAAAGCAAGAATAAGGAATATCCACTCCAATGATTAAAGAATGTTAAAACAACTATTTAGCACTCTGGCAAGCTACTTTTGCTTCTCTTGAGGTGGGTGAAGCCCTATATGTCCATATACTGTAAACTACGTGGCGTCCACTTTGAAATGAGCTGGTGATAGCTGTGCCTATGTGTTAGAGCAAAGGGCAAATCTGCCCATCACAACACAGATTCAAGAGTCAGTAGCAGCTGGAACAGGCCGTGAAGATCAATTCCAGATCACAGCGAGTCTGAGTTATTACCACTATTGTGGTTTTAAAACATAATAATTTCCCTCCACCCACTGAAAAGAGTTTGTCCTCCATATCCAAGGTTTCATATAGAGGGCCTCAGTCAATGGCGGAAAGAAAAGATTTGGAGGGGAAAAAAAATGCATCTGCACTGAACACGTGCAGACTGTTTTTTTCCCTTGTCATTACACCCTAAACAGTACATCAGTACAACTGCTAACATAGCATCTATTCTATCTCAGATGCCATAAGTCATGGAGAGATGACTTGAGGTATACAGAAGGAGGTGCTTAACTCTGTGTAAAAACCATGTCATTATATATATACACAGGGGCTCGAGCAACCGTGGATTTTGGTGTTCACAGTGGATGGGTGGGCAACTGCCATGAAATCAACCTCCCACAAATAATGAAGTACAATCGCTTTCTTTTCTGGTGGAAGTAGTACTGGGAATAGAACCAAGGGTCTTCATACAGATCTACATCCCCATTTCCACATGTATCTTTTCATTTTATATTTTGAGACAGGGTCTTGCTAAGTTGCCCAGGCTGAGCTCGAATTTGTGATCTTCCTGCTTCAGCTTCTCAGAGTGTTGAGACTGTAGGTAAGTATCGTGGTGCCTGGTTATAATGTCACATTTCTGAACAGAAATGTTGGCGGGCAGGACAATCATCCTAGTCTGCAAGATAATGCAAGTATAAAACTAAAGCCTAGAATGAAAAACAGAAGTGATGGATAAATGTGGTCATAGAAAGTCAAAAAAAAAAAAAAAAAAACAGATGAACCTCAGGATAGAGAGAAGGAGGAAACCCCACTAGAACAACCTCCAAGGTGGCCTCAGCCGGGATCACCACTAAGGGACAGGGGAGTCACTCAACTGGCAAAAGCCATTGAGAAACTTCACAGAGAGGACAAACGGAATTGCCCCTTTGGACACTAACAACTGGCCCTTTATGAAAATCTTCGGACAGAAGAATAGGGCCACTGCCCTCAAAAGATGGAAGGTACATTCTTCGTAACCTGCTCCCTCTAGATCACTGCCAACTTCCTGTGAAGGGGAAGGTGAGTTAAAAGCCAGGTTGACTGAAAGTTTTGTCACTGTGTCAATGGAGGGTATAGCCTAGAGGGGGAAGAGGGAGTCCTGTAATCTCTACCACCCACCTACCCTAACCCGGAGTCCAATGGAGTTAGAGCAAGATGGCACCACCCTGGTTCCTCGTTCATGGAAACCCTTTGTAGCTGTCAGACTGCCAATCACAGCAGGCAGGCCAGCCGTGTCTGCTCTCCTTTGGGAAGCAGCAGCGCTGTCTCCATCCTTGCCACAGTCACTCACAAACACTGACAGGTGCCACACTGGTGCTCACTCCCCCAACCAAAGGGAGTGCCCAGCTAATGGAAAGCTCCAGCTGTGGAGCCAATGGAGAAGTCAATGAGCCGCACAGTTCCTGTTACTGGGACAATTTAATAGTGCTGCCAGGGCTGGGACCGCATGGAACCAAGGAGGCTGCCACAAAGAGGGCAGAGATTTGAGCTGGGCTTTGAAGAAGGAGACAAATTAGAACATCGAGGTAAAGGAGAGACACGCATCCCCCAGACTTCACATGACAGCATCCGGTAACAAAAAATAAAAGGGAAGAAGTTACACATCTCCAGCATCTCCAGGAATGAAAACCAATTAGAGGGCTGGGTCAGTGGTAGAAAGCTTGCACAACATAAACAAGGCCCTGGGGTCTATTCCTGTCCTTGCACAAAAGAAAAAAAAAAGGAAAGAAAAAGAAACAACTAGGACACAGATATTAAACATGTAAGTTCCATTTTCCCCCTCCTGCCACTTCTGCACACTTTACATCAGCTCAGGGACAGAGCCTTGACCTCCCTCCAAATATGGTTCCACACCTCAGCTCCCCGGAGCTCATTCATCACAGAAGATTTTTTAAGCATTAAAGTTTTCAAGACATCCTGAATGAATGCAACTGTATCCGTCTGCTCCTGGTAGACAGCTATAACTTATTCAGCATATTAGATTTTCTAAAAAATGTTTTTGGTACTGAGCATTAAACCCAGGGTGTTTTCACCGAGCTATATCCCAGCCTATTTTATTTTTTATTTTGGGATAGGGTCCTGCCAAGTTACTAGTTGTCTGTGGTGGGCTTGAACTTGCAGTCCTTCTGCCTTAGCTTCCCAGAGTGTTAGGATTACAGACCTACACACCACACCCAGGTAATTGCTCTAATTTTCAATTCCCCATCACACACATCCGTATTTTTTTTTCTTCTTAATCTGACATTTGTTCCCCTGAACGTTATGAAACTCATCAAGGGCCATGTCTTCTGACAAAGCTGGACAGAAAGACAAGAGAAGGGGCACCATGGGTCATTGTCCAGAAATCAGAGGTCCCCGCCCCCCTGCCCCATGAGGCAGGCAATGGAGGCTGCAGAAGCTTGGAAGGGGACCACTGTCAGTGCCATGTCTCCCTACTCATCCCTACTCATCAGGATCACCTGGAGGGGCTGTTAAACATGCAGCATCTCAGGAGATCCAGCCCCAGGGTGACGGGATCAGAATGTGCATTTCAACAATATCCTAGGGAACGACTTGGCACCTCTCACCAAGATGACCTAATATCTATGATACTATCTAAAATATCTAATAGATAACAGCCAAGCACTCCACATTATATAACCACTCTGACTTATCTCTTAATCTACTAGACAATATGACATAGGTAATTATCATCTTCTTTTTATTGATATGCTAGTCAGACTCCACTTGCCATAACACAGTACCTGAGAAAGCTAATTTAAAAAGAGGGAAGGTTTACTTCAGTTCATAGTTTTAGAGGTTTCAGTTCAGGGTCAACTGGCACAGTTGCTTTTGGCCTATGGCAACAAGAGTACACCATGGCAGGAAAGTGTGGAGGAAAAGCTGTTTACCTCATGGTGGCTGGGAAGTGGAGGGAGTGTGGTTGGGGCTGGGGTCCCCATATCCCCTTTAAAGCAACCCCCCCCCCCCCCCCCGTGACTTAACTTTCTCCCAGCAGGTCTCCCTCCTAAAGGTTCTACCATTTCTCAATAGAATCACAGGCTAGTTACCAAGTATTCAGCCTTCAGGAGACACTTAAAATTGAAACTGTAACAACAGCAAAACAGAGTTGAGTTTAATCTAGCTGATTTCACAATTCTACAAGAACCTTCCCAGTGCACAGCTGAAATTCAATGCAAAGTGAAGAAAAAAGAAAGTCTAGCGGCATGCCGCCTGAGAGGTATGGAAAGGCACGCAGACAGGCAGTCTGTGTCATTCTTTTTGCTTGTTTATATATTTTTGTGGGTTTTTTTTTTTTTGAGATGGAGTTTTGCTCTGTAGCCCAGGCTGGTCCTGAACTCACTGTGGAGCCCAGGCTGGCCTTGAACTTGTGGCAATCCTCCTGCCTCAACCTCCTGAGTGCTGGGATTACAGGTGTATAATCCTAGCATGCCAGGAGGCTGAGTCAGGAAAATTGCAGGTAGCTCAACCTGGGTAACCTAGCAACTTAATGAGATTCTGTCTCAAATAAAATTTTTTAAAAACAGGGCTTGGGGATGTTACTCAGAGTAAAGGCTCTGAATTCAATACCTGATACCAAGTACAAACAAAATATCATTGCACCAAATCTTGAGGGTGTGCAGCACCGAGCAGGCACCCCAAAAACAAAGCTGCCCCACTCCTCATTGATAGAAGACATCATCCTAGCAGCCACAGCTATGATCAATACAGCAGGAAAGGCTAGAAGTCACGTGCAAGAGCATCACACCAAAGTTCCCCTAATCCTCCCTCCTGGAAACCAGCCACAAGCCCACAGAAGGAGGCAGGTGTGGGGAGAGTTCTTGAGGATGGGAGGCCACGGGTCTGAGGTTATGCTGTTGGGGTCACTGTCTTGCTGCAGTCAGCAATGTTGTGGGCACCGTCAGGCTTTTGCTATACAATGGGGGAACTGTCCCAATATCTGCCTGGAGGCCAGTGGTTGCAATGCCCTGCTAGAAGTGGCCCCAGGATACAGGGAGGGCTGCCCCAATAGAGCCCCCATGAAGCCCAAGAACTTCGTGACTTACTGCAAGTCTCAATTTCAAAGTGAGGCACTTCACCTGGATCTGCCTATTGTCAAGAAAAGGCTACTAAAAATGCCTCCCCATTTCTAAGAGCATCTAGAAAGCAACCAAGAAACGGTAGGAAGCCACGTGATGGCCATTTGGCAAAGCATTTCAGAACTGCTTTTCCATTTTTCTCTTTTGTGGGCTCCAAGGCTCCACTGAGACGTCCACAAACAAGCCAGGATCCCATTTCTTAACATTTTGCAAGTCTTACAAATGCCAGGCAGCATGCCTAGGGCAGAGCCACTGACTTTCTGAGCTCTGTTTTCTAAAGCACAGATTGTAACAGCCCCAAGCTGGTTGTTCCTGTCCAATCTGTCCTTCACATAGTTACCAAATCCATCTTCTTAAATCAATGCTTTCACCCTGGTGTTCCCTTGTTTAAAGGCCCCCATGGCTGGCAGGAGCAAGTCCAAATTCTGCATTTGCATTCACAGCCTTCATCAGCAGGCCTCACCAAGGGCACTGTAACCAGGTCCGGCTCCCTGGCATCCCTGAGCTCTTCTGCAGTTGTTCCTACCAATTCTGCTCTCTTAGACATGCCAAACCTACACAATGGTGAAACCAAGCCAAGTCCAAAGTCATACTGTAACAGATGCATGAACTGGGTGCCCTCTGCTTGGCTGCGGGTGTTACATGGAGATTGGTATGTTGGTAAATGTTTAACAACTGGTTCTCAGGGGATGAAAATGTGTGCACATGTATACAGACACAGGTTTATTGTACACTTTACTGTTCTGCAATAAACACAATCTGGTAAATTCCACATAGCCAACTGCCTCTCATCTATGCTGCTATTGATTTTTGTCAAACTCTATCTGCAGCCAACCTATGACAGCAATTGACGAGCAAGCATAGTTTCGACATGGCCGTTGATTGATGTTTTCGTTTATGTAAACAAGAGGAAAGCCAAACAACAAAGGTCTATGTCAAAACTTCACTCATTGGCCAGTGATAGGAGCAACTTCTTTGCAGAATGAGAGACCAGTTTTCAAACACTCTGAGATTATTTGCTTCGATTTTTGTGCTACTCACATGGTAATGGCAACAGCTAGGCACACTTCAACATTGTATCTGCATTCTTCGCCTTCTTTGTATTGCTTTAAGTCTGCAGGGAGGACTCAGCAACCTTTAACTCTAAAGAGTCAAATGGTGAATACTGGTAATCATGAGAACCATGTAGTCTCTGTCACAAGTAGTCAACTTTGCCACTATACCGCGAAAATCACAGACATCACTTCAACAGAAAAAAAAAATGTAGCTGTGTTCTAATAAAACCTTTACAAAAACAGGCAGGAGCCCAGATCTGGCTTAGGAGCTGCAATTTGCCAGCCCCTTGTTCACACAATCAACAGGATAAGAAATCAAATTCTGATGTGTAGTGTTTGTTCACAAATCAGCCACTGGAGCTGTTTCATGCCATCAGCAATAAGAAGTCCCTAAACCCGGAGTGGGAGGCAGAGATGAGCCTCAGCACATGGTTCCATAATATGGGACTTCCACCTGTATGAGATACCTGGGGTACAAAATACCACAATGCACTGCTCCATGCGTCTTTCTTTGCTTCTGGGGATGGGCTGGCAATGTGTGGTAACTCTCAGCGTGTGTGACACTGCACCAGATAATGCATTCATTATCACCTCTATATGTGTTTCCTTATGTTCAAAATTCTCCTTTCGATAACCAGTAATGTTGGAGTATGGTCTCACCCTAATGACCTTAAATGAACTAACTATACCTACAACAATCCTATTTTCCAATAATGCCACATTCTGAAGTACTAGGGGGTTAGGACTCCAATCCATGAATTTGTCAGAAGCAAGGGACACAGTTCAAGCCCTAAGACCACTCTACATGGCTATGACAGGCAAAAAGTAACTTCTAGAGCACAAATAATACAAAATGAAGCAAACCACTCAGGAAATAATGACTTTTGAGTGTCTGTTATCTTTGTTCTAATCTAATTTATTTAATCTTATATTTGTCAAATATGTATCATTTGGTAACTATATAATCTAACTATATACTGTAGATACATATTTACATATATATCTCACTTTGTGCATATATATCACTTGCTAGGGTTTGGATATGGAATATCCCCCCAATGTCTCATGTATTTGGATATGTGGAATACCAGTGGACGCGTATGCTGTTAGGAGGTGAGGATAGGTCAGAAGAGTCAGAACAGCACAGCTTGGAAGGAGCGAATCACTGGGACTTGGCACACAAGGAGCAGAACACTAGGGAATGACCTGGAAGGGGTGAACCACAGGGGCCTGACCAGGAAAAATGTATGTTTCCTTTGCCCCTCCTTACTCAGTTAGCTTCTTGTCTGTCGGGCTGTGAACAGCTTTTATCCAGCTACACCTCCCTATGTGCTTCCATCATTGCTAGCCGCTTGCTGTCTCAAATTCCTCTCAGCCCCATGTGGTTGGGATAACCATCAGTTCTCTCAAATGAAATGGTAAGCACCTTGAATAACCAAACGGACCTATGAATATACTGAGACCTGTGTCTGGACTGAGACCTTCCGAAACTGTGAGCTAAAATAAATCTTTCCTCCCTTAAGCTGCATATGTCGGGTATTGCACTCCAGCAATGACAAAGGAATTAAGATGGTTATGACTTCAATATACAAATTATATATTTCATATAGACCATTATATGGCTGTAATAGTCAATAAACAACTTCTACAGCATAAATAAAAGAAGTAAAACATTCAGAAAGTAATGACCTTTGAGTATTTATTATATTTTTTAACCTAATATTATGTTTAATGCTATATTAGTAAGTATAGTATATTTAATATCTATGTCTATAAATTTACATACTATAGTTATAAATACATAGTATCACTCTGTACATATATATATATATAGACAATATAAATAACAAATTACCTGAGATAATTTATTTATAATGTGTAAAGGTTTAGTTTGGCTCACAGGTTTGGAGGTTAGCATTGTTTTATATATGTGGAGAGGCAGCATATCATGGTGGGAGCACAGAGTGGAGCAATACCACCCACCCCAAGGCCAGGAAGCAAAGAAGAAAAGACGGGTTCCACGATCCCCTTGGAGGTTACAGCCCAATGACCTCAGGACCTTTCACTAAGCCCTACCTCTTAAAGTATCTACTACTTCTCAGTAGTATCACTGAAGTGACCAAAAATCTTTGGGGCACAACCAAAACATAGTTCATGATCAGTTCATATAAGGCTTACATAGTTTAATTTATACTAAGAGGTGCATTTAACAACTATTTCATAAAATTCCTAAAGAAAAATGTCCGTTGACTCTCTTAGCTTCCATATTGTACACTTCCATTAGCTCAAATTTAGTCTTATGGTCTCCCACCCCAACCCCCAACCCCTAATATAGAGCCGAGAAAGCAACAGCTCTCCATTGTAGGATGGAAACACCGATCATCAAAAGGCAGCTGCCCTCTCTTCTACTTCTCAGGTCCAAGAAAAACCCAGTAATGAAATTTCTTGGCTTCAGCCCTCCCTCCTTTCCTCAGAAAGATCCACACCGGCTTGCCAAGACAATCTATGCTACCACATAAAGCAATGATTTTGTTGCTCAGTAATTCCTGCCTCCCACACCACAGGTCCAGATCGTGGGCCTTTAAGTTCTTGCCGTCCTGACCATTGTATAGATTCCTTTTCGGAATCCAAGCCCCAGGTTATACAACCTTCTTTTATCTGTATCTACATCACACAGCTTAAAGATATTCCATAAGAACAGGGCTGACCAGAACCTCCACAATACCTACCACAGATAAGCCAATATGACAGCTTAATCAACCATACTATATTGAATTTGATTTCACCACCCAAAAAAGATGCTTAAATCCAGCAAAGTTGGAAATTATTCATGTTCTACTCCAGGGAAGAAACTTATGTAGCTGGAATAAATGAAAATGGGCTTGCCATCTCAAATTCCTCTCAGCCTCGTGTTGTTGGGATAACCATCAGTTTTCTAGTCAAATGAAATGGTAAGTGCCTTGAATAATCATATTGTTACATGGGCTTCTCCCTTTAAATGGTTCTCAACTCCACCAACACAGAAGCAAACCACCTCACTAAGGTCAGGAGTGGTATGGACTTGTGGTAGGCACAGTCTTTAATGAGCACTCAGGAAACTCACTCCGCAGACCCAGACATGCCAAAAGCTACAGAAAATTTACCAGCATGCTTCAAGCTTCATTATCTCAGAAAAAGAAAACTGACACCCAATTTTTATTTTTCTGGTTGAGAACAGAAATTTGACTCACTGTTTGCAAACAGCCTAGAAATCTACTAGAGGGAATCATCGTCTGACTTCAAAACGTTTACCACAACGAGTTACCAGCAATGCCACACTCTGAAATTTTTTCTTGTTTATGAACCATGAAATGAGAATTAGAAAAACAGTGAAAGTGGGGTGAACACATCAATAGAATAAGTTTCCCAAAATATGCCAAGCTAGAAGATAAAAGTCTCAGAGCATAACTCAGACTGATATTTGGAATGAAAGGAGAAAGATCATAAAAATACTAAACTTAAAACAGCCACCATCTGTGGAGTTGAATTGAGACAACTGGTGTGCCAAAGGAAATGGAAAATAAAAATAAACACTCTCACACCCCCTAAAAGAAAAATTTTTACATGACGTTAAGAATGCTGCAGTTGAGAAATTTTAACCTTGAGGTTTAGAAATGTGAATACGTTCAAACTAATTTTACAGTTGAAGGACAGAAGGAAAGAAATAGAACAAGGATGGTAAGTTTTATAGGAAAAAAGTAATCATTGTAAAGCTAGTATATTTGGCAAAAGAAAGGAAAGAATACCTACAACTAGTCAAAGACAAGGGATTGTTGAGGTCCTTAGGAAAGCAAAGGTTAGACATTTTTTAGTTACACAGCACAAAATCACTTAGATGAGACCACTGGGTGCATGACAAATGGCCTCCTTTGTGATATACTCTTCTGTTTGTTCCCCTAGCAAAATGCCTGAAGTAAAACATATGCTTTGTGTGTCTGAAGTATGACAAACTATATGGCGCCCTACTATGGCTTTAAACATGCAAAGCTCTCAAAACAAAACCTAAGGGGAAAAATCCCAAGTTGAGCAAATTAATATTCAGGCTATGTTTAAAAAATAAAACCAAATAAAAATAAAGCACATACTCCAAAGTGTGCATCTGGGAGAATTTATATTGGAGATGGCAGGCTGTAATGGAAACTGCAATGTCATTAGCTGCCAGCAGATCCCACAGTAGCAATCGCCAAGCAGCCATACACACCCTGCTCCCAGGGTCCCCTGATGGTCCATGGATAAAAGCTCTCACGAAGCATCGCATTCTTGATTGCACTAATTGTGGATAGTAATTTCTTTCAAAGAAGAGAAGGCTGGGAAGGAAGTTTCTCTTCCTTAACTTTTTATATTGGTAGGAGGGGACACAAATATACTATGATAGTTACATTGGACAGTCTCCAATAATCTACTCTTTCCAACAATTCATGGCCTTGAGATTTAGTATGTAACTTGCCTTGGTCCAGGAAAACTGACAAGGATGATACTAGCAGAGCCTAATCTTTTTGAGATGCTTGTTCTTGAAGGCCAGAACCACAATGTGAAAGGGTGGACTGGAACTGATAGTCAGCACAGTCTTTAATAAGCACTTATTACCCTATCACCTACTAGTAGGCCCACCCCTAACAGCAGGCAGCTCTACCCACAGAGGCCCTAGGCACAAAGGTAAAAGAGCTATCTTAGAAGTCTAGCCTTAGTGACATCCCATACTCCAGAACACCTGACCAGTTATGCCCAGTCCAGACAGTGGAATTGTGAGAAATCATAACCTGTCATTGTATCAAGCAGTTACCATGTTTGGGGCAGTAGGTAATACAGGACAGATAGATAACAGGACCAGTTTTGCAATCTCTGATGAAAGTAATTCTCGTCAAACCCTATGACCTCAGAGATCAAGTGGATTTCAGTTGAAGCTGAATAACCACTATTAACTAGGTATGTGATTTGAGATGAATCCTCTAATCCTGTTCATAGTTTCAGTGATAAAGTGGGCTCCTATGGGTTGCTTCCCCATGTGTGTTTTTCTCTTTGAGAGGAGCCAGTTCTACCACAGCTCCAGAGGTGGGCTATGAGACCTAGGAAAGCCACACTAATCTAAAAATAATAATAATAATAATTCAGGGGCTGGGTATGTAGCTTAGTGGTAAGCACCTGCCCAAAACGCTTCAGGCCCTGGATGCAATCCCCAGCACTATAACAAACAAACAAACAAACAAACAAACAAAAAGACTCAGCATTTGCCTTCTGATCTAACTCAGTACAATCAGAATGCATCTCAGGATTTCAATGTTTTCAAGTATATGAACTAACAAATTACCATTACCATTGAAATTGGTTGAAGGGAGGATTTTTTTTTTTTTTGGTTTTTTTGTTTGTTTGTCTGTTTGTTTTACTTAGAACCCAAAGTTCTTAGATACCTAGTTCATAGATACCTACAGTGTTTTCTACCTGGCTCTCTTTCTTCTGGAACTATGACTCCTCCTTTACCACTCCCTGAACAGAAACATAGGATTTTTGGTTTGGTTTGGTTTGGTTTGGTTTGGTTCTGTTTTGTTCTGGGTTTTTTGTTTTTTTGGTTGAGACAAGGTCTTGCTTTATAGTCCAAGCTGGTCTTAAACTCACTATGTAGCCCAGGCTGTCTTCAAGCTCACAGAAATCCTCTGTCTCACCTCCCTGACTGATCGGATTACAGGCATGTACCATTATGCCCAGCTTACATGGTGCTGGGGAATCACATCCAGGGCCTTGCGCCAGTTTAAAAGAGGCTTCCAACTAAAATATACCCCATCACCTCTCTCAAGTCACAGGAGTGGTGTCTGATCCAACCAGACCAGCCAGGAACTTTTCTTGGATTTTGGGAACTGAAAGAAGACAGATGATCAATCTCTCTCTCTCTCTCTGGAAGTGAAACTGAGATCAAATAGCCCACTTCCATCTTGGTGAAGAAAGTCAGCAGAGAAGGAAATCCCAGTAAGAGGTAGCCAGGAGAGTCCCATAACATTTTTGACTCTGGTTCCAAATGATAATGATGTCACCTGCCACCTTGACTCTCAATCTTTTTAACTGGCATGTATCCT
This sequence comes from Ctenodactylus gundi, assembly GCA_004027205.1. Classification (NCBI taxonomy): domain Eukaryota; kingdom Metazoa; phylum Chordata; class Mammalia; order Rodentia; family Ctenodactylidae; genus Ctenodactylus; species Ctenodactylus gundi. The sequence continues at coordinate 281,134 of PVKB01000291.1, read as the reverse complement.
ATTGGATTCCCCCACACTCATGCCTGTATTTCTGGGTGGAGTAGGCTTCTTTCCTTCCCTGACCAAAAGTCCGGTCCTGCCTTCTAACCCAAAGTGATCTTTTGGAGGTCACTCTGAGACAAGCTGCACAATTTTCTAGGCTTCTGTGTGCTCAACTCAAAAATGAAGGCATTCAATGAAGCTTTCTCTAGAATTCTTCTCAGGTCTACTGCATTGTCAATACCCTCCCAGTTAGCTGTAGGTCTGCTATGGTCTGAATGCTTGACACCAAAACTTATATATAAGACATTCTCACCTCCAAAGTGATAGCATTGGGAGGTGGAGCCTTTGTAAGGTGATTAGGTCATGAGAATAGAGCCCTTGTGAATGGATTTGGTACTCTTTTAGAAGCCCAACAGATCTCTTTTGAACCTTCAATCATGTGGAGACACAGTGCAACAGCATGTATGAAGCAAGAAGTAGGTTTCCATGGGACACCAAATCTGCTGACACCTTGATCTTGGACACCAGAATTGTGAAAATAAATTTCTGTTGTTTACAAGGCTCCAGTTTGTAGTGTTTTATTATAGCAGCCACAGTGCAGTAAGGCAAGGCCTTTGTCGCATCCAGTTAGAATGATAACAATACCCACTTGAGCTACATATAACTTCTCACACACTTTTCCCTTTCTCATAACTGTGTTCCATTTTTCCTTAACTCACACATTTAACACTGGCTATTCAGCATGTGGCTAACAACACAGATCACTCACATTTGCTAGATGTATACTTGATGCCAGACTAAGTGTTTCTTATGTTGTTTCCAATCCTCATAACCCACACTTTCAGACTTCTCCAGACAGAGACTAAAAATGCAGTTTACAGCCAGCTCCTCACATTTCAGTCTTGGGGTCTTTGTCCTTTCCAGAGCATTTCTGAAAATAGTTTGTCATGGGTTCCAAAGTCATTACTGTAAGGATTTGTTCCTTGATTTCCCAGTGTAAGTTTCTTAGTCCTCATCTTCTGTCATCATATGCATCCTCAGAAAGGTAGGGATCTTGAAAAGGAAATTACGCCACAACCCATCAACAACAGGATGGGACATGTTCTCACAGAATTACCATGCCAGAACGAAAGGGAAGGACTGACACCTACCCAACTACACACAACAGAGATAAAAGTCACAAACATAAAACTGTGCAAAAAAAGCAAGACACAAAAGCCCACACAGAAATGCTTCCACTTATATAAGGATTAAAAATTAGGTCAAACAAAATCAAAGCTTTGGATGTCGAGGTAGTGGGACTTGGGGAGGTATAATAGGAAGGAAGCAAAAGTAGTACTTCTAGTTGTGCTGGCCACATTTTGGCTCTTAATCCTGGTCACAGGTTGGGTTCAGTGTATAAATATTTATAGAACTAAGCATTTAGGGCCTGTGCATTTTCCTCTTTGTTAGCCTCCAATACTGGATTTTTTTTTTTTTAAGGGCTGGAGAAATGGCACAGTAGTTAAAGCACTTGCCTTGCAAGTGCAAGGCCCTGAGTTCAATTCCCCAGCACCACATAAAGCTAGGCATGGTGGTGCATGCCTGTAATCCCAGCACTCAGGAGGCTGCAGCAGGCGGATTGTCTTGAGCCCAAGGCCAGCCTGGACTTCACTAGTGAGTTCAGGACCAGCCTGGGCTGGTCCTGAGCAAGACCCTGTCTTAAAAAAATAAATAAATAAATAAGGAAAGAAATGATGTCTGGGATGCAGTGTTTGGCTGCTGGCATATTGAGCTCCTCTCCAGACCCACAAATGCCAGAATCTACAAAGCGTCCTTTCAGGCATCAGCACTGCATTCAGAACACCTGTTCCACCCCTGAGCACAGACGTCCTCATGTCCTGCACCGTCTCTCCTGCTGGTACTTCGTGGTGGCACTACGTTTTCTGCCTGCCTTCTCTGTCTCCTGGACTTTTTCTCCACCCAGTATGAAGAAGCCTCTTTATTCTGAGATCCCAGCCCTTGTGATACAAAAACAGAGGGGCCTCTCATTTTACAGTGACTTCAGTTTTACTGCCGAAATCTCTGAGAAAGCTTTCCCCTGGAGAGTTTATTAAGTTTCCAGTAATAAAGAGCTCTATTTTCACCCTCACTTCTCCTGCCCAGAGTGTGTGAGTACTCTGGAAGATGTGGGCTCAATTAGAGCCAGATGGTGTAAGAATTATGAGTGTGGCTCTCAATCCCCACTCTGCCACTTACTAGCTGGGGAGTTTCAAGCAAGTCAGTTAAATATTCTATGCCTCAGTTTTCTAATTCAAAAAATGGTCTTCTTCATAGAAATTGGAAACATTAAAAGTTTATACATGTTAGCTGCCATTATGGTTTGGATCTAGACTGTCCCCCTAAAGCTTCATATACTTGGATGTAGTGATTGTCTATGGATTTCACACACTATTAGGAGGTGGGACGTGGTTGGGGGGGTGGTTTACTGAGTGTGTGATGGACCACTGAGGGTGTAGTGGGTTACTGAGGGTGTGTCCTGGAATGATATACTCATGCCTTAGCTTCTCCCCCATGTAAATCCTTTCTCTTGCAATGTCACAAGCAACTATCCTCAGCCCAATTCTTCCACCATTGCCAAGCACCTATGAGCAGACTGAGACCATCTGAAACTGTGAGTGAGCTAAGGGTAAGCCTTTCCTTACCTAAGTAAGGGTGCTAAGTATTATGTCCCAGCAACTATACAGACAGTAAGCAACAAGACAGTTGCTTGAAACAGTTTGGCCTATTGAAACACTTTGGCCATACTTAGCAATAGGAACCAGGTGTTCTTACCTGTGACCTGATTTTCATGGTTTGTCCTGCCCTGCAGTGCATCAGCTGCGCCTGTTTTATCTCTAAACCCTGGTCATGGGTGAAGCTCATGTTCATACAAAATAAACTCTAAAGGTTCACATAAACCAGGCAAAGAGAGATCTCTTCCTAAGTGGTCCCTACTATTCCATGCCCATTAGAGAGGCTTATACAAAGTGCACAAGCAGCCTCCATGAGTAGGCTATCCACCTCTAAATGCTAACAGGGTCATATTTTTGGTCTGAGCTGGCCAAGATACTATCAAACTCCCAACAGCTCTGTGAAATATGGAATATGAGTCTCATGTTGCAAAATGTAGGAACTGAAACTCAGAAAGATTAAGCAACCAGCCCAAGCCAAACCAACAGGTAAGCAGCTGAGCTGGGTTTGAGGCCCTTCCCACTACACCACAGTGTTCTCTCAGGCTTTAAGCACAGTGGATGATGACAACAGAAGAAGAGTGAAGAATATGAATTGTAAGTTAGTGGACAAGGAAGTCCTATGCCTGCATTCCAGCTTAAAAATCAGCATAGGCCAGAGATTTTTAGGCTTAAACAAGTAGAATCATTTAGAGGACTATGTATAGCCAGCCAACTGAGGTTGGATATTTTGTTCTCCTTAACAGTTTCCAGCAGAAAAAACAAGGCCAGTCAGCAGGCCTAAGAGGTCATAATGAAAGGATGGAAGGATGAAAGACAGAATGGAAGGATGGGTGTGCCAACCATCAGAAGTAAGGCAAAGACGGAACCACATTTACTCTGGGTCAGGCACCAAGCAAATCACTTTCCAAACTGAGCCTGTACTGGGCATCCTCACCACTACCCTCAGTTCCATGGCTCACCAAGAAAACTCACAGAACTCAGAAAGGTGTCTTACTCACTACTGCTATTTATTCCAGGAAAAGGACACAGATCATAATCAGCAAAGGTAGAAGATACACAGGTTCCAGGAGAGACCAGGAGTGGGCCTCCAATCGTCCCCTCCAGTGGTTGTACAGATAGTGCTTAATTCTGTGCTCTCAGGAAAGCTCCCGAGAGATTGCACATCTAAGGGTTTCATTGGTGAAAGGTCACAGAGGAGCAGAGTGCTCACGTGGCTGACCTCAATTACTTAGTCTCTACTGCCTCCAGAGATCAAGGTGATACGGTACGACCTAAGGCCTCTACTGTAAGTTATACTGCTAGCATAAGCTATCTGATGTGGGGCAAGGCCACAGGTATCTAAAGACACTTTTTTCAACAGGATATTCCAAAAGCTAAGAGGTTGTCTGGGAAGCCAGTCAACGGCCAGCATGTTTGGAATGTGCAGGGTTTGAACACTCCGTATCTCTTGAGAGCCATCTTTTCTGTGATTCTGCTTAACCTGCAGGACGATTTCCTGTATTAGTCAGTCTTCTGTCACTGTGACAAAACATGTGCAAAAGTCAACTTACAGCGATTCAGTTTGGCTCAGAGTTTCCGAGCTTCCATCCATAGCTAGGGGGCTCCGCTGAATTAGACTCATGATGAGGCAGAATGTCATGGTGGGAGGATGTGGCCAAGGAAATCTGCTGACCTCACGGCAGTGGGGAAGCAAAGAAGGTGAGAGAACGAGAGAGGGAGGAGCCAGGGACCAGATGTGGCTACCACGATCACTGCCCCAATGACCCACTTACTTTAACTAAGTTCTATCCTCTGTGCCTCTATTGTCTCCCAATAACGCTATCAAGTTATGATTTCATTAAGGGTTCACTCCACTGACAAAGTAGAGCCTTCATGATCTCAATCACCTCCCAAAACCCAAGCTCTGAACACACGAGTGTTTTGGCAGGCATTTTACATCTGAATCATAACAGCACATGTAGGTATGGCTTTACCCGCCGGACAGATGATACAATGGAGGCCAAGATCATTGAATCAACTTTCAAGGTCACACTGTAGTAACTGAAGGAGCCAGGATGTCATCCCAAGTCTTTAGCACCCCCATTCGTGTACTTTACTGTGCTGCTGTCCTCTTTGTATCCTACCAGTTCTAAGACAGATGGAAAGAGTTTATGAATGAGCTGTGCTCTCACCTCCAGTGATAAGAGACCCAGTAGTCAGGCTGAGCGGCACTGAAGGCCAGTCTGATGCATGGAATTGGTGATCTGGCTCTCCCCAGGCTGCGGAGACAAAAGGGGAAAGCAGAGGCATGAACCACCTCATAATACCCTTATACTTGGTACAGGTAATATAAACACAACCATTTTTTTGCTAAACTAAATTTTTGACTAATGAGTCGCCTAATAAACAACCTTCTTATAGGAAACACAATATTTAACTCATGTGTGATTGCAATTAGAAAGTAAGAGCAAAATTTAAGGCCAAAATTCACTTATGCACCAAAAGAACACAGTTTGCTTTGGACAGTGAAAAAGAACAAGATGGATAATTTCAAAAAAAGTTAAAAACATAAAACTTCACACATTTAAAGCATATATCACAATGTATCTAATTCATCAATGAGAGAACAGCAGGATGGTAAGGCTGTTTCAGAAGAGAATTAAAAGAATGAAGGTTTATATAGTCAAACATAAAAGCTAAGCCAAAGTAAGTTTTCTGAGCCAGAGATCAAACTGGCTAATGAGCTATGGAGCAATAAAACTACAAGCATTGGGATTATCTTTTCTACCTGTCAGAAATCCTTTGTGGCTGTAATGAACAAAAGTCTCCAAATCAAAATGTTACTTCACAGCATCAGAACCCTAACTGCGCAAACAGTACATTCTTTAAAGAATTAACCCTTGGATAAGCTTGTTACACAAGGCCCCAGAATGGTGTCAAAAATTTTAGATGATTTTCTTCTACTAATTGTTACGGTCTGATGTTTTCTAAAACCCATATGCTAAAACTTAATTGCCAACACAATAGTATTAAGAGGTGGGGAGCATGAGTTGGGGATGTAGCTCAGTGGGAAGGCCCTAGGTTCAATCCCTCATTATCACCAATGGCAGGGGACAGGAAAAGTAAGAGATGGGCCTTTGGGAAGTAACTAAGTCATGAGGTCAGGAGGTCTTATACATGTATGTCCAACTTAGAGCCCACCTTTTCTTTGCCCTTTATTTGAGTGAAGAGTTAACTGTCTTGGGCCACATATGAAATATGTAATATAGTTAATGTGCATATATATATTAGAACTTCCTTTTAAATTTATTTTCATTTTAACATTAAATAAAAATCAAAGGCAAAAAAAAAAAAATAAACCCAGCAGACTGCAGGTAGGACATGCTTTTAGGTTCTCCCTGTCCTTTCCTCTCTTCCACCATGTGAAGACACAGTATTCGCCCCCTCTGATGGATACAGCAACAAGGAACCACCTGACAGCAGAGCTGGCACCTTATGAGACTCAAAACCCATCAGGCCTTGATCTTCAACTTGTCAATGCCCATGACAGTGAAAAAGAAACTTTTGTTGTCTCATGTATTTTGTTACAGCTACTGTTACAGTTCGAATCTACAATGTTCCCCCAAAGCCTCATATACGTGGAAGGTGATTGGATCATGGGGTTAACTGTGTATGCTGCATTCACCCACTGATGATTTCCTGTGCCGTTAGGAGGTGGGGCCTGTTTGGAGATACGGTCGCTGGAGGTATAATCCGGAAGGGTGTACCTCCCCATTAGCTCTGCCCCGAGCTCTCTGCTTCCTATCTTGCCATGCTGTGCTCACCTTTCCCCAGCTAGGCCGTCCGCCAAGCCCTTCCACCACTGCCAGCTGACAAGAATGGACTGAGACCTCTGAACTGTGGGCTGAAATTAACTTTTCCTTCCTTAAATTGTGGGTTTCAAGTATTGTGTCCCAGCAACCAGAAAGTGACTGAGATAGCTACTCAAACACACAGAGAATAATAGAGTTTTTTAATGTAAAAATAGCTCAGAGTCTTATATCAACAAATCACAATTAGATTGATAACTTCAGAATCCCTATTTTAGCTCTAAAGCAATTTTCAAGCAGCCATTTTGTCATTCCTTATAGACTTACCTTATAGACTTTTGCCTGGCAAACAGAACTGCATAATCTGTGCTGCTGTAATATTGTTAAAATGCAGCATAGTAAAAGACCATTTCAAAAACAAATAGAGGCACACACTGCCAGGAAAAAACGAGGATTATCAAAAAGTGTCAGTCAATGCTCTACCTAAAATAGAGCTCTTCAAAAATACTAATCCCCCAGTATTATAGTTAACTATTTGTTTAAATACATTTAATCCATCAAAGCTACTATTTTGATTGAGTCACTTGTCCTTATGAATAAATGGTAATGGGCTTTAATTTCTACAACATGTTTTACTCTTTAATTTTGAGTCCAATAATTGGTATTTTTTGAAAATCCAGCAGAGGCTGTTCTGAACTTTATTTTTGTAGGATATATGAAAAAAATAGTTCACTAAGAGTCTCCTGAACAGCAATCAAGTTTGGAGAGAGGGTTTTTTAAAAAGCATTTGAGTTACTTATTAACTTTTTAAATATTGTGAGCCCCTTAGAAGCATCTATTTACATAAAATCAATGCAGTAATTAGAGATTATTCTTATCTCTCCATTAAGATAAGTCTCCTGAGAATCTCTATTCATCATTTAGTGCTAGACCTTCACACGGCTTTATCCAAAACACCTGGAAAATACTTTAAAAATGAAAACGTAGAATTCACCCACTCCTGAGATTTTGCTGCAGCAGAGAAAACCTAGAATCATCTACTGGAAAACCCTACCAGTGATTCTCGAGCACCCCAGGTGTTGGGACCACTAAGCAAGAGCACTTCCCACCGCCTGACCAGCTCACGAGGCAATGGTGCCACAGAAACATTGGTGTCTGGGTCCGAAATACAACTCAGAAAAGACGCAACCTGGTCTACTTGCTGAAATTCTCTCTATATATAATGTCCTACAATTCTGACTTTTAGATGAAGTGGACTGGACTCATCACCCAGATAGTTATGATCAGTTAATTTTAATCTGCATTTTAGTCTGCAGGAGTCCACATTCAGTAAATCCAATCCAGTGTTGGAAATGAAAACCAAAGCCAAGGTCAGCAAATCATGAATTATGTATCAAACCCATCCCTCTGTCTGTCCTTAAAAATAGTTTTATTGGAATATTGGATACTAATGGCAGAGTTAAAGAGTTAAAGCAGAGTTGACCACCATCTGCTGAGCTTAATATACCTGCAGGCTAGATCTTTTCCAGAAAAAAAAAGTGACTGACCCAAGCCAAAATATTTACTTAAATTAACAAATGTACACGTTTTCACTAAAAAATGTATTTCTTCACAATAAAATACAAAGTCTTGAATCCGAAACACAACTCATAGAAATCAATAAAAAGAGAGCCCAGGGTTGGAGGAATGGCTCAGTGGTTAAAGCACTTGCTTAGCAAGCTCTATGTCGAGCACTAATTAAGTACCCGAGTTTGATTCCCCAGCACCACATAAGTGTGGTGTGGTGACGCACACCTGTAATCCCAGCACTCACTCAAGAGGCTGAGACAGGAGGGCTGCCATGAGTCCAAGGCCAGCCTGGACTCCATAGTGAGTTCAAGACCAGTCTGGGCTACAGCATGAGACCCTGTCTCAAAAAACAGAGAGAGAGAGAGAGAGAGAGAGAGAGAGAGAGAGAGAGAGCCCAATTTTTTAAATGAGCAGGAGATTTGAACCAAACTTCATCTGAAAAGATTTATTAATGGCAAATAAGGACATGAAAGGGTATTCATAAATCATCAAAAACATGTAAATTAAAACAAACTACCACTTCACACTTCTAAAATGGCAAATTTTTTTTTAAAAAATCACACCAAGCACTCACAGGAAACAGGGAAGTCGCAAGTTCCATGCACTAGTGACAGGAATGTAAAATGGTACAGCTATTTGGAAACCAGTTTGGCCACTGGCCATTTCTAACAAAAGTAGACGTACATAAATACGTTAAAGTGAAATCCGTAATTTCCGTAAGTAACATGCATTAATAGAACAAAGTTAAACAGACACCTAGTATCTGACCCAGCCTTCTACCCCAAAGTACTTATTCATAAGAAATAAAAGCAACCTAATCTACTTTTAAATAAAAGTCTATACAAAAAGTACACACGTATGTTTATAGCAGCTTTATTTTTACTAGCCTAACATAGGAAATAACACATATTTGCCAACATGTGAGTAGATGAAGCATGGACTATGCACACCATGAAATACAACTGAGCAACAAAAAAAGGGAATGCACTGCTGGTACAGCAACAACAGGGATGAATCTCAAATGATTATGATAAGAGGAAGAAGCCACACCGAGAGTACAGTCTGAAGAGGGGAAACTGGAGACAAAAGCACTGGCAGCCAAGAGTGGGAGTCCACTACAATGAAAGAACTTTCTGGAGTGACAGGAACATTCTGTAAGATGGCAGTGAATATACAAATGTGTATGTCTGTCAATCTTTCTTTCTTTTTTTTAAGACTGGGTCTTGCTCTGTAGCCTAGGTCGGTCCTGAAGTCACCACATAGACAAGGCTCGTCTGGAAGTTACAGCAATCCTCCTGTCTCAGCCTCCTGAATGCTCCTGTGTTTCCAGGCTTGCGCCACCATGCCCAATGTGGGAACTGAACCCACGGCCTTATGATCGCTAGGCTAGCACGCTAACCTCCGAGCTACTCGCCAAAACTTTTGGCAATATTCCACACCAACTATTCTCTTGGAAGAGCTGGATTTGTTCTGGGCATAAGCTATACTACTAAAAACCCGACTTGTCAAAGTACACAGGAACCATCTGATAGGGACTACCACTGGTCGGTCAAATCTGGGTAGTTTGAACCTCAAAATAAATACTAAGGCTAAGGTTGGTGCTACAGCTCTGTAATCCCAACACTCTGGAAGGCTGAGGCAGGAGGATTGCAAGATCAAGCCCAGCCTAGAAAACTTAGAGACTCAGTGATATCAAAATCAGTACTAAAATACAGACTGGGGATTATAGCTCAATATGAAGGCTGTGGGTTGGATCCCCAAGAAAGAAAAAGTAAAAGAGAGTGAGAAAGGAAAAGAAAAGAAAAAATAAGAGACCAACCCATTCAGTCAAAAAGGAAATCCTGGGCTGGAGGCATAGCTGAATGATTAAAGTGCTTGCCTAGGAAACACAAAGACCCAGGTTCAATCCTCCAGCACCACACACTTGCTGGGCATGGTGGCATACTTGTAATCCCAGCATTTGGAGGCTGAGGCAGGAGGATTGCTGTGAGTTCTAGGCCATTCTGGGCTATATAGTGAGTTCAGGACCAGCCTGAACTACAGAACAAGACCCTGCCTGTCACACACACAAAAAATTAATCTCTTAAATCCATATGACACAAATAAATGAATGAGACAGAAGAGGTTTCGTGCTAACAGAAGGATGCCAACTAAATAATAAATGTGAATAATAAAACCAAAAACAAGCTTTTAATTAATATAGTAATAATTACTAATATACTTGAGTCATCAGATGATGCTAAAACTGAATAAAAGTTTGCAGAGAAACTGGATACTTAACAGTCTCAAGTTATCACTCCACAGTATAATTATTAATTACAAAAGAAAAATAACAATATTTCAGAAGACAAACTCAGTAGACAAATTCCTTAATAGAGTGATGAGAATTCACCACCGGACTGGTAGGTGTGTCCTGGCTGAAGGGGCAGATACTCAAGGCTTGACCGGGAGGGGCATGTGCTGGTTCCACCCTCCCTTCCTCTGACTTGGCTCTGTCCTGTCATGCCATGAGGAGCTCTTTCCCTGGTTCTGACCCCACCGTGTGGTTCCACTATTTCCTGCTGCCCAGTCATGAATGGACTGTGACTTTTGAAATTGTGAGCTAAAATAAATTTTTCCTCTCTAAAATAAATAAATAATCTCCACTGATAATGCAATGAAGTGACATTATAGATTTCTACTATAAAATACTGAAAAAGACAAAACATCACTTGTGGGGTTTTACTTATCAAATACACAAAACTGGAATCTAAGAATAATACAAATCCAAATTAATGAATATTCTACAAGACAAAGTTAAGGGCCTGTCCTGTTCAGAAATGTCAGACTGAGAAGAGTAGGGAAAAGAGCCTTAAAAATTACTCCAGATTAAGGGACACAGGAGACATGGGCCACTAATAAAGCAAGTTGCTACATTAAAATCCTAGACAAGTACAGACACTACTGGGATAACTGGCAAGTTTTAAACAAAATGAATAGATTATGTAATAATATTACATTAATGTTAATTTCCTACATTTGATAATTACTGTAGCTGTATATGAGAATGTTCTCTCTCTCGGTTTTTTTTTTTTTTTTGGTTTTGTTTTGTTTTTTTACATTTTGTTTTCTTGAGAGTAAAAAGGACAATATACTTACAACTTACTCCCGGGAAAACAGTATGTATAGACAATGATGTGTGGTCAGATTTTTAATAACCAGCTCTCCAAAACTTTGTTCATGTAGATGTACATATTAAAATATAATCTTGACTGTTCTAAAAAATGCACAGTACAGTTGGCCTTTTGTATCGTTAAGTTTTGCTTCTAAAGATTCAACCAACTATGGTCTTTTTTAAGTTTGGAAAAGACTATTGCATCTGTACTGAACATGTACATAATTTTCCCCCATCACACTTAAACATACAGTGTAACAACAATTTACATAGCATTTGCGTTGTATTAGCTAGTATTAGCAATCCAGAAACACTCCAAGAGGATGTATGAAGATTGACTGTAAATATATCATATTATGTAAAGAACAGGAGCATCCACAATTTGGGCATCTTCTGGGAGTCCTGGAACCAATCTTTGACACATATCAAAGGACACCTGTACACAATTTCCAAAAAATAGGACTATCTAGTCCTGTGAATTCTACAAAGCAACTGATTCCCACAGAATGCTTTTGGTGATTTTTTTTTTTTTTTTTTTTGCCAACCTTCTACCTGGAGCAAATCTGAGGTTGCAAATGAAGAATACCTTAGTTCTGACAGGTGTGCATGCCTATGATCCCAGCGCTCAGGAGCCTGAGGCAGCAAAACTACTATGTGTTTGAGGCCAGCCTGGGCTACAGAGTGAGTTTAGGACCCACCTGGACTGCAGAGTGACACCTTGCCTCAAAAAAAAAAAAAAAAAAAAAAAGAGTGTTGGTGAGTATTTTGTTTGCATTAAAGAAAAGGTGAAAGTGAAGTTAAATCATCTATCATCTATTAGTGACATGGTGGTAAATCACATATTGATTTCTAAATACTGGGAAAAACATTTCCTAAGGTTTTCTTTAATGGTCTCCAACTAAAGCTAGGGGATCACTGCTCCAGATTTTCCTTGGGTTTCTGTGCTATTCACAATATAACAGCCACACACACAACACACTCTGGTCTGCTCTATTACCATTGTTCCATCATTTTCTTAAATCTAGACAAACAAACCAGAAAGCCAAGCCCTGATAATCGCAGTTACTAAGTTTCTCAGGGTAAGCAGTCCCAATGGCTGACTTCAAGCACCTATGAGACTTCATTGGCTGGAGCTGGAAGCAGCACATGGTAACACTCCATGATAGAGTATGTCTATCACGGACATAATAAAAGAAAATAACCACTAGTACATAACGATAATAACATAAGTATTTATTCATTGAGTGTTTATTTCAGTTTGTGACTTAGAGAAGACATTTGTCACTGTGGCATTTAATAAGTGAATTAAAATTAAATTAATATAAAGTAGATTAATGTAATCAAATTGGGCTGGAGGCATAGTTGAGTGCTCAAAGCACTTGCCTAGGAAGTACAAGACAGTGGCTTTGATTCCCCAGCACCATATAAAAGCTAGATAGCTGTGGTGGTGCACATCTGTAATCCCAGTACTCAGGAGACTGGGGCAGGAGGATTACCATAAATTCAAGGCCAGCTTGGGCTACATAGTGAGTTCAGAACTAGCTTAGACTACACAGAGAGGCACTGTCTCAAAATACAAAAAGTAACTAAATTGCAACCTAAAAATACTTAATGTTTAATAAAGGTCATGTTAAATAACTAACTTAAAAAGTTCCAGAAATGTCAGTGACTACCTCTCATATACCAAGAAAAACTGGTATCAGCACACTCCTGTCACAGAGAGAAAGACGCAGCAAACTGTGGGAGCACTATAACAGTCAGACGATCTACAGGAATACAGGAATTCGTTCAACTGCTCCTACAACTTTTCTGTAACTCTGGAATTGTTTCAAAATATGAACACTCAGAAAAGAGATCAACAGAACTCGAACACATGGGTGAATCATGTTTTTTTCCCTATACAGACATGATATAAACCAGGCACACTGTAAAGTACTGATAAAAAATTGGAATGGAAAAAAGTAATTCAGAAAGAACATTCTGTCAGTACTGTAGGCACCATCTCTGAAGTCCTCAGCGACTTCGTGGAGCACCCACTGTCTTAAAGTAAGGCCACCTGCTGTGGTGGCCCATGTTTCTACTCCCATTAATCTAGAAGGCTGAAGCAGGAGGATCGTAAATTTGAACCAAATCCAGGCAACTTAGAGACTTATCAAGGCCCTATCTTCTTAACATTAAAAAAAAAAAAAGCTGAGGATATATAGCTCAGTGTGAAGGCCCTAGGCTCAACCCCAGTACCACAAAATAATAATAATAATAATTTTTAAAGTGAAGCCAGTGCCTGAGTATCCAGGTATACAGAAATTTCTGCCTTTTTTTCTTCTTCCCCATAGACTCTTTTGTCTTTGTTCCTGCTTTCTATCTATAAAAAAAGCAAAGTGATGAGAAAGCATGTACAATACACAGCAGTGGGTCAGGGTACAACAAGTAGGTGGGACTCCTTTACCATGCCCTTCTCTCCCTAAAAAGAAAAAAGAAAAAAAGAAACTAGAATTTCCTGGTCTTTTCCCCGATCTGTTTCAATGCCATGCTTTAGGCTGTAGACATCAGTGTCCAGATAGCTTGTGAGTAGAGTTAGACTCTGTACAACCACCAAAAGTTGACCCCTCATGGCTACAGTGCACCAAATGACACTTCCCCGTCCCCAGCTGGAATTCGGCCATGCCTTATGTGAAGCAGCTGTTGTATGGCTCAACAATGCTGAGTAGTTTGGGACAGGAAGTAAAAGATACCACATCCTCTTAAAACTGCAAGGAAAATTTATTAGGCCTATTATCATGGCTTCACAGTTGTTAAGAAGTGGCAGTTGGACCCTCCAATTATGCCAGAGTTTGGATGAGGCATTGGCCACGGTGGCATCTGCCTCTTGATTTCAGTCCAGAGAGAAATGTCAATGTCCACCCCAGTGCTTGTTTGGAAAACCTCCAAGCCAATCTTTCTGAATGCCCCTAGAGGATGGTAATAGTAAACATGCATTGAGTGCCTGCCATACCCTGAGGGGCCTGGATGCACATAAAGGTGAAGTCACCAAGATGATGTCAGAGCCCTGAAAATGCTTTGAATGGGAGAACTGTGGAACGATCTGGAAGTGATATTGGAGCTCTTTTCACCCTGTGAGACAACCAACTGGAGACAAAACCTATGCTCTGGCAAAGCTCCCCTGCTGGTCCAGCCTGGAAATTAAAAGTGTCAGATGGTAGAGACAGGGCTAGAAGGGGACAGGGAAAGATGTGATCTTCAAAATCTTAGGACTGCCTCCTCCACACAAAGAGAGGATGCGGAGACATTTTTTCCCCCAAAACATTATTTCCCAACTAAACTCCCCACCTGATAAAAGACAAATTAACAGGCAACAAAGATAAAAAGGAGAAGGGACTTGGGTTTTAGGGTAAGTGAAGGAGAGGGCAAGTGACGAGCTGAGAGGGAAAGTTTAATAACACAAGTGGTTAGAGAGCTGGCCTAGCATGCACAAGACCAAGGGTTTGATCTCCAGCACCACATAAAAATTACCTGGCCGTGGTGGCACATGGCTATAATTTCAGCACTCAGGAAGCTGAGGCTGGAGGATTGTTGTGGGTTTTAGGCCACCCTGGTCTTCACAGTGAGTCCATGATCAGCCTGGACTACAGAGTGAGACCCTGTCTCAAAAAATTTTTTTTAATTAAGAAAAATGAGATTTCATTGTTTGAACAACAAATGTCTTAATCTTATGGCTAAATCTCTACACATGTGGGTTTATAATCAGAGGCCCCAAAACAATCACCAGTCTTCAGGCTACACCAACTCAAATTGGGTGCCGGGAAGGTAGGAAGTGAGAAAGAAGCATTCATCTTTGTTTTGAAGCTTGTTTGTTTTTTCTGTCCCTTCTGGTCCACCTAAGTCTCTTTTTGTACTCTGCCGCTGCCTGAGCTATCTCTGGCCTGTTTCTCCTCTGGCTCCCCCCTCGCACTCCCCTCCATTTCCCACCCAGAGCTCTGCATACAGGTTCACCAGGTAGATGGTACCCCACACACACACCTCACACTACACGGAAGGAATGCAGTCTCTCTGGCAAGCCACCAACCTTGGCTCTCTCAGAGGTTCTGGAAGGAGAGATAAAACGCACCTTTTGCAGTGAAATGCTTGTGGACTTCATATCAAATTCATGCAGTAGACACTCCTGTGGAGCAGTGGGACACGAAGCAGAATCGCAAGGCCAGCTCACCGCCAAGCCCCATCTTCTATGTGGAGCTGTGGACTCAGGCAGCCCCGGCCTGTGCCTAACTCCAGAGCAGAAAGAGGCCCCCAAGAGTCTGGAGACCAGGCCTGTTCCCCATCTACAATGGCACACAAGTGACACCTGTCAGCAATCCATGAACAGTTTAAGACTGCTGTCTGCAGGAGTCCCTGCTCTCATTAGACCTTGCGCTAGCTTGTAGTCTGTTGTGACTGAGAACAAGACTTCTTGTTTCTGAAGTGAACAGCCTCCTGCTGAAGTACCCTGAGGTTCTGAATCCATGTAGGCCCGGAGAGACCCCTCCCAATGCCAAACCTGGGAAGTTCTAAGGTTAAAAGGGGGCCACTGAAAGATCAGTATCAGTTCCAAGTCCTGGCTCTCCAGGACCTTGGGACAAGCCACGCAAGGCAAGGCTGAGTCTGACCTCTGGGGTATCTCCCATAGGCAGCCTCTTTAATTCATGCCTGCTTTTTGCTTGTTTAGTTGGTTAGCTGGTCGGTTTTGATTTTTTTTGTTTTGCTTTATTTTGTTGGGGAGGGGAGTTTTTGTTTCCAGTACTAGATATTGAAGCTATAGGGATTCTACCATTTAGCTATGTCCCCAGGCCTTTTTAAGTTTTTGAGATTGGGTCTCATTTTAAGAAAAAGTCTCGGCTGGGCCTGGTAACACAGATCTGGGCTCACAGTACTCTGGCAGGCTAAGCCCGGGCTGGGCAATTTAGCAGTAAAACAAGACCCTTGTCAAAATCAAAACCAAAAAATGGGTTGGGGTGGTAGCATAGTGGGAAGACCCTGGCTTTCATCCTCAGCACCACAAAATAACAATAATAAGCAAAAAGATAGGGTCTCACTAAGTATCCCCAGCTGGCTTCAGTCTGCAATCCTCCTCCCTCTGCCTCTCAAGTAGCTGAGATTACAGACACACTACTGCATCCAGCATTTTTGTCATCCTCCCACCCCTAGAGCTAGGACCAAACCCAAAAGCTCTCCCACACCGGGGGCATGATCTACTCCTAAACTGTAATCCCAGCACATAGCTTCTTTGTCTCAAAGGGCAGCATGTCACTTTGGCCCCAAGTTTTCTGTCATAGCACAGCCTTATCTGTCCATTCTTGATTTTGTCCATTGACAGATTAGGCCAAAGACTAGTCAAAACCCCAAGGACTAGTCATGTTCCCTTCCAGTCTATGAGTGCCTGAAGTCACCAGAATTAAATTTATTCACTGACTCAGCTTAGATTAAGACATTTCCACCTTGTTAAATTGCAAAGACTTACTTGCTCCTGCTCCCCCAAAGTTCATCTTTAAGGAAGAGCTGGCTTACCCAGAAAAGATGCAAGGAAATTGTGGTGGAATGGGTACATGTCTTTCTGGAGGCAGAAGAAAAGGAACTTTGGAAAAGAAAGTAAGGCAGGGAGAAAGCCAAGAAAAAGATCAAAAAAGAACTGGGTCCAGAAAATGGCATAGCTAAGTATATATTATTTACCTCTTATAGTTTTTACTGTCATAAAACTTTAAAAGATCTCATAATCTCTCAGCAACTGCTACACTCTCATACTTTTGCTTAAAGCCATATTTGGAAGCAAGGTCTTTATCCTGATGCTTTGAATACAGCATAGTTCATAATGCGTTTATAAAGCTCAAAGACTTTGAACAACCTTAGACCTAAGCTAAAGCAGCCCTGACTTCTTCCTTCTGCAGATCCAGAGGAGCTGTCCCTTCCCAGAGCAAAGGCAACCTCTAGCTCACCACACAATCATCTTAATTAGCCAGTCTTTGTAAAGGGACAAAACAACAAGAGAACAGAATCGGCATGGAAGGTCAAACTGCCTACCTTGATTAAGAAAACAATTTAACAATTACAATGGCATCAAAAAGACTAAAATATTTAAGAAAAAACTTTTAACCAAGAAGGCAAATGATGTGTATTATGAAAAAGTAACAAGCTACAGTAAGAAATCAAAGAAGACATGAATGGGAAAACATCCCATGTTCATGAACTTTAAGACTTTACTGTTAAGATGTCCACAGTTTTCAGAGTGATCTAGGGGCTGAATGCAATCCCTATCAAAATCTCAATGGCATTTTTTGCAAAAACAGAAAAATCCCTCCTAAAATCCACATGTAATCTCAAGGGACTATAATTAGTAAAAACAAACTTGAAAAATATCCATGTTAGAAGTCTCATACTTTCTGATTACAAAATGCACTATGGTACTATCATAATTAAAACAGTATGATACTGGCATAAAGACATACGAATACAATAGAGAATCCAGAATAAAAATCTTTGCATATTAGTAAGAAAAGGACAATAATGGGTGTTGGGAAAATGCAAATATACATTAAAAAGATCAAAGTTAGACCCTTAGCCATATACAAAATTCTCAAAATACTGATCAAAACTCTACATCCAAAGCTGAAAACTAAAAAATTCTTAGAAGGAAACAGAAAGAACTTTCAACAAATGGATTTGTCAGTCCTTCCTCGAGTATGACACCAAAGGCCCAGAAAGCCAAAGGACAAAAAGAACAAAGTAAACTTTACTGACATTAAGAAACTTTTTTCATCAAGGTAACCCACAGAAAGGAGGAGATGTTTTCAAATTACATAAATGATAAGGGATTCATAAACTTCCAAAAAACAGACAAAACACATAAAACTCAACACCTGCCCCCAAAAAACCAAACAATTTTCTTCAAATAGTCAAATGAGTTGATTTTAATAGGCATTTCCCTAAAGAAGACATAGAATAGTCATCTATTCATCTACCAGCAAGTCTATTAGAAGGGACTTAACGTCACTATCAGTAGAGAAATGCAAACCAAAACCATAATGAAATGTCACCCATCAGAATGCCTACAATCAAAAACCAGAGAACAAGTGTTGGTGAGAATGCAAAATGATACAGCTGCTATAGAAAACAGTATGGTTGTTCTTCAAAAACTAATATAATATTACTATGTGATCCATCCATGCAACTGAAGTTGCTTCTAAAAAAAATTGGAAGTGCAGTCCTTAAGATATATTTTTATGCCCATGTTCATAACATCATTATTCATGGTAGCTGAAAGGTAACAGCAACTCTAGTGACATATGAATTGATAAAAGAAATTGTGTGTGTGTGTACGTGTGTGTGTGTAGACAGACAGACAGATAGATAGATAGATAGATAGATAGATAGATAGATAGATATGCAGTGGAGTATTGCCCAGCCTTACATAAGAAAAAATTCTGGCATATAATACAACATGGGTGAACCTGGAGGTACCTGGAGGTCATTATACTAAGTGAAATAAACAGATCACAAAAAGTCAAGTACTATACGATTTCATTTATGTGAGTTACCTTCAGGAGTTAAATTCAAAGAAAACAGGTTGGTGGTTGTCAGAACCAAGAACAAAGGGGGAAATTAGGCAGTGGTTGTTCAATGGATATAAGGTTTCAATATGAGAGATGAAAATATTCTGGATATTGGCTGCATACAGGAATTTGAAAATACACATGTAAAATTATTGATCTATACATTTAAAATTTGAGATAGGAAGTTTTATTTTATATATATATATATATATATATATATATATATATATACATACATATACATATATGTATAATACCACAATTAAAAACAAATTTCTAAAAAACTATCTGGCTGGCTATATTTGATTCAGGACAATAAGCTTTGCTGTATCTAAAGAAACTACAGGTTAATGATCTAAAAGTGTTTCAAATTTCAAATTTTTTCAGACTCAGGAATATTTGCATATGCAGAACAGGGTGTCTTGGGGTAAATTCCAAATCTAAACATAAAATCTGTATGTGTTTTATCTGCACTGTATACATGTGGCCTAAAGGTAATTCTTTACAGTACTTTTACTGCACTGGTATTTTAGCTACAACACATCACATAGGGTCGGGTATGAAATTTTCTACTCATAGCATCATGCAAGTGCTCAAAAAGCGTCTGATTTTTGGAGACATTTCAAACTTTTGCATGAATAAGCAGATCACTTTCTTAGTTACTTTTTCATTGCTGTAATAGAAATACCCAAAATCCACAATTCAAAGGAAGAAAGATTTATTTTATCTCATAGTTTCAGAAGGTCACAGTAATTCATGGGCAACCAGAAACAGTGGAAGCACACAGTGGAGGTAGAGGTGGAAGCAGCTCCTCACAACATTACAAAGAGAAAGCCAAGTCCCAGAAGGAAGACAGGAAGTAACATATGCCCTTCCAGATCCTGTCCCAGCAATCCACTTCTCCTGGGTCCAGCCTCAGTATTTCATCCCTTACAGGTTTAAGCCCCTAATCCACCACACACCTAGAATCCACCACGTGCCCATAATTCATCCCTCCAGATCAGGCCCCCATCTCCTACCAGCATAGGGTTCCACAGATAATTCATACCATCCAACATGAGACTTTTGGGGGACAGTACAAATCCAAACCACAATACATTCCCTCCACAATTTCTCCCACAATTTTATCAACTTGGCTTAATCCAAGTCTCGATTCTAGTTGATTTTTCAATCCTTTCTACAATTCACCTCATTTTAGCTCTTCCTGGTCAGTGCATAGCCTCTGGCTCATAAGAAGTCTTGTTTCCTGAGTCTATCCTACAGCCATCACAATTACTTGTAACACCCCATTTCTAATCCATTCAACTTCTTTGCACCCTTACTTTGAGATGTGATGTATGCTCTGACCTTCTATACACGGCCTACAGAGGTGATGGTAACCTTCATTCTCTCCCAGTCCTCTGAGTTTGACTGCGCTACTGTCTGAATGGCACAATTTACACTTTGTCCATTGGTGTACCAATGAGTTCCTTTTATATGCTGAGCACTAGGTTACAGACTAGAGCAGATCCATCAAATATTACTCTCCAGTTGACTCATTCATACATCCTGCCTGAATTAACAGACAGTAACTTTCCAAAGGATGAGACCAGACATATTTTTCCGGCCTTTGCACAGAACCTGATGCCAGGGCCAGTATAAAGGTTAATTGATTTTCCATGCAAATTTAGTAACAGAGTAGGTATAGTAATGAAAGAACTTTAAAATCGTGGAGTTTGAAAAAATGTTCAAGATTTGAAATATTTGCACATTAGCATTTATTTATACAAAATTTCTGCTGATGTTCCCCTGCCCCACCACCACCACCCCAAAAAATCCCTTTAAAGAGATTAAATAAGGAGAAAGGCACAGAATCATACTGCTTTTGGAGGAAAAAAATCTGACAGAAGGAAGAGAATCTGAGATCAGACAAAATGGGCTGAAACCCTTCCTTACCCTTTGGATCACTGTCCATCAGACTAACTACTTGGAACAATAATTAATCCAAATAACGCCTAAGTTCATCTCTGCAATGTGAAAGCTACACCCCAGACCAAACGGTATTCTGATACGGCCCACTGTGGAGCATTCACTTGAACTTGGGGTCTTCTAACAGAGCAGCCCCCTCTCTCAGTTTCAGTGAGTTCATACGTTAAGTAGAGTCTGAGTAAACATAATTATGTGTGATTTAAGATTTCTTTTTTTTTCAAAAGGAAGCAACTCATGAAAATTTCATAGAAAGGAAATCGAAAATCAAGAGCAGGATGTAAAAATGTGAAGAGTCATAGCAGCAAGTGTTTTAAGTGGAACGTCCTGAAGGGTTTTCACTGTCTCTGGTTATATATTCTACTTATCGCCAAAATTGAGACTAACGAGCTGCTGTTTTCCTTAGCAGATCCCCTGAACGGAGGGACCGAAGGAAGCACTGTTCAGTCTGTCCCTTCTAGAAGCGGCTCTGGGGGCATTTATCCCTCTCCAGCCCACCTGAAAGCACAGCTAATACTGGATCAATCCTGAAACTCTGGCAACAACAAAAGGTGTTGACTATGGCAATGAAAGGCCTACTTAGCCGGAGCACTGTGCACACAGAGGCACTGCTGCCCTGCTCCTGTTTGTGCAACACTCATGCCAGCTCGGGTCCTTCAAATGTGCCCTTATGTCTCAGGAAAGGGACAGAGCAGGTCCAGGTGGGAAAGGGCCCATGTTTAGACGTCCCTGATTTGTCATGTCAGAGGGGAAGCTAGGAAAATATTTAAACGACAACCACCCAGGGCAATCGGGCCAGAAGGCAGACAGCAGAGGTGCCTGAGCAACCTAAGGGGCTGTCTGCACTCCAGGAGCTGCTGAAAGGTTCCCCGTCCTTTTCTGTCCTTCCTCCTTTGGAGTCCTGCCTTACTCACTGGGGCTCTGCAAGATTTCCCCAAGCAGTAGCACTGATAATACTGAGGCACTAGAGACCTCCCAGCCTGGGTTGTTGGAAAGCAAGTGACCCGCAGGTCAAGGCAGGCGTGGTTCATATAGCCCAGCCAGTTCCCATGGCTTCTGTGGGATCTTCCAGGATCTGGAAGAGGGGGAAAAGATGGAATGCACATTTAGATTTTATTTCCTAAAGATCAGTAAACATGTTATTCGTGAGGATTCCTCTTAGTCAAATAAAGGTCTTCATGATGTGTTTTAATTTCCTTTGATGAAGAAAACACATAAGGACAAAAGCCTACTATAAATTACATAACTCTTCAATTATAAATGTGCAACACTGTACAAAAGGACCTATTATAGACATGTAAAACGCTTAGAGCAGGCATTTTTACCACCCTCCACCTGGCACCCCATCAACGCCAACTCTTTGTTCTTTTCATTGCTTTAAGGACTGAGCCTTATAAGTTGTACTGGGGCTGGAGCTCAACCATTCCAGCACCAGTTCTCAAAAGAGACAGAGGCTTAAAGGAGTGAAATAGGGCCAAGCCTGGTAGTGCAGGCCTGAAATGGCAACACTCTGGGAGGCTGAAGCAGAAGGATCACAGTTCAAGTCCTGCCATGGACACATGGGGGCCCCTGTTGAGAGAGAAAGACACAGAGAGTGCACTAGGAATCACATGTGGTTCTGATTCTTTGGATTTTATTTTTAATTAATTATTTATTTATTTGGTGGAGGGCTGGCTTCTAGCTCAGCAGTTCTTTTGATTACCCAAGTATACTCATAACCATCATTTATTTGGTAGAGCAGTAGTTTGACCCATATGACAACTGAAGCCCTAAGCTGGGTTTTCCAGCATTCTCAAAGAATAAAGACAAATAAATAAATAAATAAATAAATAAACAAATAAATAAAGGAAGGAAGGAAGGAAGAAAATAGTGTATTATTTTCTCTAGAACCAAGCAGTCTTTTTTACATTCATCCAAATGTTAACTACTTAAATGTAATTATCAACAACATAGGCTTTTGTCCAATCCTAAGCAGGCAATCAATTAGTAGTTAAAGAATGAATGAAAGAGAAAATAAAGTACTCATGGCCACCACTCTATGACCATGGAGAGATCTGAGCTCCTTCACAGGTGCTGTGATTATTCGTATTGGGAACATGGAGCCTCTGGACAATTTTGAGCAAGTCATGACCATGCCTGTGCACACTTTCCATCTTTCACCCAGGCAGGGCCCAAAGCACGTGTCCAGCCAGCCTGATTGATGGTCCTGGAATGGCCTTGTTTGCTGCCAGGGTGAGGCACAGCAGCTGTTTAACAGCCCTGCAAGTGACCCTGGTCAGCATTTTCAAGGCAGGAAGCACAGAAGAATGAAGTGTTCACTCAGAGACACCACAAAGGTGGTGGGTGGAGGAACTTCCTCCTGTTACAAATGGGCCAGTAGGCTGGTCACTATAATTACACACACACACACACACACACACACACACACACACACACACACACACGGAAAGAGGGGATGAGCGAAATGAAGCAAAAGTGATCACAGCTCAGTCCTTTGTCACCCTGGAAGACAGGTAGAACCTGAAGCCCCATGTGCTTTGAACACGGCCATGCATGAGGAAACGGAAAATCTCCACCCCGTGACTGGTATAACAACATGCCCGTGTGGCCCCATTTCTGGCCTTAGGAGCCTTCAAAGTAACCCTTAGTTGCCCTCCTCCATGGGACAATCCTGCTCCAAGTCTACATAGTACATGTTGTCTGTATTATGTGTTTCTACAGTTACATGTATTCTGTATTGTGTTTCCACATTACATGTAGTCTGTGTTGTATGTTTCCATGTGTCACATGTAGTCTATGTTGTGTATTTCCCACACTCAGGATACCTGGAGTCCCTCCTACGCCCTGCTCCTCAGTGCTCCTCTGAAGGTCAATGTGTCAAAGGCTTGCTCCCTAGCGTGTGGTGTTACTGGAACCTTTGACAGCAGGGACCCAGCAGAAGAAGTCAGGTCACTGAGGGTAGAGGTGTTCCTAATGGGGATGTGGGACCCCATCTGATCTTCGCTCTCTTTCTGCTTCCCAGCTGCCCTGAGGTGAGCAGCTCTGCTCTACTGCACACTCTCACCATGTTGTCCTCCCTCACCACAGGCTCAAAAGCAATGGAGTTGACCAAAGACTGAAACCTTCACAACCATGAACCAAAATAAACCTTTCTCAGGCATTTTGTTCCAGTGACAGAGCTAACAGGCACACCCACTCAGCTCACGACCCCCTGTTCCACTTCACTACTGAAAGAATTTAAAAAGAAAACCAAATTCCCATGGCCTTCCAGTGGCTTCACTGATGGAGCTGGCAGCTGACTCCACCGAGGCTGGTGGTGGGAGGGTCCCGCATATCACTGCTTCTCTTGATGAACGTAATATTCTTCTCCATCATCCACCCTCCCGTTCCTGAGGGTACTGCTAAGCCTCTTTCCCAGCCTGGCCCAGTGAAAACATGTGAGACATGGCCTATCAAGCGCTGTGGTTTTTGAGTGCAGAGGCACTCAGAGGCAAGCCCACATTTGCAGGACCTAAAGCTTGAATAATTTTTTTAATGCAGAACGTATATAAAATTACAAATATGAAGTAAGAGCAGGAACTTAAGAGTCTGTGCAAGGGAAGGGCCTCAAAGCTTGCATTTCTTTGACTTCCTGGTAAATCCACACCTGAGCCTGTGAATATGCTAAAGTGCCTTGAGTTTCAGCTTCCTGACCAGGAGCCAAGTCAGGTGACCTGAATATAAAACAAGTGCGAAGAAACCTCTCTGTACTGTGAGTCAGCAGGAACCACCCTCTCAGGAACTTTGTTCTGTTTTTTGCCTCCTCCCTCCCTTCTAAATGCCACACAAATGGATGCAGATATTTGGTGAGCCAGAGCCACCGGCTGCCATCTAATGCAATAGGTCCACGTTTCCTGGTTTGCAAATGAGCCCAGCCCTGTTGATGAGCACCTGGCTGGGAGAGGCAGCCTGGCCCTGAGTCACTTCCCTAGGCCGGTACTGGGCAGGCAAGACCCAAGCCTACTGAATACCCTACACCAAGTAGGATCCAGGAGAGCAAAACAAAAGCAGAAGCAGGTGGTAGCCTCTTCCTCCTCACAGCCTCCTCCTGCGTGTGAGAGTTAGAATTCGCAGCCCTGGGGTCCTGGGACTTTGCACACTTTGCTTAAAACCATGTGTTACTTGGACAGCCCAAGAAAAAGGGCCTAGGCTTAGGCAATAAAAGACTTAGGAGCCCAGTACTGCAAGCGTGATGGAGCAAGTCAGGTGGTCGTGGTAGGCATAGACTGCTTCATCTGTGAAATGGAGCTGCAGAAATTAACATCTCCAAAGCCTCCTCTTATCCTGTGAATTCATAAATTTCCATCCTAGGACTTCCTCTGTTCATTTGATTCATTAGTTATTTGATTCTACAGTCATCAATGCCTGGACTTTGCTTGCCCCCGCCTCCCACTGCCTCTTCCTCCCCTTCTGCCTCAAACAGAATTCCTGTCTGACCAAATTGCGAATAATAGTTTTGTAACTAAATGAGAAAACAGGTTTTTAGGGCACCAGCTTTCAAAAGGGCATACTGAGATATAATAGAGAGGTGGGGATAAAGAAACAAGGGAGAAAAAGACCAAGAACCCACCTCTCAGGATAAGGCAGCTTATCCTGGTGGTACCACGATCGCTATGTACAAGAAAATAAGAAAACAAAGGAGCCCATGCCCAAGTTGATAAATGTCACAGGTGAGACGAGGTGCCCATAGATTTTCTCAAGAGGTGGAAGCTTCTACTGAACCGGGCTCCAGAAATGCTAGTCAGATGAGGGAAGCTGTCTGAAGCATGCTTAGCCACCGCATCTCTCTTCTCTCCATAAACACACTAAACACATACAGGTTGTGTCCCAAATCCCTGAAGAAAATTCCCTATTTCCCATGTGGTTCTACCTGTACTGTCCATCTACCCTTTAAGTCATAAAGGGCACAAGGGGAGCCCCAGTTCACCTGGGCTCCTTCCCCTGCAGCCACTCGTCCCCAAGCATCTCAGCCTCCTTTCCCTCTTCCCCTCATCTCTGTAGAATCCTTCTGCTGTACGATCCCAGTGGGACGGTCTTCCTCCTTCCCCACAGCCAGGGATACGTAACAGACCCCCACACCACTGCGCCCGCTTTGGGCTTTGTTCTCAGGCCCACTCTAGCACATTCTTCAGCTCTTCTTCATCTCATCCCCACCTGCCCACCCCGATAATGCAATTCCTTGCAGAGTCTGCTTCTTGGGGTGTTTAATAAACAACACAGGGTATGATCCTGTCCTAAGACCACCTGTGACTCAGACCGTACAAAGATAATTTCATGGGCCAGTACTAAGTTGAACATACAAAATTGCAGTGATTCAACCACAATGACATCCAAAAAGAGTGACAACCTCGCAAGCATCCATCTAATAAAAGCGCTTGGAATTCAAATATTAAAAAGTATCATATGGCATCCTACCTTCTTTCCTTCCAAGTGATATATACGGCTTTGGAAGTGGGGGTAGGGAAATGGAAAGGAACAGTGTGTACTGCTTTCTGCAAACAAAGGGCTCCTCGGTTGGAGGCACTTTGCCCCAGAGGTGCCTGCAGATATCTGTAGTTGTCACAATGGAATGGGGGACGCTACTAACATAAGGGGTACAGGACAAGGATGCTGCTAAATGTTCCAGGGTACACAGTGCACCCCTCTACCAAGATTAATTATGTGGCCCAACATCAATAGCACAGGTTGAGTACTGCTTATCAAAAAGTCCTGGAGACTAGAAGTTGAGTTCAAACTTTGTATCTTGAAGGGTACTGAAATACCTGCATGTACACGGAGTTACCTGGGGATGAGACTCAAGTCTAAACGTGAAATTCATTTCTGTTTTGTACACACTTTATACACATAGCCTGAAGGTGATTTTTTACATTATTTTAGCATGCCTACATTTTGACTACAACCTGTCACATAAGGTCAGGGGTGGAATTTTCCACTTGTGGAGTCATGTAAACCCTTAAAAAGTTTCAGATTTTAGTGCATTTGAGAGTCTGTATTGTAAATAAGCGATCCTCAACTTGGACTGTCAAGGTTAGGAAAATCTGTGTTGAATATTTTCTGGGGACCTGGAGTCACAGACATGCAGTTAAGCAACTACACACTGAGAACAGCTCTGTCCGTCGCCTCTCAGAAGACGACAGGGTGCTCATCTTCTCTGCACTGAGGCAGAACCACACCCTCCTCGGAGCCTACCTCTCTTGGTGAAGCAGCCTCCTCTCGGAAGCCCCCTCCCAGTTCTGTGGAGTAGCCTGATGAGATGGGCATTTTCTGAGTCTCCTCAAACCCCCACCCCAAATCCTTCAACCAGAAACTGAACTCTATTCCTGCACCTTTGAAATTTCCTGCAAGAGGAGGGCACTAGCCCCTTTTACCTGTTTCACTGAGCACCATGCGAAGCTCATCATGGGCAGCTACAACCAGGCTCCCCAAAACAACCCTCTCCACAGGAGGGAAAGCTCCCTGTGGCCAGCTGTGGAGGTTTCAGGTTGCTTCCTGGAAGGCATTATGTGCCACTCAGCCTCAGTGATGGAGTAGGGAATTGAAGAGGCTCCAGAGCACACCACCACTTGCCTCCCCAGCTGCTGCCTCTGCCTCCCATTAGGCAAAGAGCTAGGGAGAGGATGAGGAAATACAGTTCCTGGTCACTGTCCATGCACTATATTTGCCCTGAATCTAAGTCAGCTCTCTCCAGTACTTTCTGTTGGTAGAACATCTTGTAGGAGGTTGAGGCACACTCACATTTGTGAGCTTGAACCTGAGGTACGGCCACAAAGAAATGGAAAGAATGCTGGAATCATCTAGGCACTGCCAGATCAGAATTTCCAAAAATAACAGGGACAATCCTGTGCTCCAAAATAATTCTAGCGAAGGAGATTCTGCCTTCTCCGTGGAAAGCTTTCCCCGGCATCGCACAGTCCTCAGCAGCAGAGACGTCTCACTGCTGTCCCGGCCCCTCCCACCCAGCTGCAACTTAACACGCCGCCATAAAACGAGGAAGAGACTTTTAAAAATAAAACAAGAGACATATGATCCTGTTCCAATGCTTAGCCTGTTCTCTGATTTTTAGAACGTAAAACCTGCCTGCCGTTCGCAAAATGACAGAGAGTGCTGGCAGATGGAGGAGAAAGAAAAGGCTAAATGTATTTTAATGGGACCATTAGGATTATGTCAAAAGGTGAGAAAAAAGCACTTGCCTGCCAAGAAAATAAGCACTGGCCTAAAAGAAATACAGTGTATTCCACTGCTTTCCATTCATTCTTTTTTTGATTTTTATGAGAATGTGATTCAACAGGAGAGAACTTAAGTCATGTGCAGCAAGCAAATGCCTTTTCTTTCTTTTTTTTTATGGTACTGGAGATCAATCTCAGGGCCATCACACCGACACTCATCACCTGCCCAATTTTTACTTTTACTTTTGTGGCAGGGTTTTGCTAAGTCACTAAGTTACCTAGGCTGGGCTTGAACTTGGGATCCTCCTGCCTCAGCTTTCCAGTGTGCTGACATTAAAGGCCTGAGCCACCAGGCCCAGCTATGTATATTTTTTTAAGCCAGTAAGGAGACCATAATAAGCACATGAAGGCAGGAGAAGAGTAAGCACACTGGTTTGGTTAAGCCAGATGGGACTGGCATAATTTTCATACTTAAGTGCAGAGCTGTTACTATACTTTTGACAAACTATGTCTCCGATTCCAGTATTAAAAATCTTATCTTTCTGCATCATGAATCTGGTACAAAACCTTGTAACAGCACAAAGCAGAACAGAGACTTTCCTTTCCTTTTCCTTCTCACTGCTTCCTCAGGCCTCACACAACACCAGTGAAGAGAAGGCAGGGCTGAAATCACTCCTTGATTGTGGTAGGGACAGGTGATTGAGTTGGCCAGTCCAGGGAAGAGACAGTTCACTGACTCCTTGGCTTTTATTTGGACCCTCTAGGTAATAACAAAAGCTACCTACATTAGAATGGTTTTCTTTACCCCTGACAAGGCAATTTAACACACACTCTTCTCAATGGAAGAAGAAGCCAGAAATGCGAGCTTACTGATCCCATTTTACAGATAAGGAAATAATCCAAGACATATAAGAGATGTCCTAAGGCAAACTCAGGGAAGACAGAGGCAGGAGCAGAGCGTGAGAGCCCACTTGACCCAGATTTTCAGTGGAAACCCAGACCACGAATAAAGAGCCTCAAGATCCTTTTGGAAGTTTAAAAAATAAAACCGTAACTTTTTTTTAAAAGAGAAATTGATGAGAAAAGTTTATCAGTGATTGGCACATTGGTACGGTGACCTCAGCAGTTCCTGTGAAGAAGATGGAAAAGTGAGAAGCCACGGCTGGTAGCAAGTGCTTGACACCCCAGCACTTCAGAAACCTGAGGCAGCAGGATCTTAAGTTCAAATCCAGCCTGGGCAACTAAGCACTTTGAATGATTCAGTTTAAAAATGTAAAAAAGAGAATGGACAAGGAAATGTAGCTAAGAGCAAAAGCTCTGGGTTTAAACCTTTGTCCAAAAAAAAAAAAAAAAGATGCTGAGAGAGGAGAGAAGTGGAACTTGGTGAAACTCAGACATTCAGTGGCCGACTCGGCCTGCATAGTCACATACTCTGAAAGACTTTGGCACTAGCAGAACAGGATTGGTATGCATATATGTGAGAGAATGTGTGTGTGTGTGTGTGTGTGTGTGTGTGTGTGTGTGTGTGTGCTCGTGTGTGTGCACGCGCGCCTGTGTGTATATGTGTGTGTAGTCACCATTTGATTTTTATTAATTATACATCCATCTAGGTATGTCAAGAGTGCATTAAAAAACTAACACTAAGTAACACCAGAGGGTTCACTAGTAGTAGGAAAAATTAAATTTTATTTTTATTTTATTTTTTTTGGGGGGGGGGGGAAATGGTCAGTGTACATTATTTAGTTGGGAGAAATACCACTTAGGCACCACCCAGGGAACAAGAATCCTGGTGCCCTAGCCATAATGTTTTGGAAGCAGCATGCGGTCTTTAACTTTGCTTAGACCTGTACTATTTTATTTGTGGAGAACATTGTGATCTGACTCAAAGACAGGGCAACTGTGTCACTACAGAATGAACCCACAGCCAGGTATAGTGGTACACACCTGTAATCCTAGCACTCAGGATCCTGAGGCAGAAGCATCGTAGGTGTGATGACAGCCTGGGCTGCAAAGTGATGTCAATGTCAGCCTGAGCCAAATAGTAAGACTCTGTAAAAAAAAAAAAAGCCCTGAATCTATGATACAGGGTACCCGTCCATGTGTTTAACAACAAAAGTACCAGCCTACATAACTTACACATAAATGAATGAATGTTCTGTTCAAGACTTGGGCTCTCCCAGCCTGGGCTTCACAGTGAGCTCAGGACCAGCCTAGACTACAGAGTGAAACCTCATCTCAAAAAAAAGACTTTCTCTCTCTCTCTCTCTCTCTCTCTCTCTCTCTCTCTCTCTCTCTCTCTCTCAGCTGGGAATTGGCCTTTCTCCATCTGTCAACTGACAGAGACTGCCTGTATTTATCACGTGAATATGACAATTGCTAAAATGCCACATTACTCAAATGGTAACCAGTATTAGGATAAGACACTGTCAAAAAAAAAAAAAAATCATGCAGAGACGAGTAAGACACAGCGTCATTCTTGTGCTGTAAGGCTCTGCTCCAGGAGGCAAGACTAGATAGTAACCTGTGGGGTAAGCACAGAAGCAAAAGTTATCCTTCTCACTCAAGGAGAAGAGCCGGAACAAGTATTAAAAATGATCAGACAAGGGAGCGAATACGACTAGTCCACCAGCATTCACCCCTACCCACCTTGCTCATTCTACGTTCCAAAGGCAACTAGAAAAGAGGTGGGTGCACACTTCAACAGCACATATACTAAAACTGTAATGATACAGAGAAGATTAGCATGGTCCCTGCGCAAGGATGACACCCAAATTCATGAAGCATTCCATAGAAAAAAAGAAAAAGAAGAGATGGGCACTGTCTTCAAAAGAAATAGCTTCTTCATAAAGTAATAATTTGTCACCATAAGAAAGGAATTCCCCACCACAAAAGCTGACAATGAAGAACAAGAGGAAAAACTGACACGACACCAGGCCAGTCGAAAGGGTACCATCCCCTGAGAAAAGCAGAGGTGGATGGACAAGAGGACTCTAACTGGAAAAGAAGGAGGAAGACTCCAAAACTCCAAACCAAACCCTCCTCCACCACCCAGGCACCTACAGATGCACGCCACATCCAATTCTACCTACCTCTTTGTGTCTGCAAAATCAACTCACATTTTATATTTAAATATTCCTGTGAAAACATATATAAGGAAAAAACCCTATGAATTTCAGCAAGACACTGAGGACTGGGAGCCTAGAAGACTTACTCCCTCTTTGCTTAAAAAAAAAAATTAATGATGATGATAAAGAGGAAAAGGATAGAAAAGAAAAGAAATGGTGTTTGAGAAGTTTTCAACACGTTTTAAGACCAAATTGAAGACCTCTGGCTTAATCTTAATCTATGGGTATGAAACTGAATTGAAGGGCAGCACTTTCTGTTGTGCCATTTAATGCTGAATACCATGTATGGCTACTGTCTGCAATCATCTCCCACCCTAAGGAAACACGTAGTTCTCCCCAAGTGCTGCCAGAAGAAAAGACTGAACTGCTCTCCATGGAAAGACAATCTACCCCAAATTCTCAGAGGGAGAAGGCATCACCACAAGGAGGTTTCATGTTCTTATGAAATGAAAGAACAACTTAGAAATAATGATGTGCAGTTCTTAGTCAGGTATCAAGTCAACTTTTAACTCTGAAATCTCCCTTTAAGATGCTCTCCAATGTTTTACAGCTGTAAATTCTTTGATACTGTATTAGTTGATTGTATATCAACTGGGCAGGATTGGAGAAATCGTTATGAAAGACCCATTTTTTTCCGGAACGCAAGTTCAAGGATTTGGGCTGGCCAGCTTTGGGGCAGGATAAACTGTAAGAAAAGGTCAGCAGAGGAGGAGGGACTGAGCAGGCATGGCCTGGAGCAGAACCAACAGCGGATAAGGAATAAGATTCAAACCACAGCCTCCCAGAGGTCACTAAGAAGCCCAACACACTGGAAATTTAGGACTTGACTTTAAAACTTATAACTCCCTTGTGCCCAATACCAGAGAAGGAAAAGTCCCAATGAGTCCCTGCTGGTCCATTGAGAGCCGGGCCAAAAGAAGCTGGAATAAGGAAAGTATACCTAGAACCACAGGGTGAGACATGTCCAGATAAGTTGCCGCCATACTGAATAGGCAAATCAACTCAAGACCTGCATCCAGAAATGCCTTTCATTCCCCCCAAAAGCCCATCAGCGCTGTAGATCTCAGCTGAAGCCCTGTGTAACTAGCATACATTAGTTAGGGCCACGTGTACTTAAATGCTATCACGTAGAGTAAATTGCTCAATTATTCAGTCACCAAATCTTCTTAGCAGGCCTACTGGGAGCTAGGGTCCTGGTGAGTGCTGGCTAGCATCTTCAAAGTCTTCCCAAGCCCCACAGAGGGCCTGGTAACCACACAGGTGGAGGGAAGAAAACTTTCTTTCCCTATACTCACCTTGCTCCATTAACTGGGCCCTATAAATTAAACCGAGAAAGACTGATGAACAGAAAAACCAGAAGACCTTTGTAAACTACATCAAGTTTACACACCAGAGAACTTAAGTGTGAGTAACACAAAGGTAGGCTCTCTATACCTAACAGCAGGAGAAGGTGGGCCGGGGAACACAAAAAGGGCCCCTAATGTACAAAAATAAATCTGCTCTTAGAGGAACAGATGGGCGACAGAATGGTGTCCTGACCCTGTCTATCTGGGTGACTTGGAGACTTCTAGTCTCCCAGAAGATTAAACCAAGAAGCTCCCAGGGAGCAGATTTATGATAATTGAGTTCTTTTGAGAAACTCAGCTTTTAGGCAAATGAGGGACTTTAGCCCTTAGCTCAAAACAATTCATATGCCAAAACGACACATTTTGGCGTGGCAGGTCCTTTTCCCACCTCCCAGGAAATAACAACAGTGGGCCATCAGTGTAAGGAATGGCAGGTGGTATCCACCTCTGGGCAGTCCTAAAGGCCTCCCAAAGCTCTCCACATAGTGGGAGGTCACAAGTCACAGCCCCTCACAGTAACTTCAAGCTCCCAACTCTGAGATGAAACCTGGTCCTCTTCAGGCAGGGAGGACACAGGTACAGAAAGGAAATGGTGCTAGACTTCCTTTGCCTCACAAGGTAGCTCTGTCCATTCACCTCATGCGTGACTGGGCAGCCCAGAGCGCAGTTTGTCTAGGGCAAAACAGAGATCCAGCCTGTCGGACCAACATCTTCTGCCAGCATGAGATTAACAGACTTTTAAGAAGAAAAGAAAACCGGAAAAGGCCACGTGTACACCTTCCCAAACCACCCTTCCAAACCACCCACACTAAGAAAAATGGAAGCCTTTCATTCTCTTTCTACCAAAATTTGTTTTCCTAGGAGAAGCTTCTTTTCACCAAAGCCTCTAGGCTCTTTACCAGCCAGAGGCAAACAAAGAAGCTTAGAGAACCAGGGAACAAATCAACCAAAACAGCCCACGAGAGCAAGGACTGGAAAGTCCCCCTTCGGAAGCCAACATCCTTCCAGCCTGCATTGCGAAGCCCAGCCCAGCCCAGCCAGACCCCGGATAAAGGCAGCAAGGTAGGCTCCATCCATGCCATGCCAGGCTAAAGAATCCATCCAGAGAACTTGTCCCTTGCCCCCACCCCGACTCCTTCTTAAAATTATTAACAATCACTTGAAAGGAAGGGGACAGCGAGGGGCTTGGAGCTTGCCCTCTTTTCAAATTGCAAGAGAAGGGAGCTGCCTGCTTATCACAGCAGGTGCACGGGCCACTCACAAAACACAGAGGCAGTGTGGAGCTGAAAGGCTAAGAAATTACTTGTTCTATTTGTCAGCTGCTCCTACAGGCCATGCAAAGCCTGCTTTAGACAGAGATATTGTGTCCCGGATTTAAAAAAAAAAAAAAAAGTAGGGGACAGGAGGAAGGTTTAAGGTTGCCAATGGGCTTAGGCTTGGGAGGGCGAGAGGGGGAGGGCTTGCGTACTGAGGCCATTAAAGAAACGCAATGGGACTTGGTAGTGAATTAAAAGGTCCATTTTGAACTTTCTGGAAAACTCTGGGGGTACATTCTTGACTGCTCTTGCAAGATTGGGGGTGGGAACAACATCACATTGTCTAAAACACACACAAGGTGAAAAGAAAGTAGCCATAAGAAAAAGGCACTCCATGTATATTAAATAAAAGTAAATGTAAACTATTGTTTAGCACCTGCCTTGTATATCAGAGAAGCCTGGTTTCAACCTCCTGGAAAGTCCACCTTAAGAGGCAGTGAATCTTCAGCGTGAGACTCGCAGCTGACTTTTCAGTTCCGCTTTTGATTTTGATTGTATCAGCCAAGTAGCAAACAGCCTCTAAGTCCAGTCACAGCCTCGTCCTGGGCTTCCAAGCATGCAGAGTGGACCCACCAGCTCCAACAGGCCAAGACCATGGAGAATTAGCTCTTGCCCAGGTCAAGCACAAATTGACCTGGAAGATTCACCTACACTGAACCTTTTTTGCCTTGGGAAAGTTTCCATGATTAGCAGGGGAGCTATTCCTTTTGCTTAAAAGTAAAAACAGTGGAAGTAACAGTGGAAGTAACAGTCTCAGAAAAGATCCTTTAGCCAGTGCTGCCCCAAGTGAACCATCGACAGCTGGCCACAAAGCAAGCTGGGCCTGCCAGGCAAAGATCCTTTCATTACAGAAAGGGTAGTTCACAGGGCAGTGGTGGCACACACCTGTAATCCCAACACTCTGGGAGGCTGAGGCAGGAGGATCCCAAGGTTGAGCCTGAGCAACTTAATGACTAAGCAAAACCATGTCTCAAAGTAAAAAAAAAAAAAAAAACCTAAAAAGGGGCTGGGGATGTAACTCTGTGCAAAGGCCTTGGGTTCGATCCCCAGTACCAAAAAGACAAAGAAAAAAAGAGAAAAGGCAGCTATGATAAATGATCACATTCAAAGGAAATAGAAATATGGCAAATGTGAATCCCATTTTTTTTGTTTACTAAATGTCTTTTCACACTCCTGTGAAACGTAAGAACCAAAACCATGTCACGGTATACATGGCTTTGAACACGAATTACTAAAACTACTCTACCCCAGCCCCAGAAGCCCTCTCTCATTCTACATGAGTGTGACTTCACTAACCCTGTCGTCTTAGGCATGGCTGTACTATTCCTGCGGAAGCTGGTAACAACCACCATGACTATTCATTACAGGGAACTCCTCACCTAAGGCATGTTGAGGCTTCAGCGGAAAACAGCCAACACAAGTGCTAGAAGTTTTGGAACCCCTGCCCTGAAGTCTCCTCATCTTGGATCCTGGTGCCTGATTCCCCGGCCACCCTGAGTCCTAACCAGGTTTCCCCACTGAATGAATCTCTCTTCAGCCCCTTACACTGATCCTTACTTTGTTCCTTCTACTTTGCCATTTCTCCTGAAAATACGTTGAAACTCTCTCCTAGCGGTATCTCCCTGACCGCAGTAAACAACACGACTGGGTGACATTTAGTTATCCAGCATCCACCAAAGGGATCCAGAAAGTATCACTATGAAGTATCTTTTTCCCCTAAATTCTTATCTTCCTAAAAGCAGATCCTCCCAAAAGAAATCAACTATCATATTACCCCTCCCCAAGAGTTTCACAATCAGTAAAGACCAACTTCTATTGCCAGAGAGAAGTCCAGTACCAGGAAAAGAAGTCCCAGAAACAGACACTGTCAGGAGACTATGATATCTCCCATTTATTCTCCTAAGGACCCTACTTATCCTTTTTAAAAGCCATTTGTTTTCCCCTAAGTGCTCTTTCCTCCCCTCCCCTATTAAGATGTTCTATAAATCCTAAATTTTGTAAACCACTGTGAGTCACATTTTTCTTTAAACTCTTGTGTATTTAAGTGGACAAAAATCTCTCTGTTCTCTCCCTAATTTGTCTTTTTGTCAGTTTAATTTGCAGGTTTCCATTGCAGAACTCAAGAGGATAGAGAGAAAGTTTCTCCTCCCCTCAATACAACAAATGAGAGAAAGGCCATGCATGGACCAGACCAGTAGGGAAAAAACAATCAAACAATCGTGCAGTTCTTAGCAGTTGTTAGCCAGGCCTGGTGAGGCAGGCCTGGAATCCCAGCACTCCGGGAGGCTGAGGCAGGAGGAATGCCACTTTGAGTCCTGCCTGAGTACCTTAAGAACTCAGCAAGACCTTTGTTTCAAAATAAAAATCAAAACCACATATATAGATGGATGGCACAGTCTACAGGTCCTAACTATCATCCCAGCCCAGGGGGCAAAAAAGTTGTTAGTAAGATAACAGTAAATGTTAGCATAATAAGCTCAAAGTTATGGTGTATTTACAGCAAAGAGTAAAACCTTGGCAATCAAAAGGGATATATCTATGTTTTGTTGTGAAATCCCATGTCCAATTTCTCCCATGAAACTTTGGTCTGTCCAAGAACTCTCCATATTAGACTCTTAATCTCACCAGCAGTACCTGTAGCTACATGTCTTTCCTGGGCTTTTTTTTCCTATTTTTCCTCCTACTCTCTCTTTTAAATTAATTAATAAACATTATCTTTTAGAAATTTCATTTACACAAAAATTGAGCCAGCAGTACTGAGAGCTCTGTACACTCTCCCTTATGGCCCCACACCCAGTTTCCCTTCTGTTAACATCTTCCATTAGCATGTGACATTGGCTGTAATTAAAGAACCAATACTGACACATTAGTATTAACTGAAGTCCGTGTTCTTATTCAGATTCAAAGATCCTTTTCCTACTCCAGTATTCCATCCAGGAAAGCATATTACATGTCACCTTGGGCTGAGCTTGGCTGTGACAATCAATCAGACTTTCCTTGGTTTTGATGATGTTGGCATATTTGAGAAGTACTGGTCAGGGATTATGTAAGATGTTCTCATACTGGGATTTGTCTGCTTATTTTCTCATGATTAGACTGGGGTTACAGTTTTGGGGCAGGAGAATCACTGAGGAAATGGACCATTTTCATCCCATCAGATCAAGGGCACATATTCTCGACATGACTTATCACTGTTGTAGCTGACCTTGATCACCTTGCTGAAGTCACACTTGACAAATTTGCATCTGACAGGTACAATCTGAAGTCATTCTTTTTGCCTTTTTCTTCCATACTGTATTCTTTGGAAAGAAGTGACTTTGAGCAGCCCACACTTAGGAAATTACGTCTCTCTCCTTTAGGGTAAAAGTATTTACGTGGAATTTTCTGCACAGGAGATTTGTCCCTTCTCCCCTATTAACTCATTTCGTCACTGACTTATATAGGTAGTGACCCATAGATATTTATCTTATACTTTAGGTTGTAACTTCATATTTTATGGCTTACATTGGTATAACTTTTACCATTAAATACTTAGGAATAAACATAACCAAGGAAATAAAGGACTTTTATGATGAAAACTACCTTATGCTGAAAAAAGAAATTAAAGAGGACACTAGAAAATGGGAAGGCATCCTGTGTTCCTGGATAGGCAGAATTAATATTGTCAAATGGCTATAATGTCAAAACTGATATAAAGAATCAATGCAATTTCTATCAAAAACACTTTTCACACAACTTGACAAAAAAAAATCCTAAAATTTATATGGAACCAATAGGCACCCAGCATAGCCAAAGCAACTGCTGAGCAACAAGACAAGAGTAGGCAGTACAATGATTTCAGACACCACACTATATTACAAAGCAACACTGATTTAAAATAAAATAAGAAAAAAACTTATGATCCTGGCATAAAAACAGGC
This sequence comes from Ctenodactylus gundi, assembly GCA_004027205.1. Classification (NCBI taxonomy): domain Eukaryota; kingdom Metazoa; phylum Chordata; class Mammalia; order Rodentia; family Ctenodactylidae; genus Ctenodactylus; species Ctenodactylus gundi. The sequence goes on along the minus strand of PVKB01000291.1, from coordinate 243,473 downwards.
AGGCTGACCAATGGAGAAGAACACAGGACACAGAGACAACCTCAAGTATCCTCAGCTATCCGATCTTTGACAAAAGCACCAAAAACTTTTGCCACTGGAAACTCTTTGCATTGGTCCCAGTGTCTCTAGGACATGCTCCCAGCAAGTGAGGGTGTGGGAGGTGGGTTCTGTTTGTTTGTTTTTTGAGGATTTGTTTTGTTCTTCTACAGTACTGGGGACTGAGCCCAAGGGTTTTACATCCCCAGCCAATTTTTATTTTATTTTTGAGACAGGATCAAGCGTCTTACTAAGTCACTAAACTGCCCCGGCTGGGCTCAAGCTTGCAATCTTCCTGCTTCGGGAATTTGTTCTGTTTTGTTTTAAGCACTCCTCTATTTGCTAGAGCCAGAAGGTGCTCCCAGTCATCTTGAATATTTCCTACACTGGCCACCACAAAACCAGTCATTTCTCTACGAGGCTTCAGAACAATTTTTCTTCAAAAATAAACTGAGTTTCTATCACAACATGTAAGAGTTACAGTGTAGGTAAGAGTAGGAGAAGAAGAGTCAAACTGGAAGGCTGACGGAAGATGGGCAGTTTTCTAGGGATAACCATTAGGGTGGTTTTCTCTTGGTGCCCACATTCCTACCCAACCTGGTGGTAAGTATGATTCATGCTCATGCCTAAGTTTTTATCTGGAATGTCTTACCATGTTTCTAATTAATTCACCTGTGCTGAATAATTTTAAAATAATAAGCCTCGGTGGAATTAGAAAAATGCTTCATGTCACTGTCATTCTAGAACTGTTTGAGAGTTCAAACCACAAATGTGAAATTTGGACATGCCAAAAAAAAAAAAAACCCTCAGCATCCCCCACCCACTGAGCTGCTACGTGTCACGCTAAGTCAGTGACCTCGGGCCTGCGGGCAGCACCCTCCCCGTCCTCTCTGCACCTGTAGCAGCTTCATCACAGCTACTCTCCTTTTCTCATGATCCCCTATTCAAGTTCAAAGCTGTCTTCCCAACTGATGGGTTTGAAATATTTTTGGCAGCATAGGCCTTATTTCATATGACATCATCACACAAAGAATGTTAATACATGAAAGTGATTAAAAGTGGCATTTCATTAACAGGCACCTTTTATAAATTCAAGTGAGTCAATAAAAGTAACAGTATTTTGGTGAACATAAAAATTTTTAAATTGAGGAAACAGTGACAGTCTGTTGCATGAAACTTCCTGAGGAGACATTAACAAAGTTCTATTCACCCGAGAGAGGGTGCAGACCAAACTAAGAATTACATCGAATCCAACTTGGTGAACCAATGAGTTCCTGGGATCACTTACAGGAGCCTGAGTGAAGGAGTAGCTATAGGAGGGCAGAGGAGGGCCATTTACAGCAGCACAGGTGACTCAAAAGTCAGCTGCATCACCAGAAATCTCACGCCAGTTATAATAATGCCTCATAGAAACTCCATACTGCCTCTCAGGACTTACCTACAGTCCTCTTTAGGGACTAGCCTGCCCCCACCTCAGTGTCTGTCTCCATCCCTCCATCTACCCCTCTCTCTCTGTCTCTGTACCCCCGTGGCCTTGGTGTTCTTAAATACGTGAGGCACAGCGCCCCCATGCAAGCCCATGCCACAAGCCAGAGGAAGCAGGCCGCATACTGCAGGGCCTATACCACGAGCCACATGTGTGGATGCACCTGATGACTACCTGGCCACATGCCTGCACACTGGGGGAAGGGGTGGATCCCAGCCCTGAAGGCTTTGCCTAGCCTTGCCCACTGTGTGCACCTGTGAGTCATTCATTCCCAGAGTCTCATGAGTCTCTCTCCTCCTTCCAGGAGGCAACATTTCAACTGGGAGGGACATGCCCCACAACACAGTCTTCTACCAACCTTGTCACCAAATTTATTTCAAATTTTAATAACAAAGAATTGCTTTAACATACACCATTTGTAATTTCTTCCCAGTTTGCCTCACAATGTCAAGATTCTTTTCAAGTAAATAGAAGTTGCAGAAGAATTTGAACTACAAGACCTACCTAAGAATGAATTCAATCATCAATGAAAAGACATTGGCAATTGCAAATTATTTTGATATTTGATATTAAACTTCTGGCATATATTTTTAATCTTTTAAATTATTTTAAAACATTTATATAATACCTGAAGTCTGTCTATTTGCCTCTCTCTTATCTGAAGTGCTGCAGACCAAATTTAGTGCCTCCTGCAGGGTAGGCAAGCACTCTATCACTAAACCACATTCTTAGACCCAGAACTCATGCTTTTGACTTGTCATTACACAGCCATTTCCTCTGGGCTCTGTTAGCCAGCTGAATTCTTACTAAAGAGTTAATGACTAATATCTCGCAATTGGAATTCTAATTACATATGTATTTCAATAAAGGCCTTTGAATCTTTTAGAAAGCTAGGATTTAAATCTAGCCATTCCGGCTCCAATGTCCATGCTCTTTAACATTACACTGCCTCTAAATACCATAATTTTAATTTATTCTACAAACATTCATTCAGTGCCTGCCCTTGGCCAGGTTCAATCTCCAACAGATGGTAGAGAAACACATTACTGGACTGATCCAGGCAGGCTCAAAGGCTCATGCCCAGAGCCCTCCACCACACCTTCCATTCCCACCGCGGACATCCCATCTGTGGCCCACACACATCAACCACAGCAGCCCACGGGCCATTCCTCATCATGCTCTTCTACCTCTAAGGAGCTGCTCAATCTGCTACTAACAAGTCTTTCCCCCTCCTGCCGCCCCTGGTGAAATTCTTAGTCCATAAAGTCCAGACCAAATCCCACCTTTTCAGCAAAATTTCCTGGACCCCTGAGAAAATTCATCTCTGCTTCTCTTACAGATACACATCATCTTTACACACCTGTTAAGGATGGTGGGCTGCTTTTAAAAAAAAAGACAGAAAGTGGGGCTTTTTCACCTTCTACATCCAGCACTAATTTACGTATGTGAAATGTAACACTCTAACATGATGGGTATCCTAAAAATTCTATTGAAATGGATAAAGGACATGGAACCTAACCATTTCCTAGAGAAGACACAGTGCCAGTTTTAAAGAAGCTGATGGTCTAACTTAAGAGATGCTGGAGGAAAGAACAACCACAAATGACACTGACGGGAAGGCAATGAGATGAGGCGGCAATGGCAACCAGCCATCAGGAGCTCAGGATGGGGTCCAGGCACCAACACCAGCTCTGTGAACACGGGCAAGTAGTTCTATTCTCCTGAGCCTTCATTTCATCTACAACAAGAGGAAGACTGAGGATATAAACTGGTTCATCCCAGCTCTAATGGCTATATATAGTGGTCTAGGGATTGCCACAAATATTTTCTAAACAGAGTTTGGGGTTGAGGATACACTACCCTTAAAAATGGTGCCTTGGCATTTAACAAATAGCAGAATCAGGAAGCCCACTGTTACATCCCACATATCCCTCTTCCCTGAAACAGGTCCTAAGAACCATGTGAGAGATACCTTCCAACACCTGGACAACAGGAATGTCCATACCTCTGAAGACATAGGGCCGGAAAGAATCTAAACAGAAAGGTTTTGCTAAGATCCTCCCACTTTGTTGCCATTCAGTTACACCCCAATATGCATTAATTTCTCTTCTTAATCTATCTCGTATTACTCTACCTATTCTTACAGGAGTTTCTGCCTAGAACGGTGCAATGGGTGAAGAAATCTTTCCTCCCACAGTGCATCCTACAAGACAGAGATGATGTGCTAACCTCTCAATTCCAAGCTGAAGGGGCACTGGTGCTCTCAAGAAGCCAAAAACTATGACACAAAATGAAATCAATAAAATACAGATACATACTCTTGGGGAAAGTGTTGCAGTAATTGAGAGTTATAATGATAGATCAAGTAGAGAGGGGCAGGTCTGAGTAAAGCCCAGAAGGAGCGCTGGGCAGGAAGAGGTGATTAGGACTTACCCATCCATGAATCTGGCCACCAACACTATCATTAGAGCCACACGCTCAAGCTCCAGCCTGCCCTTCTCTCAGCCTGAAGTCTCCCCTCAGAGCCGTCCAACTGTTCTCACTCAGATCCCCTGAAAACTGAGCAACATTCTAATAACTAGTTTGCCTTTCCAATTTGTGGCATAATGAGAGGGGGAAGTTTTCCTCCTTTAGCAGCTGGAATAAGACTTCCTCTCAGGGATAGTCTGTTGGTTTGCCATATGGGTTGAGGAATAAAAAATAGTCCTGTTGTGCATTCATAAGAGGTTGACTTCCAATATCCAATGGTCCTTAATTTCCTTAGTTTTGTTAACACTGTAGTGAGTTTGAGCTGGTAAGGTTCACTCTGAGTTTGGCCACAGTAAATCTGCCTGTCAGGATGCATGTGTGAAGAATGTAAAACTTACAAGCAAATCAGAACTAAGGATATTCAGAGTACAGGGAAGAAAGAGCCCAGTCAAAGAATTTGGACACGAGATGGAAATAAACCATACCACTGGACCATACCAATGGACCTTACCATAAAAGTCTAAGGAGGTATCAGCAAGGTGGACAGGCCTGTGCTCCTAGCACTTGGGAGGATCATGAGTTTGAGGCCTGCCTATACTACTTAGTCAGACTCTCAAAAATAAAATATTATAAATAAGCAAGAAAGAAGTAAAGCAAGGAAGATTTAGTGAGAACTGTAAGTTCATTGTTATTGAGTACATGGTGTATGAGCCCTCCTCCATCTTCCTGACAAGCAGTAAAGTCTCTGCTCTACTTTGGAAGAAATTTAGGAGGTCCTAAGTTATGCCTCCAACTTGACCCAGATACTACTTACGGGGCCACATAATCCAGAGCAAAGGGAACAGTTGACATCTTGGCTTCACTAGAAAGACAAAGGCCAAGGCAGGGATGGCTTGAGTAGTCATCATAAATATCATGCAATCATAAACCAGCACCTGAGCTAAGCTTTTTGTGACATGAATCATGCTGATGGCGTTAGGTTAGACTGCGTCAGCCCTCAAAGGATGTTCCTCCCTGGGGAAGTCATAAAACAGACTTTCTGAACTCACCCAGCTGGGGAACAGGCACAAAAGCTCATGGCTTTATCATCATCAGTGTAGGTCATCTGTCATCAACTAAAAAGCTCCAGCCATCTGAAGGTCTGTCAAAGGATGTACATACACACTAGACCTCCTTAGTTGTGACCTTAATGAGTAGGACTGAGAAACAGCGAAAACGGCAGCTATTCAACATTTCAGGTCCCTCCAAACCCTAATGTCCTCAGAGAACTTCCCCGTCTTATTCAGAACAAGCAATTCCCGTAGTTTTTTTTTTTTTTTTTTAACTAATACCATGTGGACTGGCTCGACGATCCCCATATTGTTATAACTAGCCCCAAAGGGGGATGATCAACCAGGAAAAGTGGACAATGGCTTTCCAGAAGTTGCTTCATAATCTGAGAGTCCACTTTCTTATTATACAGGTAGACAAGAGTCATAAAGATGGAATGCTAGAGAAAGCCATCCCACCTGGAAACCCCCCACTGCACAGACACATATTCTGCTCCACTTGAATTACTAATTATTTTAAGGGATTTTTAAAAATGGCACATAGGAGAGGGGAAAGGTCTGAAAAGACTGTAGGCACTGGACACCTCAGAATGTCGAATCATCTGACTTTATGTGAGCCTTCAGTGAGAGAAGACTACGCCAACCTGTGCCATTGGCAAAAGCCACTGCGCAGAAAGAACTGAGTTCAAGGAAATGCCACAGAAAATAGAAAAGGGAAACACAAATTAAGAAATCCCCAGTAAGGATCAGATACTGCTTTCTTAAGCATGTACAGTCTCTGCCCAAGTGCCTGCAAGCCAGTCTGGAAGGAAAGTCATAGAAATATAAGCCAGCCTATCATAGTGGCTGGCAAGACCATCAATGTAGAATAACAATAATAACAACATCTGAAGCGCATCTGTGTTTAAATATAGAAAGAGCACATTTTCTTTCTTCTCCAAGTAAGTGTCTGTTCTACATTTATATTATGATAGCATCAAGAAGACTAGGGTTCATGATCCCTGTGAGAAATGGCCCTTTCAGCTTTGAGAGGAATGTAGGCATTTTGCTATTTTGTTTTTAAGAAAACACTGAAGACAAGAGATGAGATATTGCTTCAGAGAAGGAATCAAAAGTTTACATGGTGGGAGATATCGATGCTCAGAGGTAACCTTAGACAAACATAAAAATTAGACACATAGGAAGCAACAAGCATCATGTCTCCTCACATACATTCTTTCAGACTACCCTCTTCCATTAAAAAGTGGGAAGGGTACCAAATAATGTCCTCAGGAACACAGGCAACATTTTCCAGAAGCTCTCAGAAATGAATAAAAATCCATTTCTTTCTCAAAGCAGTGTCGCCGGTCAGCCTTTTTGAGGTTGCAAACTGAGACTCTTGAAAGCTGGCTCGGAAGAAAGGGAAGAGAGGGTGGTGTAGGAATTCAAAGTGAATCACTGCCATTCTTGTAATTCAACTAAAGTACAATTGGGCCTCACAGGGACCCAGTTCGGGAACTGGGAAGTAAAACCACACTTTGAGTCCCTAAGCCTTTCTTTCTATTTCTTTGTATGCAATTCTGCTCTACTTTCCTCTCTCTCAACACATTTCCTCTGCTTGTTCATCATACTCTTGGCCTAGAATGCCACCTCGGGCCTGAGTCCCCAGGACCTCTTTTAGCTCTCCAGCCCCCAGGAAATGAGAGCATTCCTTTGGCTCTCAGCACAAATTCCCACGAAAGGGCCTCCCTGGGTACCTTACTGTTTGAAGCGGGTCTGGAGAGTCACTGGGGCAGGCTGGGCCTTCTGATGAAATGCCCACCTGGACCTTCCACTCAGCTAATACTATAGGTAGAGAAGGCTTCTTCAGAAGCACAAGGCAAATCACGCTTTATTTACTTTTATTTATTTTTCACTTTATAAAAGCAAGGGAATAATATGTTGTCATTAGTGATAAGCTTCACTGATGTCTTAGTCCCTTTCTTGTTGCTGGGACAGAATACCAAACATCTACAACTTAAGGAAAGAAATATCTATTTTAGATCCCACTTAAAGAAAGCCACAGCCCACATGTGGGTGGCCAGCAATGGTGAACACAACATGGTGGGGAAACATCTGGAGAGCTCTTCTAGGCCTGGCAAAGAAGGAACCCACGTCAGAAAGCAAGGGTATACCTACCTTTCGTGCCTCAAGCATCTGCCCTTCCAGCCAGGCCTCGCCCCCCATTAGAACACAGGATCCAAAGGCACATAAGGCTTTTGGATCCAAACCACAACTGGTAAGACCACAGGACAAAGAAATAAGTAGTCTTAGGCATACATTTGGGTTGGATTTTGAAGGAGACCTTTCTAGTCAACTTTCTGTTGCTATGACGAACACCTGAGATTGCCAATTTCTAGACAAGATCTACTGCAGCTCACAGTGTCAGATCTTTCAGGACATGATTCATTAACCTGGTTCCTTTGGGTCTGTGGAAGCCCATCATTGCAGAGAGTGCATGAAGGAGTAAAACCTTTCATCTCACAACAGAAAGAAAAAAGAGGAAGATGCTGGGGTTCCACTTTTCTCTCAAAGGACTCACCTCCAATGACCTTAAGATCTCCTACAAGGTCCCACTGTACCTAAAGCCTCCACCAAATCCCAATAATGCCACCATATGGCCCAAGCCCTTAACACATGGGCCTCGGAGGAACACTTATAATCCAAGCCATAGCAGAAATGTATGTAAGTTTAAGATCTAAACACAAAACTGAAACTCATATCTCAAAGCATCTGACAAAAAAGCAGGATAGATAGCATGGTGGTAGTTTGGAACTGGAGTGTCTCCCAAAAGCCTCATGTTCCTATGGATATTGTGTAGTGCTGGGAGGAGGGTCTGGATGGAAGGGGCGGGTGTTTGGGGCCTGACCTGGAGGTGTGTGTGCTGGTTCCACCCTTCTTCCCCATCTCTCTCTCCCACCATGTTGTGAGGATCTCTGAGGCTAGAACTCTGGCTCTGGCCCTGGCCCCCCTACTCCAGCCCTGCTTCCCCACCACCACTCCAGCCCTGCCATGTGCTTCCATCATTTTCCAGCCTCCCACCTGTGAATGGACTGTGACCTTCTGAAACTGTAAGCTAAAATGAATCTTTTCTCCCTAAGCTGTGGATGTCAGGTATTTAGTCACAGCCACGAGAAAGTAATTAAGACACCATGACAAATAACTGCCCAGCCTCCCACATCCTGAGTATCTCCCCAAAACTGAGAACCACATCTGAGCAAGAGACTTGTTCCAGAGAAATGACAAAATTCAAGTCTCACAGCCCAGGAAGAAGGAGACAACTGGTTATCAGAGAAGACCTATTTTGTTGAATGGGACAGAAATACATAGCAAGAACATCACTGGCCTTCATCTTGGAAATGCCTCTAGTGACCTAGACATTGTGACAACAAAAACAAATGCACAAATATAAAAACAAATAAAGCTATCCTCCAAAGATTTCCACATGCCCTCTGGGTGAAGTACCATCTCTGAACAAGAACTGGAGCCAGACACCACCAAGTGACCTTCAAGAAGATCTGTGTTCTGAGAAGAAGAAGGGGAAAAACAACTTTATAGACATGAAGAACAATTTTGGTTTAATCAAGGCAGAAATCTTTTGGGGTTCAACATCGCAGCAAACTGCCAAAGACTGGCTATAGACTTTTTGCAGCTATGGTGGTGTATGTGTGTTTCAATAAGTAAGATAAGTATCACTCTGGATGTGAGGGTGATTTGGCTGTGACATCTGTCACCCCACTGATTGCCAGGGCTGATTCAGCTGATCTGGATGGCTGGACAAGTGTCCTCTTCCTCCCTCATGGGTCCATGTATGTCCCTCCCAAAGCTGCACACTCAGTCAGACAGGATGACCTTCCCTGTTAGAGGAGGACCATGCCACAGTCATGGGTATACGAGTAGCTGCACCCCTCTGCTAGAACCTCCAAACAAGCTCTCAAAATAAGTATCTCTCTTCAGTAATTTAAATACAACTCAGACTTCCGGTCAAGATGGCGACTGAGTAACAGCACTGTACATCAACTCACTTAAAAAGTCAAGAAGAAAGTTAGAAAAAGCATGTTTGGTGTAGCCAGGAAACAGAGGAGCATCCGCCAAAACTGAAAGGCGACCAGCGGGAGGCCAGAAACTCCGAAGGTTCATTGAAACTGGAGGCGGAAAAAAACAATCCCCAAGGTCCATAAAGCCACCGCAGCCGGCTCCAAATGGCAGGCAGCTGCAGACGAAGGAAACCACACAGGGACCTGAACATCTGATAGAACGGAGCTGGGAGAGGACGGAGCACACATCAACGGGAGAGGAGGCTGTGGGTGGGTCTGAAATCCTCAAGTCACATCGGATGAGGAGGAAAGAAGCAGCCTACTCAGCGCGGCCCCTAGCTGCCAGCATCCACAGATCACAGACAAGATCAGGAGGACAGAACCTCAGCCCAAGGTAAGCACAGATCCGAATAAGGGGAAATTATTGGCAGTGGGCAGCCCCAGCCTCAGAAGCACCAACCCGTGGATGTGTGTACTACAAACGAAGCATGGGCTCCCCCTAGATAAGGCCCCAGGATCCCAGATCAGAAACCAGGCTCAATAGCCGTCGCAGGCAGTGACGTCAGCAGGAGCCATTTTCTTTCCTGCATACCAGAGACAGTCAGAGGTAGCAGAACCATGGGGAAACGTGGTAACAAATCTTATACAAAAAGATCTGACTCCCCAGGGGATGGTACAAGGGGTGCTGAAATTGCAAAACTCAAAAAAGAGATGGGAAAGAATGATGGTGACTTCTGGGCCCAGATAGCCAGTGAATTAAAGCAGGAATTAAACCAGGAAGCAAAGCAGAAAATAAAACAGACAGCACAAGAGCTACAACAACACTTAGCTAAGCAAAAAGCAAGCCTTGAAAAGAAATTAGAGGAGACCAAAGAAGAAATGGGTAAGCGCAGTTACAAATCTCCTACAAAAAGAACTGAAACCCCAGGAGATGATATCAGGGTAAATAAAGATGAATATGGCAAAAATGGTGGTAACTTCTGGGCCCAGAAATTCAATGAATTAACGCAGGAAATAAAACAGACAGCAGAAGAGCTACACCAATACACAGATAAGCAAAAAGCAAGCCTTGAAAAGCAACTACAGGAGACCAGAGAAGAAATATACCAGAAGATAATGAAGACAAAAGAAGAAATTAGAGAAGAACACAACAGAGATATAGAAAAATTGAATGCAGATATTCAGGAAGTGAAAATCACGCAGGTAATAATAAGCGACCACTTTAAACAACTTCAGAATAGTATGTCAGACCTAGAAAATAAAGTGACTAAGCTGCAACATACAGGTCATGCAGAACACAAAGTAAATAAAGAAAGGAAATCATTACAATGGCTGATAGATGATTCAAGGAGAAACAACCTCAGAATTATGGGAATCCAGGAGAAGACTGAGGACAAATCAAAAGGCTTAAAGGACATGTTTAATGAAATAATGGAAGAAAATTTCCCAAATCTAAGAAAAGAAATGAACATGGAACTATTGCAGGCATATAGAACACCAAACAACTTGGATCAGAAGAGATCCTCATCACAACACGTCATAATTAAAATTCTAGAAACCCAACACAAAGAGAAAATACTAAAAGCAGTAAGAAAAAAACAAGGTGACCTACAAAGATAAGCCCATTAGAATAACAGCATATTTTTCAATCCAAACTCTAAAAGCAAGGAGATCGTGGAGCAATGTCATCCAAGCACTAAAAGAACATAAATGCCAACTAAGACTGCTATATCCAGCAAAATTATCTTTTATTTTAAAGGGAGAACTTAAAACTTTCCATGACAGAGACAGCTTAAAGGAATTTGCAGCCACTGAGCCAGTATTGCAGAAAATACTTAAAGGAACCTTAGAAAGTGAAAGGGAGACCAGCGACACCAATGATCCCAGAGTAGTGACAACAGATAGAGGAGAATGAGCTGAGAAAAAAGTATGTTGGTAATCAGTGAAATATGAGTAAATAAGATATGAAAGTTAAAGAATTCTGAAATAACTAAATTTGCCTTCATGTCTGTCACTTTAAGTATATTTATGTGGTATAGACTTGACTTCATTTAATGTAGCAATGTGATATAGTTTTAATTTTGTTTTGTTGGAGCAATTTGCTTATTAGGTCACTAATGAAAGTTTATCCTAAGGAAACTGATTGATGTAAACACAACCTTGTGAATGTACAAATATGTACCTTCCAGTATTCAGCTAAGGCAATTGAATTTTATTTATTTATTTATTTATTTATTTATTCTCTTTCCCAAATTAACTAGTCTTTTGAACTACATGACTATAGTTATTTTCTAATGTGAACTGGTGGGTAAGGCCAGGTTTAACAATAAAAACAAAGATATAGGAAAATATGGAAAAAAAAACTTTTGGTGAAACTCCCAATGAAGGGATTGGTTGGATTCAGAGAAGAGATACCAAGATTTGACTACTGCAAACCCATTAGAGGAATAGGAAGCTGGGGTAGAGTGGTGACTTAAGTGAAATGACTTAGGTGCAGAAGATTAATATATTAATCACTGTATGGTTTCTTGGACTTGGAAAACACAGAACACAGACATTCTTTGGAACCATATGAAGTGATAGCCAGAGCCAGAGGAAGGAACAGGGAGGGGGTGGGAGGGCAGTAATTGGGAAGGGGTTGTAAAGTAGATATGATACATAGATGTACGAAACACCCAAATTCATTGTAAATACTATGTATTACATTTGTATATTAATAAAAATAGTGGGGAAAAATAAATAAATACAACTCAGACATAAGAGTATGGATAAAATGGCTGTTTGGAGGTTTAGGGTTCGGCTTATGACATTGGTAGTAAAGTTTCAGGGATCAGAATTCATGTCTATGTTAAAAACATATTAAAGTTAAAAAGAACATAAAGTAATATCTGGGAGACATATTTATACAGTCTAATGAAGCACTGTCACATCCTAATAGTCATTATGGTTATTTGAAAGAATAGTCACATGTAGGCAATGTGTGATCACAGCATGGCAATGCATTGCTGCCTCTTAAAAGCCAAGTAATGTCACTGAGGAATTGCCTCATTCAATGTGCAGTGCCTGCTTTACCTACCACAGCCCTTGGACTCCTGTTGATTTCCTTCCATGAGCCAAAGCCACAGTTTCCCTTGATAAGTAGCTTTCTAAATTTCCCCAGAAACATGGTCAGTTATGTTTCCACCACTACGAGGACGGAATTAATATAGGAAACAAACAGGTCTTATACTACCTACTCACCCACTCCATCCTGACCTGACACATTAATCAACTCGGTATGTTTTTTCAAAAAAATTTCTTTGTACTGAGGAAGAAAAGCTGCTCAGAGCTCTGTGGCCACTCCAAGCAGAAACCCAAAGGCAGGTCTCATTTTTCAAGAGGTCGGGTGTTGGTTATATGGATTTTCCTCCTTCTCATTCTCAGTCCCAAACCAAAGATTTTGGGATTGAGGAGAGTGCCTTGGTACTGGCCAAGTGGGCTTCATTCCTATTTTCCTCATTGGCCCATTTCTAAACTTAGGCTAATGCTTAGCTTTCCTAAGATCTTCAAAAAGCAGTAAGATGAACATAATGAAACCTTCCTTACCAGTTTTAAGTTGGGATGAAGAGATCAGAAGAGCTCATGTATAAGAAAGGTGGAAGCACAATAATGACAAGCCCGGATGAGGAAGTGACATGAAGCCCCTCAACTCCCCTGAGGCCACCAGCAACGGAGCTGCATGCTGGATCTGAAGAAGCTGGGAGTCTCAGAAGCAGCCTGCTGGTTCTGATCCAAGCCTTTGTCAGTCACCCATGACATCCTCCCAGCCAGGGCCAAGAGAGAATGTCAGAGGTAGTGGTCTGGTTTGAGGGGATCTGTCCCCCAAGGTTCACATGCAGGAAGCCTGGTCCCATGTGGCAGCAGAGAGGTGGTGGAAGCTTTGTGAGGCCCAGTGAAAGGCTGAGATCAAGACAGTTTTGCTCTCACCCATGAGATATCACTACCTCCCAGCAGTCAATCAACTCTCACAGGACTGGACTAGTTTCCAGAGAAGATGCTGTCATAGAGAAGCCTGGCACCTGCCCTGAGCTCCTCTTCCCCAAGTGCCACTCACCACTCTTGTAAACACTCCTGCCACTGTGACACCATCTGTAACAAGGCCCTCATCGAAACCAAGCAGGTGCCAGTGCCATGCCCTTAAACCTCCAGATTATAAGCTAAATAAGCCTCTTTTCCTTAATAGATTGCCCAGCACCAAGTATTTTGTTATAGTGACCCAAAATGGACTGCAACAGTTGGATACAAGTCTCACACTCACCTCTAGAGACCTCCAACTTAAAGCACTCTGGCATAGTTTGATCTAACCATTCAGGGAATCCAAGCAAAAATCACAATACTTGCCACTACTGATATATTAATATTTGTTGCTCTGAGTCATCTGTATGGATGCACAGACTGTCAGAGCTAGAACAGAAAAGCAGATTTCTCATTTTCAAGATAATAAAACTGAAGCTCAGATTAGCAGACTCTCATTCCTCAAATGAGAACGCTTCCTACTAGAAGTTGCCACCTTTATAAATCCTCAAATGAGGAGGTGGTATCTGAATGCCGAGTGATACCACAAGACAGATGAGCATTGATTTCAACGCTGCTGTCTGACAGACCCAGCCATCAATCCTAACCCAATGTCTCAGGAGAGTCGTCCTTTAGAAAAGGACTGGGAATGGCATGACAAGAATTTGTGGCCAAACTGCCGCAGCATTGGAGCTCTCTGGTACCCACCTGCTCAGCCTGGATTCTCAAACGGGGGCTTGCCTTGGAACAACCACAGGGCACGGCCGGGCCCACTTCAGAGCTTCTGAGTAGACCTGGGAGAATCCGCATCCCTAGTCAATGCACGCTAGTGCTGATACTGACACTGGAGCTGAAGATTCAAAGAGAGTTGGCGACAAACTGGGAAAACTCTGTGTTAAGGCAAAGAGGGCCTTGATGCATTTATTTTCCAGATATTTTATTTTATTTCATTTTTGAAGCAGGGTCTCATTCTGTAGTCCAGGCTGCTCCTAAACTCACTATGTATCCCAGGCTGGCCCCAACTCATGACAATTCTCCTGCCTCAGCTTCCCAGTACTGGTATTACAGGTGTGTGTCAACATGCCTAAACTCAAGGCCTTGTGCTTGCTAGGCAAAAACTGGTAATTATATTCATAAATCTCTTATATGCTGTTATAAACTGATCCATGCCCCTTGCTCTAAATTTATATGCTGAAGTCTTAATTCCTGGCACCTTAGGATGTGACTGTATTTGAAAATAGGTTCTTTAAGGAACCATAAAAGTTAAAATGAGGTCATAGGAGTGGTCCCCAGTCCAACGTGCTTGGTACCCCTCCAAGAAGGGATGAGGATGCAGACACACACAGAGAAAAGACCATGTGAGGACACAGCAACAAAGGCCACCCACGAGCCAAGGAAAGAGAACTCAGAATAAATCAGCCCTGTTAATACTACAACCTTGGACTTCTGGTCTTCAGAATTGTGATGAAATATCTGTCCTTTAAGCCACCCAGGCAGTGGTGTCTTGTTACGGCAGCCCAAGCAGACTGTAGAGAGGCAGAAGGACAAGAAGGAACAATCTATACTAGGAAGCAGGAAGTGTGGGCCTGCACTCAGCCCTGCTCTGAAGCAGAGGAGAGGCTTCCTCCCTTCTCTCAGCACTCTACCCGCACCACCCCAGACCTCAACTCCTCAGCCAGTCAGTGGACTCCCCTGTCAGGAGTAAGTAACCCAGACCCTTTCTGCCACACAAAGTTTTTCTGAAGGTCAAAACGGGAACTAAGCCAGGCATAGTGGCACTTGCCCATAATTCTAGCACACTGAGAGGCTGAAGCTGGAAGATCACAAATTCAAGTCCAGCCTGGGCAACTTGGTAAAACTTTGTCTCAAAATTTTAAAGTAAAAAATTAAATATAAATAAATAAAGGACAGGGGATATAGTTCAGTGTGAAGGACCCCAGTACTGAAAAGACAGAAAAAGGAGTGAGGGTGTAGCTCAGCAGCAGAACATTTGCCTAGCAGGACACTGGTTCCATCCCCGCAGAACACAAAAATAATAAACTGAAAACAACTTATGACTAATTGTCTTTTAAATTGTGGATTTCTTCCCTTCAGGTTCTGAGTAACTATAAGCTCTAGATGAAATACAAAAAAAACAAAACAAAACTGTTTGGCAGCAGTGAAATACTACCAACCTCTCCAGAGGTTGCTGACAAAGTACCAGGCTCTCAGTTAAGGTCCAGAGACAGCCTCATCTCACTAAGAATGTGGCCCATCGTCAGATCAGTTTAGATAAGGGAAAAATTTTAGTCCTCTCGAGAAGAGACTATCAGTCAAGTTTTATCCATAGAGTGGCCACCAGAGACCAGCAGGCCTGATGAATAACAGAATTAAGAGGAGAAACAGACAATAGAAACAGTCCCACAAATCACCTGGTACACATTCTTGCACAAAAACTTTTAGAAAACAGCAATATATGTTCAACAAAAGACAGAATTTCATTAAATAGATGGACTTTTTTTTAAAGAATGTAATGAAAATGCTAGAACTAAAAGATAGGAATAGAATTATGAACTGATTAGCTTAACAGATGAGTTTAACAGAAGATTAGACACGGCTGTGGAGAGAAGTAGTAAGCAGGAGAATAAATCACTAAAAAGCATCAAGATTCAATTTTTAGAGAGCAAAATGGAAGAAAACAGGAAAAAGAGCACAGCAGATATAAGAAGTATGGGTGGTTCCTTGATTAAGTTTTAACCACTAAAAATGTTAAAGTAAATGGAGCACCAGCCACAAGAGGTAGGAGAAAGAATGGAGTAGAAGCCACTGCTAAAGAAACAATGGTGGAAAATTCCCCAAAGATGAAGCCACAGAGCCCCTAAGATCAGAAATACTACAAATTCCAAGCAAAACAAATGCAAAGAAGCTGGGGAAAGCTATACAAACATAAAGCAAAGGTATCCTACAACTAAACTTATAGACCATTTTGGAAAAAAAAGAAGCAGAAGTAGGAAAACACAAAGACAATAATGATGATGTTGGAGATTTTTGATAAGGCGAAAGGATCAAGAAGACCAAAAAAAAAAAAAAAACAGGCCCCTAAGAAAAACATATCACAACCAATTGGAAAATATGGTAACACTGTATTAGCCTTTATACATGTGAATCATCTTTCATCATCTTTCACCAGTAAATACTTGTGAATAAATAACATTAACAAAGTACTTGAAACAGTATATAACACACAGTGAGAGGTAACTGTTTTTTTTAAGAAAAGGTAAAATAAATACTGAACAGAACATATACTTAGGACTCTGTACAATTTCATTTGGAGAAATGATGAGAAGAAAAAATGTGGAGATACAGAATTTTCTTAATGAAGCAAATCAGGGTTCTTGACCTCAGGTCTTTGGACCCCACGCGGTGTTAATCGAAAAGACAGTTAAGGGAGTCAAAACCAGGGAGAAAAACTACATTTTTATTTTCACTAGCATCTAACTGAAATTTTGTATTTGCTTCTATTATGAATGTAGGCCATGGGCCACAGTAACAGGGACAGTAACAGTTATTTGTCACCAGTAAAAATCATCTATCACATACAGTGTTAGAGATACCACAAAATATCATTATAGGTACCATTATGTTGAAATGTTGCTAAGTGCTGGATCTGCCACTAGATTTTGTCTAACACACTAGGAGAGAAGTACGTATGGTAAGTTGATACTTTAAAATATGTTTATAAATGTACTTTAATAGGTTTCTTTTGCAATTAATATTTTGTGTCTTATGCACATGAAGACATACTTTTGAGAACAGATCCAAACATCTGATCCATCTTGATAAAGAATTCAGAGTACTAACCAAAAGGTTAAGAATCCCAATCTAAAGAAACACCGTCCAATTTCTCAAACTGTCAATTTCACAAAGTAATGTTATTTATTTAAAGTGTATAAGGGACTGGAGGAACAGCACAGCAGATAACAGCACTTGCCTAACAAGCACAAGACACTGAGTTTGACTCCCAGCACCACATACAGTGAGTGAAAGGAAGCTAAAACCAGTGCCATAAAAGTAAGAGTGTTAAAAGCCCAAAAATATGCAGGAAAGTTCCTCTGCTCAGGCAGCTTAAAAGAGTAAGAGACACGAGCTGTAAAATAAGTTTCTGAATTTGGGCTCCTAAGTCATTAATGACTAGTTAAGCCGAGTTCCTCAATATAAGCTTCTACTGCTATTTCCCTCTCCTATTTCCCCTTCTGTGGGAAGACTTCCTCTGAATGACCACTGATACAAACTGTGGCCATCAAACAAAGCAGCTATTCCAGTTCTCAACCTACCTTGCTTAGGAGCCTCATGTTGAAGCAGTGTCTCACTGATGGCCACACACTTGGACTGTTCCAAACTTTTTTTTTTCTGTAATGGGGATTCAACCAAGGGTCTTAACAATGAGTTACTGGCCTACACTCTAAACCAGCCATTTTTATTTTTTCTTCTGAGCTACAGTATCGCTAAATTGCCAGGACTGGGCTCCACCTCATCATCCTCCTGCCTTACCCTTCCAGAGTGCTGTGATGATAGGCACACCCAGCTTTTTTCTTTTCCTTCTTCGTTCTTTTCCTTTCTTTGCTTCTTTTTATTCTTTTTTTCCTTTTATTTTCTTTTATCTGAAAATCAAGCCCAGGGCCTCATCACACTAAGCATATGCTCTATCTCTGGGCAAATCCCCCAATTTCCAACATCTTATCATCCCTGCCAATCCCCAACCAACCAAATTTAATTCACACATCCAGGTCATTACCCAGCCAATTCCAAGTGAAGAGCTGATATGCTCTACAACTGAAGCCTCTCTGATCTACCTACTCAATTGGCTTCAGTGTGAGTTCTAAAATATATGTAAATATGTAATTTCTAATCCAGAAAAGATTCAATATAATTAACAAAAAAAGTATAGGGAACACAAAAATCACTACCTTTTTACTTCTGTCCTTTATCAGTTGCTAAATGTGAAGGTTGGGTTAAAATTGAATTTTTGCTCAGAAATGAAGATAAGCTGTCTATATTCAATAAGACAATAATATCTTTGTCTTTCTTCTTTGTGTGTGGTGGGGAGGGTGGTAGAACTGGACCCAGGCTTTTCACATACTGGGCAAGGACTCTAATATTGAGCTACATTTCAGCCCAAAATACTTATTTCTGGTAAGACACATTGCTTCATGCCTGTAATCCCAGCTCATGGGGCAGGAGGACCACAAGTTCAAGGCCAACCTGGGCAATTTAGTGAGACTGCCATTTCAGAAAAACAAAACAGACATTAATTTCTACTTTCCAAATATAAATAGCCATGTTAAACATTAGACCGTAACATACACACATAGAACAAAATAATACAAAAACGGTACTATGTTTTGAATTTGGAAGGCAATTAGATCATGGGATCTAACTGTTTCAATGGATTATTCCATTGACGATTTCATGTCCTGATAAGAAAATAGGCCTAGTCAGATGAGACTGATCCCTGGGGCATGATCTGGAAGTATGTATCGCCCCCACTACCTCTGCTCTTCACTCTTACTCCACTTCGTGGCCACCCTAAGATAAGCACCTGTTTTCTACCAGGCCCCCTCCTCCAACAGTGAATGGACTGGACCCTCTTAACTGTGAACTAAAATAATAAACTTCCCTCCCTTCCATTGGGAGTGCCAGATGTTGTGTCCTGAGGACTTAGGCACATCAGTGTGACTCTACCAGGAGAGAACTCTGTCAGCCTGCACCTGCTGAGGGACTTCACACCCAGCACCTTTCTTTTCTACTTATCTAACATTGTATCCTTTTGCTGTAATAATCAACAGCAGGGAAAATGATTGTGTGCTGAGTCCTATGTATCCTCCTGCAGAATGCTTGAACTTGAGATGGTCTTGGAGAAAAAGAAGAGAACAAAAGCTAACACCCAAAATGGGCAGCCAAACAGTGGGTGAGTTTTAAATGTGTGTGTGCATGTTTTTTCAAATGTTATTGTACAAATCAAGAGAGATATTAAATCCAAACTAACTGTAACATTCAATGATCACTGTAACTTTTATAAAATCATAGATATTAATTCATGGTACCACTATAAGCTGAGACACTTAGTAAGAAACCTAAAAGGCATCAGGTCCTCCAAACCTTTGCACCTGTAGAATCTTTTGCTAGAATGAAAGCTTTCATAAAAGTCAAGAAAGCAAAGTTCCTCTGGTTCAACACTAGCTGAGCTTCCTCCTTTGAGGTCCCCAGGGAACTCCTGAGAACCCCAGAACTTAGAAGATAGACTAAAAAAGCTGATCAGATTTAACCCTTCAGTTTATAGATACCAGAGCCTGGCCAGACGTGATAGTGTAGGCCTGTTTCATCACTCTGGGAGGCTGGGGCAGGAGGCTTGCCATTTCAAGCCTAGGCTAGGCAACTTAGCAACTTAGAAAGATCCTGTCTCAAAATTTTAAAAAAGGAAAAAGAAAAAAGCAGGCTGCGGATGTATTAATAGCATAGTGCAAAGGCCATCTCCAACACCACAAACACAGAGAGGGACAGAAGCAGGGCTCAAACCAAAATAAAGATTTGCACAGGCATTCTATCATATCAAAAACATTTATCAATTCCTTCCCAGAAAAATAATGAAAAAATCTTCCTTAGAGTCACTTATTTTGATTATTATTATTGTTGTTGTTGTTGTTTGGTCTAGTCCTTTCTGTACTTCCCTTACATGCCCTCAAAGAACATGCCAGAAGCAAAATATTGAGTGGGTAGACTTCAAGGCCACCCAGGTGCCTACCCTAACTACCAGTAGGGTACCCAGCCTATTAAAGGCAGAAATAGATGCCAAGTGGGGTGAACAGGAAGAGGCACAGAGCAGCCAGCCCTGAGTGCAACTGCACACAGGGCGTGGAACACAGGCAGGTCTGACTACAAAATCAGGTCACACTTCCTTCTTAGACCCAAAGCAGCCCAGCACAAACCTCATGAGCCATGACTGCAGGACAGGGAGCCTTTAGTAGCTTCCCTTCCTCAGATGGCTCTGGGAATCCCCAGGGAACACCCACATGTTCCACAAATCTGTCCTGCTTATCACTTGCCACCTCAACCACCATCTGGTCCTGGGCCCCAGCTCTGCCCTCCTTGCCACCCTGAAATCTGACTCTGCAGGCAGCTGCTGTTTGCTTCATGTCACCCTGGCCCTGGCACAAGGCTTCCCCTCAGTCCCTCTGGGTGGCAGTTCACACTGGAGTGTAACATTTGAGATGTCATGAAGAGCGAGGGCATGACTAAAAAGAATTGCAACCTCAGAACCTAAACTGGACACTCCAGTGGCTGTTGGTCAAAACCCCAGGCCCTAGGCTGGGGTTTTCATATTAAGTTGTGGCTTCAGGTTTATTCTCCAGGAATCAATTTTCTTTTCCCCAATAAGTCCAAGCCTCAACCTCCCCAAGATCAATGAAAGGAAAGCTTTTCCCGGAATAAAAAGAAAAACCAATCTGAATTTATTTCTATTTGCACAGAAGACAAACTTTCAGATTGTTAGCTCTGTTGTATCAAATTCTCCACTTCTAAAGAAATCAATGCTTTACCACAGTTTACCCAAGGGCCTTTAAAGTTGTTTTCTAGACAAATGGACAACAGTCTGTCTTCAAGGTGAAACAAAGCCCCTATACGAGAGAAACAAATAAAACAATGATATCAAGACAACTGGTTAATTGTTTTTGTAAAGGCAGTTTTCTTATTATTAGCCCTTGCGGCTCCACAGAAACATCTCGGCCAACAAGAGAAAGAAAAGATGTTCAATATCATTGTCATTATGGAAATGTGCTTTCCAAAATATAGACTTCGAGGCCAGCAGAGTGGCTGTTGTACCTACCACTAGAGACCCAGCCTACAAAGGCAGAAGTAGCTGAGGGCTGCAAAGTGAATAGGAAGAGGCACAGAGGACCAGGTGACAACCCTTAGGATACCCATTATAATTTTTTTAAACCCACAAATTCAAATAAACCCCAAATGTTGGTAAGGATGTGGAGAAATCAGAACCCTCACAGATCTCTGGTAGGAGTGTTAAGTGGTACAACTACTATGAAAAACTGTGATGATTCCTCAGGGTACTAACCACAGAGCTACATAGGATCTAGCAACTCCAGCCCCAGTTCTACACCCAAAAGAACTGACAGTGGGGTCCCAGGCTGTTCTGAACATACCGTTCACGACAGCATTACTTTCAGCTGCCAAGAGGAGGAACCAACAAAAGGTGCAACAGATCAGTACATAAACAAAACAGGGTAGATACATACAATGGAATATTCCACGGTGGGTAGGTTTTTTGTTTGGTTGGTTGGCTGATTAGTTGGTTGGTTGCTTGCTTGCTTGCTTGCTTAGGGTTTTCTGGTGTGTGTGGTAATGGGGACTAAACTCAAGCTGCATCCCCAGACTTTTATTTTTACTTTATTTTGACACACTGTGCTGTTATGTTACTAAATTGCCTAGATGGGCCTCAATCTTGAAATCCTCCTGCCTCATTCTGCTAAGTACTGGTATTACAACCATGTGCCATCATGCCTGGCTTTTAGTCCATATCCCAAAAGAAAGAACTCCTCTGATATGTTATGTGGATTGAACGTAACTGAACCTTAAAGGTATCACGTTTCTCTGGCCTAGTGGTGCAGGCCAATAATCCCAGCACTCTGGAAAACGAGATAGGAGAATCACAAATTTGAGTCCAGTCAAGCAACACAGCAACTTAGTGAGGCTCCATTAAAAAAAAAAAAAAAAAAAAAAAAAAGGACCAGGTTGTTTCTCAGGGCAAAGGACCTGGGTTCAATCTCAAATACCAAGAAAAAAAAAAAGTCAACATGCTAAGTGAAAATAAAACCAGGCACATAAAGACAAATACTGTATGATCCCACTCATATGTGATACTTTGAGTAGTTAAAATTCATACAGACAAGAATGGAATTTCAGTTGCCAGAGACTGGGGAAGAGGGGAAGTAAAGAGTTATTGTTTAATGAATAGGAAGCTTCCATTTAGAAAGATCAAAAAGTTCTAGAGACAGATGGTGGTAATGATCACCCAATGGCATCAATGTCATTGAGTACATATACTTGAACATGTTTAAAACAGTAAATTTTATGATGTGCATCTTACCATATTTTTTAATTAAATAAATATTACAGTTTTGGGGACCACCTTGGGGCCAGGTGAGCCAGAACATCTCCAGGTACATTCACCGAGCTACTCTTCTCCATGAACATGAGGTTAGGAAGACAACCTAAAAGTCACCATCCATGGAAGACTTTCTGATGGAAAAGACTAGAGTCGGTGTCCAGTTATCTTAAAGCTAAGAAAGGGGCAGTGGGCGAGAGAAACAGGCAAGACTGTCACCATCCAGTGGAATCCTCTATGAGAATGAAAATGCTCTCTGCACTCTCCTGTTCACAGGCCACTCACCACTCAGGACCATGAGCGCTTAAGATAGGGCCAACATGACTGAGTGACTGAAACTTCAATTTCATTTCATTTTCATAATTTTGCATGTAAATGGCCATCACGCTGGACAGCACAGGTCCAAACAGCCACAGGTGCCAGGAGCTGTGCACAGCACACAGCGGCACTGGCAGCTCATTATCCCTTTGGGAACGAGCAGCTTCTACCCCAGATCTCCTCTATCACAGTAACTGCGCTGCCTCAGCTTCTCTGCTCACACCTCCAGAAACCAAAGTGAGTCCCTAGCTGTCACTTCGTGTGGCCCCTCTCTCCCACTTGTTACTCCCTTGGAAGACTCGTGTTTGTACACCCTCCCCAGCAAGCCCAGCCACTGCCACCTGGTATTTATTCAAATTCTAGGTACCCAGTGTCAACGGACAAAATTACACTATTTAGTTTAAAGGACGTAATTGGCTTTATTTGTGATTCTAGAATCTAGAATGTGGTATAAAACAGAAGAAACGTTCCAAGGAGGTGAACAGAGGAGGCTGGCTGCATACGCAACGAAAGCTGAAGTAAGCAGAAACAAAACCCAGAGCAGACCGGTGCTTTCAACGTATTGCTTGACTGGGGACCTAGGTCAGTGGCAGAATACATGAGTGTTGGCATGTACAGTCCCTACCGCCCAATTTTTTAAATAGCTACTTTCCTTGGAAGATAGAAATAGGGAGACCAAACAACAGAAAAATAACAGGTTAGCATCATGTTACTACTTCAGGTTACCTTTTTCTGTAAAGATTAAGGCAGAGGTAGCCTCATTATCATGCCAGCTGAAACTGGCCTGTATGAGAAATTTGGCTCTTCTCTCTCTAATCCTTATTTCTCAGAAGGTCAGATAAGCAGCTTAGCTCAGTTTAGTGACATGGAACTTTAGCATGAGTGACTCCATCTTGATTTTTTTAACCTGATCTGTTGGGGCCCAGTGCAGAAGCTTAGCTCAAAACAATGATCTCCTGTAGTTTTTTTTTTTTTTTTTTTAACTGAACACCAGAAACCCAAGTTTTCTACCAAATGATGGAAACCCATCATTTGTTTGGGCAGATACCAAACAACAAAAAGACTAACAGTAAATTTGGTATCTGTCATTATGTAGAGGTGAAGTTACTGAGGGCTTTAGGCTTGCCTGCCTTGCAGATATATTTGGGTGTGGCCTATACAGATATTGGAATATTTCACATAAAAATCCAGATCCCAGACTTCCTTTAAGATATGGAAAGATCAAGGGCTGGAGGAATGGCTCAGTCGTTAAAGCGCTTGCCTAGCAAGCACTAAGTACCCTAGTTCGATTCCCCAGCACCACATAAGCTGGGCGTGGTGGCGCACGCCTGTAATCCCAGCACTCGAGAGGCTGAGACAAGAGGATTGCCTTAAGCCCAAGGCCAGCCTGGGCTCCGAAGTGAGTTCAGGACCAGCCTGGACCACAGAGTGAGATCCTGTCTCAAAAAAAAAAAAAAAAGATATGGAAAGATCTAGCAATGGCAGCCCTGTATTCCTACCCAGCCCTTGACACTGGAGTTGAGGCACTCATTTCCACTAAAGGTGGGGAACATTATCTCCAAGTGGCAAAGTCTCCACAAGGCTGCTGCTCTCATCTACAGATGAGATCTCTGTAAGTATGAGCAGTTGCATTTGAGACCTCCATCACAGGGGAAGAATTGAGGCATCATATTGAAAAGACCTATTATCTGTCCCTCTCCCACCCTTATCCTACCAGAAGGTCTTATTTCTCTTTTTATTCCTGACACTCAGTATAAAATCCTGAACACAGTAGGTGCTCCAATTATACTTATTCAACTGAATTGAGCTTTAAGCAGCAAAACAAACAGAATTCTGAATTGTATCAGGTCCTAACTGGTTATCTAAGGTACAGAGAATAAATGGTCTGCCCGGATACCATGGTTGGAACAAGAATCAGGTCCCAGGGACACTACTTTAATCTAAACTCTAGTTTACCTGTGGTCTTATTGTTCCAACAGGGCCATCCCTCCAAGGTGGTCTGCTGCCTGGACCCCCTTGGGTCAACATGGTAACAAGGTTCCAACCCTACAGTCTTCCTTGCAGGGGGCCAGGCATTCTCCACAACACACAGCCACAGCCCAGGCAAGGGAAGCCATGAAAGGTTGTGAATGCTATTTTTAAACTTCCAAAGATCATACTGCACGTTGATAATGGGAGCACCTAAGTGGCCCAACGTACCAGCCCCAGCCAGCATGCCATCTAAATGCTGAAGATAATAATCTTGCTTCTAATAGTAGCCCCTTGAAAAGGCGCCCTGTTCAATGCAGTGTTGCATTAAATGGGACTGCTTTTGAATAGGCCAGGCTCCATTTCTTTATGAAGAAAATCTCTCTGTGAATCACCGTCTCCCTGTGGTGACATATTCATGTATTCAACTGGATGCTTCACTGGTTTTTTTTTTGTGTGTGTAAGCTGAAGCTGAAATATTTTACAAAATATAAATATCACACTACGTGATGATAGGTGGCTTTCTGTCTGTTTTCTCTCTTTTATCCATTCCCTTTTTCTTGTTGAATTCTTATACCTACCATCCAAGGGCTAACTCTTCTTTTTCTATACCTTGTTAAGTTTTCTGCACTTATTGAAGACTCCATGCAACCACGCGATTCTCTGAATAGTTCGGGGATCCTCATCATAGGTCTCAAATAATAATAGCCACCATTGCCCAGGCATTTACTGGATGCCAGACACTGGGCTACGGACATAATTTTGCACGTCTGACATTATTCCAATCCTAGTGAGGATGCGTCCATAGAAATGAATCAGAGAAATAATGACACAAAGCCAAGAGATAGCCACGGGATATACAGACAACAGATCATGTTTTAATACATGTAAGAATGGTGTTGCCCTAAAAGTCAGTATAAGTGTCCTTTGGAATTATATGGAAGAGACATTTGTTTTGCTTTAAGAGCCAAAGAAACACAATATCTCTGGCTGATCACCTTGCTGGACATGTTGGCCTTCTTCAAGAAGAATGCTGATGAACACTTTGAGGGGACAAGGAACGCCAGCCTGCCCTCAAGTTCAGGCCCCTGTCACGGACTATAATCAGGCTCCAAATGTTCCGTGAGAGTTGACAGAAAAATGCTGTCAGTGTGGCAGCTGAACTCACTAAACTTTACGAAGCTGATAATTTAAAAGACTGATAATCTCAGCACTCTAGGAAGATGAGGCAAGTGAATCATGAGTTTAAACCCAGCCTGGACAATTTAGCAACTTAGTAAGACTCTGTCTCAAAATTTTAAGATCTTATAAAGGGCTGGAGATTTAGCTCCGTGAAAAGGCCCTAAGGCTTAGTTCCCAGGACACCACACACATAAAAACACACACTCACACACAGGGCCTGAGAACATTTCTCCAAACTTGTTGTAAATGCAAAACTGTTCCTGAGTGAATCAACACCTTAAAATCCCAGGAACACTTAGAAGTTAATATGGAAGCTGCTAAGGTGATTTTATATTAGGAAATCAGCTCATATATATTATGTTTTAAAATTTTTGCAACATTTATGGTAGTATAGCCAAATATAGTAACAGTTAAGCTTCGTAGCTCCATTTTAGAACCTGTAGTTGAGTACTTAATTCTGGCTTATAATTTTAAGTTGCAATCATACTGAATGCTTATACACTACCGGAACATTTAAGAGTACTTAAAGTTCACCATATTCATATGTTATTAGATTTATAAAAATTACTTCAGTACTTAAAATATTTGTCAGTCAGGTCACTTAAGTCCTAAAAAGAAAATGTAATGTGATAAATGTACAAATGCAGTTTAAAAACATAAAGAGTCCAATTAACTAAGTTTATGAACTGGAACATATGTAATTCAAAGGCCCTTTAAAAATGATTGCTAGATCACGCCATAATGATAACTAGAATAATAAGATTCTCAACTTGAACTTAAAAGCTTAGGAAGGATCAAGATTTCTGAATTTGTCATATTAGTAAGCAAAGTGTTTAACCATAAAATCGAAATAAAATTCAGAATTGTCTTTCATATATCCCCCCCCCCAAAAAAAGGCCTTGATGTATCCAAAAATTTCAACATAGATCACTTACTCTTTGCTGTCCTGCTCCTGACCTACAGGGGACCCAATGCTGGATTAAAGACTCTTGTGACCACAACAGCTGCCCTATGGTATCAGTGCACTGGCCAAAATGATTCTCTGTCCTCTCCATAGCTCCGTGGCTGAGGCTCTGAGACTGGACCTTTCACCCTGCTGAGACTGTTGGGAAAAAAATTCTGAGTTCCTAATGCCTTTAGCAGAATTCCTTCCCCAATACTCATAGACAAAAAGGAGTAGAGAATTCCCTAAGACACCCAAATATTAGGGAGACCCTGGTTCTAGCAGCTTTTATTTACTTGGTTGGCACATTAAAGAGGTTCAATAAACGTCAATTTATTAAGAGCCTATAAGAGCTCAAAACTGCTTTCTAATACCCAAAAAATGTTAAATACAACACAGGAACTGAACTCATATCATGTTTTTTTTTTTTTTTTTTTTAACAAACAGAATACTGGAAAGGCCCTGGGGCCTTCACATGGACCTTTGGAAGGGTTAATGACTGCTTCTCTAAATCTCAGTGCAGCAGCTGCAGATGACATCAGATTTTCTGCCACACTGGCTTGAGTCAACACAATGAGTCCATCCAGGCGAAGGGAAGGGCACCATTTGGGGCTGACAAGGAACAAGAGCCAGGCAGAGGCGTCCAAACAAATGACACGGGGAGCAATTTCCCCTGCTGTCTGAAGGGCATCTTAGTAAGTGACCATTTCACTCACTGTCATAAAATAGTGGCTGCTTTTCTCCATGGGACAAAGGGATACAGGGTACACATCAAGAGGCACAGGTCACCAGGCAGAGGCCAATGCCTATCAACCCTGACACTAGGGAGGCTGAGGCAGGAGGATCACAAGTTTGAGCCCAGCCTGGGTAATCTAGTGAGACCCTGACTCAAAACAAAAAGAGGGTGTGAGGGGAAGCTTGCGAATGCACATGAGTGCGAAGGTGCTGGAGTGACTAAGCCCCATTTGGGGGTGAGACAGATTATGGCTTTGCTTAATTATTAAACACAATTAACACAGTTGACTTGTACTAACTTGTGCAGCAAACGCACCTGTACTTAGCAGTCTTTATTTTCCCGGGTGGAAAAACTGTCAATCCACACATGGATCCAAAAATCACTTTCCTTAATAGAACACACATTCTGAGATACTCAATAATCTCTCCTAAGCACACCCAAAGCCTACACACCAACCACCAGCTTCAGGGCTGCTGCCTGAGCAAAGCTGGTGCATGGATTCTTCATTTAGACACACTTTCAAAAGGTCCAGGAAATGGCCTGGCTTCGTGTAACCCATCTCTCTCCCAGTATCCGCACACAAGCACAGTCCAGAATACGGCCACGTGTACACTGATAACTCAGCAGCCCCAACAAAAGAACGGAACACTGGAAACACAATCTACGGCGGCCCTTTCTAGACAATCTTGGGACAGGAATACCGTGAGCAAGCCAGGGCCCATCGTATTCCTTCCATCAGTTCCCCACACCGAATGATTTCACTTTCTGTAATAACTCAGAAGAGACCAAGAAACTGATGCAATCCCGTCTCCTTCCCCGTCAGCCATCTGCAAAGCTTTCACCTGCTGCAGTCAGGGCCGCTCCCCAGACTCCAGAAACTGCAAACAGCCTGAGGGAGGGTCCCTAGGGCAGGAGGGAAAGTGAAGGAGGGAGGGAATCCCAGCAGGTGGTGGAAAATAAAATCACAGTTCTCTTGCAGAGAATAATACAGACCCAGGTGGTAAACATAGCTTCTAATTACGTGCCTTAAACCGAGGCTGGAATTTGAAGTTGTATTTCCTTTGCAGACAGGAAGGCAGAAGATTGAGTCCCTAAATAAAAAAGACTTTAACCCGAAAGTGGAATTTCAACTCTTTGTTACTGAGCAAGCAAGATCCCTATTTATTTGTTTAGGACTAGAGACTGAACCTAGGGCTTTCGCACTCAGTTATATCCCCAGCTCTTCTTTATATTTTATTTTGAGGTAAGGTCTCATTAAGTTACCAAGTTGTCCAACCTGGCTCAAAAGTGTGATCCTCCTGCCTCAGCCTCCCAGAGTACTGGGGTTTCAGAAGCATGCTACCATGCATGCCTAGCTGAGCAGTTCTTCTCATCAAATGACCTGTCTGGTTGGAACAGATTAAGGATGAACTAAAAATGTGAAACTAGGGCCATCTTTCTAGAAATCACCTGAATCACTCATTCAAAATGTGAAGTCCGGACTTTACCCTGGACCTATCAAATTAGATTCTCACAGTAAGCTGTGTGTTTTAACTAAATGAGTCTGATGCCCAATAAATTGAAATAAAAATTACTGATATGGAAAGCATATCAGTAGATTAAGTAAGAGCATCTCCCAAGTGAGGAATCAAGACACCAACTGATGATTGTTACCTGTAGGAATGTCCTCAGATGCCCTGGGAGAGGCCAGGTGGGCGCTTGGTGGTCCCAACCTTGAAAGTAAATAAGCCTGGACTTGGTCCAGGATTCTGCCTTGTAGACAGCTTCTACAAGCTCCTTACCACTGGCAATGCTCTGAGTGCAGCTGCAGGTGGGGGTGGGTTCGTTTACCACTCCAATAGCCAGGGTGAGCTAAGGTACAAGGGAAGTCCCTCAAGTCAGAAAGTCCCTCGTACGCAGAACCCAGTGAGCAAATTGTAAAATGCAAATCGTCCCTCAGAAAGGTGAAGCTTCAGCTTGACTTACTTTTATCAGACTGCTTCCTTCCCAGCTGAACTCAGTCCGTCCCAGAAGGGGCAAGCTATATCTAGAAGGAAGGAGATGGACGTGAGTAGGGTCTACATAGGACCTGCCCAGGGCTTCCAGGACCAAGTGTTCCAGGGAACAGAGTGGATAATCTTCCATGACTTGGCCTGGACGTCACAGTGTTGGGTCTACTGTATTCTTTTGGTTGAAATGGCCCAGCCTGCTCAGATCCAAGTGACGGATACAAAGCCCTTACTTCTTCATGGAAAGCCCTCTGAGGACATGCAGCCATGATTGCAAACTATGACACAGCCAGATGGGTAGCCTTTACAAATAAATTAGAAGGGTGTTGAAGGAATGGCTCAGTGATTAAAGCACTTGCCTAGTGAGCACTCAGTCAAGCACTTAGTGCTTGACTAAGTACCCAAGTTCAATTCCCCAGCACCACATAAGCTGGACATGGTGGCACACGCCTATAATCCCAGCACTCAGGAGGCTGAGACAGGAGGATTGTGGTGAGTCCAAGGCCAGCCTGGGCTCCATAGTGAGTTCAGGACCAGACTGGGCTACAGAGCAAGACTCTGTCTCAATAAATAAATAAATAAGGAGAGGCTGGAAGAATAGCACATAGTCAAAACACTTGCCCAGCAAGTGCAAGGACCTAAATTTGATTTGCTCGGTACCATATAAGCTGGGCTTGGTAGCACACACCTGTAATCTTAGTACCTGGGAGGCTCCAGCAGGAGGATTGGTGACTTCAAGGACAGTATGGACTCTATAGTGAGTTCAGGACCAGCCTGAGCTACAGAGTGAGACCCTGTCTCAAAAAGTAAATAAATACCAAATTAGGAGAACCAGAAATGAACATTGAAACTAGAATCAGAGAATTGGTTAACTGATTTTTGACACAAGAAAATGCCAACTTGCAAGTTACAGAGGCCAGGTTATAATAAAGGTAAAAATATTTCTTTGAGCTTTATCAATGTCAGGAGCAAGACTTGAGACTTTTATCTCAGCCAAGTATATCCCTAGGAGCAAGATAACCTTAGTATACTACTGCTGCACTGCCAACCTCTCCCCAGCTTGCCCAGAAAAACAGAGTTCTCTGTAGTAAGAAAGCATCTTATAACTTACGGAAGATTCCAAATTAATGAAGAAAAGCAAATGGTAAGCTAAACTAAAGCTACTGTACTAATACTTACATGTTAAATTTAGAAATAATCAATGTATGCAAAAATTGAGGGAATATTTAAAAGAATCTGGTAAATAAAGTGTTTAGAAGATTGGCCTCACAATTCAAAATTAAGATGTAGAGTTTAGAGATTGAGTTAGACAAGATTCTTTAAGTCAATAACTCTTCTTCCAATGTTTGTTGAAATTTCAGTTTCTCAGTGAAGTCTAAGCATCTTCTTTTCTTTTTTTTTTTTTCCTTTCTTTCATTTTTCTGTTTATTATTTAAAGGTATTGGGCACCAAGCCCTCACACTGAGGTACATCACCAGCCCATATTTATTTTTGATTTTGAGGCAAGTTCTCCCTAAATCACTAAGGTGCCCAGGATGTGGGCTTGAACATGAGATCCTCTTGCCTCAGTCTCCCAGACAGCTGGGATTATAGGCCCACACCACTGTGCCTGACTATACTCAATTTAATACACAGTAGTCTCCCTCTCACTCCAAAGCTTCTATCTCAACCCCTCTTTCTCCTTTCCAAAACCCTTTCTTCCAACTATTGTTTGATTAATATATTACTATGTGTCATCTTCACCTGTAAATGGAATGCAAGCAGGGATCTCTGCTTGCATGCTAATAAGGCACAAGTATCTAGGCTCATTATAGATGTTCAACAAATATTTGTTGCAAACTGATCAAATCAAATATTATTATATGCAAACATCTGTGGAACATTTGAAATACTTAAGATTCACCACACTTAGAAATTTGATTTATCTGAACTATAAAAACTACTTAAATGCTTAGGGGAGGGAGGTTGTCTGTTATTCAGATAATTGCCTCACTACAAAATTTTAGGGAAATCCAGTCTCAAATCAACTTCTGCTGTACATACTGACATTTAATAACTTTCATTAGCAAGTAAACACAGTAAATTGCTATAAATCTCTATGCTCAGGGAGGTCCCTCCTCCCTATCCTTTCAGATGAAAGAACAGTCACTATACCTGCCCTCTTGCAGCTGCCATCAGATAGCAACCAAAGTCCTCCAGCCCTCTATTGAACCCAGGAATGTTTAATAACTGGATAGGAAGGAGAAAAATCTTTTCTATTACCATCTTTGATTCAGTCCTTAGGGCCTATGAATTAAACCAACAAAAGATGGATTAACAGGAGAAGGTTTAGACCATTTCTAATGATGTTAATATTTACATGTACACAGAAACTAGAAACTAGAAAGTGTTCACAGTTGGGAGATTATATATCATTTTAACAAAGGATGATAAATTGTAGAGAAATGATCACATAAAGAAAAGGGGGTTTGGGCTCTTAGGGGTGATAAATTGTGGAAGGTAACTAGGAAATATATGGGGGAAACCACTGGAAGATAAGAGTTATTTTAGTAAAGTCTATTTAAGTATATTTGTCTTGTTGACTTGCTGTCTCCAGTGATAAGAGCTGCTCTCCTCTTCCTGGTACAGGGAGGGTACTCTTCTCATGGGAAATGTATGCCCTACTTTAAGGCAGATAGGGAAAGGGAAGAGAGCACTTCCTGAGTCTACTGCTTCTCATATGCCTCTGGCTCAAAATAATACACTAAAGTGCATATTTTAGGATAGTATAATCAGGACCCTTCAGAATCAAGACTTAGAAGAGGAAAGATAAACTCCACTAATTTCTGTTCTCCGCTCATGTGACTTTGGAAGCCTCTAAAATATTCCAACCAACTCACAAACTCTGAATACCTGTACTTCCACCAGGATCCTATTTCTAGCACTGAAACTCATCAGCAAGCCATGATTTCAGAAATAGAACACTATTTGCTACATTCTCAACACTAACTAGGAAAGCCATTGGCATTGGCATAAACCCACCTCAGAGCTCCATGGAAATAGCCTCAGAGGTCTGCACTGGAGGTCCGCCAGGAGACTGCCACTCAAACTATGCATTAAAGACTCTGCAGTTTCCATGGCTAAGTCCTCTCAGGTTCCAGGGGAGTGCCTCTCT
Source organism: Ctenodactylus gundi (assembly GCA_004027205.1). Classification (NCBI taxonomy): domain Eukaryota; kingdom Metazoa; phylum Chordata; class Mammalia; order Rodentia; family Ctenodactylidae; genus Ctenodactylus; species Ctenodactylus gundi. The sequence continues at coordinate 210,882 of PVKB01000291.1, read as the reverse complement.
CCTCACTGTCCTACCCCTCAAAAGGCAACTGTCTTACATTATCAAGATCTGCAGACTATGTCACTACTAACATCTGCACCACACCCTGCTTCAGAGTTCTGGGAGAATGTGAGAGACAAATATATATATATATAATAAAAAATAAAAAACTTAAAAGGGAAAACCCCAACATTCTTGTCAAAAAAAAAATACCCCTAAGACTGTATAAGTGCCAGAGATTCTTGCATAAGAAAGTGTCTTCACTGCTCTTAGTTCCAATTAGTGATTTCAAAGTACTCCTAAATTAGGGTGGCTTTTCCAACTATTACACACCAAAGAACATTCTACAATACTAAACAAGTAATATTGTTCCCAAATTTACAAACGTATATTTGAGAGAGCATAAAATTATGATACTGATTTTTCAAACTGACACATAATAATTGCATATATTTATGGGGCACGATATGGTGTTTTGACACACATACATATTACTTCTCAACACTGGCAACTGCACAGATATAGAATGTTGGAATTACAAATAGTTTTCATAAAAACACTGAGTTAAAAGGTAATTAAATTTGGTGTCAAAGAAACAAAAATGTTAAAATGTCTGAATTTAAGTAATTTTTGTTTTAAAGTTCTTAGCCATTTTAATTATAATTTATAATTTGCCTTTTGCTTTTGTTTACTCCTAACTTTTAGGAAAAAGCTTTGTAAGTATGAAAAATAGTTTCAATGTTTTACTTTTTAATATTTGCTTTCACTAGATGTTTTGATAAAAAAAATGCAATTCAAATGGTTAAAGATCATTAGCATCTACAAAACAAATTATTAGTTTTATGTCACTGTGACAAAATACCTAAGATTTAGTCCATGGTTTCAGAGGGTTCAGTCCATGGTTTCAGAGGGTTCAGTCCATGCTCGGCTGCCCCTTTTATTTTTGGACCTGTTGATAAAACAACACATCACTGAAGGAGTAAATGGGAGAAGAAAACCATTCACTTGTGGCAACTGGGAGCAAAGAGACCATGGGATCCCTTCGAGAACACATCCTCAATCTGCTGACGAGTCAGTTTCATAGAGCTCCCACCACCATCCTATAGCACCACAGGCTGGGACCCCGACTTCACACAGGAACCTTGCATGAACACTTACACAAACCAAACCACAAATTATGTGAAACACAACTATAACAAATAGTGATATTGTTGAAACAAAGATAAGAAACACAGATGTTATGAAATACTGAGCTCATGAAAGTGGAGAGTCAAACTGTGGCTGCAGGGCTCTGGGGGAGGAGGGGTAAGGTGAGGAAAGAATAGAAACCTGAAGAGAAATAAGATTAAGTTCAACTAGACAGAGGAGTAGGTTTTGAAGATTTACTGTACAGTATGGTGACTACAGTTACTGCATTACACATTTGAAAATTACATAGTAGATACTTTTAAATGGTCTCCCTACAAAAAATTGCAAGTATGTGAGGTGATGATTATGTCAACTAGTTTGATTTAATCACTACACTATTTACATGTATATCAAAACATCACATTGTATACTATAAATACATAAATACATACAATATTTGACAATTATACCCTAGTAAAAACAAGAGGGAAATGTTATGGAATAAAAATACAATGTTTATGAATTACATACAGCTTTATTTATTGCTGATCCACACCATCACCAGCCCATTAGCAGAACAATCTGACACGAAAAATAACAATTAAATTCACTTGGCTTTGACATACTGCCAACTTTTAGTCATATTAAAACTCAGCCTTTACATGGATTTTAATTTGATTGTTAAGAATGATATATTTGACAAGGCAGAGAATAAAAAAAATTTCATCAGTTCTTAACCTCTACATATTTAGAAACACAGTCCTGGATATCCATATGCACAATTGTCCTGAGGTCCTGCAAACATCAAGGAAGCCTAAATGTGAGCACAAGGTGACTGACCTTGTGCTGAAGAGCAGCTGACCTTCTCAGGACACTGAGGCAGGAGGTTGTTGTGAGCTCACAGCCAGCCACGGCTACACACTGAATTCAGAACCAGCCTCGACTACAAAGTGAGACCCCTTTAAAAGAAAGGAAGAAAGAAACCAGAAAGAAAGAAAGAAAGAAAGAAAGAAAGAAAGAAAGAAAGAAAGAAAGAAAAAGAAAAAAGAAAGGAAAGAAGGAAGGGTGGCTGACCTTGACTAAGTAAACATTCCTAATTAGAAAATATCTATGCCAAAACTTATTTGAAACAAAATATCCTTCTGCTGCTGTATCCTAAGAATGTTTAATTCACAAACAACAAAAATTTATTTCTCATAGTTCTGAAGAGTAGAAAGTGAAAAATCAAGATGCTGGCAGATTTGGTGTCTCTACTTTCAAGATGGTGACTTGTTGCACCATTAGATTATGGAGAGAGATAGGAAGAAACAAACACCAGGTTCTCACATGGCCAACAAGATGGGAGGGCAAAATGAACAAACTCACATCCCCCAGCCCTCCTATGAGAGCACAAATGCCACCTGTGAAAATGGAGTGCTCGTGGTCTAATCACCTCTCAAGGGCCCCATCTCTTACTACCATAACCTGAGGGTCTAAATTTCAACGTATGAATTGTGAACAGACATATGCATACAACAGGTAGCTCCCTCTGTGAAGAAATTTCAAAATAAAAGGCAGATATGTAGGTGGAGAAATGAAAATCCTTATCTTTTGTGGTAGGGATATAAAATAAAATGGAGTAATCTCAGCACTTTGGAGGCTGAAGCAGGAGGATTTCCATGAGTTCAAGGCCAATCTGGGCAACATAATGAGTTCAGAACCAGCTTGGACTCCAGTGAGACACTCTCTAAGTAAATAAATAATATAGAGCTCCACAAAAAAAAAAAAAAAATCAACAGGATTATCACATTATCCTTCAATCACACTGCAGAGTGTATTCCTAAAAGAATTAGAAGCGGGATCTCAAGGAAATATGTCTATACCCATATTCCCTGAAGCACTAGTTACAATTGACAAAAAGTAGAAGCAACTCAAGTATCCATGGACTGATAAGTGGATAAAGACAATTTAGGATGTGCATATTAAATGAATATTATTCAGTCTTTAAAAAGGAAGAAAATTCTAACACACGCTACAATCTGAATGAACTTTGAGGACATTATGCTAAGTGTCCGGTCACAAAATGACTGGGTATGATTCTACTTAAATGAGGTCTAGAGTGGTCTAATTCACAGCGTAGAATAGTGCTTGCTGGGGGCTGGGGCAAGAATGAAAGAAGTACAGAGTTTCAGTTTTACAAGATGAGAAGTTCTGACATTGGTTGCACAAAAGGTGAATACACTTAGCACCACCGAACTACACATGTAAAAGTAGCCAAGATGGTAAACTTTATGTCATATGTTTTAAAAGACCAGTTATAAGTAGACAGCCTACAAAAGGGATAAATCTCTAAACCAATTTTTTTTTTCAGAATTAGAGAAGAAAAATGAGTAAGCAAGGACAGAGAGGACTGAAAGAAACTGAAAGAAGGCATGGTGACTGGCAAGAAGGTCAAAGTACCATGCCGGAGGAGCCAGGACATGAGGCTGCAGCCTAGTGGGCATGCTAAGGAGCTTGTGTGTTATCCTAAGAACAACAAAAAGATAAAGAAGTCATACTCATGTAAGACATGGTATTTGTGGATGGCTAGTAAGAAACTCAACACAAAATATAGAGAATGTGAGTCTGAAGGAATTATGGGAAGCTTAGCACAGGCAATGGGTCTTTGTAGGAGATGCAGCAGGTCATCAAGCAAGCAGAATTTAATCATAAGACCAAAGCTCAGAAAGCTTAGATTCCTGTGTTGGGAGCCATTCCTAGTGGGCTCAATTTGCTCTAGATGACCATGCTGGGAAAGGTAAAAGTTCTTCAACATTAGTATAGAAAACAGGACTCAGGAATTGGTGCTTCCTTCCATACTCCCCTCTGCACCTCTTCCTATGCCACCACTACCAGCCTTCACTTAAACCTGTCCTGGGCCCCCAGTTCAGGCTCCACAAGTCACAAAAAAGCATATCATTGGTGGTTCCTTCTCTCAATTCTTTTAAGGAGAAAGTTCCATTACCTCCCCCTCTGGTCTCAAGGATGCAGATTATATGTAACCACCTTGTTCCTAGACACATTGGACACCCACGGCCTGGTCTATTAACTTGGCAAAGCACTGAACCTCTGGAGAATCACAGTCCTGGCATGCAATGTGGGGACAAGGCAAGTCCTATCCTAGTTGCATGCTCCAGGAAGCAGGTGTATTAACCACGCCAACACAGCACCCACAAGAGGTAGGCATGTTCATGCTGGTTATGACCACAAATGTACTGGTGGAAACAGCAGCTAATCTGACCATGGGTGAAAAGAATGAACTCTTGTTGGTCTACACAATACATTCCCAATTCTTCCCACTCTCTGGATTTAACTCCATTTTACAGTCCATCAAGTGTGGTGGACTGCTTTGGGGAAAACAGATTTTTTTCCCATTTATCATCAAATGAAATCAACTACATCCCTCGTTAGTCTTACAGCAAGTAATTTTGGCTTTGTGGGTCTTTGCTGTAGGATGTGTCATTCAGGCAGAACACCTGGATAAGTGGCTCACACCTGTCCAGCTGGGGCACTTTCCCCAGGCTATTCAACAGAAACAGCATGCCTGTAATGATGAAAGAATGTGACTTTCTTCTGCATGTGACAACCCACATGGGCCAATGCGTAAGTACTTCAGAGAACAGAACGTGGTTAGAAGGAAGATGAGCTTGTCCTCTCCTCTAAACTTCTCCAAGCCCTATAAATAAGCTTTCACATCCACTTCCACAATGCCACCTCAAATAACACATTTCCCTCACATTTTGTTTTCTAAGATGGGATGAGAAGGTGACTATTCTTTGAAGTAAATCCTTTTGATTTTTAGACAAATCCTGTTGGTGAAAAGGTGGCGCTCAGCCACTTCTCATTTCTCTGTTATTTACTATTATCACAAATTTCATTAATAACTTTTATTTATTGAAAAATCACTGTACTATTATACACTAACTAAAGAGTTCGTGTTTGGATCTCTTTGGAGCTTCCTGGTAACTCTAGGAAGCATCATCAAATACATTTTACAGGTGAAGAAACTGGAACTCAGAGTTGTCACCAGATAACGTTCATTAAAATAAGTGGCAAAGCTAGGATTTAAGACCAGGTCATCTGTGTTAGATTCCAAGGACCATTATTATACATTACTACAAACTAGGTGGCTTTACACAAGAAAAATTTATTCTCTCCCAGAGGTGGAAGCTAGGTACAAAATGTAAGTGTTCGCCTGAAAGTCTACTTTTGGAAACTCTAGATCTCAGAGGTTGCTGGAAATGGGATTCCTTAGCCACTGCCCTATCGGTCCAATCTGTTTCCATTTCCTCATGGTATTCTTACATGTATCCCTCAGTATCTCTGTGTCTCTCATGACACCACTGACTGGAGTTAAAGCCAATTCTAAATCAGCATGATCTCATTATTTTTTACTGTTGTAAGATAGATACTTAAGAATTGCCACTTGAAGCATCTGAAGCAGCTCACTGGCATTCATTACATTCACAATGTTGTGCAACTATTGCCACTACTTCTAAATCCTTTCATCACCCCAAATAGAAACTCTGTACCCATTAGGCAACCTGTTCTCTCTCCTCCCCAGTTCCTGATAACCTCTGTTTCACTTTCTCTCTATATAAATTTGTCTATTCAAGGTACCTCGTATAGTCTTTGTTCTTTTGTGTCTGGCCTATTTCAGTTAGCATGAGGTTTTCAAGGTTTGTCCATGTTGTAGCATATATTCAAATCTCATTCCTCTCCACTATTCCTCTCATCTGTTTGGATATAGACATTTTGTGTATCTATTCCCCTGGTGATGAACATCTGGGCTGCTTTCATCTTTTAGCTATTGTAATAATGTTGTGAAACGGTATATGAACACCTATTTAAATCCCTGTTTTCAATTCTTTTGGGTATATACCTAGGAATAGAGTTTCTAAGTCATCTGACAACTGTTTTTTATTGCTGTAACTCAATAACCAACATCCACAATTTTAGGGGGAAGAAAGTTTTATCTTAGCTCGCAGTTTCAGAAGGTCACAGTCCATTCAGGGGCAGCCGGCAGCAAAGCAACTACATTGCAAAGACAGAGGTGGAGGCAGCTTCTCAGGACATCACACACAGGAAGCCAAGGCAAGGCAAGTTGAGACTAGTCCTCCAAGGAAGGCAGGAAGCAGCTTATATATCCTTCCAGGTCTCCTCTCAGTGATCAGCACCTCCTGCATCCAGGTGTGGAAGGTGTGGTAAGCTCCACTACACGCCTATAACCCAACTTACATGCCTCTAATCCACCCCTCCAGACTAGGCCCCAATCTCCCAATGGCACATGGTTCCACAGACAATCTAAAATATTCAAATACATGAGTCACTTGGGGGACATTCCAGATCCAAATCACAATAAAAGCTTCAATTATTTTGTTGGCAATATTGGGGATTGAACGCAGGCTCTTCATACTGAGCTACTATAAATCCCCAATCCATTTTTAAATTTTTACTGAGACAGGATCTCACTATGCCATTAAATAGTCCAGGCAGTGCTTGAACTTGCAGTCTTCCAGCCTCAGCTTCCAGACTGCTGGAATTACAGGCCTGCACCACCACACCTGGTGATGTTTACCTTTCTTGGAACTATCACACTGTTTCCACAGCAGCTTCACCATTTTATATGCCCAGGGGCAATGAACAAGTGTTTAAATTTCTCTACATCCCTGCTAATACTTGTATTCTGTAAAGGTTTTTTTTAATTATTATAGAATATTAAAACATCATTTAACTAACACATCCCTTAAGACCCCATTTCCAAATAAAACCATATTTTAACCCATGAGATCATCTGATCCCAGATACCATACCCATGGCCCCCATCAACTCTACCTCAATAATATATTTGATTTTTACAATCTTCATTGAGCTAGGTACTCTCATTCCCACTTTAGAGATGCACAAATCAGAGCTCTGAAGGGTGAGATAATTTGCCCAAGATCATATGTACAATGTAGCTGGTTTTCCAAGCTATTGTCTTTCCAACCACCCTAGACAAAGCACCATTATCAAAAAGTATTTCCTCAGCAACACCCTACTTTATGAGCATTCTTTGAAGACTTTTAAGAGAATACAGTTCAGAGATTCAAAAAATGAGAAAGGCACCTTCTGTGAGTATATGTAGCATTCTCAATTGGCCACCAAATATATTTATTGATAGCATATTATTTCTCTTCTCTTTTTTTCCCTAACACAACACATAAGTCTTACAATTTTGTAATTTAGTTCTTTTTTTGTATTAAGGGGGGGTTTTTTGTCTTGTTTTGGGTATTTTTGTTGTTGTTGTTGTTGTTGTTATTGTTGCTGTTTTCAGTTTTGTTTTGTTTTATGATGGTACTGGAGATAAAGCCCAGTGTCCCATTTTTATTCTTGATTTTGACACAGCCACTAAGCTGCCCAGGCTGGACACAAACTTGTGATCCTCCTGCCCTAGCCTCCCAGAGTACTGGGATTACAGGCCTGTGCCACCAGGCTCTGCTTTTACTTCACTTTTATAGGATGCTGAGAAGCAACCAATTGCCCCAGCAAAGAGTTAAAAGGTTAAACAAGTACCAGTGTCCTTAATCAGACCATGAATGATATAGTCAGGATGAGTATGTGTGTGTATACAGAAAAAGTCAATTGCGCTAACAATGGAACCATCGTCATGAATATTAGAATAGGGAATTACTAGACAAAAGCTGTAAATGACTTCTATCTCTAGCCCTGGTGTAGAGTTGCTTTATAAACTAAGACAAAGCAATTTTGAACACACATTGCTTAATACTTGGATGACTTCTTCCTCACCTGACAAAAACAAGTCCAGAATTCTCAGTGAGGCTCTAATTCCCCAACCCTTTCCATTTCAAAGCTCAACCTCAGTTTGGGGTCCCCTAAACATAACATGCAATTCTCATGCATACATATTTATTTTTCCCTGATATATGTGTGTGTGTGTGTGTGTGTGTGTGTGTGTGTGTGTGTGTGTGATACATGTTTACATTGAACTTGAGTATTTTGTGCACATATATATCACAACAAAATTACAAACTCTTCCCCTCTCCCTTTTTGATTTTCCCAAACCCTTTCCCTTCCCATAGCTCCCCCTTATACCCCCCCATTTAGTTCTATGAAATGACTATATTCTGAGTTTCTCATATTAGAGAAACCATTAGATATTTAACCTTGTGTGTCTGACTCACTTCACTGAGCATGATTGTCTCAAGTTGCATCCATTTAGCAACAAAAACCTCAAAATTATCTGTCTTAATAGAGAAATAGTACTCCATTGTGTACATATACCACAATTTTTGTATCCACTAGTCTCTTGAGGGGTATTTTGATGTCTTCCACATTTTGGCTATTGTTAGTCATGCTGCTATGAAGATGGGTATACATGTATCTCTGTTATATGATGCTTTTAACTCTTTTGGGAAGATTCTCCAAAGAGGTATCACTGATTCAAAAGGGATATTTATTTTCAGGCTTTTGAGGAATTTCCATTCTACCCTCCTTAGTGGCTGTGCCAGTTTACATTCTCACCAGCAATGTAAGAGGGTTCCTTTTTCCCCACAGCCTTGTCAGCTTTTGACTGCCATTCTCTCTTAACCAATAGGTGCCATCTATTTTTCCTTCAAGACCTAAGTTGAAATTACTATCTGCTTTAGAGCCTTGTAGAATCCTTCCCTTTGGGAATAAAGTTACTCTATGACTTCCATTACAAATTTTATCACATTACAGTGTAATTAAGAACTTGAGGTCAAGAATTCTGTTTTGTTCTTCTCAACATTCTAGCACTGAACTCACAGTAGCTGCTTATTAAATGTTTTTCACTTTATGAACTATTCATATTGTCTTAGTTATTTATATGCTGCTGTGACAAAATACCCAACACCCATAATATAAGGGAGAAAAGATTTATGTAGCTCATAGTTTCATAAGACCTCTCACATACACAGAGTAAAATCACGGGGTAGCCACCAACAGTGGAGGTACATGGAAGAAACAGGCTGGAGAGCTGCTCACTCTGTTGCAGACAGAAGCCAAGTAAGTCTGAAGACTCAGGGAAAGGCTAGGACTTTCCCAGGAAGAAGCTGCGACAATATTTCTTCTTTCTTGCTGTTAATAAAGTCAAGCTGCTAGTTGGGTCCCCCAAGTGTGGGTACCCCTCCCCCATTTTCTAGTCTACGAATCTGTAACACCCAAAAGCTCTGCTCTGAGTAACCCCAAATCTCAACAAATTGATACAATCCCTCCAGGTCAAATCCTAAACACCTGCCCCTGGTTTAGCCCTACCTCCCAAAAACACACAGTTCCAAATACTTTTTGGGGACATTCAAAATCCAAGGCACATATAAATCGCCTGTCCCTCTTTCTTAAGTTCAGTTTGTCTACCAAGAAGCTCTCTTTAACCTTACTTCAGAGAACTTGCAAATTTGTAAAGTCAATTATTTTATATTCTCAAATCTTTTCCAATCTCAGAGAGATACTAAGTATGATAGCCATGGTAGCCTCACATTTGATTCCTTAATTCCCTTTTCAGGCCCGATGTGACAGTTCCTGTGCCTTTGCAAAAAGCAAGGATTGTACTTACCTCTGGAGCTCATCTTGCTGCCCAACAATTCAAGTGCCAACCTCTGAAAACCCACCTTTGTCCTTGGACTGTGCTCTCAAGTAGCATAAAGGAAGCAACTCTTCCAAAGGAAAAATAAATTATGAGGTCAAGACAATGCAAAGACCTCAATGCTTGAAGTAAAGGATATTGATCAACTATGCTGACCATAACTGGGTAATCTCCAGAAAATGGAAACATCAATAGAAAACAGACATTGGCACCATAGGAACCTGGCAGTCACAGAGGAAGGAAGACAAATTTCTGGACTCGAGAAATAGCCAAAGCCCTTCACGTGTGCATTCTAGGCATTTAGGATGCTAGGTTTGCTCGGATGGCAAGAACTGGCTGAGAGTCGGCTCTGTCTTCCTTCCCAGACACAAGCAGACTGTCACAGATGCAAATACTTAACTAACACTGGGGCCCAAAGATGATGATTTAAAATGCTAAACACTTTGCGACTTAAAGGAAATCAAAAGCCTTAGAAGCTGCATCAGAATCAAGATCCTTCTGACCTCCCTCATCTGGCAAAGAAAACTTCTCTCAAAAGAAGTGCAGTTACCTTCAAAGCCCTTCCCTAGAGATCCTCTCCAAGAACCAGAAAAGATGAGGGCTGGGTAAGAGAAGAGACTGAGGCCTCATTACACACAGACTTCAGCTATTCTTCTGAGGGTGACTCGGAGAGATTGTCTGGGAGACTTTTGTTCCCAGGGGAATATTGCTCCTCCCCTTCATCTGATGTGTCACTTCCTCCCCTAAGTTCAGAGGAAGTTTGTCCCAGGCATCAATCTGTCCTTCAGGTCCTCACCTCCAGTTCCTTTCCTATATGCAAAGAATACTCAAGCTCCAGGAAAATCTGATCCAGCTCTTTCGCCTGCATGACTGAGTCAACATGTGAACAGTGACTGAAGGGATTCCCTACTGGGAATCTTGACACAGAAACACTCACCTTAACATAAACCCCTTAAAAATTGACATGGCGGCCCCAAACCCTTACATTTGAGGGCTTAGACAAGAACTTCTCCCCCCAAAACTTTCCCAAAATGACAGTATGTCTTAGTTCCTTACTCGTTGCTGTTACAAAATACCCAACATCCACAACTTTAGGGAGAAAAGATTCATTTTGCTCATAGTTTTGGAAGGCCTCACACAGTCCCTTCATAGGCATCTTGCAATGGTGAAAGCACATAGCAGAATGGAAGTGGGAGCAAAGTGAAGTCTGCAGACAGGGCAGGCTAGAGCTTCCCACAAGGAAAGTGTAACAATGTTTCCTTCCTTCCTTTATTTAGTTCAGAGCTGCCAGTTGCCCCCCACCCAAGAGTGGGTGTCCTTCCCTCATTTCCTGGTCCCCAAGTCAATAACAAACCTCTAGAAGCCCTACCCTGGGTGGCCCAATTACAACAAGTTGACACAATCTTTCCTGATCAATCCCCAAGTATCTGCACATTCCTACCAAGCCCTACTTCCCGTTAGTACACTTCCAAATACATGAGGCTTTGGGGGGACACTCAAGATCCACACCACAACAGAGTGGCTCTAACGGATATTTCTGTCGGAGATCCTTTCTCAAAGACCCTTTTTACCTTACCTCCTCATTCCTGGACTTTGAGAAGTAACACACTGCCATGAAACTCAGCACAGGTGTGTGTGGCCTGAAACTCAATACAGGTGTGCAAATACCTATGTGTTAGAGGGCCCTGAGTCTGCAGAAATAAGAAACAGAAGAAAAGATGGACCTACCAGAACAAAGAATGAATTAATGACTGGCAAGCACCTTGGAAACAAGAGTCATTTAAATGCAAAATAAATGGCAGCATAACAAGTACACTCTGGCTTCAGAGAGGACTGTCCAGGGCAGCAGCCATTAAAAGTCACAGGCTATAAAATAGGCACTGAAGTGGGCTTTGTCTGCTTTGCCCTGAAGAATCATATAACCTTGCCTGAAATTAGCTATTTATCTCAACTCAGAGCTGATCACATGAAACCACAACCAGGAAAGCCTTGGCAGAGGGAGGGCCCTGCCTGTCCTTCAGAGTTAGCCTGCTCTTAGGACTAGCGCAATCTGGGGCACTCCCTGGGCACTCACATGGTCCCAATTAAAAAGCCCAGTGACAGGTATCATAATACCCAGGAAATCCAAAAGTTAAGTCATGTAATGTGTCCAATGCAGAGGAGGCCACGCTCCTCCACTGAAGTTTCCATAACTGAAATAACTGACAGAGAAACAAGAGAAAAGCGTACAGTTTCATTAAAAGTGTGGCAAGTCCGCTTTTCGTCCCTGTGACTAATTCCTGAGAATAACAACATAAAAGAGAAAAGATGTATTCTGGCTCATAATTTCAGAGGTGCAGTCTCTAGCTGGCTGACTCCCCTGATTCTAGGTCGGTTGCAAGCAGAGCACCCCAGTGGAGGGGTGTGGTGAAAGATAGCTGCTCACCTCAGGGCGGCCGGGAAGGAGAGAGCCTACGCTGATGAGCTTCTCCGTCCCTTTGTTCTATCTGGGCTCACAGCCCACTGGACACTGCCACCCACAGTGAGGGGGGTTGCCCCCTCAGTTTCCAGTCTCACACGCCAGTCATCTCTGGACACACCTTCAGACACACCCAAAAATGTGCTTCACTAATTTCCTAGCCGTTTCTCTGTCCAATTAAGTTGACAAGCAAGATTAACCATCACACATACACATGTAAATGGGAGCCAAACAAAATATGAAACTCAGAGAGGGACCAGATGGTCAAGGTTTAAATACCCTCTTCAGAAGAGAGAGGAAATGGGAGCTGTAGGCAAATTTAAAGGGGGAGTAAGTAATTTTTTATGGAAGAAAATTAACCCACAAAATAGACAATGGCTTAGAACAAAGTTCTATCGGGCTGTAGATGTGGTATTTGATTTTCAGACTCCGCCTCTCTGATATGCATTTAATCTTCCTTGTACAAGACATTTCAGGAAAAGGAGCGAAGGCCAGTGTGTGCCTCTCTGGCAGATCAGGTCGGCAGGCAACAGAGTCATCTGGAAAAGCCCTCTCTGCCTCTGCTGCTCCCCAGCTCTCTCACTTGCAAATCATCTTCTTGAGCCCCAACACTAATATTAAACAACTAGTCAAAGGCAGAGGCAGAAAATGAAGGAAGTCTGGCCCTGCTAAACTGCCCTTCTGTAGCAATCCCTACTCCTCCATCATTCTTCACTAATGCACCCAGGTTACCTCAATACACTAATGCCACATTGGCTGGTTATCTGAGCACTGGGTGCTTCCACCACCACCACCAAAAGAGAGAGAGAGAGAGAGAGAGAGAGAGAGAGAGAGAGAGAGAGAGAGAGAGAGAGAGTGACAGAGAGAAAGACAACTTCCTTTATTTCCATATTAACTTCTGGGATTTTTTAAAAATTTCCTTCAAAGTCTCTAAACTAGGCTTTAGAGAAGGAGGGATGAGAGGGTAAATAATTATGAAATGTTCTAAGATGTCATTCTGAATCTGTAATCTTATGGGAAATATATTGAAAAGGAGAAAAAATATTCCTGAAGTCAGCCTGAAATATTAGCAGGTTATGGATGAGCTCCTCTAATCTGGGGACATGTCCCAGCTACTATGCAAACTAGAGATAAAATGCAGAATGGGCCAGACTGTCCTTCAGGCTGCCCCTGGGGACTTCTGAGGGCTTCTTGTTTCTCAATCAAAAGCCTGGCTAGATCTTAACACTGAAGATTATGTCCTTGCACAGAATTAGAGTTGGTGTGTCTTGGGGGGGTGGGGGCCTTCAATGAGCTCATGAGCATACCCCGGTTCTAAGCTGAGCTTAGGAGTTTGGAGAAGTCATCTGCAGGTGCCAGAATTGTGTTAAAACAACAGTGTCAGGTGTTTTTGAAGAAATACAGGATGCATCTGAGGGAGCTGCTCAGAAAATACTGCCATTTGCTGATTCTCCTGGAAGGGAATATTGGATTGGATGATCTAAAGACAGCTGAGCCAGGTGAGGGCAGATGGCAGAGGGGTCCAGTGCCCAGAGGAAAGGCAGTGAAAACCTAAATAAGAGGACAGACAGAACAAACAGATGGGCAGGACAGAAGAACAAGCTATAGTGACCAAGGAATACGAAACACAGAAATACCAGGTACTTGAGATACCACAACACAGAGAACAGGATCTCCACCATGGAAAAGGCACAAGAATGAGAAGCCCTTCTGTCCTCAACAATGGAGCTAGTGGAGGAGAAACAACAGCAAGAAGCCCTTGTACTTGAATACTAATACTGGGCCAGCACTGGGCTGGGCTATCCCTATACTTATCACTGACATTCAGACAACCTTGTTATGTACAAGATGTGATGGAAAAATACAGTCAGTGTTTAAATTGTTTTTTAAGAAATCATTACAATAAAAGACAAATTGCTATTAATCCCCCTTAAACTTCTCTCCTTTGCTTGGAAACACATCTCACTGGCATTACCACTTTCCAAAGCTGGTCTGATGTCCTCTTTGTTGTCATTTGTTGCTGTATCATGCCTGCTCCAGTATGTCCTCAATCAGTTCAAAATATTTACCTTTCATGGTGATTTTGACTTTGAGGAAGAGCCAGGTGTTGTGCGGTACCAAATCCGGTGAGTAAGGTGGACCAGGACCCACTGAAGATTTTTAAGAGCCTGCCTTTGCACTGAATGGCACTCGGCAAGGAGCAGCAGTCCCTGTATTTTTTATTACACCTCAAAAAAGCACTCACAAAAGAGGATCCAGACTGCTTCCAAAACTGGCAAGAATGAGATTAGTATGTTCAAAGTGGCAGGGATTATATTGAGAAGCATTAATGGCAATGTGTATTTTACTGTGACCATTTTTTAAAATTTAAAAACATTCACAATATATGTTGATCACACCACATATATACCTGCCATGTCCATTCTATAGATGAATAAACTGATGCATGGAGAAGAGGGTGACTTTTCCAGGACCAGAGTATGGTCTGAAATAGAAGCTAAGCAGTGCAGCCTGGGCACAAGGAGGAAATCACTGTGAAGGGAGGGAAGGCTGGAAATGTCCCCACTCAGGAAAGGCAAGAGATCTAGACACAAGGACACGAAGACAAAAGGAACACTTGTCAGGGACAGCATCCCTGTCTTGGCTGAGCTGCTCCTGGGCTCTGATCCTCAACAGATGATGGTTCTCGGCCACAGGAAGCTGTCATGAAGTCCAATATGAAGCCCTGATATGAAGCCCAATTGTTCCACGGAAGCACTGGCATGCTCTGGCCAAGAGCAAGAAAGGCTTTATCATCACATGACTGGATGAGATAATGATCACTCCAGAGACCTGAGAGAGTGAAATGAATGGCCAAGAATTTGGGGGTTCTTCTTTAACTGGATGGAATGTTTAATTATTCTTTTTCCAACATTATTCTTTGGAGGGTGGTAACAACGGAGGACCCAAGGTATGTACCCTAGAGGAGTTCAGGCTGTGACCTGGTGTCACACTGCTGCATAGAGCCACTCCAGGAGGTTCTCTTAGAAGAAGAGCCATAACACACTTCCCCAGAGCCAATAATGTACTCTCGATGATCAGACAGTTTGGAAGTCTAAGAGCAATTCTTTACATCTACTTAAGAGTTGCATGTATCATCCTGAGCAGCTAACTTCATTCTTCTAAGTACTAACCTGATTATCTCTAAGGTAGTGATGTATTAGTTATCCATTGCTATGTAACAAATTACCTTAAAACTGAGTGACTTATGACAACACTAGATGTTGGTTATCCCCTCACAGGTTCTCCATGTCATAAATTTGAGAGCTGGGCAGTATAGTTCAGGGTTGCTTCTCAGATTGCAGTGAGATACAGACTAGGTCTAAAGACATCTGAAGATTGAATGGGATAAAGTCACCGAGGCTTCTGGGGATCCACGTCCAAAATGTCTGATGTGAGCTGTTGGTGGGAAGCCAATGACCCTCTGCATATGGGCCTCTCCACCGGGCAGTCTGAATGTATCCCAACATGGCAGCTGGCTTCCCCCAGCTCAGAGACGGCCACACAAAGCCATAACCTTTTCATGACCTAGCCTCAGAAGTTACAGAGCATAACTTTCATTTCATTCTGTTGGTTTGAGGAGATCAGTAAACTTCAAACTTCATCTTTATTCAAGAAAAGAGTAGTTAGGCTCTTTTTATTTTATTTTTATCTTTTAGCACCATCCTAGAAATTAAACCACAGGCCTTTACATTGATCTATATCCCCAGCACTTTTCATATTTTACTTTGAGATAGGGTCTCTCTAAGTCACAAAGTTGCCTAGGCTGAGCTTGATATTGTTGTGATCTTTCTGCGTTAGCCTCCCAGGGTGTCGGGGTACTAAGCATGCACGGTCTGGTAAGCACCATATGAAGGCTAGAAAGGGAGCTGGGGATCTAGCTCAGTGGTAGAGCATTGCCTAGCACGGCGACAAAACAAAAGAGGGGACTGGAAACACTACAAAGATTTCAACTGTCTCAGTCCTCAAGGACCTTTCGGGCCATTTGAGGAACACACATAAGAAAAGAGCTAGGCATGAAACAGTGAATTACTGGATCTATGGGGCACGGAGACCACCTGCGAAAATTAAGAGCAGCTTCCCTAACATAGCTGCTTTCCTAGCAGAATCCTGAAGAGCAGTTAGGAGCCTAACAGTAAAAGAAGCGCAAGCTTTTCAATAGTAGAACAATGCATTCCAAATACTGTTGTGACTCGCTAATGAGTCATGAAATCAACTAGTTCTGATGGGCATTTGTACTTACATGGGCTGGAATGGAAAATATCCAAGACAATTGCATGCAATAAGGATCTTGTCATGGAGCTTTTGTATAATTTATATTTGTATCTATGTGTTTCTATGAGGTGAGTAGCAAATTATGACAAAAATATCTTTCCTCATATTATGCTACTTTACTTTTTTGTTCCTGTAAGTAGACGCAAAAAGATTTAAAGCAACTACACTAGCATAAAGAAAGAAAGAAACAAAGAAGGAAAAACAATCAATCAGACTGCAGACAAGGCTGCAGAGATGTAACAGTCAGGATTAGCTGAGTTAGATTACAGTGACAAATGATCCCCAAATTTCAGCAGTTTATAGCAAAAGCTGACTTCTTCCTAATGTTTTAAATCCTTGTGAATCAGCTGGAGTTCTGTTTGTTTCACGGTCATTTGAGGAGCTAGCATAGCCTCTATGTGGAATATTATCGGCCACAGGAGAGAGGAAGAATAACACACTATTAAACTTCTGTCTGAAAGTGCGGCTTACTCACATTTCATCAGCCAAAGCAAGTCCAGCAACCAAGCTTGACATTAATGAGGCAGAAGAAGTACACTCTTTCCCCTAGAGAGAAGCATTAAATCATTACGAATAATTATAAAGTCTGCCCTGAGAGGTAGGGAAGGGGATTTGTATGAATAAAGATATATTTTATAAATTATACTAAGATATTTCAGGTCTCTCTTGAGGACAAAGATGAGCCATCAGTTGTAAGCAAAGTGATCAGATGTGTTCTTTGGTGAGGTCGCTCGTCTGCACTGTGATACCAGGAAGAGTCGAGGCCGCAGGCAGGAAACCCACGAGGTCAGCCTTCCTGGGCAGACCCAATGTCTTGTAAAAAGGCAAAAGGCAGGCTGTGAGTTTGGCTCAGTGGTCGTGGTGCTGCCCTAGCTTATGTGAAATACTGAGTCAGATCTCCAGTGCTGCAAGAAGAAGAAAAAGGAGGAGGAAGAAAAGGAGAAAAAGGGCAGCTTTTGTCCCTTCCAGCAATGAATTTCAGATCTCCATCTTGGAGGTTAAAGATCAAGAAACATTAGAAAAAATATTTGAATACCTTCACTTACCATTTGCAAAATATGGCATCCCTCTTAAAAATAAAATGTGCAGTTATAAATGATATCATCACTTTGGTGCACCTGTGCAAAATCACACATTCTGTAATATGTATACACACTTAGAAATACATGTCACAGAAGTTCAAACAGACTAGGAGATGATCAAATGATTTTCACCTTGGGTGCTAAAATCTTACATAGGAATTAAGTGACCATTTCTTCAACTAGAGGTATTGGGAAAACTGGGCATTTATTACAGAAATGAAGTTGGATACTCGTCTTACACCATATACAGAAATGAATTAAAGACCTAGACATAAACCTAAAAATATAAAACTCCTAGAAAAATATATATGGGGATAATTTCATGACATCTTATTTGTCAATGACTTCTTGGACATGAGCCAAAAGCAAAGGCAGCAAAAGCAAAAACAGACAAATGGGACTGTATCAAATGTAGAAATCAACAGAGTGAAAAGGAACCCTACAGGAAAAGAAAAAGGTCATAGCAAACTGTAATGGTTTAAGTCTTGCAGGTCCGCATAAGTCCCACATGCTGAAGGCTTGCTTCCCAGCCTGTGTACTACAGGGAGACACTGGAAACTTCAGGAGATAGAGCCTGTAGAGGAGCTGGGTTGTTGAGTTATTGAAGAGGATATCAGGACCCCACCCTTTCCTATTCCTCTGTTTGCTTTCTGGCCACCCCAAGATAAGAAGCCTTCTCCACCATGTTCTCTCTGCCCTGATGAATACATGATTTGACAGTAAGCCTTAACACAGGCCCAAAAGCAATGGGCTAACCAACCATGAACTGAAACCTCCAGAACTATGAACCAAAATAAATCTTTCTGCCTATAAGTTGACTATCTTGAGTTCTGTCACAGAAATAGAAAGCTAACACACAAAACATATATCTGGTAAGAAGTTAATAAACAGAGAGCTCCTACAACTCAACACCAAAAAAGTAACCCACCTAAAAAATGGACGTTTCTCTGAGAAAGTTATGCATATACCAACAAGTATATAAAAAAAGTTCAACATTACTAATCACTAGAGAAACATACATCCACAACAAGATAACACCTTGTACTTAATAAGACAGCTACTATCAAAAAAGAAGAAAAGACAGAGAGAGGGGGAAAAAAGAAAGAAAAAAGAAAAGAGGTGGTAAGAGCATGGAAAAGCTGGAAGCTTTTGCACTGCCGTTGGAAATGCAAAATAGTGTAGCCATGATGAAGGGAAGCACCTTTAAAGCCTAAAGATAATTCGCGAGTTTGCTTGTGGGTATACATTCAGAAACACTGAAAAGCAGAGTCTCCAAGATGTACCATCATACTCCCAACGTTCATAGCAGCGTTATTTACAAAAGCCAGAGATGGGAGTAACCCGAATGAATGAAGGGATAAAGAAAAGAAAAAGTAGTATGTGTATATCTATACAACATTATTCACCATCTAAAAAGGAATGAAATCCTGTCATTTGCTGAAACACAAATGAATTTTGAGGACCCTCTGCTAACTATAATAATCCAGTCACAAAAAGGCAATTATTGCATGACTCTGTTTACATGAAGTACCCACAGTAGTCAAAAATCACGGAAGCAGAAACTAGTATGATGGCTTCCAGAGAAACTGAGGAAAGGGGAATAAACTGCTGTTCAATAGATACCCAATTTTAGATTTTTGCAAAATGAAAAAAATCCAGAGATCTTTTATGTAATGATGTGAATACAGTCAGTGCTAGTGAACTGTACATTTAAAATGTATGAGTATAAAGCTTATATTATACAAATACATATGCATAGATATATACCTGTATATATCTCATATGCTATGATTCTACCGTTCCTTTACAATATTATTAAATGAAATAATTTAAATACAAATTACTAGAAGTTTGATGTCTAAGTGAAAATATTAAATAGCTGGCACATGCCAGTAATCCCAGCACCCTGGGAAACTGAGGCAGGAAGACAGTATGCTCAAGCCCAGCTCTCTTGTAGCTGAGACACAATACCTAAATGCTCCAACTCAAAGGAAGAAATGCTTGATTTAGCTCTTTGTCTGGGGAAAGCAGCTTTAGTCCAAAGTCAGCTGGCTCCAGGGCAGAAACATCATGGCAAAAGGGTGGGGCAAAGGTAATGGCAATCGGGAAGCAGAGCAGGGTGACAGTGGAGGAGCAGCAAGGGCTGGGACCACAGATACATCACCAAGGTCATGCTGCGGTGACCTACACAGACACCCCCAGGACCTTGCTTTACTAGTCCCTAGGCATTTCCTAATCCAATGCAGCTGATAAATTAAGATGAACCATCACAGCAATCTAGCAAGAAATAAATTTTTGTCTCAAAATAAATATTTTTAAAAGGCTGGAGATATATAGCTCGGGGTAAAAATACTCCTCAGTACTGAAAATAATAATAATATGTAATGACTCAGCAGGAGTCCAAAATATATAAATTAATGTCAACACAGTTGATCCTTATAATAGCTGATTAAGAAAATAACAAACTTTTAAAAACTGTATATGTTGACAATGTCTTCGCAATAATATTATGAAATATTACAATGTTACTAGCTAATATTCACTGAAGGTTTACTCTGTCCCAGGTGCTATGCGCATGTGTATTTCATTTCATTGTTACCCCAGACCTGTGAGACAGATATAAAACTGAGTCCCTGAGTGTTTCAATAACTTCCCCCAAAACACACAGCTAGAAAATCCAGGAGAGGGGCCCAAGCCAACTAACAGAGCCTGTAATCTTAAGGGCAAAGCACTGCCTCTCCTCTCAACCTCCACCCCAATATGCTGTGTGCTGTCAGTTTGGACAGTCACAAGAGCCTGGGCCACTCTGTATTTCAAAGTATCCATCACCATCCTTCCAACGGTGCGCTTGCCAGCTTTGCATTATTGTGGCAAAATACCTGCTATACATAACTCACAAGGAGGAAAGGGGTTACTCTGGCTCACAGTTTGTGAGGTTCCCACCACAGGTGGTTGGCTCCTTTGCTTCTGGGCCTGTGGTGAGGCAGAACAAACAGCAAGGCGAGGAGCACGTAATAAAACAAAGCTGCTACCTCATGGCAGCCAGGAGTGAAAAGAGAGAGCAAGAGGGAGGGGGACCTGGGTTTCAATGTCCCCCTCAGGAGCACAGTCCTTGTTTCCTCACGGTCTTCACTAATCTTCATTTCACACTGCTTCCACCACCTCCCAGCAAGGCTGGGAGTACATGGGAAAAATGGCCTGCCCGCCATCCAGCCCTCGCCCAGGGGGAGGTGAGAGGCAAGGAACAGGCAGGTTATGTTCTCATCACGTAACGTCAAAATCAGTAGGTTCTGCCTCTGCTGCTCCCCTGCCTCTTTTTCCCTCTGCCTGGTAGTTCTCCAAGAATCTCGTCCTGGGGACAAACTGGCCTCACTGCAGACCCCCAGAAGACACACTCACTCAAGAAAGGCATCTGACAAAAATGTGGCTCCTGCTCCTACAAAGAGAAGAACAAATGTGTAAGCATGCATAAATGAGCATGTTTCCTAATTGGATTTGAACATACAATTTCTTCTGTATGTAGCATGTGTTTCATTATACAGGACACTAGTTCTATTCAAAATGAGGGTCTGGAATGCTGTGCCTGGGTGCACAACTCCACGGAGGGACTTCCAGCACTATGTGCCTGAACACGACCCTGTAAAAGCAGCAATATGCATACAAATACATGCATAAATACAACGTGACAAATAACAAATATAGAAAGAGTCAACAATTGTGTGCTCAGAAGAGCTGAGATGAAGCCTGGGAAGTGGGGCCAGCCTTCTTCTATTCTGGCTTCACCCTGGTGAGGGAGAGACGAGGCAAAGAAATCACACACACACACACACACACACACACACACACCAGGACTGTCCCTCCCTAGAACAGGACAGTGGTGATGAGAGTGATAACGGGGATGCACAAATCCACGGCCAAGATGGGATTCTTCCATCTGTCCTCTATGTCTTGCCCAAAGAAAAGTGTCAACATTCTTCTACCTTCTGAGATCTCTACCCAAGAGAGCTGACAGTTACGAAGACCACTCTCTGTGCAAGTAGCTCAATGGAGTAGCTTCCTACCTCTCTGTTCTCTTCTCCAGCTGAGGACTTCCTACAGAAGGATAGAAAAACCACCCCAAAGAAAAAGGGATACTCCTTCTGCCATGCAATACCACACTGCCCGTGCAAGGACCCCTTAGGGAAATGGGAAACTATCAGAAAGGTGGAGAGAATAAACCTGACTTCCCATTATTTTTTCAAATAAATGGAGTCCAGTTTGCTTCTGCTATAATCCAGGCATAACATTTATATGAGAACATAAAATACTACACAGCTGTAAGTAAAACAATATGTGTGTTCCTGAATAATAGTGATACAACTTGCCAGTAAGACTATATTTTGACCAAATAAAAGATGACCTAAATTTGACTCACTGGGATGGGATTTACTACATGATTGCATCTTGAAAATAATGGGATAGAGACAGGGGGATTTCGTGAGGACAGAAGAAAATGAACAAGGACAGCAACAGAAAACCAGGGTGGAGAGTTATGTGGCTTTGACTAGGTTTGAAAGCAGTTTGTTCGATGTATAAAGGGCACTTAATTTTAAATGTGTGCCCCTCCCAAATAGATACCTTATTTCACATCAGACATCTGAACTGAAAAACCCCACTTATGCCAACATCAGACAACACAGAGGAGTGAGTTTTCAGATATAACAAGGAATGCATAAAAATCATTGCAAACTCTCTAGTCTCCAATGATTTTATGCATTCCTCCATTCTCTCTTTCATTCATATGTATGATCATTTGGCAAATACGTATTGTGGACTTAATATATAACAGGCTGTCTGGTAGGAGAAAGACTATTCCTGCCCTGATCGAGTCCATAGTCCTTCAGGGAGAGAACCAAAGACCTGAGTCGCTTCAGTCCAATGTGAGAAGGACTGCAATGGCAGAAATCTCGCCCAAAGTATCGAACCTTCAGCCTACTGGGGATTTGCCCATGATTTTTTTTTAATGTTATAATCGGAAGAAAATTAAGTAAAGTTTTAGTACTTATGTACAGAACCTTAGTTATATTAAATATTTTATATATGGCCCAAGACAGTTCTCTTGCCTCAAAAAAAAAAAAAAAACAAAGGCAAAAAATAAATAAATAAAGGACAGATCACAGGTTGGACACGCCTGCTCTATACAGGCACAAAACACTGCCACAGAGAAAGCACAGAAAGGCTTAAGACTACACACAAGAGGACACGACATAAGCCAAAACAACCAAAGCAGGGCTAGGTTCTGAAGAAGGCGAAATAATCCAGAGAAACAGGAGACAAGCAAGTTGCACAGACAAAAACAGGTAATGCTCCCAACTGTAGTTCATGGACTCAATGAGACATTTGGCTAATACGCCCACTGTTCCCAAAGGCTTTAGTCGCCATACACATTAGTAAGGATGTTGGTATGACTGAGGTTACAAAGTTCTGAAATACGAGTGGTACACACAGGTAGAACCGTATTATTTTTCACCTAACAGGCCAAGCTTGAGCAACTAAGACGCAAGCCACCAGCTCAAGGACCCACTCTTGCTCTACTATCACAGCTGCATAATTTCTAGGATACCACACTTGCCTTGTGGTTCAAAAGGGAGCTCTACCAGCACAACATAATTCCAGCTGGAGGAAAGGAGAATCTCAAAGCAGAGAACACGTTTCCTCCATCAGCCTCCCCAGGTGTTGCATACCACACATCTCTCCCCAGGCTTTTAGCCACGACTTAGGGTCACGATCATACCTGGCTTCCAGGAAGCTGCCAACAGAGTCTTCATGCAGGGAAGCCATGAGCATAGCTGCAGATTTATATGCCAAGCCAAGTATGCTGTCTCAAGCCTGCAATCCCAGCCATCTCAGAAACTGAGGCAGGAAGATCCCAAGTTCAAGCCCAGCCTCAGGCAATTTAGCAACTCAGTGAGACCCTGCCTCAAAAATAGGAAATAGAAAAATTCCAGAGATGTAGTTCAGTACAAAGGTCTGGGTCCAGTCCTCTGGAAAAGAAATTTATCTGACACTTAAGAAAGGCAAATAGATGTGAGGAGTAAAGCAGCCCTTGCTGCAAAAATTGAGCTTCCCTTTCTCCTGTTCAGCTGAACCACAGGGTTTTGTTGTTCTTACAGTGCTGGGGATGGAACAAGGGCCGTGTGCGTGGTAAGCACACTTTCTACTACTGAGAAACACAACCAGCCCTGATTTTCCCAGAAAAAAATCATTTTAATACACATCCACAGACACATACATAGACACATACAAAAATGTACTAGCCACAAGTTTTGTAAACAACTAATAAATACCATGAGCCCACACAGCAGAAGACACTGTGGGCTGCACCCAAAGTTGTGGCTAACTGGGTAAGTCAGACTCTCTTTGGAGGTATATTTACCTAAATAGAAAAACAGAGTATAGATAGAAATAACACAAATGGGCAGATGAAGCCCCTCTTCCTCCTAACCTCCTCCCCTACTATGTTCTCCCTCTATTTCCACCTCTTCCACTGAATCAAAACGTAGTCCAGTGCACTGCCTGGTAACAAAAGCAGCAGGAGCACATCATCATGGGCTGTAAGAGCACTGCTGCGAGGGTCAACAGAACCAACTCCTACCAGTCAAACAAATTTAAGTTACTTATTTAATCTCTTTGGGCATCAATTTCCTCCATATTGAATGATGGTTTTTTAAAATACTTGCTTTGTCTTCTTCACAGGCTTCTGGACAAAACCAGTAAGATAAAATACTTGTGCATTTGTTTTCCAGTGCTATGCAAAAAATCACCACAAACCCTGCAGCTGGAAACAACACCCACTTACGATCGCATCATTTCTGGGGGTCAGAAGTCTGGGCAAGCAGACTGGATTCCCTGCAGGCATCTCACTGGACTGAAGTCAAGGTGGCAGCTGGGCCTGAGTCTGAAAAGAAGACCTGGGTCCTCATCCAAGCTCGCTAGTCGTTGGCAGAACTTGTTTCCTTGTGAGGGCACCAGCCATGCAGCTCTCATAGATGGCTCGCAACATGTAATTCCTGTTGGTTCTTCCAAACCAACAAGAGTGTGTCACTCTGACTTCCTCTCCTACAACCAGCCAAACAAAACCCTGCTTTTGAAGGGCTTGTGCAATTAGATCAGGTTCCCAAACAGCCTCCCTATCTTAAGGTCAACTGACTTTATAACTTAATCATACCTGAAAAATTCTCTAGAATCATGTTTGATTGAGTAGCTGGGAGAAGATATGAAAACACCAAGGGCCAGAGTCTAGGAAGGCCATCTTATCCATTGGTCCCCAAAGATTCCCACTCTTCCCAAGTGCAAAATCCATTTACCCTCTCTCAACATGCCCACCAATCTTATCCCATGAGTAGTTATTTAATAAGCATGTATCTTGTTATTTTGTGAATCTATGTCTTTGGCTAAGCCTTGTCTATGCTCTCTGAGAAAGCATCATACGTACCACATGCTTAAATTCTTTTTATAAAAGCACCCTTGCCACACGGGCCTATTCTTACTTCTGAGTTGTTGCAAGGTAGCCCCCTCCCTCTATCTTCCCTTTTTCCTCTCCTGTTTAAAGTAACTGTATTCCAAGCACTATTTCTCCATAGGCATCTGTTTGAACTGGCTTTGCTACCAGGATTCTCTTCCTTCTTCTGGCATAGCCCCCATTCATCACAAAGACAATATGGTCTCATGGCAAGAGTAAGGACACTGAAGTCAGGAAACGCAGATTCAGACTTTCCTCCCCTGATATTTTCAAACTGAGTTATTATTTAGTCTATCTGATTCTTGATTTCCTCTTCTATATCTGGGGCAATGTCTACCACACAGGGCTTTTGAGAAAATTAAATGGTATGATATTCATGGTAATTAAATGATACAAGCCATAGCACAGAGCCTATGTGAGCCCCAGGCCCCTCCTCTCTTCTGCATCTCCTACCCCACCCACATCATTACCATCCTTCCTGTCTTCCTCCATCCTTTCTCTTCCTTCCTCCATTTCAAAGAACATCCAAGCCTGGGGACAGAGATGAGCCCAGTATATCATATTAGAAGCTAACTGCCTTGGAATTGCATGCAAACTTGTTCCATTTGAATGCCAACCTGACATACATTCTGGTAAGTGCACTTTGATACAAACCAATCATCGCCAGGTGGGGCTATTAGGGTGATAATCCTGTTCTTCCAGTGTCCTGACACCATTTGTACTTCTCTCTAGAAATGTACTTGGACTATGGTCACACATACTGCTACCTCACTCGAACAGATTTATGGTCTTTAGAAAGGGTCTGGTCTTGAAAGTGTTCCAAATCTATCCCTTCCAGATATGCTTAGGATAGAAGAAGGATTAATGGTCAAAAGTAACTTAAGGAGTCAAGGCTGCCCAGAAGGAAATGTCACGGACTGCCTGGCACAAGGGAGCATTTTCTGGCAAACTTCTCCAAGTGCTGAAATAAAGGGGTCAAGAGTCATCTTCTTAAGTAATGATCTCCGAGGCAAAATATTAGAGCCCAGTTCAACTGTCACAATGAGCTATTATTTGCACATGACACAGACTTAACACAGGAATTCTACTGTCCCTAAAGCAGGTTTTTTTTTTAAGGCCTAAAATACAATTTTAACTTGGCATTGTTTCTTCCAAACACGCTGTTGGTCACATGTGAAGGTTTCGGGAGCAAGTCTCCTAGATTTATCAGTTCTAGGCTCAAGTAATCACCAGAATAGTGACACAAATGTCATCTCTGGAGAGAAGCATAGAGTCATCAACAAACTCTCCCTGCCCCCATAGCACAACTGCCTCCTTCATCTCTGTGCTGTTAAGGAAGGATCTAAGGGCAAAGATAATACTGCCACTGAGTTCTACTGATCAACACAGGAAAAGTGCATCAGCTCAGAAAGATCGTGCCAAAGTCAAGCCCCAGTCTGTATAAAGGCCACTTATGAATCATGAGAGACTGAAGTGCCAAGAAAGCTACTAGACAAGTTCGGCATTGTACGCAGAAGGTTTGTGTTTGCCTACTGCTTTACAACCATTTATTAAGAGGTATTACTCATAATACCATAGGAGATAAGTGAGCAATGTAATCTCCACTCTATATCTAAGGAAGCATTACCCATGGACATACCATGGAAGGTAGCAGCAAGCTAACGTTGAAAACTTCAGCCAAACTCTCCAGGTCAACATTCTTTTTAGGCAACTACTTTGACTCATAATGATGATGTTGGTGTAAAACAAAGGTATAAGTTTAAAATCTGAGTCCAAACAAAACTGACCTGCTTAATAAGGCAGAGACTACTTCTAACACATTTATGAATATTTGATTGCTATCAGATATAGTTACATCATTGCTGTGACAAGGATACTGCTATAGTTTGGATCTTCAATGTCCCCCAAAGGCTCACAGGGTGGCACTATAGAGAAATGATGGAGTCTCTGAGAGGTGAGATCTTAGGTCACTGGGGGATGTGCCCTTTAAGGGGACTGTAAGACTCTGGTCTCTTTCTCTCTATAACCAACTGATTCTAAAGTGGAAGCTCCAAAACTGTGAGCCAAAATAAACCTCTTCTCTTTATAAGCCGATTAACTCAGGTATTGCAGCAAGGAAACATAACATAGAGATACTTATATTAGACTACAGTGGCTTAACTAGTTATTCTTACATATTTAATAGCTCAGAGGTAAACTGTCCAAAGCAAGTAAGACATCTCTGTCATTTTCAATCCATAGATCTAGTCTTTTGAACCCAAAGTGGCTGCTCCAATCTCACCATTCCCTGTCAACAGGAAGAGGATGGATGGGGTGCAGAATCTGGGTGCAATCACTTTCATTCACAACCCTCTAGCTAGAACAGGTAGTGTGCCATGCTAAGCTGCAAGGGGGACTGGGAAATGTAACCTGGGTGGGTTGTCAAATGTTCTGCAAAAGCCTAGGAGTTAACAGGGAAAAGAAGAATGGACAAAAAATAGTCAATGTCTCATGACACTTAAAGAGCAAAGATTTATAATCCTAAGACCCAGTGTGTACCTCCCTGTCCTACTTTACAGAGCAACGTCAAGCCTGAAGTGACTAAGAAGAAATCTAGCATAGAAAAACAGGCATCATATTAGGATCTGGCTGTGTTGAGTTCTGACACCAGTGCAGTCATCATACGTTAGCTGTGAGATCTTAGGCAAGTCATTCAAATTCTGGATCTCAATAGTATCATAGTAGAGCATTGTGGCACACTCCCGAGTGTTGTGGCACACTCCTGTAACCTCAGCACTCTGGGGGTCTGAGGCAAAAGGATTACAAGTTGAGCACAACCTGGGTAATCTAGTGACTTACAGAGATCCTATCTCAACATAAAAAGGTCTGGAGATGTAGCTCATTGTGAAAATTCTGGTTCAACTCTGGAGGAGGAAGAAGAGAAGAGGAGAGGAGAGGAGAGACGAAATCAGGCCAGACGATAGTTAAAGTTCCTTACAGTTCTTACACTTAATGGTGTCAAGACAAACAAAATGACATGATAAACTTTGCCACAGACTATATCTCTTCCAGGTGACCAATAAATGACCAGAACTTACATCATAGTAAGTTATTAGGCTTAAATAAAATGTACATAGTGGGCTCACTTTATGAAAACCATTGCATGATTTAGTATATAAGTGAGCTTTGCATGTTCCTAAAGTTTTAGTCTTATAGAAATATTAACCAGTTATACACATAGGTTAAAAAAAAACCTCATTTTTCTTAATGAACTTCCAACTACTTTTAATTAAGAAATGGAAATATCTAAATAAGTCTAGTGAATCACTATCCGATTTCATCTGTAGGCCTAAATCACCATGAATATCTTACCAAAGGTGAGTACAAAGAATATTATGTAATTTAGATTCCATTAATCCTCATGGCTAAAGTAAATATATTTTACATACACTTTACTCTGCTCTGCTCGTTGAAATATTTCATATTAGTGTGGTAGGCAGAAAAGGCTGGCTTCTGGAAGCAGGAGACCAGAATTCTCTACAGAGCCTGCTGACCATTTTCAAATATATCCTCACAGGTCAACAATCCTCACCCTTTGAGTGTCATTCAAGGCTAACTTTATGAACTAGAATAGATGATGAAGTTGATAGTGGAATCGTGTAACTAACAAAGCTGCTGTCCTTGTGTGAATAGTAAACTGGCTCTAGAATTATCTCTTTTTTTTGTTGGTTTAATTTGTTTTTATTAACATATGTTAGTTGTACTACATATTAATGAGGTTCAGTGTGATATTTCAACTCATGCGCATAGCATACAACCTGAAATTTTTCTGATGGTAGTAACAGATAATTAATGGAAATGATACATTGTCCTCCAAAGTGATTCCTTTTTTTTATTCTTCAAGGTGACTGCTTTCAAAGGCAAAACTATGTAAATGTTGTTCTATTAATTTTGCTACCTTTCTAAAATCTTGTTGCTTTATAATTAGATAACAGTTCTATGTTGTGAAATGAGTGTTTCCAAGTGCCAGGCATTTTGCTAAATGCTTTCATTATGAATCTGTCATCCTGGCAACATAAAGTTGTGTCTACATTTCCTATGGCTGCACTAAATCCATTGTGTCCTTCTTCCTTATATGAAAGGCCCCATGGTATGAGAAATTTCAATGTGCCCAACTAAAGCACTAATGAGCACTAAGTTAAAACTTACTTTGCAGTGAGTAGAGGCTGAAGAGATGGAAACAGAAAGTGCCTAAATCTTTTAGGAAAAAAAGAAAATGATTGCATGTGTACCCTGTTGTCTTTTCCTATGTCTACTGCTGCATGGAGTGTGGACAAAGTGGCTGGTGCTCCACATGCCATTTTGTACATTATAGATGGACATTACAAACAAAAGTGGAAGACGATGACGATAAAAGAAACTTGCGTTTGGTAAAATCATAAAGCTACCAACTCAGCCTATGGCTGTCTACTATTAAAATTACCTTAGACAAAAGAAAAACTAACTCATAGAGACTAAACCAGTATTATCTGAGACATTTCATTCTGTGCTTTTGAACCAATCCTTACCGATACACCTTCTTACTATATTACATAGCAGAGTGTTGAAATTTACACACAACAGAATTTAATAGTTCAATTAAGATCCAACAGCTAGGCAATGGACAACCAGGATTCCACCCAGGCAATCTGATCTCCAAAACTTTTACCTCTCAGAGAGATTAAGAATAAAAATCACAGCTTGTGTCCATTCGCCTTTGCTTAACCCACACACAATGATATACAATCACAGAAGTGACAACACAAAAAGTAAGGCAGACTCTCAATCCAATCTGCTGATGCTATAGATTGCTGGATAATTAAGCTCATAATTTAACTATTCTATGCATAAATTAGTAAAACTGGCATGAACACTAATTTCTGATTGTAGGTGGTAGTAGTGGTCATTGCTGTTGTTTGGGGATTTTGTTTTGTTTTGTTTTTTGGTTAGCTGGTTGGTTGGCTGGCTGGCTGGTTGGTTGGCTGGCTGGTTGGTTGGCTGGTTGATTGGTTTCATGTAGTACACAGACTGAATCCAAGGCCTCACACTAAGCTACATCCCCAGCTCTTTTTATTTTTTTATTTTGAGATAGCATCTCACTATGCAGCCTAGGCTTGCCTCTGGCAGTCCTCTTGACTCAGCCTCCCAGATAGGTGGGATTACATGAATATAGTACACGCCCATTTAAGACTAGTATTTAATGGTGAAAGTCTACTCTCTTACCACATCAGATTTCTGAAAAGCCTTCTTAGGAGGCCAATGATATTCTCAGACCACACAACTAGGTCCTGTATCTCCCTCCAAGCACACACACATCTATCTATATGCATGAAGTCATCTCGCCTGTCTTCTTGACAACTGGATCACTCTTAATTTCCCAGACTGTGTGACTAATGAGAAAAGGAGGAGCAAAGTCAGATGTGTTACATTCCAGGTACTCTGCAATTACAGAGAAACCCAAAAATTTATAATGATCATGTGTGTAAGAGCTATATTCTACTCAAAACAGAGTAACAGTAAACCAGTTTTTCCTTTGCAACCACATTCTCCCATGACTTCAGATGAAAGCCAAGAGCAACCAAAGGCTCACGGATGGTTCTGCAGTGTAACCAAAAGGAAATTCTACAGTACCCACCACATTCAATTTTGCTGATTAAAATAAACCTCAAATGGTTTCATTAAAATTAAGGTCAGTAATTGCAGAGAGAGAACAGCCAGACTGCAAGATGGGCCATCAGGCCTTCCCAGAACTATGGTGACTGACACAGGCCAAAGTGACCCTAATCATCTGCACTGGCCTAATCATGAAATCACCAAAGACCATGACCAAGTTCCAGAGCTGGGTGAAGAAAGACCAAAATCAGAGGTCTCACTCATATGAAAACAAAATAACCACCAACCAAGTATCTCAGAAACTCAGGGCCTACAGAGCCATGGAAGGCTACACAGTGGCAGTGGCTATCTTCTTTAGGAAATCTGAACAGCATTTCTAAACTTGTACACTGGGTATGTACGTCTCTTTGTTTCCCAATGTATTCTCTGCATCCAAAACACTGATCTGGAAGGACCACATCAAAGGGCTCTCTCTGCGCCTGGCTTCCAACTGGGCTTGGCAATGAGGAGTTTCAGCCAGTGCTGGAGGCAGGGAGGGGAGAAAGGCCAAAGTCTCCATCCTACTGAGTCACGGGGAACTCCTCAACTGAAGTCCAAGGCTTCGCCAGGCAGCCTCCCCAAGAGCTATCTACCTCTCTCCAAATTCCAGTAACTGCCTTACTTCACTCCTTCTACCTTAGGAAGGGAAATGGTTTTCCACAGGTGTACATTCCGGCTCATCATTCCCTCTGCTATGGCTTCCCTACCTGTTGCCATTTTTCTTTCTGTCTCTTTTCCTTCTTCCTTCCTTCCTTCCTTTCTTTGTGTGTGTGTGTGTGTGTGTGTGTGTGTGTGTGTGTGTGTGTGTGTGTGCGCGTGTGTGTGTGTGTGTGCATCTGTGTTTGTGTCCGTGTCTAAGTGGTACTAGGGATCAAGCTCAGGGCCTTCACATTGAGCTGCATCCCCAGCCCATTTTTTATTTTTGGTTTTGAGACAGGATCTCACTAAGTTGCCCAGACTAAGCTCCAACTTGCAATCCTCCTGCCTCAGGCTCCCAGAGCATTAGGGTGGATTATAGGTCATCAGGCCTGGCCCTGCCCAGACTTTAGAAACTCCTTCTCAAATGATCCAGTCACAGAATACCTTTCTTAAAATTAATCTTCCAGAGCTCCAAAAGAACTTCAGAGCATGTACAAACAAGTATATAGAAGTCCAGAGAGCCCTGGGCTCAGAGAGCCCTGGGCTCAGGACTCAGGGAAATTCTACCCACAGCACAGCAGGACAAGCAAACCTAACTACTCTGCATCTTTAAGACCTTCTGGTAATGAAGGCCTGATGGTCTCTGAGATCCGATCTCGATATAAGATCATTTTGCACAAATCTCCCTTACTTGCCCTCTTTCCCTGCCCTTCTTTTCCCCTTCTCCCCTCCCTTAACTATTTACTTACTTGTTTGTTTGTTTGTTTTTGAGTCAAGGTCTCCCTCTATAGTCCAGCTTGGTCCTGAACTCACCATGTAGCTCAGGCTAGTCTGGAACTCAGGACAATCTTCCTGTTTCAGCTGCTTGGGTACTAGGTGTGCACCACCATGCTCAGCTAATTTTTTGAGGGGTGTTAAGAAACTGAATCCAAGGCCTTGGGCTTGCTTGACAAGTTCTTTAATTCCTAAGCTATCCCCTCAGCCATTCTCCCTTTCTTTGTGTGTGTAGTACTAAGATTAAGTCCAGGGCTTTCATACTAAACTACAATCCCACTCTATTTTTATTTTTGATTTTTTTAAAAGTCAGGGTCTCACTAAATTACTGAATTACCCAGGCTGGGCCCGAATTTGTGATCCTCCTGTCTCAGTCTCCCAGAGTGCTAGGATTACAGGCCTGTGTCACAAGGCCTGGCATACTTCTTTTACACTCCCACTCCAACACACACACACACACACACACACACACACACACACACACACACACATTCACACCCCACCACCCCCTTTTACACCACACACAACTCTCTAAATGAAGAACAATTCAGAACAATGAGAGTTAGAAAGCAAACAAAGAACTCGTTGTTTCCCCCCACTCATCTAATCTCAGAACCACCACAAAATCAGGCTCAACAAATTCTATTTTAAATTTCAATATGGATTTAAAACTCTTTAGCAATGTGATAATTGGCATAAATTACAACATCAGAGATTAACATTTCAGGTTAAAAAACCTTTTGAGAACTGACATGCCCAAGATTAAGAAACTCTAAGAGGGTCCTTGGTCAGCTAATTCTAAAACAACCCACCCTGGACTCCTGTTAGCATTTAATTAACACAAAACTGAAGCAAACTGTTGAACAATGTTGGAATCTGGTGTCCAGAAAAGAATTCAGCCAATTTATGGTTGTCAACCACTTAAGCAACTTGAGCCTTGCACAAAAAAAGAGCTCTAAACCATCTCCCGTTTCCAATTATGTAAACCACAAAATCAGCTGCTGCCAGAAGTATGCATAAATGTAATCCCCAATTTTCCAACTTAAAGCTGGGTGTATACTTAAGTGAGGCAGATAAGGCTGTAACCTCAGAATGGGGTGGAAGTGAGCATGCATGACACAGTCCAGAGCCAAACCGCTCGACCAACTTCTGCAGACCATGGGCATGTTAAAGGACTTCCCTGTGCCTCCGTTTACTCATTCATAAAGGGGACAAAAATGCCTAGCCAGGCTGAGAGTGGAGCTCAGCAGATGCACTCATCTAGTGTGAATGAGGCCCTAAGTTCAATCCCCAGCACCAAAAAGGAGCGGGGTGGGGGGGAAGCCTACTTAATCCAACAATCTCAAATTCAATTATACAAACAAAAACACGCAGAGTCTGAATAAGATATCTGCACAACCAGCCATGCTTATAACAGCACTATTAACAAGCCAAGAGGTGGAAACAACCCAAGTGACCATTAATGGAAGCATGAATAACTAAAATGAGTGATGTACACACAGTGAAATATTATTCAACACTAAAAAAGATCTTGTCATATAGTATGACACAAACAATTAAGAACATTATGTTACATGAAATAATCCAGTCTCAAAAGTATAGATGCAGTATGATTCCACAAGTTGTCTAGAACAGTCAAACTGGGACAGAACTAAAGGAGAATGGTGCTTATCAGAAGCAGGGGGAAGAGTGAATGAGGATTTACTGTTCCACACGTACAGCTGTGGTTTGGGAAGATGAAATACTTCTGGGGATCCATTCCACAACAATGCAAACACACCTAACACTACAGAACTGCATTCTTAGACATAGCTAAGGCAGTAAATTTTATGTTTATATATATTTTATAGCAATAAAAAATGCCTACCTCATTTAATATTTTCAAGAATCAAATATATTAAGTGCAAATGCTGAGCACACACAGATGCTCAATAAATATTTTACCCTTTCCCCTCCTCCTTTGAAAGGCTTGTTAATTATTTCAATTGTTTAAGAGACACCTAGTTTTCAAAGTATACTGCTGTGGACACAAGAGGAAGATCGGGTCCCAACTTACTTTCCTTGTGTCCTCTTCCTTTTCCAACCCTTGAACCTGGGCTAGGTCACTGCCTGCTAATGTCTTGAGCATTTGTGTTCCCTCCCATATTTAGGCTGACACTGAAATCTCCAGTGCACAACGCAAGGGGCTGTAACTTTTTAGGAGGTGGTGAGCCCTCGGGAATGGGATTCACAAACTTATAAAAAGGCTGGAGAGAACAGGGTCCTTCCTTTCAGAAGGGTGCATCAAAGGGATGCCATTTTGGAGAGCAACCAATGCCAGCACCTTGAGCTTGGATTTCCCAGCCTCCAGAACTCTAAAAAGTAAATGTTCACTGTTAATATACAAGTCTGTGGTATTTTCTTATACCAGGTCAATCAGACTGAGACAGCAACCGACTCAAAGCCTCAGCTCAGCAACTCAATACAGTGTGCCACCAACTCAGGAAGTACCTGGCATCTCTCACCCAACACCCCAGAGCTGGCACTGGGACCCCAGAAGCCCACCCTTCCTTTCTTGCTATGAGAGAAAGTCCACATGACAATCCCACCTGTGTTACTTCTGTGGTTTTTGAAGTAGCCATCCATTCATACACAAAACCAATAGGCAGAACCTCCAGTAGGCCAGACAGTATTCTGGGCAGGTGGAGCAGAGCAGTAGCAAGAGACACACACTGGCTTTCACAGTGTTTTCCTTCGACTGGCAGCTCTTATGGTTAGAGACATCTTAGGTCCATAGGTGGGGCTTTTGGAAGGGGATTAAATCACGGGGGTGCTATCTCACCATGAGGATAACCCACGGGCTAGTTCCCAGCTGCATGTGCTGCTATGAGGTAAGACCTGCGACCAGAAATATATCCAGGGCATTCTCCCTTCCCTCGCTCCTTCCTGTCTGCCTGCCTCCCAGGTGCCATGGCATGAGCAGCCTTCCTCCACCGAGCCCTCTGTCACACTATGTCTGCCTTGGTGCCAGCCAGCCATGTACACAGCCTCCCAGGAACATGAGCCAAAATAAGCGTCTCCTCCTTTACGTTACAGGTGTCAGGTGTTTTCTCCCAGCAACGGACAAGTGATCAATACAGCGTCCTTCCAGGGCTCTGACAGCCTGTCAGTCCCCACCTCAGGGCGTCTGCCCACCTTGCCTTGATGTGCTTCCCCACTTCTCTCTTCCATTCAGACAATAACCCCAACTTTCCTTTTCAGAATCTAGCACCAATCCAAGCACCTCCTTACAGCCCTTCACCTTTGTCTGCTGGTGACCTGAGTTCCCTCTTCAGCTGCTACACCCAGCACCCACCCCGAGTCATGCAGCTGGGTTACACCAAGGTTCCAGCACAGCCTAGCATTCAGTCTTGTTTTCTATCTAGATCATACCTCTGCAGACATGCAAGCCATCTGCGTTGCTCCTCTGCACCTCCCGCCCTCTCTCAGTAGCATCGAATACATGGAGTTTGCCAGAAAGCCACGATGCGTAGCTGCCTGAATCTCTGAGTGTGGCTCTGGGCACAACTTCTTGGTGGCAGAGTGACTCTATAAATTGTTTCTTTCCCCAAATTGCATCTAACCTAATATGCCAAGATGACTTCTGTCTAAAGTGCAATTTATAGAATTCACAGGTTTCAAAATATTTATATTTAAAAAAGAACATCAGCGTTGCTTTTTCCAAAACCAGTCACTACCGATTTAATGGGGAGGAGGAGCTTTTAAGTTGCTGCTACTGGGCTAAAAAAACAAGACGTAAGGAGGTTTGGGGATGAAGAGTGAAGACTGGTCAAGAGCCTAGGCCTGGTTTTTAAAGAAATACTTACCTAACTACATGGAGAGTTAGCTATAACGCTCCATTTAAACCTAACATCTCTCAATTCTCCAACAAATTAACTTTAATATCCACTGGTTGTCGTTCTGCACCTCTTCAAGTCCTAGAGGCAGAGGCAGGGAAGACCACTGGATCATTGTGTTAATGACGCATGACAACAAAACTAACTCCCAGGAAACACATCAGGCCTGAGCGTCTGTGCATGATTATTTAATAAACTTCCATTAGCTATAGAAGATATAAATGATGCATCTTCAACAAATCAAAAAATTACCAAATCAATAATAATAGTGTTGCTTTGAGTAGTGTTTAATCATGTAATTGTAGAAAGGGATTAACAGTCTCCATTTCAAAGCACTGCACGGGAGGGTTACCAGACTGAGAATCTATGCTTGTATTCTACCCCAGTGTTGTCAGACAGGAGTAGAAGGCAAGTCATTTAAGTCATTTTCAATGACCTAGTAGCCACACTAAGATAAATAAACAGCTTAAATTCATTTTACCAAAATACTACTGTCAAAAGGCTATCATTTCAACATGTACTCAACATAGAAACTACTGAGATGTTCCACATTTTTTTCACACTTGGAGAAAAGATTCCTCAAAATGCAATATATACTTTTAGACCTGCAGCACCTGTCAATTTGGATTGGCCACATTTCAAGTGTTCAATGGCCATAGGTGTCTGGTGGCTATGGTCACCAGACGCTGATCACTTGGGAACTAGCTGTGTGACCTTAGTCTTAACCTCCTTGCTGTTCAGTGTCCTTACCGAATTTAACTTGCGAGAGAAAACTAGACCATCATCCCAAATTACTTCTCATTTAAATTCCAGTATGTCAATAATCTGCACAATTCTTTTTCTTTGAAGAAATGGGGATTGAACCCAAGGCCTGGTGCTAAAAAAAAAAAAAAGTACCTGACCACTGAAGAGATTATGTCAATTTGAGGGAAACAGGAACCACACCTGGATTAGGGTTTCGGAACCACCCCTAGATTGGGAATTGAGAACCAGCCTGGATTAGAGTGTGAGTGATTTGTGGGCCAGCTAATGAGGGAAGAGCCTTGCCTCCCTCCTCCACAATTTCATTCCTTGACACCCTGGGACACAAATCTGGCAAAGACTGCCAGCCAACACTACTATTACCATTTTGATGGATTTCCACTCGGAATTTTTTTTTTTTTTTTTTTTTTTTTTTCCTTTTGTGGTCCAGAAAAGCAAACTCAAAGCCTTCACACTGAGCTACATCTTCAGAACATATTTTATGTTTTATTTTGAGACAGTCTCATTTAAGCTGCTAAACTGCCCAGGCCGAGCTTAAATTTGGATCCTTCTGCCTCAGCCTCCCAAAGTGCTAGGATTATAGACATGCACCACAATGCCTAACCTAATGTTTTTTTTTTTTAAGCTCAAAAAAAAAAAGAAGTTGAAACGTCAGGAAACAATTATATATCTCTATCCTCTCCCTTACATATTTTAGGGGTTTTTAAAAATAAACTCTATAATTTAGCTCCCAAGATGACAGATATTCTTTGTATATACTTTTAACATGAAAGAATCCAAATGGCTTTTCTTCAAAATCAGTTCATTAGAGGGGTCCTTTGGCCTGGTTTCCCTTCATTTAATGTCTGTAACTTTTTGTTTATATCCAGATGGGTTATCTCAGGAGTCTTTGGTTTCTGTCAATTTTCTCTCCTCTCTCCCAAACTGCACACAAGGCCACCAGTTTCTACACACCCGTATGGGAGCCCAAAAATCTTATTACTGTTGCTGGTCATAATCTTCTCCCAAAGAGACTATTTCCTTGGCAATGCCAGATTCTCTTGTTAGAATAAAAATAACCAGGCAGGCTACAGCTCAGAGTGGCTCTTAAGCGTTTGTGCTGATTTCGGATCAGCACCCCAGGGTAATGATAAAATTTACCCTGAGTAGCTTCTGCCAACCTTTCTGAAGGTTCTTTTTTAAGCCAACAATTAGTGAAAAGGAAGGTAACTAAAGTAACCATTGAATACTTAGCGTATATATCTTCTTAGAAAAATATGACAGGGGAAATGGGGTCTTCTCCCCCTTAAAAAGCCCTCCCTTTCATTCTTTTCCTTTCTTTCTGGCTGCCTTTTCCTCTATTCTGATTCCTCATTTTTATTCAGAAAGGTTGAATTTTGTATATGTATAGAAGTGGTATGTGTGTTTTTATTTGTGGTACTAAAAACTGAACCCAGAGCCTTTATACTATGCTACGTTTCTAGTCCTTTTCTTTTTTTCCCAGCTCCTTTTTTCTTTTTTTGAGACCAGTGTCACTTTGTAGCCCAGGCTGGTCCTGAACTCACTATGGAGCCCAGTCTAGCCTTGGACTCATGGCAATCCTCCTGCTTCAGCCTCCCAAGTGCTAGGATTACAGGCCTGCGTCACCAAACCCAGCTTTTGTGATCCTGGGGAATGGAACTCAGGGTCTTGCGCTTTCACTGCTGCACCATTTCTCCAGCCCCCTTTGAGACAGGGGTCACTAAGTTAGTGAACTGCTCTTATTAGGCTTGGACTTGTGATCCTCCTCCCTCAGCCTCCCGGACTGCTCAGATTATAGGCCTGTGCCACCTTGCCCAGCTTGGTATGTGTATTTAATTGTCAAAAGTGCACAGCCAGAGGAGAGAGGAAGCAGAAAGAAAGGTGACAGACACGGTCACCACCCTGAGGCCCAGCATATCACCTTCTGTGCTCACCAGGACAGAACAAGGGCCACTACCTCAGCCAGCAAGACAGCCCCAGCCCATCCCACAGACACCTCTGATAAGGTAATCAGCTGCTGTGGGTTGGCGGTGGGGTCCAGCTATGGAGCTGAGGCTTCAGAAGGCTGACACTTTACAAAGCAGAGAACTTCAAAGTCCAGCGTAAAAGGCTGTGTGCTCCCACAAGTATGCTTTTTACAATGCCAGAAAGAAAATCCCAACAAATTAGAGCAGGATCTTAAACAATGAAGAGGGCCCCCTCAGCAATGAGGAACCAATCAATGCTATCAACATGGCTTCTTGGTGTCTAAAGGACTTTAATCATTTCCAGATGACAGCATGCATATGATTACATCCTCTGGCAGTTCTTGCCTCTCTTGGGGCCCGTGAAAGGGACAACCGAAGGCTCCGAGGATGGAGCCCAAGATTTGCACCCACTGGCAGGTAACACAGACTGTGAACCGGGCTGCAGGGGTTTAGGGCACAGGCAAGCGGGATGTGGGGACTGAGTGTCTGCCACAAAGTCCCTCAGAGACTAAGACTTCAACAGATGTAATCAGGATCTTTGAGCAGCACACACACGGGGTTTGCAAAGTTCTCCTAGCTTCTTGGACTCAGAATAAAAGTTGTGGTACCTCACCAGGGTTGGCCTGAGTAGTCTATAAAGTGTCTGCTGTCCCCGGTTTTCTGGTAGTGACCCAATTTATCTCTTGCCCAGCCTACAATTGCATAAGTTTTTTACCTCTGGCTCCTTTTTGTTTTTTTAACTGGGGATCAAGCCCAGGGCCTTCACACTGAGCTACCATCCTAGCCCATTTTTTAAATTTTTGATTGTCAAAGACTATTTTAGTCTTTGTTTCAGCTGACTCAGGCTACCAAAACAAAATACTATAGTCTAAGTAACTTAGACAACAGAAGTGTATATTTCACAGTCCACGATTGAGGTACCAGCAGATTTGGTGTTTGGGTTGAAGGCACCTTAGATCTCCAGTGGGCTCAGATAACCTCTTTATGAGTGAGAGCAAGAAAGAGAGAAAGATCATGAGAGCGAGAGTGAGCAAAAGACAGAGGGAGAGATCTCTCATCCTCTTACAGTAACACTTCACTACAGCTTGTCTTAAAATTTTAAAAATGAGCTTTGGATGTAGCTCAGTATAAAGGCCCTGGGTTCAATCTCCAGTACCACATGAAGAAGAAGAAGAAAAAAAAAAAAAAAACACCAGTCTTATCAGAGTAAGGCTCCACTCTTACCACTTTATTTAACCTTAACCTTCTTATATGCCCTATTTTTAAGTAAGAATCAGGACCTGAAGTACATCGGAGCATGCCACCCCAAAGCTGCTCCACTGGTATTCGAATTGCTTTAAGCTAAAGGCAGCTGAGTGGGACTGGAGGATCATCCTGCAGAGAGAAGCCTTCTTGCGGCTTCTCTTATCGGACTAAAAGCAGCAACTTTAGAGAAATAACGCTGTCATAAATTCCCCCCTCAGGCTGACTCTACTCTTGGAAGGGAAAACAAGAATAAAACCTCCCCCAAATCCCTCTCCCAGGGAGTTTTACAGTCTTGGAGGCAGAAATATCACTCATACTTGTACAGACAAACACTATCAGGAATTTTCTTATCTCTCTCATTAGTTCTCCTAAAAACCCACTTGTCTTTCCCAAAGAAACATATTTGCTCTCCTCTTAAAAGTTGTTCCCTTTCTTCCCTTTCCTCCACCAGCTACACGGCTTGAGTTCCATTCCCTGCACTGGGGGGGAAAAAGCACAAGCAAGCTTTTCTGTTGTTGTTCTTGGCTGCACATACATATGAATGTACCTTTTACTCCTGTCACTCTGGGTTTTATCAAATTAATTCACAGGCCAGCAAACACAGCACCTAAGAGGTAGGGAAGTTTCTTCCACAGCAGCTAAAGTGCTTCCCTAGCAAGCTGAAGGCCCTGGGTTCGATTTCCCAGCCCTGCCTAAGCTGGGCGTAGTGGCGCATGCTTGTAATATTAGCACTCGGGATGCTGAGGCAAGAGGACTGCCCGTGGGTTCAAGGACAGCCTGGGCTTCCTAGGGAGTTCAGGTCCAGCCTGGACTACAGAGTGAGACTGTATCAAAAAAATATAAAACAAAAATCACAGACAGGAAGTATAGCTAGTGGTTTTCTTTCCTCAGCAGACTTAGCCTACATAGTTGCATCATTTGCAAGGTACATAAATCTCACTGAAACACTGACACTCCTCTGGAAGTCCTCCATTTGGGTGCTAAAATTTCAAGGCTGGTCTCTTAGATCTGCGGCTTCTCACCATGTCCCCTCCGCCATCAGTCCCACAGAAACATCACCTGTCTCAGCTATCTCTTCTCCCCATCCTTAACCTTTTCCATTCCATCCACCTCCGCTCACAGATGCCTCTGTGTACACAGGTTTTCCTGAAGGTGGGGAACAGCAGGGTGAGGGAAAGCAGAGAAGGGGCCCAGCTCATCCCGGTGCTTAAAAACCCTCCAGCCACCCACCCTGTGCATTTCCTGCCTGCCCACGTCCGCGCAGCCCTGGCACCACCTGTCACCCTGCGGCTGGCCCACTCCTCTTTCCTCGCACCCTCCCTTCCCCTCACCTCTCCCTCCTGGCCGATCACCACCCACAGTGTTCTTCGCTGCATCTGCAAGCTGTGTAACATCACACTTTCTGTACCACCATCACCAGGCCTGATGAAGGGACTTCCCCGGCATTTCACCCACAAAGTGACCTGTTGAGGTATTTTTACCAAACAGGCTACACTTACTCCGCAGAGGAATTCTTTCCCCCCGTAATCACCATAAGCAGCTGCAATCAGCTGTGGTTTAAAATAGTATTTTTACCTCTACTATAAGGATTTTTCAAACTTTTCTCACAAGCATGTATTAACCTCAAAAAATGTAAAGTGGTCAAATAAGTACAGACCAGTGAAGCAATTTTTTCATCCCGGGGGACACTTGGCCAAGTCTAGAGACATTCGTGATAGTCACAATTGGAGGGAGAGCGGCGCCACATGGAGTCAATAGAGGCCAGCCATGAATACACGAAAAACGTTCAGCAACTCTAGCCATAAAAGAAGCGCAAGTCAAAACAACAAAAGCTGGTGAGGTTGTATAGAAAAAGGAACACGTCTACATTGTTGGTGGGGCTGTAAACGGGTACAACTGTTATGGAAGGCAGTATGGAGATTCCTCAAAACACTGAAAATAGAATCCCATTTGATCCAGCTATACCTCTTCAAAGTACCTTCTGAAAAGAGTTAAAGTCATCATACAGTAGTGATACTTGCATACCCAGATTTACAGCAGCACAACTTATAACAGCTAAATCTTACAAGCAGCCATTATGTCCACCAACAGATGAATGGACAAAGAAGATGTGGTATATTTACACTATGGAGTACTACTCTGCCATAAAGAAAGATAAATTTTAGTCATTTGTAGGAAACTGAATGTACCTTGAGACCATTATGCTTAGTAAAATAAATCAGACACAGAAGGTTAAATGTCACGTAAGTTCTCTAACATGAGAAAATCAGACTATAGAAAATCAAAAGAGCAAAACCTTAAGAGTGAGACGGAAGAGAATAGGAAGATAGACTTCACAGAGAGGGAAGGGGGTTATGGGGAACGGGGGCAGGCAGAGGAAGGGGAAATAAAAATGACCAAGGTGCAGTATGTTCACGCACCAACTTCTCAAGCTGAGAGCCACTATGTGTCATGAATACACACTGATAAGAAGAATACTTTTGGAGGGAAGAAACTAAGTAGAGGCCAGGTAGAATGCTAAACATTCTCCAGTACACTAGAGAGCTGCCACCCCACAGAATTATTGAGTCCCCAGATACTTATAACATGAAGGTCAAGAAACCCTGTTATAAGCCATAAGCATCAAAGATACTATAAATTTAGCCAAGATTTCTTCTACACTGAAGAACTAGGACCAAGCAGGCAGACGATGGTGCACACCTGTAATCTCAGCCTTCCAGGAGGTGGAGGCAGGAGGATCACAAATTTAATCCCAGCCTAGGCAACCCAGAAACTTAGCAAGGTCCTGTCTCAAAATTTAAAAAAAAAAAAAGGCTGGTCCAGCAGGCACAATGTTGCATACCTATAACCTCAGCTACTCAGAAAAGCCAGGAGAGTAAGTTTGAGACTAGTTTGGGCAAAACAGAGAGCCCTGTCTACAAATAATAAAGTTTAATTTGACTTAATTTAAAAGTTTTAAAAGGTGAACCAATTAAAAGAAGCCATCTGATCACTTCAGAAAAAAAAAAAAAAACAGCTCAACTAGAAAACCCAAAGCATTTACTCTGCTCTCAACACATACAATGAAATTATCCAGTGGGGTGTGGTGGCACATACCTGTAATCTCGGCACTCTGGGAAACGGAAGCAGAAAGAGCACAAGTTTCAGCCCAGCCTGAGTAACTTATTGACTTAGCAAGACCTTATTTCAAACTGAAAAACAAGAAAGGACTGGTAATATAGCTCAGTGCAAAGGCCCTGGGCTCAAACCTCAATACTGTGTCCTCGCCCCCACCACTGCCCTCTAAAAAGGTAACTGGCCAATTACCATCCCCCTTTTTTAAGGATGAGGCCTACAAAGGTAAATAATTCATCGAAGTCATACAGAGAGCAGGTGACAGTATAAACTGATGCAGAGTCGTATGGTGCTATGTTGTGAATCTAGAATGTCCCCAAAAGTCACATGTATTTGGAGGGTAAGGAATACTGATGGAACCATGTGCCATTTAGAGGTCACGCCTGGCTGAAAGGGGCAGAATGCTGGGGCTTGAGCCAGAAGGAGCAGATCACTAGGACACAACCCAGGAGGACATACGCCAGCTCTGCCCTTCCTTGCTCACTTGGCTTCCTGTCTGTCACGCCATGAACTGTTCTCCTCCATTTAGGACTCCACCATGTACGTCTACCATTGCCAGCCACCCACAAATGGACCGAGACCTTCTGAAACTGTGAGCTAAAATAAGTCTTTCCTCTCTTAATTTATGATATCAGGTATTCTGCCCTGGAAATGAAATAACTAAGACAGAAACTGGTACTAGAGAAGCGAGGCCATTGCTGTGACTTTACCCAACCATGCGGTTTAGAAGACTTTGGAACTGCTTTGTGGGGATAGTCTGGAAAGATCTGGAGATGGCAGCTAGAGAAGTCTTAGAATGCTGTGAGCCAAGCTTGGTGGGAGATTCTGGTGAGAGCTCAGAAGACCAGAATGCCTAGAGAACTACAGACTGGAAAAGCCAGGCTCAGGAGACATTTTGGTTTGTTTGGATCTGTCATGTCCATCAAAGGCCTTGCGTATTTGGATGTAATGGGATACCTACGGAACTCTGTGCTATTGCAAGTGGGACCTGGCTAGAAGGAGTGGATGCTTGCCCTGCTGGGTTGAGAACTTATTTTGGTCTGACTGCTTTCTACCCTGCTATTCCTCCCTCTTGGAAAGGGAATGTTTACCTTGTGCCATTGTATGCTGAGGACTGACCACGAAGAATTAGATCAGCTTGTTGAGATTAGGAAATGCCCAGGGCAGAGCTCTCAGGTGTGTGTGACTAACTTGTGGGTCAGGAAATGAGAGAAGAACACCCAACTTGGGTGTGGGCAACCGAACTGGCAGTTTTTAATTAAAAAAAAAAAAAAAGAAGAAGGAAAAATAAGCAATGGTAGAGCTTTTCCTGAGAAGGCCTTTGCCTTAGTCTCTACACAGTGAGTGACTCACTCCTCTCTCACTTGGCTTTCTGTCTGCCACAGCATGAAGAGCTTTTCTCCAAAAGACCTCCTTGTGTGTTTCCACCATTGCCAGCCACCCACAAATGGACTATGCGAGACCTTCTGAAACTAAGCTAAAATCAATTTTTCCTCCCTTACATTGTGGACGTCAGGTATTCTG
Organism: Ctenodactylus gundi; assembly: GCA_004027205.1. NCBI lineage: Eukaryota > Metazoa > Chordata > Mammalia > Rodentia > Ctenodactylidae > Ctenodactylus > Ctenodactylus gundi. Next base: position 166,227 of record PVKB01000291.1, on the reverse strand, counting down.
TCCCAGCAATGATTAAATAAGTAAAACAAGAGGTTTTAAACTGGAAGGAAGACTTTATTGGCAACTGATCTAAAAGCTATGCATGTTATGCTTTTGCAAAAATTGTGTCAGCCATTTGTCCCTGTCCTGGGACTTTAACTGAAACTGAGATTAAGGATGATGAGATAATTAATCAGGTGGAGGAAATTTCAAGGCAGCCCACTGTTCAAGCTGTCATATGGGTACTGATTGGGGCATATAGCCAGTTTTATGGTGAAAAGCAGGAAAAAGAGAAGAGGAAAAAATGTTAAAATGTCTGAAGTTTTGCCAGATTCAAACGAACTACCAATATAGGGCAAAAGAAAGCATGGCTGTTAAAGAGAACAGCATGAAAAAGAAGCCAACAACTTGGAATCAAGACTACAAAAAAACAGTCCTTGAAGATGTCTCAGGGATCAGCAAGACTCCACTCCTTACTAATTAAAGGATGGAAAGGCAAAGGACTTTGTTGTGAAAACAGACCCCCAGGGCATCCTGCACGGCAGCCACAGAACGTGAATCCCCAAGTAGGTCAGCCATCTAAGAACCCAGAGGGCACTGTGGCCACACTGGTCCTAGGGGGCTAGACTACCTATTAATCCAGTGGCAGGCCATGGCATCATCCATGTGGTACTAACTTCACAGGCACTCAGAATGCAAGAGTTGTGGGTTCATAGAGGCTTCTGCCAAGACATCATAAGCAGGCCCTGGAGGCTGGGCCTTGTACCCCTGAATGGGCAATACATGAAGTTATAAAGGTGAAGCCAAAAGTGCACTGGAGACCCTGGAAACTTGGAGATGCCAGGAATATGAACTGTCGACTGAGGGCCACAGGCAATGAGCAGAGCGAACTGAAAACAGAAGCCATGGAGGCTTCATTCAGATGCAATGCTATATGGCCGGGGCCACCCAAAAACAGACCTCTCACCATTGTTAACCCCAAGTGCTAAAAACAGAACTATAATATTTAGCCTTGCCCTCCTGGGTTTAGAACTTTTTTTGGTGCAACAGCTTTCCGTTTTCCTGTTCTCGTGTGGGATGGGAATCTTTACTCTGCCACTTCAATGTTGTAAATGCTTAACTTTTTCTTTAATTTTTAGAGGAGCTTACAACTAAGTTTGCCTTGAGTCCTCGAGGAGACTTTGGACTTGACCTTTTTAGTAGTGCTGAAACTGTTAGGACTTTGGCAACTCTTACAGAAGGACCAAATGCATTTTTACATAAGGAAGCGGACATGAGTCTTTTGGGGGCCAGGGGTAGAATGCTATGGTTTGGATCTGGCATGCCCCCCAAAATCACATGTATTTGGATACTGTAGAATACAGAAGGAACCATGTACAGTTAAGAGGTGGGGCCAGGCCAGAAGGGGCAGAACTCTGGGGCTTGACCCAGAAGGGGGGGACTATGAGACATGACCTGGAAGGATTCGTGCTCACTCCACCTTCCTTGTTCATTTGGCTTCCTGTCTGCTATGCTGTTAACAGCCTTTCCTCTGGCTGAGCATTCACCATGTTATTCCACCATGATGGCCACTCACCTCATGAATGGATTGAGACCTTCTGAAGCTATGAGCCAAAATAAATGTTTCCTCCCTTAAGTTATGGAAGGTACATATTGAGTCCCAGCAACAAAAAAAAAAAAAATAATTAAGATATGTGCATCAGACAGAGGTAACTTTGCTAACGTTCATACTTTGGTCACAAATAGGCCACACAAAAATGCTACCTTATATTATATCCTGTTTCTCAGCAAACAGAAAGCTGCTTAAAAAAAAATATGAAGCTTTAGCTCATAAGTTTCATCTCCAAACACTAAAGGAAACTGTTTCAACAGAACTTCAAAAGTGTAGTTCAGTCATTTCATAGAACCAAAAGGAGGGGATAGTGAAAGTCAGAGGGGCAGGGGAAGGTGTGGGAGGGTCAAAAAGGGGGAAGAGAAGGGTCTGCAATTTTGACATGCTACATATATCTACAAAACACTCAAGTTCATTGTAAACATAATGTATCACATATATACATATTAATGAAACAGGGGAAAAGCGTAGTTCATTTAGGAGACTAGGGTTTTGTCCTCTAAAATTGATTAATCGTGTTACTCGCATACTATTTTTTAACACCTTTTTCGGTTCTGGGGATCAAATGCAGAGCCTCATACATGCTAAGTAAGTACTCTGCCACTGAGCTCTATCCTCATCTCTTTATTAGCTTTTATTATGAGACAGGACGCCTTAAATTGCCCAGGCTGCTCTCAAGTTTGCAATCCTCCTGACTCAGCCTCCGAAGTAGCTGGAATGACAGGATGCATTATCATGTCTGGATTTAAAAAAAAAAAAAAACTTTTGAAAAGATATATTTTTAAATATGAGAGAGGAAAGAAAGCAAGTCCAAACAATTTCACTGGTAAAGTTCCTCAAAATGTTTCAAGAAGAACTGACACTAATTCTATTATAATCTCTTCCAGAAATACAGAAAAGAAAGGAATACTTCCTAATCCATTTCATAATTTTATTACCCTAATACCAAAAGTACACAACGATAGAATTAAAAAAAAATTATAGACTAGTACCTTTCATTAATATAGGTACAAAATAGCCTAACAAATTATTAGTAGACAGAATTAAGCAATATATTAAAAAGTTATTTAAAATGACCATGTAGAGTTTATTTCAGTGTCATAGAGTTACTTTAATATTTGAAAGTAAACATAATCCACCAATTTAACAGGATTAAAAAGAAAAATCTTATGATCATATAATTCAGTATAGAAAAAGCATGTGACAAAAAGTTTCCCCCCATTTTATTGATATGTATAAGTGCAAAATTTAAGGTTTACAATGAAGTTGAGCATTTTGTACACATATGTATCTTGTCAAGGTGACAAGGACTTTCCCACTCTCCTTTTGTCCCTCCCCCTACCCAGGCTTCTCCCCCTCCCTCTACCCTACCCCCTTGTGTTACTGTGTTTTTTAAGTTCCATAAGATTTGTAATCTGGGTCCCTCATATCAGAGAGACCACTCGATGTTTCACCTTCTGCTCCTGACTTACTTCGCTAAGCATGATGTTCTCAAGTTTCTTCCATTTGCCTGTAAAAGCCTCCACGCTGTTGGACTTTATAGATGCATAGTATTCCACTGTGTATAAATATCACAATTTGTGTATCCACTGGTCTGTTGATGGGTATTTTGGTGACTTCCATATTTTAGCTATTGTTAGTTGTGCTGCTATGAACATGGTATACATATACCTCTGTTATGTACTGACCTCTTCTGGAAATATTTCCAGGAAGGGTGTTGCTGGATTGAAGGGGATATCTATTTTCAGTCTTTTGAGAGATCTCCATACTGCTTTCCAGAGTGGTTGTATGAATTTACATTCCCACCAGCAGTGCAGGAGCGTTCCTCTATCCCCACAGCCATGCCAGCACTGATTGCTATTTGATTTATTGATATAGGTCATTCTCTCTGGAGTGAGATGGTATCTTAGCATTGTTTTGATTTGCATCTCTCTTATGGCTAGAGATGTTGAACATCTTTTCATGTATCTACTGGCCCTTTGTACTTCTACATGAGTGAATTGCCTCTTCATCTCACTCGCCCACTTTTCAATAGGATCCTTTATTTTGGTACACTTACTTTTCTTCAGCTCCCTGCATATTCTAGTTATGAGCTTCTTATCTGAGATGTTGGGGGTGAATATTTTTTCCCAATCTGTTGGTTCTCTTTTTACATTGTAGATAGTTTCTTTTGCCGTGCAGAAGCTTTTTAATTTGACAAGATCCCATTTGTTAATAATGGGGACAATTTCATTTGCTCTTGGTGTCTTGTCAAGGAAGTCTTGGCCTACCCCTACATCTTTTAGATATTTGCCTAATTTGTCTTCTAGGAGGTTCAGTGTTTCACTTTTAATGTCTAGGTCTTTGATCCACTATGATTTGATTTTGGTGCATGGTGATAGGTGTGTGACTAGATTCATTCTTCTGCATGTGGATGTCCAGTTTTCCCAGCACCATTTGTTGAACAGGCTGTCCTTTTTCCATTGTATGCACTTGGCCCCTTTGTCGAAGATTAATTAATTGAGGGTATTTGGGTTTGTCTCTGCATCTTCACTTCTGTTCCACTAGTCTGTCTATTTTTGTGCCAGTACCAAATTGTTTTTACAACTATGGCTTTATGGTACAGCCTGATGTCTGGAACTGTAATGCCTCCTGCTTTGGTCTTGTTGCTCAGGACTGCTTTCACTATCCTTGGTCTCTTTGGGTTCCATATGAATTTAGGAATTGTAGTTTCAAGTTCGTTGAAGAAACCTGTATGTATTTTGATAGGAATTGCATTGAATCTATATATCAGTTTAGGTAGTATAGTCATTTTGACTATATTTATTTTGCCTATCCAAGAGCAGGGGATGCCTTTCCATTTCCTATTGTCTCCTGTAACTTCTTTCTTCAACGTAATGTAGTTTTCTTTATATAGGTCCTTCACTTCCTTGGCTATGTATACTCCTAGGTATTTAGTTTTTTGCTGAGCTATTGAGAATGGAACTGTTTTTCTAAGTTCTTGCTCAGTAAGTTCATTGTTAGTGTAGAGAAAAGCTATTGATTTTTTAATATTAATTATGTAGCCTGTGACTTGGCTAAATTTTTTTATTTTTTCCAGGAGTTTCATAGTAGAGTTTTTAGTCTTCCATGTAGATAATCATATCTGCAAATAAGAAAAGTTTGACCTCCTCCTTTCCAATGCAGATTCCCTTTATTTCATTTTCTTGTCTGATTGCTATGGCAAGTGTTTCAAGGACTATGTTGAATAAGAGTGGTGAGAGTGGGCAGCCTTGTCTTGTTTGAGAGGGAACGATTTCAATTTTTCTCCATTTACTATGATATTTGCAGTAGGTTTAGCATATATGGCCTCTATGAGTTTTCTGCAGGGCCCTTCTATACCTATTTTTCTCAGTGTTTTTATCATGAAGGGGTGCTGGATTTTGTCAAAGGCTTTTTCTGCATCAATAGAGATGATCATGTGGTTTCTGTTTTCACTTTTGTTGATATGGTGTATTACATTGCTTGATTTTCATATGCTGAATCAGCCTTGCATCTCAGGGAAGAAACCCACTTGATCATGGAGTATGATCTTTCTGATTACTTGTTGGATTCTGTTTGACAGAATCTTATTGAAGATTTTTGCATCTATATTCATTAAGAAGATTGGTCTATAATTTTCCTTCCTGGTTAAGTCTTTGTCTGATTTTGGGACTAGTGCGATGCTAGCCTCAAGAAATGAGTTTGGTAGCATTCCTTCACTTTCTACTTTATGAAATAGTTGGAGGACTGGAGTAAGTTCTTCCAAAAAGTACTGAAACAATTCTGCTGTGAATCCATCTGGGCCTGAACTTTTGTTTGTAGGTAAAGTTTTTATTACTGCTTCAATTTCTGTGTGTATGATGGGGTTGTTCAAGCTTTTTATATTTTCCTCATTTAATTTTGGTATTTTATATGTATCTAGGAATTCATCCATTTCTTCCTAGTTCTCAAATTTGTTAGAATATAAGTGTTCAAAGTAATTTCTTATAATACTCCGGATTTCTGCAGAGTCTGTTGTAACTTCACCCTTTTTGTTTCTAAGTGTGCTAATCTGTGCTTTTTCTTTCCTTTCCTTGATGAAGTTGGCAAGAGGTTTGTCAATTTTGTTAATTCTTTCGAAGAACCAGCTCTTCGACTCATTAATCTTTTTTTTGTCTTTTTAATTTCAATCTCATTTATTTCAGATCTGATTTTTATAATTTCTTCTCTTCTACTGCCTTTTGGGTTAAGTTGTTCTTGTTTCTCTAGGTCCTTAAGGTGCATCATTAGCGAATTTATTTGTTACTGTTCTGTTCTTTTGATGTGTGCGTTTATAGCTATGAATTTTCTTCTAAGGACTGCTTTCATTGTGTCCCATAGATTTTGATATGACGTACTTCCATCGTCATTGAACTCTATGAAGTTTTTGATTTCTTCTCTGATTTCTTCCATGATCCATTGTTTGGTCAGTAGTAAGTTGTTAAATCTCCATGTGTTTGTGTATTTTCTTCTGTTTCTGCTGCTCTTAAGTTCCAGTCTTATTCTACTATGGTCTGAGAGTATGCAGGGAACTATTTCTATCCCCTTGTACTTGTTTAAGCATGACTTATGTGCTAGGACATGGTCTATGTGAGAAAATGCTCCATGTGCTGCTGAGAAGAATGTGTAGTCAGTTGATGTAGGATGGAAAACTCTGTAAACATCTGTTTTGTCCAAGTTTTCTATAGTTGTATTTCAGCAGTTGTGTATCTTTGTGGATTTTTTGTCTGGTTGATCTATCCATTTGTGATAGTGCAGTATTGAAGTCTCCTACTATAATTGCATTAGGGCCTATGTGTCTTTTTAGATCTAGTAATTTTTGGTTTACATAATTGGGTGCTCTAGAGTTGGGGGCATATATATTGATAATGGTGATTTCTTCCTATTCTAGTGTTCCTTTAACCAGCATGCAGTGGTCATCTTTGTCTCTCTTCACCTGTTTTCTTTTGAAATCTGATGAGTCTGAGATTAATATAGCTACCCCTCTTTGTTTTCTGGGTCTTGTTGCATGAAATACTGAATTCCAACCTTTTATTTTCAGTCTATGAGTTTCCTTGTGGGTGAAGTGTGTCTCTTGTAGGCAACAAACTGTGGGTTTCTGGTTTTTGATCCAGTCAGCTAGTCTATGTCTTTTGATAGGTGAGTTGAGGCTGTTCACGTTTAAGGTAATTATTGAGGTATGTTTGGTGTGTCCTGCCATAGTTTTAGTTTTTCCACGTTGCTTACTGGCTTTACTTTTTTCTCAGCTCATTCTCCTCTAGCTTTTGTCCTTTTTTCTCTGGGGTCACTTGTGTTGTTAGCCTCTTTTTCGCTATCCAAGTTTCCTTTGAAAATTCTCTGCAGTGATGGCTTAGTGGCTGCAAGTTTCTTTAAACTTTCTATATCATGGAGGATTTTAATTTCTCCCTCTAGTTTAATAGATAGTTTTGCTGGATATAATAGTCTTGGTTGATAGTTGTGTTCTTTTAGTATTTGAATGACATTGCTCCATGATCTCCTGGCTTTCAGAGTTTGGGTTCAGAAGTCTGCAGTTATCCTGATGGGCTTACCATTGTAGGTCACCTTCTGCTTTTCTCTTACCACTTTCAGTATTCTCTCTTTGTGTTGGCTTTCTAGTACTTTAATTATGATGTGTCGTGATGAGGCTTTCTTCTGATCCTTATTGTTTGGTATTCTATATGCCTGCAGTAGCTCAATGGTCATTTCTCTTCTTAGATTTGGGAAATTTTCTTCCATAATTTCCTTGAATATGACTTTTAAGCCTTTTGTTTCATCCTCAGTCTTCTCTTGGATTCCTGTAATTCTCAGGTTGTTTCTCTTTGAATCATCTATCAGTCATTGTAATAATTCACTTTCTTCTTTTTTTACTTTGCGTTCTTTATGGTCTTTCTGTTCCCGCTCCGTGATTTTGTCTTCTAAGTCTGATAATCTATTTTGAAATTGTTCGATATTGTTGCTTATTGTGACCTGTATGTTTTCCACTTCCTGGATATCTGCATTTATTTTTTTTTATGTCCCTGTTGTGTTCTTCTCTCATTTCTTGTATTGCCTTCTTTATCTTCTGGTTCATTTCTGCTTTGATCTCCTCTACTTGCTTCTCAAAACTTGCTTTTAGCTTAGCTAGGTCTTGGTGTAGCTCTTGATCTATGACTTTTATTTCCTGCTTCATTTCCAGCAATAATTCCTGCTTTAATTCCTGCTTTAATTCGATGTATTTCTGGGCCCAAAAGTTACCATAATTTTTGTCATTTTCATCTTTAGAGTCTGCATTTTCAGGATTTCTAGTATGCTCTTTTGGTATGTCAAGACTTTCTGAAGGAGATTTATTTCCACATTTCCTCATGGTTCTGTTGTCTTTGGTTGTCTCTGGTTATCTGTCCCTGGGTTTCCCCTGTGGACTCACCCTGGCACGGCTCTGCCCGAGGCTGGGAGATCACAGTTTCCATGCTGGCCACCTTTGAAAAGAGCAGGGGAGATGGCAGCGAATCCCCCTTAGTCTAGTCCGACGCAGCTTGACCCGGTACTGGCAAAGCCCAGTCTCTGTGCGGGCCTCCGCTGTGAGGGGTGGCAGGGAAGGTGGTGGGGAGTCTTACTGGTCAATTCTGAAGAGGCTCTGCTCGGGGCTTGCAAAGCCCAGTGTCCACGCCAGCCTCTGCTGTGAGGGGCTGTGGGGAAGACGGCAAGGAGACCTACTGCTGAGCCCAGGATCCACCATAGGTCTCTGCTGCAAGGGGCACCAGGGAAGATGTCCAGAAGTCCTACCAGGCCCCTGTGGAGCAGCCCTGATAGGCACTAGCCAAGCCCAGGCTCCGCTGTGGGCCCCTGAGGTAAGGGCGGCAGGGAAAATGTCTGTGAATCCTACCAGCTCCTCTGAAGCAGCCCTGCCTGGTGCTCAGTGAGCCCAGGCTCCCGTGACAAAATTTAACATCCATTTATGGTTAAAACTCTCAGAAAAAAATAGGAATAGAGTGAAGGCTTTCCTAACTCGACAAAGAACACCTACAAAAGTGCCCATAGCTAACATCATATTTTATGGTAGAAGATCAAATGTTTCCCACAAGTTCACCAACAAGGCAAGAAGGTCACTGTCACCACTTTCACTCAGCTTAGTGTTAGACATCATACTCTGTACAAGAACATAAAAAAGGAAATAAGAACTAGGCCTGGTGGCACAGGCCTTTAATCTCACCACTCTTGGAGGCTGAAGCAGGAGAATAATAATTTGGAGATAAACATATGTAATTTAGTGAGACTTCATCTCAAAATCAGAAATAAAAATAGGCTGAAGTCGTAGGTTAATGTGTGAAGGCCCTGGGCTTAATCCCCAGTACCACACACAAACACACACACACAAAGAAGATAAAAGTATACATAATAGAAAGGAAGGGAAAAAAGAAAGCAAAAAGTTCTGTGAGATAGTAAAGTATAATAAGGTAAAAGCATACAAAAGCCAATTATATTTCTATATATGAGCAAGAAATGCAGGAATAAAAATTTTACACATGATACCATTTATAGTTGTTCAAAAACATCTAACAAAATGTAGACTTATAAGCTAGAATGTAAACGATGTTTGTTAAAAAAAGAAAAAGAAAATCAAAAAAGAACTAAATCAACAGAAAGACATATTATGCTCATGAATTAAAAGACTTGACAAATTCAAGATGGCAAGTCTTCCAAAACTGATATACAGGGCTTTTTAATATGTATTTGTTTGTTTGGCTTTGTTTTTTTTTTTTAAACTGTCTCACTGTGCTACCCAGATTGTCCCAATTTGTCTCTGTCTCCCTTTCTCTCTCTTTGTCTCTCTCATTCTTTTTTATCAGTTGTTGCTACTGACACACAGGTTTAATGAAACTTTCATTAAAATGTCAGCAAGATATTTTTGTAGATACAAACAAGATTATTCCAAAATTTATATGTGAAAGCAAAGAAACCACAAAAGCTAGAACAGCCTTCAAAAAGAATAAAGAAGGGTAGATCAGTTTACTGGATTTCGAGACTTATTATGTAACAGTCAAAACTGTGGAATTAGCAGAGGGCCAGAGTCATCCATCAGCGGAACAAAGTAGATACCCGGAAATAGACTTGCACAAATATGACCAAATGATTTTTGACAAAGGCATAAACACAATTCACTGGAAGAAAGTTAACCTTTCAATAAATGCTGTGGGAGCAAGTAGACATTCATAGGCAAATAAACCAACCCACAACCTGTCTCACAACTTACACAAAAAATTAATTCAAGTCAGGGATGGCAGCACACACCTGTAATCCCAGCTACTCAGAGGCCAAGGCAGGAGGATATAAGTTTGAGGCTAGCTCAGGTTACACAGCAAGACCCTATCTCAAAACAAATAAAAATGGGTAGGGCTATAGCTAAGCCTAAAAGTCCTATATTCATTTCCCCAATAACCAGTAATGTACCTCATTAAAATTTAGAAATCTTGCTTCTGTAAAAGACTATATAAAGAAAATAAGGAGTCTATAATCCCAGTACTCAAGAGGCTGGGGCAGGAATATCACCCTGAGTTCAAGGCCAGCCTGGGCTACATAATGACTTCAGAACTACCCTGGACTACCCTGTCTTGAAGGAGGAGGAGGAGGAGGAGGAGGAGGAGGAGGAGGAGGAGGAGGAGGAAGAAGAAGGAGGAGGAGGAGGAGGAGGAGGAGGAGGGGAGGAGTCATCGTCATCGTCGTCCTTGGACGCTGTAGTTCTTCCTACTGTCCCAGCTATTAAGGAAGTTGAGACAGGATGATTTCTTGAGCCAGGAAATGCTATGACTCCATACCATTCTTTCTTTTGTAACAGATCCAGGAATGGAACCCAGGATCTGATGTGTGCTTGTATGACATCCCCCAAATGACAAAATTACGGGATCAGACAAGAAATTAGTCATTTCTTGGGGTTGGCGATAGGAAAAAGGAAAGAGGGAAGCAGGTGTCAAATCAAAGGGCAATATGGGGATTTTGGAGATGACAAAATGTTCTTCACTGGTTCAGTGTCAGTATCTTGGCTGTGATAGACTTTTCACATCACCACTGGAAGAAATCAAGTAAAAGGAAACAGGATCTCTGGATCATGTCTTAGGAATGTATGTGAGTCTATAATGATCTCAAAAAGTTTATGTACAAACATATATGTAGTAGATATTACATGTGTATGTGCATGGACACACACAGGTACACCTGTGCTGTGACACTGGGAATCAAACCCAGAGCCACAAGCACATGATGCACATGCTTTGCCACCCAGTTACACTCAGCATTATATATATATTTAGACAGGTAGGTAGATAGGCAGGCAGGTAGGTAGGTAGGTAGGTAGGTAGGTAGGTAGGGGGATGGGTGTATAGGTGGGAGGGTAGAAGGATGGATTTTACCACAGGCTATTTAGAGAACCAGAGAGCCATGATTTCAAGAAAGATCATATCTAAGCTTCAGGCAAAAGTAAAAATGCAGGCCCAGTACTGGCCACTTCCTTGGTGGAGGACAAGAAGCATCCACTCACTTGGAGAAGACACCCTTAAAGTGTGATCGAGTGACAAGCTGCCCACTGTCCTGAGGAGCAGGAACGCTAATCCATGTAAAATAAAGCACAGACAGGGAGACTGCACTGTGAAGAAATTGGGGAAGTCAGGAAGGGGGTGTTGTAACGACAAGTGCAAACAGAAAGCCAGGAGTTACCATGGAATCTCCAAGAGCTGGAGGGCAAGACACTGGGTGTTCTTCCAGCACTGACCAAGACGGAACACAGCCCACCAACACAAACATCCAGTCCACTGGGCAAACATGTTCCTCACTGGTGTAGGATGTTTCACCCCACAGTCACCATGGGATGAAAATGGACCCTCTAGGAAATCCAATTTCCTTTGCTTGGCTTCTGTATTCATCAAGCGGTTTATCACCGTAATTTGATTTCAGATGGTTTCCTCCATGAAAGAGAAGCTCAGAGGACTCAATCCACTAACCTCTCATGTGTTTTCTTTCCTTTTAACCTTGCCATGTTTTTTGGCATTGAGAATTCCATTCTAATTTATCTTCTATCTAATGCATAACAATTTTTCTATCCAACAGGAATACAGACCCTCCAGGCAAAAAGATGAGTCAACAAACATTTATTAAAGCACTTGCACAGCTTGGAACTGTGCAGGGATCAAAGGCAAACCCACGACTGCAACAGGATTCACACTCCCCAGTGAGTGCTAGTGTCCTGGTGCCACTGTACTACTGGAGGTGCTGACTGCGGCATTGCAGGCAAAAACGTGATCCCCAGAATCAAACCAATGGGTTCAAACCCCAGCTCCAGCCTTTCCTATTTATGTGACCTTGAGACATTTACCCAATCTTTCTGACCATCAGTTTCCATGTCTATAAATTTAGTAAGATACCTCACAATGTTGTTGTGGGGATTTAAAAAAGAGCTAATTTAGACAAAATATAGCATCCAATACATAGCAAGAACTTACATGAATATCACTATAACTCTGCTGATCATTCTCATGTCTAAAATGTCTGATTTTTCAATCCTATTATTTATGAGCTCTAAGCAGATACTTTCAGGAACAACGACTTATGCTTGGATTAGGGGGTCATTTTAATTACTTTCTCATTGCAGGAACATAACACCCGACATGCACAACTTAAAAGAGGAGAATTTTTTTTTCAGTTCCTAGTTTAAGTTCTTAGACCATTCATGAGCACCTGGTAATGGCAGAGGGGCATCTGGTAATGATGGAAGGGCATGGTGGAGGGCTTGGCTGGAAAAGAGCTGTCCATCTCGGTGCCAGACAGCAAGGAGCAGAGCTACAAGGAGTTAGATACTTTTAAGTCATGCCCCATGCTCTACCCCTCCTGACTAGGCACCGCCTCTTAACAGTATATGAAATCATCAATGGATTAACCCACTGAAACAACCACCACAATCCAGTCACCTTCCAAACACATGAGGCTTTGGGGGCACATTCCAGACCCAAACTACACCAGGGCTACTGCCCCTCTCAGTGGCTATCAATATTCCTTCAAAGCTGTTTGCTTGTTTCAGGTAAGGCTCCCCAGAGAAACTTGGAAGGAACTAGCCAAAATTGCTGAGCCATTCTGACTGACTCTTTTTAGGTCACCTGGAGTAAAATTTGCTCATTATAATACTAAATTCTCTGCTGAGGAGGTCTTTCCATCTGCCTTTTTTTTAAACAAGCAACCTGTGACCTTGAACTGTACGTTCTCATGTTGAGGCTGAGCATATGCCTTGTCTACATGTCCTGATGGGTCTTTCCTATATGAATACGTTTCCCCAGTAGAAGCCCTTCACCATCTTTGTTCAGGGAGGCACTGCTTGGGCACTTACTCCCAGCGCTCTTCTGATCCGCTTCAAATCGTAAGCTTTCTTATGCTCTTGGATCTTCTGCTTGTGCTTATTGGCTTTGCACTGATAACGGAGCAAACTCACTAAATTCAGTTACACTGCAAGATAACAACTTCCTACTCAAATAATTTGATGACCTAAGTCCAATTATTTACCAAGCACCCCATCTTGGTTACTTTTTCACTGCTGAGACTAAATACTTGACATCCACTTTAGGGAGGAAAGGTTTATTTTAGCTCACAGTTTCAGAAGGTCACAGTCCATTCATGGGTGGCTGGCAGCAATGGAAGCACATGGCAGAGGCAGAGGTGGAGGCAGCTTCTCACAAGATTGCAAGCTAGAAGCCAAGTCAAGTCCTGGAAGGAAGGAAGGAAGGAAGGACCCAAGGAAGGAAGGAAGGAAGGAAGGAAGGAAGGAAGGAAGGAAGGAAGGAAGGAAGGAAGGAAGGAAGGAAAGGAGGGAGGGGATTGGAGGGAGGGAAGGAGGGAGAGAGGGAAGAAGGGAGGGAGGGAGCAGCATATATCTTTCAAGGTCCTGTCCCAGTGATCTGCCCCTTCTGGGTCCAACCTCAGTGTTCTGCCCCTTCCAGGTTTAAGCCCCCACCACACACGCATAATCCAATCCACATGCCTGTCTTCCACCACATGCCCATAATCTGCCTCTCCAAACCAGGACCCCATCTCCTAACAGCACATGGTTCCACAGATAATACATAAAGCTTTTAGGGGCCATTCCAGATCCAAATCACAATTCACCCCTTGGAGCAGGAGGAATAGGACAAGGGTTAGAGCACTTGCTTAGTAAGCCTAAGGCCCTGGGTTAAGTAGCTCGCACTCTGCCTAGAATGAATCTGTCAAGATTTTCTTTTCTCGCCAGCCTGGACAGGAGCAATCAAGCCAACAGAGAGAAATAATATCTTTCCAACATTCACAGGTATTTTTTCGGTTTGGTTTCATTTGTCTTGGTCTGGTTTTGTGATCTTGGAGATACAACGTGGGCCCTCTCACTAAGCTACATCCCCAGCCCATTCTTTAGTTTTGACTTTGAGAGTCTAAGTTGTCCAGGCTGAGCCCAAACTTGTGATTTTCCTGTTTCAACCTCCCAGAATCCTGGGATTACAAGCCCATGTCACCAGACCTAACTTGGGCAAAAGCTATGTGTACTATTGGGGCTCAGAAAATGATCCTCCCAAGTGTGAATGTGTTGGCACACTGAGCTAGATAAATCATCTTAGCATCTAGATGTCTCTGACCTTCCTCTTCCACATCTATCAAACGTTTCTATTGATCTTCTTCCCTGCAGGCACACAGAAGGATTAAAAAAAAATTTTTATCTGCCTTAAGACTGGATGTAGCAAAAAAAAAAAAAAAAAAAAAACACAATTACCTTCCATCCGTTCCCTGGAATATTATTATTTATCCCAGATCAGAATATAACCCTACCTAAGCAGCTGTCACTCAGGCTTATTCCATATCCAAACAGAATTCTTTGTGAATTGATTTCTAACTCCCAGGTCCATTCATTCTCCCTAATAACCACTTAAAATTGCCTATGTTCACCTATTCCTCTATGAAGAAAGCATAAGGCACCTAACCTCTTTGAGTTAGTGAATAATCACACTCCAATAATTCTCCCCAGGCCACATTAAAAAAATGTGTGCATCTTTTCTCCTAATAATCTACCATCAGTTCATTCCAGAGAACCTTAGAAGGGAAAAGGAGTTTTCTCTTAGCCCAAAGCATGATTTTTGCTGCTGTTCCTCTCGCATAAGGGGTCAAACAGTTGAGGCAGTTTTCCTCTTTCCTCTTATCAACACAAGAACATGAATTTGGCCAACAGTTCAGCCAATTTTTTTTATTTTATAAAAGGCAAGTAAAAAGATACAAGAGAGAAGGAGGAGAAAAGAGAGAGAGGAAGAGGAGACAATGAGATGGAGGGGGAAAAAGGAAGGAAATGTAAGAAAAGAGAAGAAAGGACTGTGTCTGAACATTTTCCATAGAACCAGGAAGAGTGCCCAGCTCCATTAAGAAGTCATTACAGAGAGTCTGTTCATTTTCCCTGCATATTCTGGGGATCCCAAAATAAGATCAACGGTAGATGACATTTCACTTTCTCAATATACCTTTCTGAGAACACCTCCCACAATGTGTCACAACAAATGAAGTTCCACAGCACTGCATGTAAATGTTTTCCCCCAGCAATAAACAAAAGCTGCAAATCCTACAGATACCTCACAGTTTGGTATTTCTTAAGAAGAGTATACATAAGATAACGTGTGATTGGTGACTACAATCCCTGCCAAGATCATTTTTATACTATGGCTGAGCTCACATTTACATAATTCAACTCAATAAAAACTGGTTGACTATACATAGTATTACATAAATATGTATCAATACATATGAAGATCAAATGAAGAGACACTAGTTAGAAGCAGGAGCTATGCAAAAGCCTCCCTGCACTCCTGCGGCAGACCTGGGCTGCCAACTTTGGGGAAACAGATGCCATTTGAGTACCAACCCATTATTCACCTGGCACTCCCCTGTGTCCATCCCTGATCCTCCAACACACTGGATAAATAAAATCTGTGCTCACGCATTAAATCAGCATGAATTATACGCCACTGAAAATACATATAAGATATAGGAGTTGCATCTTTATTTCCAAACATATGTGTTATGAAAGACTCCTAAGAGATTGTAAAAACCAGAAGGAAAGTTAGCATTTTTGATGGTTTTGAGCTGTATCTGTTATTCAAATGAGTAACCTTAAGGATATTAGCAAATCCTTTCAATATTCAATAAGGTTTGTGGGATAAAAAGAAATCTTGTATATGTACTTATTTCTGAATCTGCATTGAAAGAAAAATTAAAATTATTCTGCATTAGTCTGCTCAAGCTGCTGTAACAAAATACTACAGGAGTCCAGGGAGGCTTTGAGCTAAAAATATTGGGCTGATCTCAAAGCGCAATGGAAGACCAAGTGCTCAGCATATGAAATGCTCTGGATTCGAGTCCCATCTCCACCAAAAAAAACAGTAATTCTAAAACATTAAAATGTTGATTATTTCAAATGTATTCTGGAACTAAAAATCTAAAAACATACAGTTGAATTAAGTACTATGATATAGTTGAGAATGACAAGCACACAATGAATTCTGTGGGGGTGGGTGGTCATTCTCACAGGTTGGTGGGTGGGTGTGGGTGTGTTTAAAACAGAATTTTTTTTTCAACTGCTAGAGATTGAACCCAAGCCCTCACTAACGCTAGGTAGACATTCTACCACTCAGCTAAATCTACAGCCCTGTTGACAGTCATTGGGATTTGCTGTTTCCTTGCCTCTCTTACTCACCCCCATTAATTTACACTGATTCTCTTAAATTCCCTTAAGTAAAATTTATAGAAAGCCACTGGTTTGGACTGAGCGCAGACCAATAGGCATACCAGACCAAACCAACGTGGAAACAACCTAATGTTCTACATTACCAAATCCAAGCTAAGGTGTTTGTTTGACTTTCCAAGAAATCAGCAGAGAGATTAAGAACCAAATCCTCAAACAAGCCACTTTTAGCCAGCATGATAAGGAAGTGGCTTCTGCTTGACCTTCAGAAGGAAAGTAACTATGAAATGAGTTTTCTTCAGCCCGTCTACCTGTACAATCAACCTCCTCTGCTCAGCCCATCAGAACACCCATTCTCTTTTATGGAATGTTGCCTGATACTAAAATTGCAAATAAAAATCAATTATGGCTGGGTACAGTACTCACATACCTGTAATCTCAGTTATCAGGAGTCTGAAGGAGGAGGATTCAAAGTCTAAGGCCTGGGTATATTAACAAGACTTTGCCTCAAAATAAAAATAAAAAAGTATTTAAAAAAGAGAAAGAGGCAGGGATATAGCTCCGTGATAGAGTACTTGCCAAGCATGTGTGAGTCCCTGGGTTCAATTCCTAGTACCTCCCTTGACACATAAATGAGTCAATTGTAATCTTTCAAGCAAATTTATTGAAATTTTGCCTTTTGACATTTCTCAAAATTCATCAATCCTTGGCTCTAAACTCTCTGAGATGAGAGGGCCTTTTTATTTTTATTTTATGTATTTACTTTCGTTGCGATTGCTGTGGTGGTGGTACTAGAGACTGAACCCAGGACCTTTGCACTGAGCTATCTCCCTAGTCCTTTTTTATTTTGAGACAGGGTCTCACTAAGTTGCCCAGGCTACATTTGAATTCACAATCCCCCTGCCTCAATCTCCCAGAGTGACCGAATTGTAAGTGCATGCCACCACTCCCAAACTGATCAGGTATTTTGTATGAAATACAGTACTTGGTACCACAGAAACACAGGGCAAGTTAGTCACTTGCCTTTCAGAAACAAATACTGCAATTTTAAGGAAAGATGCTAAACCTACTGACTGACCACGTCGGGCTTTTTCTTCTCCCTGACAAGTATTATATCATGGCTGATAGTTCCCTGGAGTCCATAAGAAAAATTTGACCTGTGTGTTCTTCCTTGAACAAAACAAGCTTCCAATTTAAACTTTATCATTATTATTATATTTTAATGATTACCCATCAATTCACCTGGCCTGAGAGGTATGGGTCTAAACCATTCTATATTAGCCAGGCAAAGGGCTAGGCTGGATACCCAAACTCAGAGCAATATTTTTTAAATCCTGGACATGAAGCTAAAGATAATCAACTACCAGGTCAGAATGACCACTCTGGGGAGAAGAGTCTGTCCCTGATGAGTGTCTATCAGGCAGCTGACAGGGAAGATAGAGGATTAGGTACCCAAATGATAGCCCTGCGAGTGTGACTGGCTTCCTGCCAGGGCAGACCTCACTGGTGGCTAACACATCCATGGCATTTCCCCCACTGCAGGCAGCAGAATCTCTCAGAACCCTGTTAAATGGCCTGTACGTCCTAACCTAACATATGAGACTGCAGGGTATATACAACACAGCGATTACGGCCTTACTTGCTGTATCACTAAAATGACCCAAGAAAGAGTCACTTTCACCTTCATCTTTATTTGTTTTGTTTTATGCTGGGGACTGTACCCAGGGCCTCACACACACTAAGCACATACTCTGCACCTGAGATGAGCCCCTTCACCTCGACCTGTCACAGACATCACTGGCACAGGGCAGAAGAAGCACAGGCACCCCATGGAGCCAGCAGACACTACCACCACAACACAAGGAGACAAGGCTTCAGCAAAGAGAAGCAGCACAGACTGGCAAGTATCAGGCTGAAGCAAATTAAGTTGCCAGTATTAAATCCTTTCACCCTATAAAAGCAGAAATTCCAGCAAATGTTCCAGTAACTACCTGATGCATAAATGCATGCAAGAGGAGAAAGAATGAATGAACCAAAACAGAGCACAAATTTGTTAACTGACACAGAGAAAGAAAAAGGCGAGCCTGCCTGGACTCCTCAGTGTAAGAACTTGGGTGAGGAGCCTGGACTCTCAAATACTCCAGCTTGTGTATTACATCACAGAAACTCCACCTGAGGAAAGCCATCATCTCAACTTACAAATAAGGGACTGGACTGGGAGGAGTGACAGAAGCCAACTGTCCCCCAGTTCTGCACGTGGCAGGGTCAGGATTCAGATGACCTTTCCACTCCTGCTTCTGCCCTCCACACTGCTCCGCACTTTCTGATCCCAGTAGGGAAATTAACTGGGGAAATCTAATTAAGGCAATTCGGCTGCTGGCACAGCGCAGCCTCAGATGCAGAGGAGCAGAGGGTCCCTGGGAATAGCTTCTGGCACTGGCCGTTTGACCCACCCTCCACCACCACACAGCAGTCTGCCCAACAGGAAAGGCCACTCTAGTCGATGGTCGACGGTCAGGGTACACAACACTGCAGGCCACGGCTGGACGAACTGGAGTTTGTCATTCTTTCAGCCTGACACCTTTTTCAATATCCCTTACCAGCCTCAAAAGCTACTGCCATTACAACATCACATCAGGATGGGCACATTACAATTTCCTAGATTACATCTTATCTGACATTAGTTACATTTTAGGGTTGTTACATCCTGGCACTTTATTTCATAAGTAAGCTATCTTCCGATCCAGAGAAGGATATGTTACCGCTACTTCCACCCACTCCCTGGTCCTCAGTTCCAGAAGCCAACGTTTTCTTCCATGAACCCGGATTTCAGGGTGTTCTCTCTGCTAGTTCCATGGCCTTCCATTCATTAACTATAATAGGGAATGATAATATTCTTTGCTTCAATAACTTTGTTTTCTGTTTCTTGTGTTTGGCATAAGGGAAACTACAAGCAAGATCTGATTGCATCAAATTGGTTTCTTGATAGCAAAATAAGCTTATACAAGAGATGGGTCATGAGGCTCCTACAGAATTTTTCTTATTATTGTTATTAGTCTTAACTACAGGGATTCGATACCATGTAAGAAACGTTAGAATATAACTTGGTGTGATATTGTCACATAATCCTCAAAGTAAGAGGTGTAAAGAGGAGAGGATGTGCTTTTCAAAACAGAATAACTGGCCCACATTTTATATCCTGTAACTGATGAGTCAAAGAAAAACCCAGAACAGAGTCAAGCATGGATAGGCACTTAAAGTGATGTCTACCTGACTCTTCTCCACTGCCAGGTGGCAAGACACAGTCGTGTGAGAAGAGACAAATATGGGACTCAATTCAGTTCTTCAGAAAACCCACTCTTGTGCCTCTATACTTCCCAATACTATAACAGATACCAGAAACAATTAAACTTAATAAGAAAAACAGGTTTGTTGTGGTTCCCTGTTTGTAAGGTTCTGGTCCGTGACTAACTGGCCATGTTGCACTGGACCATCACAGCCAGGAGTGCATGGAGAAAACCGTTTGCCTCATGGCCAGGGAACAGAAGAGAGTAAGAGAAGGTGACTAGCATTCCACAATCTCCTTCAAAGGTGTACCCCTCCACCTCAATGACTGGATAATCTCATACCAACTTCTACCCGCCTTTTAAAGGTTCCACCATCTCGAGCTGGGCAGGCACCCATAGTCCTAGCCCTCTGAGAGGCTGAAGCCGGAGGATTCCAAGTTCAAGCCCACTGTGGGCAACTTAGCAACTTAGATTCTGTCTCAAAAGTGGAAAGGAAAGAAAAGGAAAGGAAAGGAAAGGAAGGAGAGAAAGGGGATATGGGTCAGTGAAGGCACTGATTTCAAGCTCCATTATACACACACACAACAATAACAACAAACAGATAAACACAAGTTCTACCATATTCTAATAGCACCACAGGCTAGTGACCAAGCTTTTAGTACACGGGCCTCTGGCAACATGTATCCAAACCACAACAAATTTCTTTAATACTATACAGTAAGTTATAAAGAAAAAAGAACAAAGGTAAGGAATAGGGAAGTTGATATTATTATAAATGATAGGTTTTAAGGTATAATTGTATGAAATTTCTTCATAGGGCAAGCAATTATTTTCACTGTGAAGTACTTTCTACTGAATTGTTTTTCCAGTCTTCAGCCTTTATTTCTACCAAGATTCTACTGGACCCAAATTCAGTGGAATTATCTGTAACTGACTGCTTTAAACTGATGGTTCCATTCTTTATAGATAGAAAACATTTGTTATTTTGCAGGTACTAAAAAGAGCTAAAAATTCTCAATGGGTTTTTTTACTAAATAGATTTACAAATTCTGCCTTAGCACCAAAAAATACACATTCTATGTACTAAATCTACTAAATACAAATTCTATAAGTAGTGGTGGTTAGATTTTTATCTGTTATTTAATATCTCAGATTTCTGTTTGTTGAATTTAGAAAAAAGGATTGAATGCTAAAAATCACAAAACATAGCAAGAAGAGTAACAACTCTAGAAATAAAAAAAAAAAAACCAGCTTCTCCAAACATGCACCATCTAATGAGGCTCGCTAGGAAGGGACACTGGAGAGGACAATGAGTAGAGAAAGGCTATGACTCCAGATGCTCCTAGTCATAGGAGAGACCACAATTTAGAAGTGACTTGAGATCACCAACTTCCATGTTACTTCTGCTCAACTCTTGTGTCTTCCCATCATCTATATTAGAGGAACTAGAAAACTAAAAGTCACATTTCTCAGACTTTTGAATTCTGGATGCAACAAGGATCTCTTAAAGTGGCAGCGGGTGAGCAAACTCACAGGATGTGGATGTCTGTGGTACTTTCCACTGTTTCGGTAATAGTGTGCTACGTGTGAACAGGAGTGGACATGAACACATGGGTAGAAATTCCTTCAACTGAATTCTAAGTGTGACTGGGAACCCAAAGTTCAGGGAAAGGGTATAGGTCAATGCTAAAGCACATGGATAGCATGTGTGAGATACTGGACTCAATCCCAGCACTAAATTAATTAGTTAATTAAATTAAAAACTAGAAAAAATAAATCATCTTGTCAAACAATGCTCTGACTTCTACTCCTTCGTATCTTCACAATTTTATAAGCATATACCTCCCTGAATAGAATTTATTGCCACTGAAACTCTTGAAAAACTTCTATTTCTTGTATCCAACCCGTGACAAATACACATTTCCTCTAGTGATTATAAGGATGAATGGTGGGCTGGTCCCAGATGAGCTTTCGTAGGGTGAGTTTCATGGAAGGAAAAGGGAAAAAGTGGCCCACGCAGCATTTCGCCAACTGCTGCATGAATGCCTGTGGTGATTTAAGAAGTACAAAGACACAGCATTAAATAACACAGAAGCATCTAACAAAAGAGTTATTTCCTTTTCAATTCTCTTTTAATGACTAAAGGGAAATTTCGTAGGTTGGGATTTGATTTCTTTCACATTTCCCTAATACTAATCCCCTCTGTTTTCAAAGAGCCTTTTACAAGGCAGTGATACTTAGAATGTAAAGGGACTTGTTTTATTTTCAATATATTTCTTTTTAGAGTTATCTTCTCTGTATGGCAAATGAAAGAAGTTTTCCATTTACGTTAGCAAGAAGAGTCCTTTGCACTTTTACTTTCTATCTTGAAATCCTTCAGATTTTTTTTCTTAAAATAAAAGGAATAGTACAATGAGCATCCACCTCCCACCAAAGATTCAACTACTGTTTACATGTTTCATTTTCTCTTCATCCATAATTTCTTTTTTCTTTAACAACTTGAAAAGGAAACCACAGAGCAACACAAACCAATAATCCCAGCACCTGAAGTCTGAGGCAGGAAGATTTCAAGTTTGAGGCCATCCTGGACAACTCAACAAGACCCTGTCTCAAAATACAATTTTTAAAAGTTCTGGGATGTAGCTCAGTCATAGAATGCTTACCTAGCATGTCAAGCCCCCAGGCTCAAGATGCAGTACTTCAGAAAAAGAAAAAAGTAAATTACAGGAACTGTACACCTCACCTCAAGATACTTCAACATGCAATTCCAGAAAGTAAGAATTTCTTTTATAAAAACTTACCTATAAGTACACATAACAAAATTAATAATCCTCTCCTATTGCCCGGCCATGTTCCAACAAGTGGGTATTTTTTGTTCAGTAATTGACTCTAAAATTGGGAAATGATTAAAAGAAGAAAACATTGGGTAAATAATAGCAACAATGAGCCAAGCCTGGCCTGTAATCCCCGTACCCTAGGAGGCTGAGGCAGGAGTATAACATGTGTGAACCCATCTTGGGAAACGCAAAGACATAACAAGACTCTGTCTCAGAAGCAAAAGTAAAATCTCGCCTTACGACATAGCTCAATGTGAAGGCCATGAGCCTAATCCCCAGAACCCCACTTCCCCATATATATATATATATATATATATATATATATATATATATGGAAAATGTAATGATAGAAGAGTTTATAGAACTTTAACTTGAAAACTAACAGCTGGGAAAGGGCAAAAATGACAGAACATGAAATCTAGGCTGTGAAGGAAAAGGAAATAGAATGAAATAGACATTAACAGAATACAGAAAATTAAATCAGCCAAGAAACAGAAGTCATCCCTTGGTCAAAAACTATGTATGATGGGCCTTCCTCCCCAAAAGAACAGAATTTTATTCAGCTCTCACACAAGAAGGAGCAGCAGAGCACGGGAGATAATTATTCACTGTCAATTGTGTTTTATGGAATATTGATTTATCCCTTGGTTTTACTATATATGTCAAGTGCTGAGAACAGGCCCTGGCACACAAAGAGCACTCAATAAATGTCTGCTACCGTCTTTATTATCACCTCTCTCTTCTCCATTCCCCAACCTCAGCCTATTTCACTCTCAGAAACTATGTGGCTTCCTTACTAGTCTCGTGACCCATACACAGGATTCAAAAGACTCATCAGGAATCCTCCACCCTTCTACAAAGTTTCTAAAGGCTGGCCACATCCCAGCCATCTCCTAGCTTCCTCCCATGAAAAACAAATATGCCTGGAACCATGGTACCCTGCCGTGCAGACCTTACCTACTGGTCCACAGAGAGCAACTGTCCACAGGCTGGTCACCAGCCAGCAGAGTTACCCACTCTGGGTGGGTGTCTATACGAGCCTGTGATTGGCAGGTCGAATCACACTATGCAATTTAGAGAACTGAAATTCAAGAAACAGAAGGATCAGCTGGCCCAAAGGAAAAAGGGTCGATGCAACACAAAGTCAGTGCAGCAAGCAAAACATCCAGCACAAGAAGCCAGAGTAAGCGGGGCGCACTGCCTCTTCTCCTTCTCATCTCTGGTTCCTAGTGAGCCTCCAGATCGGCCTCAAATATTAACCAAGGAATTTCGCACTCTGGCCACAGCATTCCTTTCTGGCTCTGCTCCTAACGCTACCTTGAGCATGCACTCTATACTTAAAACACAGTTTTTAGTAAGTGAAATCAGAACAAACCACATCATTTTGTAATATATTTCGACTTCTCAAGATGTTAACTTTATAGTCCCTGTTCCATTATTAATCATTAGTTAGGTATTTCACATAATCCTATATTTGGGGCTGAGCTACACTCCCAGCCCCAAGTACCTTCAATGATGTTCCACTGCTGCGATTTTCGAACGCTTTTAGAAGTAACTATCAACACCCACAAGAGTTCAGGGATGTGCCTCAGTGGCAGAGAGCTTTCCTGGCATGTATCAGGCACTGGGCTCAATCCTCAGTACACGGGAGTAAAAAGCCAAGAGTCTGTATCTTGGTGCCCGAGCAAAGCAATTCTACCTCCAGGAACTTTCCTATGAAAAATGATTAGACAATCACAGGAAACAACAGAATGATCATTGCAGGATGCTTGACAATAGCAAAAGTCTGAAAACTACTTACATGTGCAACATGTAAGACACTGGTTAAATAATTAATGGTACATACAACTATTAGATGAAACACTAACTAGTGATTAACATTGGAATAGGGGCTATAGAGTTAACACAAAATATGTTCTTCGCATATTGAGGAGTCAAAATATTATGTCACAAAACGCAGTGCTATTTCTGATTTCACTTATTGGAAAATATACTTTAAATATGCTTGCATAAACAGAAAAATCTGAAAGAATTTTATAGAACTTATCTTTAAGAGGTGGGAATACAAATGACTTAACTCTGCTTCTTTTTTCGCTCATCTGTAACTTTTAAATTCCTGCATTCAACATACATTTCTTACGAAATAAAAATAAATCAGAACTCCTGCCTAAGACTCAGATCAGACAGCAAGCCTTCCTGTGTTGGCTTTCTATTATTGTAACAAGTAACTGAGAAAATCAACATAGAAAAGCATTATTTTGACTCAGTTTCAGAGGGCTTGGTCCATAGTTAGTGGGCCCTGCTGCTTTGGGGCCTGTGGCACAGCAGTATTTCAAGCCAGGGAGCTTGTGGTAGAGCAAAAAGCCATTCATCTCATGTCTGCAATGCAAAAATGAGGAAGAAGAGATCAGTGTGCCACTGTCATCTTCAAGGGGATACTCCCCCGCAATGACCTGACCTCCTTCCAGTAAGCCTCACCTCTTAAAAATTTTCTGTCATGGCCCTGTATCATCAAACTAGGGACATGGGCCTTTAGGAAAGCATTTAAGATCCAAGCTATAGCACCTCCTCACATGCCACTGAGAGAAACCAACCCAGAACAGTCATTCTCTCCTTCAGAATGCAAACCTCTTTACATCTGCAAATTTTACACGGTGAGGATGCCAAACATAGGCTCTGCTGAGTTCTGAGCAGCTCGAGAGGAGAATATGACTTGCAGACATATTGCCCTTGTGGTCCGAGTAACATTTACAGGCTACTGAACTCTTCTCTTGCTGCAGTCTAATAATCAACTAATAATGTTTACTGAGCATCCTATCTTCATCTATTACCACCTACCCTCACCACAGCCTTAGGTGGTGGTATCTGAGCCCTTTCTGGCTTTTGCCACAGAAATATCAAGCACTAGATGGCTCACACAACAAACCCATTTCCCCCCACAGTTGTAGAGACCAGAAGTCCAAAGTCACCAGTCAAAAGAAAACCTGTTAGGACCCTCTTTGTGGTTTACAAACTACCATCTTCTCATGGCACATATCAAAGGGGCAAGGAGCTCTCCAGGACCTCTTTTGTAAGGTAATTGCCTTAGTTTGCATGCTACTATAACAAGTTGCCTTAGACTGAGTAGTTTGTAAACAACAGAAGTGTATTACTCAGAGTTCTAGAGACGGGGAAGTCCCAAATCAAGGCCCAAATAGATCTGGTGTCTGGTGAGGGCTCTCTGCTTCACTGATAGTGCCTTGTTTCTGAGTCTTCATCTTATGGAAGATGTGAGCAAGTTTCCTCTGGCTCTTAATTTTGTAAGGGCATTAATCCTATTCAAAAGGCTCCGCCCTCATGACCTAGCCATCTCCCGAAGGCTCCATCTCTTACTACTATTGCAGAGGACATCAGATTTCAATGCTTGGATTTTGGAGAAGACACAAATATCCAGACCACAGCAGGTGCTAATCTCTCTTCTGAGGCTCTATCTTTGTCACCCTGTTAGTTACCAAAGTCTCCACCACCTAATACTACCATGATGTGAGTAGGATTTAGAGGGGAAAACATTCAAACTACATGAAGTAGGTATTAATACAATATCATCCTCATCTTTTACTATGAAGAAATTGAGGCTCAGAAGGTAGAGCTGTGACCATCTCCACACTGTTGGGCTCCAGTCCTGAGCTCTGAGATCCTAACCTTCATGCTATACTGCTCCTCAGCGTCCCCACAGGCCATTAAATGACTTACTTTGAAACTACCAGTGGCATCTGCATTTATTTCCTGGGGTTGCCATACACACAAATCACTATAAACATGACTTTTAGTCTCCCAGTTCAGGAAGCCAGGATGTCTGAAATCAAGGAAATAGTAGGCCAGTTCCTCCTGAAAGCCTTGGTGAAGAATCCGTTCCATGCCTCTCCCCTAACTTCTGGAGGAGAAGAAATCATTGGTGCTCCTGGCTCATAGTTGTATCTCTCTAATTTCTGCCTGTTTTCCCTCAGACTCTTCTATGGCCCTGGGTCTTCTTTTCTCTCTCTTATAAATCTATCTTTCATTAGATACAGGATCCTCTCAATCCAGGGTGATCTCCTTTTGGGCTCTTTACCTTAACTGCATCTACAAAGACTCTCTTTGGAAATAAGGTTGCATTCATAAGTTTAGGGGTTAAAATGTGGACATATTTTTGGTAGGGGGACACAATTTAAACCACTACATAACCCAACAACTTCTACCTCAGCACTGTCATGAGTCACATTTTCACATAATTCTACAGCTCTTTGTTAGAGGACGGCGGGCACTCCTGTGTCCTAAAACTTAATCTATATAAAACTTATTACTCCAATTAAATACACACAACCAATTTTAAAGGGCGACTGCAGCTCAGTGGCAGAGTACTTGCCTGACATGAACAAGACCTTGGGTTTGATCGTCAGCACCAAAAAGAAAACTCCATGCCTGCCCAGGAGAGGTTGCCTTGCAAGAGGAAAGTACTGTAAGATGTCTGCCAAGGCCCGTGAGGTCACAGAAATAGGAGTGGTGGACGCTCCTTCGGGAGGGCAGGGAATGGCTCCCACAGAGCAGGGGACATCTGTGCTGGATCCTGAAAGGTGGCTGAGAGTGTGCCTGGGAAGATCCCCTGGAAGGACAACACAGCAGAGGACAAAGCAGAGCAGAGCTCCAAATGCTGGAAGAGATGGCTGAGCTCAGCAGCAGCAATGGGCAGCTCGCCTTTATTTGGGCCCCATTGTCATCCTGTCAGCCTCTGCTCAGAAACTTTCAGCGGCTTTTCACTATCTGAGATCCAAACCCTTAGTTTTCTAATTCCAGTCCTCTACCACCCAGTTAGAAGTACTACCTCCAAGCACAAAGCCCGTGCTGTAGCCCTCCTTTTCCCTTTGTGCCTTTCCTGGAGTGGACAGTCACTGTGGGACTCCTCATGCAGAGATTCCTCTAGTCTCTCATCTACAAAATTCCAACCATTCTTGGAATTTGCCAAACCTCCAGAAACCCATTTTCATTATTAATATCTAAAGGTAATTCTTCAGGTTGAAAATCTGGGCTTCCTCAGACTGCGAAGCATCCAAAGGATGCAAATACCCAAAAGCTCTAATGTCAGCAACTGTCAACTCCAGCTGAAGAAGAAATAAGAAGAAAATGAGGGGCCGGGAGCATAGCTCAGTGGCTAAAGCGCTTGCCTAGCATGTTCATGGCCCTGGGTTTGATGGTTCCATTGCCCAGAACCACATAAGCCAGGCATGGTGGCACGGACTTGTGATCTTAGCACTTGGGAGGCTGAGACAGAAGGATTGCCATGAGCTTGTCACCAGCCTGGGCTACCTAGTAAGTTCAGGATTAGTCTGGACTATAGAGCAAGATCCTGGAGGAGGAGGAAGTGGAGGAGGAGGAGGAGGACGACGAGGAGGAGGAGGAGTAAGAAGAAGGAGGAGGCGGACAAGCTGTCAATGGTATAAAGAAGGTAAGAGCCTATTACTTCTAATCCATAATTCTAAAATTTAAGAAGCTTCCTGCACTAGGAGTTATTGTGTAACTAAGGCTTGAAGTGCCCTGCACTAACGTAAGTCTACTTATAGACTTGAGTTCATTCCATGTGCCTATCTACCCTTTGGCTGCAGAAATATTAAGATACCTGATTGCACAATGCTGCAAGAAACCCCATTGGGGCTGGAAGGTAATATTTTGAATCCTGAAACCCATCTCGCCCCAAGGATTTGGGATATGGAACTACTATTGGTCTGTTGTTGCTACAATCCCACTGCAGATGTTTTTAATGGCCAGTTCCCCAGGGCTGTGTTTATTCTTAGCTTGAGTTCATCTGAGAGATGAGCATGGATATGGTCACTGAAAAATCACTGTCAGAGGCAGGTAAAATAACCAGCCACGGCAGGGAAACAAGAAAAGGCCCCTAAGACAAGAGGCTTGGCCTAATTCCTCTTCTTCCTTGGTCTCAGTCTTATCACCATGGTTCATCAGAGGCTTTATAATGGCAGTAACAAACACAGATTAAATTGTCTTGAGGACAAAGACTTTAAGTCCCCACCTCTTGACCCTTCCTCACTCTCCCCCAAACATCTCGGGCCTGCAGATACTCCAGCAGTTGCATTAGAACTATTAAAATACTCTAGAGGCCACCCACTTGGGAAGCGTCACCATATCCACAGATTAGCACCATCCCCCGCCCCTCTCTCTCCATCTCTCCCTCCCAACAGCAAATGGGATTTTTGAAGTCAGATATGGGTTTATGCTCCAACTCTTGTACCTATACCACGTGTGAGTTGAAGCAACCTAATTTATTCCTATTTGCCTCATCATTTAAATGGTTATAATTACAAAAATGTTGTTTGTTTGCTTGTTTGTTTAAGACATGGTCTTTCTGTACAGTCCAGGCTGACCTTGAACTCAGTATATAGTGCAAGATGACCTCAAACCAGGGGTCTTAAGTACTAGGATTACAGACATGCCACCACTCCTAGTTTTCTGATATTTTGCTCAAGGTGATATAATAAGATAGGATAAACCCCATGGAAACTGTACAATGACATGTGAGTGTCATAACTGTCCTTATTTCTAAGGTCATAATTTTATTGATTTTGGAATACTTACTGGTTAAGACAATACTACTCAAATTTATAATCAGGGACACAAACGTTCCAAAAGCTACTCTGCTATTAAAAATGAATGATGATAGTCTTTCTCTTTAAAAAAAAATGCAATCAATGCCAACATTTAATTGATGTTAAATTTGCCATCAAGTTTTTCTTAAGCATGGAGTTGGACTCTGCTTTTCTTAACAGATGAGATTAGTCAGATGAGACCTGATTTAAAAATCATTAAGTATTTCATTTTGTGGTTAAAGAATTAGTCTTTGATGCCATCTCACAAAAAGTGGGGCCAGGCAAGATGCTGAGGACACAGCGATGGTGGGGTACTGTCCCCGTGTTATAAAAGCTAATTGGCTGGTAGGAGAGAGGTACTCTAAGGGCAGATGGGTTAAATCACAGACACTAATAGCTGTGTATAAAGGTCTTCTGTGGGTACCTAGAAGGGAGAGTTTTTCAACTCTTGTGGGAAGAGTGAACTCAGAAAATGTCTCAGGGTTGGGGGCATAGCTCAGCAGTTAGGGTTCTTGTCTAGCAAGCACAAGACTCTAGGTTCGATTCACTAACACCACATAAACTCAGTGGCACACACCTATAGTCTTAGCACTCAAGAGGCTGAGGCAGGAGGACTGCCACGTGTTCAAGGTCAGCCAGGGCTACATAGTAAGTTCAGGGCCAGCTTAGACTACAGAGCATGGTCTGTCTCAAAAAATGAAAGAAAGAGGAAGGAAGGAAGGAAGGAAGGAAGGAAGGAAGGAAGGAAGGAAGGAAGGAGAGAAGACTTCATAGAGATAATGACACCATGACTAAGTCTTAGAAAATGTGATTGGGACAATATTCACCCATGTGCCAATTTCAAAAGTTTAATATGATGAAGCTATCCTTGTATTTACCAAGCTCTTGAGTTCTGGAAAGGACTCAAACTCTAGATTTAGCTTTAAATTTCAAGGTTTCCTAAGTAAGGATCCCATTACAGGAGGGCCTAGCAATTTGAGTTACAGCTGGACTGTAACAGAGTGGACAGAGAAGATTAATTAAGGCAGTTGGGCTGGAAAGGACAAACGAATCTGACATACCAGCATGACAAATGTGTGTAAGCCCAACCCTAATTAGCAATAAAAAAAATACTTATCTGTGAAATACACTAAGCACATATTTGCAGTGACAACTCACTCTACTCTTAATCTCTGCAGAAACACATAGGTCAAAGAACACATGGGACTGCCTGGTGCTTTCGCTCCTGTTTCTACACAGCCCAGAAGGAAGGAGAGGGTAAGCGGTCTGGTCTGTGCCCACGGAGGGAAAAAATCCTCATTTGTCAACAGGCAAAGGAACCCTCAGGACTACCTCTCCATCTTAAAGCTGCGTGTAAATGTGCAAAGCATTCAAAAGCAAACTAGTATGTAATACCTACTCCTTTGCAGTCGTGCCCTGTTACTTCTCAGGCAGAATGGCTTGCTTTATCTCTTCTTCGGACGCTGAAGAGCTCGTGCTCAGCTGGGATTGAACTGAACAGGCCTGCTAACGGGAGAGATCCAAGAAAGCTCCAGTGTGGATCTCTCCAGTCATTTAGCTAATCAATCAACCGTCCAGGGACTCCTGCGTGCCCTGAACACTGTGAGTCACCCAGGTGACTCTTCCTCCGCAAGGACTCCCCTTACCATCTTATCCAAAGGAACAACTTCCATAAAGAATTTATTCCCTAAATTTATAAATTTTTTATCTCTCTCTTCTCTGCTACTATAAAAGCTCTCTGGGATGGAGTCTTCGAGAATTTTACTGAATTCTGTCATCATGGTGCACAGAATAATGCCTTCCATATGGAAAGAAAGCACTCAATAACCACTTAAAATATGAGTGAATAAATGCATAAAGTTGAATAAATAATTGAAGGACAAAGAATTTATGGCCTCCCTGGAATCAGATTCTATTTTCAAGGTGCTACAAACATAGGACAGACTGCCTAAAGGTGACTTGGGACCAGTCCCTTACTGATGAGGACTAAACACCTATCATGGTGGCTGCTATAGTAGAGGTGTCAGGAAGAGCCACCTCTCATTGTGTGGGCAGGTAATGGCCCATGGCTAAAGCTTCAGATAACCAGAAGAAAAACTGATTTTAGTTAGTTGCTCTCTGGCAGGCCTGGAGGACAGTGTCGTAGGCATCAGAGGAGGAAGGAGGCTTTGGGGGGTAGGGACGACTCAGGGAGTTTTGCCAGGAGAGGATTTTCCACTTTCTACCCACAGACACTTTGGGTTCATTAGAGAGTCATTGCTAAATCCCAGCAACCTGGGCCTACAGATGAATTCCTGCATGCTTGCTCTCTCTCTGTCTCTGTCTCTCTCCATGTCTCTGTCTCTGTCTGTCTGTCTGTCGGTCTGTCTCTCTCTCTCTCTCTCTCTCTCTCTCTGTGTGTGTGTGTGTGTGTGTGTGTGTGTGTGTGTGTGTGTGTGTGTCTCTCACCATCTGGTCTCACTGCCCTGTTCCCCATCCCACTGGGCACACTGTTGTTACTGAGAAGTCTGAGAGGAACAGACGACCCATAGGAGTGAACATTCATTTCTAAAAGCTACTATAGTCAAACATCGTGGAATCCAAGACTAATGTTGTTTTCTTTTCTCTTCATTTTTCAAACTTTGGTCTCTGTTGGCTATTAAGCATCCAATGATCAAAATATATAGTGAATTAATGTTTAAATTTAAAGATTTACTGTATACTTTTAATCCTCCTCAAAATATTCCCTCACTTCACATTTATCCCAATATTCTCACCCTTTCTTTCTCTTTCCGTGTGTGTGTGTGTGTGTCTGTGTGTGTGTGTGTGTGTGTGTGAGAGAGAGAGAGAGAGAGAGAGAGAAGAGAGAGAGAGAGGTACCAGAGACTGAATCAGGGACTTCGCACTGAGCTATGTCTCCAACTTATTTTTTCTTTTTATTTTACGACAAGGTCTTACTAAGTCTCTAAGATAGCCAGGCAGAGCTCAAATTTGCAATTTTTCCAGAGTGCTGGAAATTACAGGCATGTGTCACCACACCAAACTCTTTTTTTGCCACTTTCTTTTTTGTTGTTGTTGTTGTTTGTTTTGGAGACAGGGTTTCGTTCTATAGCCCATGATGGTTCTGAACTCACTATGGAGCCCAGGCTGGCCTAAGATTCACAGCAATCCTCCTGTCTCAGCCTGCCCAGTGCTGGGATTACAGGTGGCCAGGGCTAAAATCAGACATGCACCTCCACGCCCATCTTCTGTGGTGCTGGGGAATCGAACTCAGGCAATTAGCGCTTACCTAAGCACCTGCTAGGCAAGCACTCTTGCCACTTTCTTTAAGCCGTTCTGGAAGTGCTATTTCATGTCTTTAACATATGTGATCAAAAATATGATGAACGCTGCTGCTGAATGCCTTCCAACAGAAAGATGGGCTCACAAACACATTACAGCAGCCGGCAACACCAGGCTCTCCCCCACAGTCACACTGATGATGGAAGGTAAACGTTCTGAATGGATTTCGGACATTAAGGCAGCCACGCCAGCACAGCTGAAGACACAACAGCCAGGTCTGTTAGCTCTCACCCACAATCCCAGCACTCTGGTGGCTGAAGCCAGAGGATCACAAGTTCAAACCCAGCCAGGGAAACAGCAACGAGGCATGATCCTGTCTCAAAATGAAAAATAAAGCAGGCTGGAGATACAGTTCAGTGTGAAGACTCTGAGATCAAGCCCCAGTAGCACAGAGAAAAAGAAAAGACACTCATGAAAAGGGATTTGCAGAACTGCCTCAGAAAGTGGCAAGAATGATGGAATAATTGTTTTGTTTGTTTTGTTTTGAGATAGGGTCTCTCTCTGTAGCCCAGGCTGGTTCTGAACTCACTATGGAGCCCAGGCTGGCCTCGGACTCATGGCAATCCTCCTGCCTCAGCCTCCCAAGTGCTGGGATTACAGGCTTGTGCCACCACACCCAGCTTATGTGGTGCTAGGGAATCAAACCTAGTACCCTGAACTTGCAAGGCAAGTGCTTCTAACTGCTTTGCCATTTCTCCAGCCTGGAAAAAAAAAAAATTTTTTTAAGGGGAGTGGAGTTTGCTGAGAAATAATAGGGGCAAGGTATCTTTAGTGTGGTAACTTTTTAATTTAAATATTCATCATATTTTTAGATTACACGGTATTTTTCAATCACACTGTCTTTGAGTAAACCAGTCAGCCTACTCTTTCCAGGCCCGAGATTAGTTCAGGTCAATGAGTTTTAAGGAGGCATTCTGGGGATTTCTAGGAAGGACGTTCCCTAGTTCTGTGGGTGACTCCTCTGCCAACACATGGGAATAGAAAAGCAGGTAGGTCACAGAGTGATCTTGTGACTCGGAGTGGACCCAGCTGTGGGATGAAACAGGGCCACAGAAGGCAGACAAGACAGACCAAAATAAACAGGACCTTTGGGGACATTGCTGAGCATAGGAAGCCCAACCCAGATCTGGGCTTTTCAATAGATATAAGTCAATAAACTGTGTTTATTATTTAAATCGCTATAAGATAGTGTTGAAACTGAAATTTGCCTGAAAATTTTGCCTTTAGACTCCTCCAGAATCAAAGGCCAATTGGAGGAAATATTTTAATAAGTGAACTCACAGGAAGATAATGCTGCTTCATATTCCCAGGTTTTATTGTTGATAAATTATTTTAATTTTACTGACTTGTTTGGGATGAAATCTTCTACACTTGCATATTTTGGAATCAGAAGGAGCCCTGGAGCTTTGAAGCTGAAATACTGTGCTTATGAAATGACAAGCAGATTCTTAGGCCAAAATTTTCTTCAGCACTCAATGGTGCTTATAAAACGTCCTTTGGAAAATGTCTATATAAAGAAGTTGAGTGCGAAGGCATAGCTCAGGGGCTGAGGCGTTCGCCTACCATGAGCAAGACCCAGGGTTCAACCCCAGGTAACACATAAACATTATCTGGGCATGGTGGCCCATGCCTGTAATCCCAGCACTGGGAAGCTGAGGCAGGAATATTACTGCACGTTTGAGGCCAGACTGGGCTACCTAGTGAGTCCAGGACCAGCCTGGACAACAGAGTGAGACTCTACCTCAGAAAAATTAAATAAATACATAAAGAGAGAGAGAAGCTGAATGTGTTTAGGAATTAAAACAATATTTATTTCCCTTTTTCTCAGTTCTGGAGATTAAACACAGAGCATCGTACATGCTAGGCAATTGCTCTATCACTTAGCTATGACCTCACCCCTATTTACACTTTAAACCTTATCTCATAAGTATATTGAAAGCAATCAACCTCTTAGTTCTAAACTACTTAGCATAACACCTGGATCAAGTACCCAATACAGAGTCAGTTACTACTAATATGTAATATCTCATTAAAGATCATTTCCCCAAGTTACACACTCTTCCTAGGGAAGATCTATGAGTACATCAGAGAGAAGGCCAGGCCAACAGTTGTGTGTTTCAGTCAAGAAGGCTGATGACACACACACTGAGATGCTACAGGTGAGAAAATGTCAAAACTAAACCCAGAAGCAGACTGGACAGGGCTGAGACCAGACCCTCTGAAGGTGTTTTAAGAATGGGCCTAAGAGGATCTCTGGACATGAGGTTCTTAGATGGCAACTCCACTAAGTGGATCTCTAGACATGAGGTTCTTAGATGGCAACTCCACCTTGTCTTAAAGGGTTCACCTAAGATCCAAGTGGAAAGCCTTGGGAAGCAGCACAGTAGTGGCAGAATCTAGCTAACCACTTCGATCTTACTTCAAGGCCCTTTCCACGATGCCAAATTCAATTATATTCTAAGGGCATTTATTTTTGTTAAATATAGAGGGATCCTCTTAAAGTACCTAAGCTCATCAAGTGCAAGACCCAAAGTGCTCTCATTTCACTTCAAAGTAAGTTAATGATGATCATGGAGTAGCGGAAAAATGAAAGGAGACTTTTCTATCTACCTTGTGTGTTCCTCTACCAGTTGAAGTATTTACAAAGCATGTAAATGTCTCTTTTGAAATATCAAGGAAACTGGTCCATTTGCTAAATAATCACTGAGCAGTCCTTGCCCCTGTCCTTTCTAGTCAGGACAATCCATCGAAGAAGAGTCACACTCCTGGCATATTAAGATGTGTTAATTTCCACCAATGAGATTCAGTTCCAAGCTCTGGTGCTGTTTTGATCTTTCCAGTCACTCTGATGACAAGACATCTCCCTACAAAGAGCACCTGGAAGTTCTAGGTTCTCGTGAAGGTTAACTGAGATAATGCACAGAAAGAGAAATGAGTCAGGCTGCCCAAAGCCAAGTTCATCATTCCATTCCCTGCCTTAATGGGACAATAGCACTACCCATCCAAGTACCTCAGCTCACCTATGCCTCCTTCCTCATCTGTATCCATTAATATGGCTAATAATGGTGACCCAGCCAGACAAAGTGCTATGCACTGAGTCCCAGCCCCACCCCCAAGGAATGCCATGACTCTTCTGTGTCTGTTTCCCATGAAATCAGAATTTTTTTTTAAAAAATCATGCTTTGGGACACACTTTTGGGACTTCAGGGTTCTATTCTGAGAACTGTATCATGAGGTGATTGCACCATTAGGCAATTCCATCATTGTGTAAACATCACAGGGTGTCCTTCTACAAACTGAGAAAGATACAATGTCATTAGGTAGCAGCATCTTTTTGGGACTATTATCACACATGATACCCTTCACTGACTTCACTGACTTATCTGTCCTTATGAGCACATGCCAGAAGGCCTGCTTGAAAACTTAGTTGTTAACATCTTCTCATAGTTGGGCGTGGTGCACATACCTGTCATCCCAGCACTCAGGAGCCTGAGGCAGGAGGATTGCCTTGAGTTTGAGGCCAGCCTGGGCTACTATATAGTAAGTTCAGAATCGGCCTGGGCTACAGAGCAAGACCCATCAAAACAATAAAATCTTTTCTCCATCCTCATGAAAGCCCTGAAAAATAAGCATTGTGATTTTAATCTTATAGATGAGGAAAGTAAAGAGGAGGCCAGGGAAGTTAGGTGACTTGCTGAAGTCCTCTTAGCCTGTAAGAAAAGGAGCTGGGGACTAGCAGGTAGCTCAGCTGTTAGAATATTTGCCTAGCATGTGCAAGGTCCTGGATTCAATTCCCCAGCACCACAGATAAAAAAAAAAAAAAAACTAGCTAGGTGTGACAGCACATGCTTATGATCCCAGCATTTGGGAGGCTGAGTCAGGAGGACCGCCATGAGGTTAAGACCAGCCTGGGCTACATAGTGAGTTCAGGACCAGCCTGTACTACAAAGCAAGACTCTGTCTCTAAAGAAAGAAAGAGAAAGAAGAGAGAGAGAGAGCTGGAATTTTAAACTCAGTTTAGCTCAGACATGTCCAAACCCTGGCAACTCTGGACAGCTAGTAAGCGACCCCACAAGATTGTAAACTTTTAACAACATGCACTTAGGCGACTTGGCAAAGAAATAGCAATGATTACTGACAGTAGTATTTCAATCTACCTACACGTGTGGACATTTATTGTTATTAAGCAGACATGTAAATTTTCTTACACAATTATTAAACTTGGGCAACCATTTCTATTAAACTAGACACTGATAATTAGCTTTGCAAAAACAAGGTCAAATATCCCACTAGTTTTATGTCCTTTTTTAATGTTATGATTTAAAAAATATTGTTAAGACGAAGTTTTACCCAGGTGTAGAGGTATACTCTGGGAGACTGAGGCCAGAGGATCATGCATCTGAGTCCTGCCTGGGCAACTTAGCAACTTAGTAAAACCCTGTCCCAAAAGGAAAAAGAATAAAATTAGCTGGGTATGATGGTGCATGCCTGTAATCTCAATACTCAGGACGCTGAGGCAGAAGGATTGCCATGAGTCTATGGCCAGCCTAGGCTACAGAGTGAGTTCAGGACCAGCCTTGACTACAGAGTGAGAACTTATCTCAAAAAAAATTTATTATTATATGTCAAATAAAAATTAAAACACAAACCCTGAAGTTGGCCCTACCCCACCCTTCTAACCAGCCTAGTCCTGTGGAGTCAACCTCCTACTAGATTCTGTCCCTTCAACTCCTGCAGCTCAGCAGTCACATCTTCTCACTGCTCTAAGCCCTTAACTGGTTTTTCCAGTCCTGTCTCCCACCCTGTGTCCTGCTTTCCAACTTATCCACTACTCTGCTTATTGAAATCATCTTCCCAGAGAAATCTCTAATTATATCCTTTTCCAATTTAGAAACCTAATCACTACCTCTTGCCTTCATAGTAAGCTATATATCCACTTTTTCTTTATTTTTTTTTAAATACATGGTCTCACTCTTGCTCAGTTGCCCAGGCTGGCTCAAACTTATGATCCTCCTGTCTCAGCCTCCAAGAATGCTGGAATTCCAGGCCTACATCACCACAACCGACTTCCACCTTACTATCTTTAAAGGACCTTCTCATGCACTACCTCCATCACAGAATATCAGCTGTCTTTATCCATTGGGACCAACTTTTCCCTCCTGCAAGCTTTCTTTGAATAGAAGTAGACCAGTGATCACAGTCTAATTTGCCTGGAGGTTAGCATGTGTCCAAGCCTTTGTGATTCAGCTAGCTTGGAATCAAGCCTAGGCTTTTCCAGCTGGATATATTCAACAAGTATTCCATGCCTCAGAATGCGAATAATAAGGATTCTCTAGAGAAGATGGGCAGAGTATTCTGTGCAAGTGAACACATGATTGCTATGGCTTGAATGTGTCCCCCCACAAAGTTCACGTGTTGGAAACTTTATCCCCAAATTCATAGGTTGATAGTATTTGAAGTTGGGTCTTTGGGAAGTAATTAAGGTTAGATGAGACCCCATCCCCCACCCCAAGATGGCACTCATGGCTTTATAAGAAGAAGATAGACCTGAGCCAGCAGGTTGCTCTGTCTCTCCATGTGACACTGTGTCATAATGCAGCAAGTGGCCCTTCACCAGCTACCAGCACCAAAATATTGAACTTGCCAGCCTCTAGAAATGCTGAGTCAAGCAACTTTTTTTAATGCCCCGCTCTGATTAAACCCAGAGTTTTGCATAGGGTAGGTATTAATTTTTAGTCTATTAGTTACCCTATCTTCGGTATTTTTATAACAGAAAATGTACTATGACAATCACAAAAATCTTTTTTCTTCCCCTGCTTTTATGAAGATTCTTCATTCATGCCCCTCAGCACCTGCCACAGGGCCTATCTGCAGCCGGTGTTTCATACTAGTTTAAATTACCTTTGCCCAATCTTTTAACTAATTAATCTGTCTTTGAATTTTCCTACAGCCAGCCCTACATAAAACTTTAAATGCCCCCACCAATAAAACCCAGGCTACTTATTCTAAAGAAAATATTTACCCATGTTAACTCATAGCTGTTTGATTTTGAACACAGGGTTGATATAAGCATACATAGAGCCTGAGAGATTTGGGAAGCGGGGACGGGTGCTGGGGATGGAACCCAGGGCCTTGTACAAGTAGGCAAGTACTCACCCCTGGGCTATATCTTCAGCGCCCTTGAGAACACTTTTAATAAACAGAAACCACATCTTTAGAACCATTCTGCCTTTGGTAGTCCAAATTGAAAAATTAGTTATTCCCACACACATTCTTGTATCTCTTTCCAACCTAAATTACACTGGCTCTTAACATTGGGAGGCAGAAAACCATGTTTGGTTTGAGTCAACTGGCAGCTTAACTGACACAAAGAAAGAAGCCTTTATTTCCTGGGTTAGTGCTACCCGCCCTCCCAGCCACAAAAGGATGCCAGCAGGGAGGGCATTCCCCGAAGGCAAAGCCCCACAGGGCTATTTTGAGCAGGCATCTAGAGGCTGACTCTGGTCTAGAGGTCACTGGAGGTGCCTGCTTCTCCTGAAAGATGTTCTAACCTCAGACAGTACCAGGTGGCTGGGGCCAACTTCCCCCATAATGTTTCTCCCCCAGCCAGAAGCAGGAAGGGGTCGCTGGTGGTTAGGTGGCTGTAGAAAGCCAGCTTTAAGGCTCTTAATTACTAGTTTAAATAACAGGGTACAACTGGTGTTGGTAACATGATATATTTTATTGGGCTTGCTCATACACATGACTAACAGAAGCTAAAGTTTATGTGCCTAAAAATCACCTATGCTAGGCTGCGTGTGATCTGAATTACTGCAGGGAGAAGGGAGCACTGGTGGGGCTCTACTGTCTTACCCCAGGGCCAGCGGGTGACTGGCAGACACAGCGAAGACGTCTCGGTGCCAGAGCCTGCCACATCATAATGTGAGGGGATTTTGACCAAGCCACATTGAACTGCCCGCTTCTCCCTGGTAATTTATGGGACTGACCTATGATGAGTTTGGGTGTCCTCTAATAAAAATGTCACCTGATGATTCAGGAGGAGAAACAAAGACCTGTGGTTTTCGATATTCAGAAAAACTGTCTTTTCCTTAAATAGAAAGTGGCTTTGTTTCCTTTTGCCCCCAAGTGTCTGGTTTTCTAAGCTCTTTGGATATTTTTGCAGGAGAACTTGGCAGTAAGAGACCTGGCCTCTGTGGTAGAACCTGAGGGTCAAGTGCAAAGATTTCCTGAAAGAGAGAAGCAAAGGGTACTGAGGCTTACTAGGATTGGCTGGCTTTCTCAGCAGAGGTGTTTGCTGTCCACCTGCTTTAAAGGGCAATGGGAAAAAAAAAAAACTCTTAGACCCTGAAGTGTTTGGTTTTGTTTATTTGTTTGTTTGTTTGTTTTTTGTAGGGCAGGTGTAACAAAGTACCCAAACCAGGCACTTTAAAACAACAGGATTGGAACTTAAGAAGAAAGACAAAGTGAAAGAGGGGGATAGGGTGGGGGAGGAAGGAGGGCGAGGTGGGTAGGGGGAGGGACAAAAGGAAAGTGGGAAAGCCCTTGTCACCTTGACAAGATACGAATGTGCACAAAATGCCCAACCTCATTGTAAACCTTGAATTTTGCACATATACATATCAATAAAATGTGGGGGGGAAAAAACAACAGGAAACTTCTTGTGCAATTCTCAAGACTGAATATCAGTTCTGTCTCTCTGAAGGCTCTGAGGGGAGAATCTGTCCTATGCTTGGGTTTGTTTGGTTTATATTTGTTTGTTTGTTGCAATGCTGGGGATCAAAACCCGGGCCTTACACATGCTACGCAAGCATTCTACCAACGGCATTAACCTCAGCCCCTCTGACTTTTCTCTTAGTTTTTGATCTTCTCAACAATCCGTGGGGACCATTGGCTAGTGGACACATCCCTCTAGCTGCTGCTGCTGCTGTCATCACATGACCATCCCCCTGTGATGCCACACTGCCCCTCTGCACTTGTTTCTCTTCTAAAACAGGGCACTAGTTACACCCGAGTAGGGGCCCATCCTACTCAGTATGATCTCACATTAACTGATTATACCCACAACAACCATATATCCAAATAAGGTCACATTCTAAGCCTATGCTTGCTAGGGCTGCCATAGCAAAATACAGGTTTGAGTGTCCCTTATCCAAAGTGCTTCTGCAGAGCTGGTGATGTTGCTGGGAGGTACAGCGCCTGCTAGCATGCACAACGTCTTGAGTCTGAGCTTCAGCACCACAAGGGCGGTGAGGGGATGTGGAGAAACTTACTGTATAAGCTCCTAAAGCACTTGCAAAAACAAGTATTTCAGAGTCCAGATTTTTCAAAATTTTGCAATATATAATGAAATACCCTGAGGGAAAGGACCCAAGTCTGAACATAAAACGTATTAATTTATT
The DNA here is from genome assembly GCA_004027205.1 of Ctenodactylus gundi. Taxonomy (NCBI): domain Eukaryota; kingdom Metazoa; phylum Chordata; class Mammalia; order Rodentia; family Ctenodactylidae; genus Ctenodactylus; species Ctenodactylus gundi. The sequence goes on along the minus strand of PVKB01000291.1, from coordinate 125,453 downwards.
CATGTTTCACATATACTTTAAGCCATATAGCTGAACATAATTTTATATGGTACTTTTCATAATTTAATGCATGAAATAAAGTGTCATATGTGAAATTTTCCACTTGTGGCATCATGTCAGCGATTTAAAGGTTTCAGAATTGGAAACATTTCAGATTTGGGGTTTCTCTATTAGGGATACTCAGCCAGTACCAAACCAGCTGGCTTACACAACAGAGACTTGTTGTCTCATGGTGGAAGCTGGGATGCCCAAGGTCAGAGTGCAGCAGAACTGGTTTCTAGTGAGGGCTCTCCTCTGGCTTGCAGAGGCCACCTTCTCTCTGTCCTCACAGTGCAGCCAACTCCTCAGTGTCTCCTTATAAGGACACTTGCAGTCCCACCACAGGGGCCCTGGTTTCATGACTCATCTAAGTCTAATTATCCCCGAAGGCCTCATTTCCAAATATCATCCCTTTGGGGACTAGCCCTTCACAGGAATTTGGGACACAACATAAACACTCAGCCCACAGCAGAGCTCATCTTATCGTCTGGGTGATAGCTGCTTGCCCACGTTCCCACCTGAGACATCACCTGACAGCATATGAACCGGGACGGAGGTTCCAGGTCTGTGATGTGCATCCTCTGACGGGAGAAGAGTCAGAGGATACTTCCAAACGAGGCACTTCTCCAAAACCTTTATACAAGGGGAAAGGATTAACCAGGACGGTCATTTGCTTCCTGCTTAGGCAAGCAGAGGGCTGACCAGCCAGCAGACAAGGGGATGGCAAGATCCTCGCCATCATGGTCCCCTCCACTGGAAACAACTCCCACCGACAGGCAACCTAGCTGGAACTCAGCTGACAGGTTTCTCCCTTGCACTCCCACATCCCAGCCATAGACCCAACCAACAGGAACTGCTCTTTGCCCCGCTCACCTTGTTCATACAAATAATTCCTTCACAGTAGCAGTCCCAACCTTTTTGGCACCAGGAACTGGTTTTGTGGAAAATAACTTTCCCACAGATTTAGGCAAGGCTAGGATGACTCTAGCATCACCACCACAGCTCCACCACGGGTCATCAGGCAACAGATTCTCATAAGCAGCATTCAACCTAGATCCCTAACCAAAATTCACAATACAGTTTAGGATCCTAAGGGAATCTGATGCTGCCACAGATCTGACTGGAGGTGGAGCTCAGGTGGTAATGCGAGTAATATACAGAGGCAGCTTCGCACACCGACCCACTGCTCACCTCCTGCTGCTCAGCCCAGCTTCTCACAGGCCACTGGCAGGTACAAGAATTCTCGCCTCACGACCTCTCACTGCAGTCCCTGCCCTGGGCCTCAAGCCTGCAGGTTACATGCCAGGGTCGAAGGTCTTGCCAAAGGGGCCTGTTTGGCTGTTTTTACTCTCTAGCTCTTCCTGCCCCTCCTGTTCCCATATCAAGGTTTGAAGCAAGCCCTCTTCTGGGAGGTACTGTGCCTCACCACTATTAATACAGGGCCCATCTCCAGGAAGCTCCATGTGCTTTGCAGGCATTATCTAATTAGCTCTCTCCACATCCCAGTGGGGCTTAGCAGAAGCTCCACCCAGCAAAGCCACCAGGGAGACCTGCTCTCCCCAGCAGAGCTGCTAAGGGACAGAGGCGTCCTCGGGGCCCTCCACAAGGGCCAAAGGCAGAGCTCTCAGCCAGAAAGTGGCATGACGCTGCTATCCCTGAAACAACATACCAGCGACAAGCAATGACCTCTGACACGGCAAGGATAGTTCATCACCAACGGGTGACACCTGGGAATCCACTGCAAGAATGCCAGGAGGCTGTTCTGAGCTGGGAGGGCATCCACCTTCGACCAGAGCGCTCAGTTGGAGTGGGGCTGAAATCCACTAGCTACATGTCTCTAGGCAAGATCTTTTTGAGCATCCATTTTTCTCGAATATGAAAAACAGTGCTAGAGACCAGGGATGTTGCTCAGTAGAGGAGTATGTGCTTAGCACACATGAGGCCCTGGGTTCCATCTCTAACACCAGAAAAATAAAATTTTAAAACAAAAATTGAAGAGCCAGGCACAGTGGTGCAAGACTGTATTTCCAGGTACTTCAGCGACTGAGGTAGAAGGATCAACAGATCAAGGCCAGCCTGGACAACTCAGCAAGACTCTGTCTCAAAATTAAAAAAAAAAAAAAAAACCTGGAGATGTAGCTAAGTGGTAGAGCTCTTACCTAACATCCACAAGGCCCAGAGTAGAGTCCTTGATACCACAAAAAAAAATTAAAATACATGCTTTAATCCATTGTGATTGTTAATGCAATTAGTAATCACAAATAATTAGTAATTGATAATATTAATATTTTCTTGTAATGTCTTTATGTGGTTTAATAAAATAATGCACATGAAGTATACTATACACTTACAACAGCTACTTACATTTTGAGAGGTTTTTTTAACAAGTTACTTAAACTCTTCACTCTTCTTTGACTCCTTATATAGAACGACTTTGCATCAACCCTGCCAAGTTCTAGACGGGTAATCGCTATCTCAAATGCAGCTAGAAGATGCAACAATGGTGATTTTCCAAATGGTTTCTTGTGGGGAAATGCCCCTACCTCTCATTTGTGCTGTCATTTCATGTTACCATCAGTGGTGTATTGCTTTATTTATAATATGTAAATTTTTACTTCCATAAAGATTCTACGGCTGGGTGCAGTAGTGGCACAGGCCTATACTGCTAGCACTGGGAAGCTTAGTCAGGAGGATTGCAAGTTTAAGCTTGACTGAGGCAAATTAGCAAGACCCTATTTCAAATAAAAAATTTTAAAAATAGCTAGAGATACAGCTTAGCTTAGTTCCATTCCCAATATGAATAAAAAATTAATATTCTGGTAATATGAACTTCAAGGGGAAGGAGGCTGATGAAGATGGAACCCAGGGCTTCATGCACGCTAGGAAGATGCTTACCACTGAACTACACCCCAGTCCTGTGAATTTTCTAATCCACAAAAGAGGAACAGGTGGACTGGGACACAGCAAAATGGCAAATACTGCTTGGAAGTCCAATGATCTGGACTCTGTTCAAGGCTTTGCTACTGCAATGGTTTATTTTAAGTTTCGATTTGACTAGAGCCCAAGGTGACTGGATTAAATATTATTTCTGGGTGTGTGTCTGTGGGGGTGTTTCTGGTAAGATTAGCACTGAAATCAGTGGAGTGAATAAAACTGGTTGCCCCTCCCAAGATGGGTGGCCCTCATCTAATCAGTGGATGGCCAGCAGAGAGCAAATACAGAGCAAAGGTTTGCCTTTTCTCTTCCTGTTTCACAGCGTGGGCTGGCATACCTCACCTTCAGCCCCTGGTGTGGTCTGTACACCACCAACTCCGCTGGTTCTCAGGCCTCTGAGTCTCACTGTGTCAGGTATGGTTCCCAATCACATATACAGCTCCTCCCTTTTTCCAGACACACAGGAAGTCTGTATTTTATTTTCAGTCTCCTCTAAGTGAGGCATGACCATGTGACTTGCTTTCACCAATGCAATGTGGGCAGAATGATAAGCATTGCTTCTAGTAGGGACACTCTGTCGCTGTTGCTGGTATCTCCAGCCTTCTTCCCTGCCATAGCAGGAGACAGGCACGTAATGAGACAGGGCCTACCCCAGCCTGGCTCCAGGAGTGACCACCACAGCCAAACTTTCCTATTAGTCTGTCTCTAAGTTACTTTTTGTCACTGTCATAAAATACCTAACGTACACAAATTAGGGGAAGAAAGTTTATTTTAGCTCACAATTTCAGGTCTCAGTCCATTCATGGCGGCTGGCAACAATGAAAGCACATGGCAGAGGCAGAGGTGGAGGCAGCTCCTCACAGCATTGCAAACTAGAAGCCAAGCCCCACCAGGAAGGAAAGAAGTAGTGTACATATCCTTCCAGGTCCTGTTGCAGTGATCCGCCTCTTCTGGGTCCAGCCTCAGTGTTCTACCCCTTCCAGGTTACACACAGAGTAACATGCCACACAACTGTAATCTACAGCAGGCCCTTATCTACCACATGTTTGTCTTCTACCAGACACCCATAATCCACCACATAACCATAATCCACCCTTTCAGATCATGAAGGCACCCATCTCCTAACAATACATGCTTCCATAAACAATCCATATCATCCAAATATATGAGACTTTGAGGACACTCATGACCCAAACCACAACAGTCTATATCAAATATGAGTAAGGGGCTTTGGCGAAACTCAGTGGTAGAGCAAGTGCTCATCAAGCCTGTGGCCTTGGGTTCAATCCCCAATACCAAAAGAATAAAGAAAAGAGTCATGAACAAGAAGTATCATCTGTTTGAACCACTGATATTGGATTTTTTTTTTTTACTACTGGAGCATAACCTACTCTCTCCTAACTGATACACAGAATTTCCTCATGCAGTCTCAAGTGGGATTCAATCTATTCCATCTCTAAAAAATAGACCTTGCTTGGCACATAGCAATTAACATAAAGCCACCTCTTTATTGGTGATTGGTGTAAGCATGGACAATAATCTAGGCCCAAGCCAAACTGCTGTCTGTATTTGTTTACAGTAGTTCAGGGATGAGTCAATTAGTGTAAAGTAAAACTATTCACTGATTAAAGAAAACAGAGCTTTCTCCCCCGTGGTGAGAATGAGCCCGTGGTGCTGCAGGTGTCATTTTGCAAACAAAAAACTCTGTGCATAAAAGTAAACCAAGAGGAAAGATGAACTGAAAATTGTAGACATAAAAAGAACTGTTGGCGGCCTTCAGTCAGCCCTGAACCTCTCAGAGATGAGCAAGCAAGTCTCCCTAATTCTCTAAGCCAGTCTGAAGATTCCGTTACTCAACTTTTTAAAAAAAAAATATCTCAGAGCTAGGTGTCAGATTCAGAGGTAGACCACTTGTCTAGTATGAGGCTCTGGAACAGAACTCCAGCACCACCAAATAAAAATCTTAACTGTTTTTAGTTTCAAACAATAATTTAAACAACTCTGTTCAGATTAATAACCTAGAAATGACAGAGACGTAGATCTGTATATATTTCTACAATCAATGCACTGTCTCTTCTGAGCGTAACAGGTTGACTTGTTAGGTTGCAAATATTCCTAAGAAAGGCAACAGAATTGAATCTGAGAGTCAGGAAGGATTCAAAGAACCACCTGGTCTAACTGTGTCACATTGGAAATACAGGCCTATCACACAGAAAGGTACAGTCACTTACAGGAGCAGCATCTGTTCTCAGTTTCCTACTGACCTCTGACCCAATCAGCCATTATGCTTTATGCTGTGTAGAGTTAGAGTTGGTGTGGGGAGGAGAGGGAGATAACATGTACCTAGAGATCCTGGCATCATGGTTGGCATAATGTCAATAATCAACACTAGGTGACTGCTTTTTTATCAAGCACTCACATTTTAGTATGGAAGTTGTGGGTGGGGGTAATTTGTAACTGACATTCCCCTTATCAGTTACTAGGCTGCCAAACCTCACCCAGCACAGCAAAGGAACAGGGACCTTGGGCTTCACCCAGTAACCAGAGCACAGCTCTGCAGAGGGGGATTAATTCTGAGTCCTCCCACAGGAGGTGGAGTTAATTCTCACAAGAATTTAGCACTCCTAACTGCCCCAAGGAGACCAGAAGTTTTATAAGGAGCTGAAAGAGCTTTCTGTTGAAATTCTGAGAAACCAGCTACCCAGGCAGGCAACCCTCCTACGGGACACAGAGTAGAAGGGAAAAGCTATTTGCCTCTACCACCTCTACACAGAACTGTCACTCTCAGACACCTGGGAGCTTTGGCATTTCAATGGAAATGAGAGAGAGAGGGGTCACAGAATGAGGTCAGGCTCTCTGATGGTGCCAGTAGGTGAGCCTTGAGCCTTCTTAAAGACACTAGTGCAGATTCCACTAGGATTCCTCAGGTCCCGGAGTACCTGAAAGGGCATCATCCCCTATGGATCTGAGAGGCTGCTGTCACAAGAACTCCACGTCTACCCCAGGTGCATTAGTGTGCAGACATGAAAACCATAAGGTACAGACAATGGCTTGCTTACACCCTCACCCTGGGTCCCAATTCAGTAGACAGCAGCAAGAACAGAGCATCTGTTTCCTGAGATCATGCAGAATACAGCTCAGAAGAGGAAGAAGATCAGGTCAAAGGAAGACACACTACTCAAAATAAATAAAGATATATACGTATATATGATCATTTATAATTCCGTTAAAAGCCAGCCCAATCTATGGTGGCACATATATGCAGTCTGGGAGGCCCAGCCAGGAAGATCACAGGTCTGAACCGAACCTGGACAGAATAACAACTTAGCAAGACTCTGCCTCACAATATGAAAGAGGTAGCTTGGTGCAAAGGCCCTGGTTTTAATCAGTACCATAAAAATAGATTGATACATAGACAGACAGACAGACAGACAGACACAGATAGATAGCTGACTAATTGATGTAGCTGTGTGCAGTGGTCCAAGGTTCAATCCCCAGTACCATATAATAAACAAACAATAAATGCATGCCAGCCCTGGGAAATGCTTTTCTTGCTTGTTTTGAGTTCTAGTATTCTTAAGCCTTGGATTAAATGAGATAAGAAACATATGCCACCATCCAGTCCCTGGCACAAAATGAGCACAAAGTAAATAACAACCGTCTTTCTCTGCTTCTCTTCAAAGTGTGAGTCTCACCTAAAAAATGTCAGAATCACACATGTTCAAACGCACCATCGGAAACGCACAGGCTTTGTGCGAATCTGGAAGTTGAGCGGTGCCCTGCTCCTGCCTAGCGGTGGAGCTACATGCTCATCTCCCATTCTCTCCATTTACAGACCCGGGTTAATCTCATTCCTTCCCCGCCTGACACACGGTGTTGTTTGAGAAGATGAAACGAGGTCAGGAAAAAGAGAAGGGCTTTATCGGATGCTAAGACTCCATAATTCCTTCCCGCCCACCTTCCCCCGGTGGTGCTGGGGATCAAATCCAGAGCTTGCAGACACTAAGCAAAGGCTCTACCCTGGGCTATGGCCCCCGCTCCGTGATTCTTGTTCCACTGGTCTCCTAAATCAGCAGACAGGAGCTTACAAGATCTTACTCCAACGGTTTTCTTAAATCAGTAGATAGAAACTGACAAAACTTCCAAATTCACCCAAGGGCTCTTGGCTCCACCCCCATAGAGAACCAATCGGCAGCCATCTCTTTTCACAATAAAAACATTTTTTAAAAAGACGAATTCATGAGATTTACCTGATCACCTCTTGGTTCAAGCAAATCATATTTGCAATCTATATTCAGTAGCAGCTGCGGCAACTACAAAATGACTTACTCTTCCTACTACTTTGTTTTGGTGACAGGAAGAAAATTAGACAAACAGCAAAGGTACACTCCATATTTCAGTTGACATGATTTAAAAACACAAAATGCAATAATCCTTTGTAATTGTTCCACGTGTCAGCTGGGCCAGAGGGTTGACAGAGTGAAGCAAGGAGCAAAGCTACTGAGTTGGTGCAGGTGTATACAGGGAAGACTCACTAGGCTAGTGGATTATACCAGTGACATTTCTACTGATGTTTTAGTACAACTATGCAGGATGCTAATGAGCCCTGGGAGAGAACTGACAGGTGCAAAGGACCTTCATATACATATATGTATCTTTGTTACCATTTGTCTATATGTATGTATGTATATTATATGTGTGCATATGTATATATACGTATCTGTTACTATTTCCTGTGAACTTGCCATTATCTCAAAATAATGACACCAAAATAAAATCCACCAAGTTTTCTCATGTCTTTATCTCTTTTCTGAGATGCCTACCTGCTGCCCTTCTCCATTATTCAAAATCAACTCACAAGTCGCTGCTCAGCACGAAGTAGGCACTCAATAAATATTTGCTAAGTGAGTAAATGCACCATCCCTGTATTCCCGTAATACAGATGGTATTGAATCAATACAATGACATAACTCAGTAGTTAAAAAGTGGTAGTACCTGGGGCTGGGAGTGTAGTTTTGCCTAGCGTGTCTCCAGCACCAGGACAGGAGTGGTGGGGAGAGCTGGGATTTCAATCAGGTAACTTGAATTCTGGGTAGATGCTTTCCCCCACATCGCCACCCCACCCCCTTTTACAGTGCTGGAATCAGAACCCAGGGCCTTGCACAGGCTAGGCAAGCACTTTACTACCTCACTTCCCTTCCAGCTCCAAAATCCCACTTTTGAGCTTTCCTCTACCTGTATTTCTGAGCTCCTTCAAGCTTAGTTTCATTGTAAGCAGAAACAATACTAACAGCATAGGACTGTTGTGACAATCCAATGAGTCAATGCACAAGAAGTGCTTAAAACATTCCCTGGGCCTAATGTAACCTCTCAAAATTGGGCTTTTGTTACCTCTAGATCCCTTTTCTGACCTGTCTCCAACCATGTTCCTGTTCCCTACCATCCTCCTATGTATCCCAAACACCTTGTGCTTCCTGGAACCCCTGCCCAACTCATCTCATTATCCTGTATCCTGGCTATCCTGGCTGAGTGAAGCACTTACGCAGCACATGCACAAGGCCCTGAGTGCCATCCCCAGCACTACCAACAATGATACCATTTATTTTGCTCTTGATTCTACAGTTTGGACAGGCTCGGGAATGGCACTTTTCTTTGCTCTACTTGACGTCTGCCAGGATGGCTCTAAGGCTGAAGGCTGAACCAAAATTTGTTCAAGCCAGGTTCAGTAACACAAGCCTATAATTTCAGCATTGTGGGAGGCCGGGGCAGAATTCTACTTTCAAGCATTGCCTGGGAAACTAAGCAACTTAGCAAGACTCTGTCTCAAATAAGTAAAAATGAACAGGGATAAGCTAAGAGTGAAGGCTCTATGTTCAATCCCCAGTACTACAAATAATAATAGTAATAAATAAAATAAATGTTAACAATATAAATGCCAGTGTGTTACCATATGCCTGTAATCCTAGCCATCAGGAGACTGAGGCAGAAGGATTTCTGTGTGTTCCAGGCCATCCTGGGCACTGGGCTACACAGTGATTTCAGTACCAGCCTGGACTAGAGACTAGGACCCTATCTCAAATAAAGAAAAAAGTCATGTTCACTCACATGCCCAGTGTGTGATACAAGCTACTAACTGAAAGCTGAGCTGTAGCTCATGACAGAAAACAGGCATGTGGCCTCTTCATGTGCCTTGGATTTCCTTACAACATCGTAGCTGAGATCCAAGGGCAAGTGTCCTAACAGGGAAAAAATTAAAAGGTGGAGCCACACACTACTCACCAAGATACTCACAATGGTTTTCCCCCAGTTCAAGGTAAGAGGAAATGGTCTCCATTCCCTTATAGGACAATACAAAGCTTCTGGATAAAGAAGTGGAACCAGAAATACTATTGCATTAACCATGTATTTGATTTTGTGTGTCCTGTGCTCTGCTTCCTGGAGACACTGCCTCTCCCAGGAAGACAGTAAACTACTTGCCTACAAGTGTGCTTTTTCAGATACAAACCACTAATCCAGAGCCCCCACACCACCCACCTCCAATACTGATCTATCCAGTCCAGTCCACAATTTTCCAAGCCTAATCACCCCAGGACCAAATACCAGGCAATGTGAGACAGACTGCGCCCCAGAGCCTGCTAAAATTCCTTCAGCCAGCCTATTTTAAGCCTACTAATTCTATCCTGCCCATACCTTTCCTGGGAAACCATACACAGTAAGAGCTTTGACCCATACCTGCCCCATCTCCCTCTACCTCCTGACTGACCTCGGGTCTTCCCTAGTGGCCCCTCATGGCATGATGTGCCTCCTTACCTTGAGATCTGTAAGTTACACACTGTCTTCTCAGCAGCAACTGTCTTTTGACCTGTTAACATGACTACACTTCAAATTTTTTATTAATACACTATTTTTCTTTTCAGTGCTGGGCACTGAACCCAAGGTCTTTGCGCCGAGCTACATCCCAGTGTGACAATTTTTACTTTGAGACAAGGTCTCATTAAATTGTTAAGTTGCTGAGGCTGGATTCAAACTTGCAATTCTCCCGCTTCAGTGTCCCAGAGTACTATGATCACACTACATTTTAGAGCAATTACCACCACCACTTTGGGGAAATTCAATCTTCCACATTCAACACTCATTGTCTACTCTCTTCCCTACATCTTCAACTTGACTGTGTGCATGTAGAAAACACAGATCTCTTTTTAACTCCAATGGCAACTGCATAAAAGGTATTATACTGAATGTCTGCTGACCTACTAGCTCAACTGAAATTTTGGTAGCCATGCTACAAATTTTCTCTTCATTAATAGGTATTCAAAAAGAAGGGATCCCTTGCAAATTTCCCAAGCAGACCCTACCAGTGGCTGCCTACTCAGCCACCCTTCTCTCTCTCACAGTAAAGTACAGAAACTCAGCCGCTCCCTCTCACCACTGCTGTGAGAGGTTTCCTGGAAGAGCACGGGCCTCTGGTGAGTTTCTGGGACTGGACATGTGGAGGCAGAATGGGAAACCCTGACATTAGTAAGTCTCATTACCAGAAGATGCATTACAGTTCTAAGTATTTCAAGAAAATGGTTTCTAAACCACTAACCTGCCCAGAGTCAGGCACAGTGGCACAAGCCTGCAATTCCAAAATCCTGTGAGGCTAGTTCAAGTCCAGTCTGGACAACTGAGGGACTCAGTGTGACCCTGTCTCAAAATAATAAAATAAAAATATGGATCTCGGGATAGGCCCTGTGAAGAGTGAAGGCCTTGAGCTCAATCTCTAGTATTGGAGAGTAAGAAAAAAAAACCTCTAATAATTATACATGAAACACCTGAAATGAGAGCTTTGCAAAGTTAAGGGACATTGCCTCAGTGCTAAAACCTCCTGATAGTCCCCAAGGAAAGAAAGCCCTCTTCTCAACTGCCCCATGCCAGCCAAGCGTAGAAACCGCAAGGCTCTGATGCGTAGGCCCTGGCTGTACAGGCCTGATTCTCTGCAACCAAGGAGCAACGAGAAGGTCCGAAGGACAGCGCGTGGCTCTGATCCTTTGGGTTTCCGTGCCTTCTCCCATTCCTTCTGTGACAGCAAAGGCTCCGCCAAAGGTTTGTGAGTGCAGAGGCTCTTGAGTGACCCAGAAGGTAGGTAGGGCTCCCCCACACCCCTTTCTCCTGCTGGAATCCTTTTGACAATAAAAAGGTATATTCGAATTCCCTTCCAGGAAATGCAATTAAAATGCAAACACCCCTAGGAGAAACAACAAATTGGTTTGAGGTCAGTCAAAGCTCATCCAACACATAGTCCTTCTCTGAAAACAGGTTTGACTGGGGAAGAAAAGCAGAGGAGAAATTCAGAAGCAGCTACTGAGGGTAGATCAGTCCTCTGCTTCCTTTCATGACAAACCAAGGCTACCCCTCTTGATTTCAGTCAGGATTTTGATCAGCTGTCAGAAAAGTCACTCTGTGGCCACATCTCAGATCCCAGGTTCCAATTCATCCAATTAACCCAAGTCATCTATGAGTATCTTAGTCACTCCTAATCCTCTAAAGGGAGGAAAAACAAATTGTATATCATGCCTACAAGAACAGTAAGTCTTTTCTCAGCCAAATTTCAAATTTAAAATGCAGTATCATTATACTAGCCAAAAGGTAGGAAGGACCAAGTGCACCCATCAAGAGAATAATTAAGCAAAATATGATCTACACATACAGTGAAATATTATTCGGCCTTAAAAAGGAAAGAAATCTGGATAGGAAAGGCAGGAAGATCACAAGCTCAAGTCCAGCCTGGAAAACTCAGTGGTATTCAGTCTCAAGATAACAAAAGAAATAAAGGAAAACACGAAAATTTTGTCATATGCTGTAGTAAGAATGAACCCTGGAGACAAAACGTTAAGTGAAGTAAGCCAGGCATGAAGAACAAATACTTGACGATTTCACTAATGTGAAAGACCTAAAGTAGTCAAATTCATAGAGGCAGAAAGAACGGTGGTTGTCAGAGATGATGAGTAACAGGGAAAGAGGGGTCATTATTTAATGAGGACAGAGTTTCAGTTTTGCAAGATGGAAGTTCTGGAAATGCAGAATGGTGGCGACTGCACAACATTATTGATATAATTAATGCTATTACAGTGTACACTTAAGAATGATTAGGTGGGTGGAGGAAGCACACAGCAGTTAAGAGCACCTGCCTAGCAAGCACAAGGCCCTGAGTTCAATTCCCTACCACCACATAAGCCAGGCATGGTGGTGCACATTAGTAATCCTAGTACTCAGGAGGCAGAAGCAAGAGGATTGCTGTGAGTTCAAGACTAGTCTGGGCTACATATGGAGTTCAGGAGCAGCCTGGACTACAGCAAGAGCCAGCCTCAATAATAATAATAATAATAATAATAATAATAATAATAATAATAAAACAATAATAATAAGGTTAGGAACGCTTCCTCTTCTTGCTATCTTCCCAAAAGAGTGAAAATTACCACACAAGAGTGATACGTTCAACTCCTCAGCATCACATATGCTGGGCGTGGTGGCACACACCTGTAATTCCCACACTCAGAGGCTGAGGCAGGAGAGTTGCTGTGTATTCCAGGCCAGCCTGGAGTACATAGTGAGATCAGGACTAGCCTGGACTACAGAATGGGCCTGCCATTTCTATCAACAGTGTCCTAAGAATAAATTATTTTTGGCCAAGTATGGTTAGGTACATGGCTATAAGCCAAGCTATTTAGGCTGAGGCAGGAAGATCATAAATTCTAGCCCAGCCTGCACAGTTTAGCAGGATGTTTCAAAATAAAAAGTAGAAAGAACTGAAGGTAAAGCTCAGCTGAGGCCCTGGTTCAATCCAGTACCACAAAAAAATAAATAAATACTTTTAGATTGAGAGTATCTCAAAAAAAAGTGACACACGTGCTTATAGCCGCACATCTTATAATAGCTAAATCTTGGAAGAAGCCAATATGTCTATCAGCAGGTGAATGTATAAAGATGTGGTATATTTATACAATGAAATTCTACTCTGCCATAAAGAAAGATAAATTTGAGTCATTTGCAGGAAAATGGATGTACCTTGAAACCATTATGCTTAGTGAAATGAATCAGACACAGAAAGTTAAATATCACATGGTTTTTCCCATGTAAGAAAAACAAACCACAAAAAAGTAAAAGAGAGATGGAAGGAAGTGAGAATATAGACTTTGTGGAGAGGAAGAAGGGATATGGGGGGATTAAGGGGTAGCAAAGGAAAAGAAAGTAAAATTTATCAAGATATAATATATAAATACACTGATTTCTAAACCTGACCACTATTACTATGTGCCACAAATATACAATAATAAAAGAATAAATTAAATAAATAAATGGTTGGGGTTGAAGGTATGGTTAAGTTCAATTCCCAGCATAAATAAATAACCTTTTTTTCTAATACTAAGGATTAACCCAGGCATCATGCATGCTAGGTAAGCACTCTACCACTGAGTTATGTTAATCTCTAAGAGAATAACCATTATATTACATAGACTTTACCATAATTTTGACAAATAATTATTGTACTTTATCACTTTCCCACACGCTATCACTATCTTTTCCTGCTGTCTTCTGACCCAATTCCCTACCATTAAATGACCACATACCACCAAAAGCAAAAGAACCAAGTCCCAGAGCAAGAGGAAGGTAGATATGTGAAGCTTCAAAAACTGACAGACCGGCCCTTACACCAAAATGAAGGCCAGTCTATGGCCACGGTGTTCCAAACACCCCTGGTCCAGCCTCCCTCGGTTAAATTACCCCTCAACAGCTGCTGCCGTTTACCAACTCACTCAACTACTAGCTCCTTGAGCCAGTAGTTGTCAAACCTCTCCCATTCCCCCTCATCCAGCTTTCCAACTTCCCTCTCTTCACCTCTTCCAACTGTCTATTCCCTGACCTCCACAGACCTACCGAGCAGTCTTTCAGAGCCCTATTCACGGCCCCGCTTGCTCGTGGTGACACAGAGCCCTCCTGAACTCTGGCTCACCACCTGCGACTTCCACGTCATTCCTTACATTCCTTCGTCATGCATTCCACCGCTGCTGTTAACTCTACACTAAATGTAAAAGTGCTACAGAATTTTAAAATACTATTACATTGGACTCCCTTCATTTGCAGTGGCAAAAACCGGCCTGAGTGCTCACTTGCCCCAGGTCGCAGCAGAGGAAGGAACTCAAGTCCCATGTCCTGACTTCTACACCATTCTCTTGCCATAATACCCTTTTGTCTCTATTCAGCTATTTCAAATGTGCTAGCCTTGCTGTCCCCAACAGATGACATCCAGGTGGGCAATGACCACATCTCTTATGATCTGTATCCTTGCCACATCCAACATCATCTTTGTAAGCCCATGTTGAAACCAAAAATGTGTTTCTGGGTCATCCCTTATCTCCTTGGGCCTGTCATTTCCCTCAACAGTGTCCTAAGAATAAAATATTTTTGGCTAAGTATGGTAGTGCATGTGTAAATTCCCAGCTACTTAGGAGGCTGAGGCAGGAGGACCACAAATTCTAGCCCAGCCTGTGCAGTTTAACAGCATGTTTCAAAATAAAAGTAGAAAGGTCTGAGGGTGACACTCAGCTGAGGCCTGGGTTCAATCCAGTACCACAAAAATAAATAAAATAAAATAATAAAATACTTTTAGCTTGAGAGTGTAGCTCAATGGCAGAGCTCTTGCCTAGCATGCGCAAAGCACTGGGTTTGATCCCCAGCACTGGAGAAAGAAAAAATAAATAAAATAAAATATGTTTCTCCTCTTCAGACTCAGTATAACTTCCTTATGAGTTTTCTAAGAGTGCATTAGGCAAACCAAAACAAACAGAGGTAGATAATACATTTGAGGAAAGCTGGCCAATTTTTGCAACCTCAGAAGTATGCTCCATTTACTTCTTGGACCTAAGCGTGATCTCACCGTAAATTGAACCCGACACACTTGCTCTAATTTTATCTCAACTTTGCAGGCAGACTGTAACCCAGGGTTGGTTTAGTTCATCTATTTCCTAGTCCATTAATCCATTGCTCTAGCTGTCTCAGCCATGTGGGCATTCTTTCAGATGGAACGTACACAGGCAGCTTCCTCCTCCACATAGCTCTGTTTTTAAAGAAGAAAGGAAAAAAGAAAAGAAAAGAAGGCAAACATAACTTCTGCTCTTCCCTATATACAAGCAGAGCCCCCTGGAAGGTCCCTCAGTATCTAAGTAGTGCAGCCATTTTGCAAATGTCCCAATACCTCCAACACAGTGTGTTCTTCTCTACAGACAAGCTCATCTTTCTGGCAGTCAGTTGTTTCCCTTCTTGGCCTAATGGATTCTGCCAGAGGCAGGATGTGACTTTTGCCATCACAGACCACAGAAGCCCAGAGGTAAGGGCTGCAGTACTGGAGTGTGATGGACCGGAAGAAAAGAAAACTATGAAAAGTTCTGAACACTAAATAACTTCTGAGAGGTAACATGAGGAAAGGGACTCACATCCATAATTACAGGAGCCGCCTGCAAAATTTAATTAAAACTTGGGTGAAAATGAACACCCAGAAACAAGTGTCATTCATCAACTTAAAACACCAACTAAGGTAAACACTGCCACAACTCAGGAAAAGAAAAGGAGGAGAAAAAGAAAGAGGGTTGATCATTGTAGATATCAAGCAAATCAAATTACCCCGAAGGCCCTGCCAGACACATGCATTAATCACTGGTTATCCCAGCTGCACACCTGTACAGAGAGGGAAGTCTGGCACGTTCAACACAATCCAGCTGACAGAGTAGGCCAACAGCAGGAACCAGGAGACAAGCTAAGGGAGCCCAGCATAGGAATGGCCCTGTGGCACGAGGAGGCTTAAAAAAAAAAAAAAAAACGAAGAGAGCTGGATTGGGGG